>CM076577.1:627906658-628527857 GCA_034641835.2 Pinus albicaulis
TTTCAGCATTTAGAGGACGATGAAGATGGTCTTTGGACCATGGATTTTGATGGCGCAGTGGGTAGTGACGGTGCTGGAATTGGTGTTTGGATTCGTAGTCCATTTTCTGCTCCGGATAAGGTTCCAAGCAATGTGAGAGTGTGTTCCTACAAGCTAGCATTTGACTGTTCTAATAATGAAGTGGAATATGAGGCTCTAATTGCTGGCCTTAAGATTCTTAGAAAGCTGAAAGCGAAAAGGATTGCAGTGTATGGTGATTCAGAGTTGGTGATAAAGTAGGTTAAAGGTGAGTTTCAGGCCAAACATCCTCGCATGAGGGCTTACCGTAATGCAGTTTTAGATATTCTGAAGTTATTTTCTGATCATACCTTGACATGTGTGCCTCACATACAAAATGGTGTTGCTGATGGACTTGCTAAGGCAGCAAGCAATTTAAAAATTCCAATGAATTCCAGCAACAAGTTCGAGATTCATGTGAAACACCGCCCCACCGTTCTAGACAATCAGCGATGTTGGCAAGTCTTTCAGGATGATGAGGAGATTAGTGATTTTCTGCAGAATAAGGGTAAGTTTAAAGACACCTCCATAGATACAGAACATGATGATGGTAATGATGATATACAAATAAATCAAATGGAAGTACTGCAACTTAAAGATAACATCATTCCTAAAGGATTGATTCCTTTGGAGGAACTCTTTGATCAAGACGATGTAGCCCGCAAATCGACATTGAGGCCGACGGAAAAGGGTGTTGAAGAGGTAAATATTGGGACAGCTGAGAATCCCAAGATGGTAAAGTTATCAAAGTCATTGTCACCAAAGGTAAAGGCAGAGTATGTGAAATTGTTGTCTTCATTTTCTGATGCTTTTGCGTGGGATTACTCAGATCTAAAAACATATGACACTAACATCATTCAGCATACTATCCCCATTAAACCAAATCAGAAGCCTTTTCATCAAAAGTTGAGGAGAATCAATCCAAAGCTGCTACCATCGATTGAAAAAGAGGTAAACAGGTTGTATAAGTCAGGAATCATTGTGCCTATCTGATTTTCAGATTGGATATCAAATTTGGTGCCCGTGAGAAAGAAAACAGGTGAGATCTGTTTATGTATCGACTTCAGAAATTTGAATAAGGTATCATTAAAAGACAATTATCCACTGCCAAAAATGGACCATATATTGCAACGAGTAGTTGGAGCATCAAGGATGTCACTACTCGACGGCTATTCAGGATACAATCAAATTTTAGTGCATGAAGATGATCGTGACAAGACTGCGTTCACCACTCCATGGGGAACGTTTCATTATGCAAAAATGCCGTTTGGTTTGAAGAATGCAGGTGCCACATTTCAGCATGCAATGGACATGGCTTTCACCAATGAGAAAGATGTATTTTTGGTTGTTTACCTTGATGATTTTACTGTGTTTTCAAATTCTGATGAGGAACATTTATATCATTTGAAAGTTGTTTTCCAGAAGTGCAGAAAATATGGCATTTCGCTGAATCCGAAAAAGAGTCTTTTTGCCATGGATGAAGGCAAGCTCCTTGGCCACATCATATCGAAAGATGGCATCCGTGTTGACCCTGCACGTGTTGAAGCCATCCAGCAGATTGAACAGCCCCGGAACAAGAAAGAAATACAGTCCTTTAACGGTAAAATGAATTTTCTGCATCGTTTCATTCCAAATCTTGCTGAGCATCTTAGAGAAATCACGAATATGCTGAAAAAGGACAGTCAGGTAAAGTGGACAGAAGAGGCGGTGAAATCATTCAATTTGGTAAAGATAGCTCTTTCTTCAGCCCCTATTTTAATCAGCCCGGGCTACACGCAGGACTTCATTTTGTTTTCGTTTGCTTCTGAGCACACTTTGGCAGTTGTTTTAATGCAGAAAAGGGATGGAGTTGAGAAGCCCATTACTTTTTTCAGTCGGATTATAAGGGACGGAGCATTGAAATAAAACATTATTGAGAAAAAATCACTTGCGCTTGTAAAGGCCTTGAAATATTTCTGTGTGTATATACTGCATTCCCACATTATAGCATATGTTCCTAACGCAGCAGTTAAAGATGTTTTGGTACAGGCAGATCCAGAAGGAAGACGGTGTAAGTGGATCGCTGCGTTATTAGAATACGATGTGGAGATTAAACCCACCAAGCTGATCAAAGGACAAGGACTCGCCAAGCTCATGGCTGAAACAAATCTGCATGCTCTAGATATAAATTTGATCGCTGCCATGTCCGATGAAGATGAGGAGAGTACGCCAGTTCAGGTATTTGATATTTTCGTTTCTTCCCCTTGGTATGCTGACATCTTATACGTACTTTAGAATTTATCTCCACCTCCCGGGATGCCTAGAAATAAGAGTAGAACATTGAAGTTGAGAGCTGCAAAGTTTTGCATATTGAATTCTGCATTGTATTGGAAAGACCCTGGTGGAATGTTGTTGAATTGTTTGGTAGAGGAGGAAGCCAAAAGAGTTTTGGAGTACTTTCATAGAGGAGATTGCGGGGGCCATCTGTTTTGGAAAACCGCAGAAAATAAGATTCTAAGGGCAGGTTACTATTGGCCTTCTTTGTTTTCTGATGTATATAAGGTTGTTAAGAATTGTCACGAGTGTCAAATTTTCGAAGGGAAGCAGAAACTACAGCCTTTGCCTCTCAAACCAATTGAAGTTAGTGCACCATTCCAGCAGTGGGGATTGGATTTCATCGAGGAAATTCACCCAACATCTTCCGGACAGCATAGATGGATATTAACAGCTACGGACTACTTCACGAAATGGATCGAGGCGATTCCCACTCGATAGGCCACGGATGCGGTAATTATCTCTTTTCTTGAAAACAATATTCTGTCACGTTTTGGGTGTCCTAGTAAGATAATCACAGATAATGCAGCGAACTTCAAGTCTAAGAGGATGGTTGAATTTTGCTATAAGTACAATATCAGCTTGGGACATTCGACTGCCTACCATCCGCAAGGAAATGGCTTGGTGGAATCTTCAAATAAGTCCTTGGTGAATATCATTAAGAAATTGCTGGAAATCAATAAAAAGGGCTGGCACAAGAAATTAGTGAATGCACTGTGGGCTGATAGGGTAAGTCAGAAAAAGTCTATTGGCATGTCTCCTTTCGAGTTGGTGTACGGGATAGACACGATTTTTCCTACTTCGCTTGCTGCCCCGGTAGTCAAATTGCTTCAGGAAGCTGGTAGTGAGGAAGATCCCATGCAGCGGAGGATTAATCAGATGATTCATTTACAGCAGACACGGGAGGAGGTATTTCAAAATACTTTCAAGTTGCAGGAGCACATCAAGAAGATTTATGACAGGAAGGCAAAAGCAGATAAGTTTCAGCTGGATGAGGTGGTTTTGAAGTGGGATGCTCGGAATGAAGATAAGGGAAAGCACGACAAATTTGAAAACCTATGGAAGGGTCCTGCTCTTCTTAAATTCCCGGATGGTTTTGATCCGGAGATGGCTTATTCGCTACGAGACAGAGATCCGCCTACCTTAGAAGATATGTAGAAGATTGCTGTTAGTGTTGAGGTGAATCTGAATGATAAGAGAGCCCGCTTGAAAGCAGAGAAAAGAGTGACCATAAAAGAAGAAGCTTCCACATCTGCATCCGAACAACACTTGCTACGTGAGATGGAAAAAATGTTCAAAAGAATGACACTTGATAAGCCAGAAACTCAGATTCGTAATCCCAACTACCGTGGCCAACAGCAGCCACAGTTCAAAATTAAGCAGCGTGAACAGAGAGCACAAGAGCCGGCAGCCCAGCAACCGATTAAAACTCCTCTTTTGCAGAATTTTGTGAGTCAAGATTCAGACGATGACGATGATGTAGTAGGTGAGAAAAAACATTTATTTACTCCCGATGATCTGCCTATTTACATCACTGAGGATGAAGAATATGGAGAAAGTTCAGCTGCACAGAAAGATGAGGATTTCATTTTAGCAAATGATGCAGATTTAGAGGAAGAATCAGATGATTACCAAAGAGGATATCTGAATGCTTTGTCCGCTCAACAGAAGCAGTACTCATTGAGAAACAGAGATGTGCCCATAAATCCAATTCAGAAAAGAAAAGAGGCTTCAGCACCGAAGATGGATTCCCCTATACCACAGAAGAAAGGAAAAGAGACAATTGATCCCGCAGCTAGTAAACCATCATCAGCAGAAAAGGAAAATCAGTCAAGTATAATGAAGGATAAGGCTGAAAAGAAGGAAGTTCCGGTCAAAGAGGTTGAAAGAGTTTCAGCATTTAGTTTGGAAAATGAAATTTCCAAACTGAAAGTATCTATTCCTTTGACAGAAATCATGAAGAACAGCAGCTACCGAGGTCAAGTCTCCAAAATTCTGAATTTTGATCCAATGTTTGACACGGTAAATGTTGAAGATGATCAGCCAGAATTGATTTTCGGGCCTGCATTAGATGGTGAGTCCCCTGACAGTGATGTTCCTCCCTTTTATATTAGTTTGAGGTTGCATGAATATGTATTGCACAATGCCATGTTCGATTCGGGTGCTTCGCACAATTTGATGCCAAAGGCGATCATGGAAAAGTTGGGACTAGACATTACAAGAAAATATCATGATTTGTATTCATTTGATTCAAGCCGTGTGAGGTGTATAGGACTCATCAAAGATTTGGTTGTAAGCTTAGATCAAATTCCAGCGAAGAATGTCTTGATGGATGTGGTTGTGGCGGACATTCCCCCGCGATTTGGAATGCTCCTTTCAAGATCTTGGGGAGCAAAATTGAAAGGTACACTTCAGTTAGATTTTTCCTATGCTACAATTCCAGTCTTTGGTCAAATGAGAAAGTTATATCGAGAGCAGAAGATGAAATACATGATAACCAACAAGGAGAAGCCAATCAATCATCCTGTAAATTATGTACATACCGACTTAGAATCGTTTGTTTTGTTTGCTGATAATTTTAATGATATAGATAGTCAATTGGTTCAGGCAGAAGATATACCAGAAATCACCGAGAATTTTAGGGAAGTCCTACAGAAAGAAAGAAGAGAAAAGCAAGCTACTGTGGAGCAATCAGCTAAAGACAATGGGCAGCAAACAGGAAAAACAGAGCTGGCGCAATTTCATCATTAAGAGGATGATGAAGATGGTCTTTGGACCATGGATTTTGATGGCGCAGTGGGTAGTGACGGTACTGGAATTGGTGTTTGGATTCGTAGTCCATTTTCCACTCCGGATAAGGTTCCAAGTAATGTGAGAGTCTGTTCCTACAAACTAGCATTTGACTGTTCTCATAATGAAGCGGAATATGAGGCTCTGATTGCTGGCCTTAAGATTCTTAGAAAGATGAAAGCGAAAAGGATTACATTCTATCGTGATTCAGAGTTGGTGATAAACCAGGTTAAGGGTGAGTTTCAAGCCAAGCATCCTCGCACGAGGGCTTACCGTAATGCAATTTTAGACATTCTGAAATTATTTTCTGATCATACCTTGACATGTGTGCCTCGCATACAAAATGGTGTCGCTGATGGACTTGCTAAGGCAGCAAGCAATTTAAAAATTCCAATGAATTCCAGCAACAAATTCGAGATTCATGTGAAACACCGCCCCACCGTTCCAGACAATCAGCGATGTTGGCAAGTCTTTCAAGATGACGAGGAGATTAGTGATTTTCTGCAGAATAAGGGTAAGTTTAAAGACACCTCCATAGATACAGAACATGATGATGGTAATGATGATATACAAATAAATCAAATGGAAGTGCTGCAACTTAAAGATAACATCATTCCTAAGGGATTGATTCCTTTGGAGGAACTGTTTGATCAAGACGATGTAGCCCGCAAACTGACATTGAGGCCGACTGAAAAAGGTGTTGAGGAGGTAAATATTGGGACAGCTGAGAATAACAAGATGGTAAAGTTATCAAAGTCATTGTCACCAAAGGTAAAGGCAGAGTATGTGAAATTGCTGTCTTCATTTTCTGATGCTTTTGCGTGGGATTACTCAGATCTAAAAACATATGACACTAATATCATTCAGCATACTATCCCCATCAAACCAAATCAGAAGCCTTTCCGTCAAAAGTTGAGGAGAATCAATCCAAAGCTGCTACCATCGATTGAAAAAGAGGTAAGCAGGTTGTATAAGTCAGGAATCATTGTGCCTATCCTATTTTCAGATTGGATATCAAATTTGGTGCCCGTGAGAAAGAAAACAGGTGAGATCCGTTTATGTATTGACTTCAGAAATTTGAATAAGGTATCATTAAAAGACAATTATCCGCTGCCAAAAATGGACCATATATTGCAGCGAGTAGTTGGAGCATCAAGGATGTCACTACTCGATGGCTATTCAGGTTATAACCAAATTTTAGTGCATGAAGATGATCGTGACAAGACTGCGTTCACCACTCCATGGGGAACGTTTCATTATGCAAAAATGCCGTTTGGTTTGAAGAATGCAGGCGCCACCTTTCAGCGTGCAATGGACATGGCTTTCGCGAACGAGAAAGATGTATTTTTGGTTGTTTACCTTGATGATTTAACTGTGTTTTCAAATTCTGATGAGGAACATTTATATCATTTGAAAATTGTTTTCCAGAAGTGCAGAAAATATGACATTTCGCTGAATCCGAAAAAGAGCCTATTTGCTATGGATGAAGGCAAGCTCCTTGGCCACATCATATCGAAAGACGACATTCGTGTTGACCCTGCACGTGTTGAAGCCATCCAGCAGATTGAACAACCCCGGAAAAAGAAAGAAATACAGTCCTTTAATGGTAAAATGAATTTTCTGCGTCGTTTCATTCCGAATCTTGCTGAGCATCTTAGAGAAATCACGAATATGCTGAAAAAGGACAGTCAGGTAAAGTGGACAGAAGAGGTGGTGAGATCATTCAATTTGGTAAAGTTAGCTCTTTCTTCAGCCCCCATTTTAATCAGCCCGGACTGCACACAGGACTTCATTTTGTTTTCGTTTTCTTCTGAGCACACTTTGGCAGTTGTTTTAATGCAGAAGAGGGATGGAGTTGAGAAGCCCATTGCCTTTTTCAGTCGGATTATAAAGGACGGAGCGTTGAAATACAATATTATTGAGAAACAAGCACTTGCGCTTGTAAAAGCCTTGAAATATTTCCATGTGTATATACTGCATTCCCACATTTTAGCATACGTTCCTAATGCAGCAGTTAAAAATGTTTTGGTACAGGCAGATTCAGAAGGAAGACGGGGTAAGTGGATCGCTGCGTTGTTATAATATGATGTGGATATTAAACCGACCAAGCTGATCAAAGGACAAGGACTCGCCAAGCTTATGGCTGAAACAAATCTGCATGCTCTAGATATAAATTTGATCGCTACCATGTCCGATGAAGATGAGGAGAGTACGTCATTTCAGGTATCTGATATTTTTGTTTCTTCCCCTTGGTATGCTGACATTTTATACGTGCTTCAGAATTTGTCTCGACCTCCCAGGATGCCTAGAAGTAAGAGTAGAACATTGAAGTTGAGAGCTGCAAAGTTTTGCATACTGAATTCTGCATTGTATTGGAAAGACCCTGGTGGAATGTTGTTGAATTGTTTGGTAGAGGAGGAAGCCAAAAGAGTTTTGGAGGACTTTCATAGAGGAGACTGCGGGGGCCATATGTTTCGGAAAACCACAACGAATAAGATTCTAAGGGCAGGTTACTATTGGCCTTCTTTGTTTTCTGATGTATATAAGGCTGTTAAGAATTGTCACGAATGCCAAATTTTTGAAGGGAAGCAGAAACTACAGCCTTTACCTCTCAAACCAATTGAAGTCAGTGCACCATTTCAGCAGTGGGGATTGGATTTCATCGGGGAAATTCACCCAGCATCTTCTGGACAACATAGATGGATATTGACAGCTACGGATTACTTCACAAAGTGGATCGAGGCGATTCCCACTCGACAGGCCACGGATGTGGTAATTATCTCTTTTCTTGAAAATAATATTCTGTCACGTTTTGGGTGTCCTAGTAAGATAATCACAGATAATGCAGCGGCCTTCAAGTCTAAGAGGATGGTTGAATTTTTCTATAAATACAATATCAGATTGGGACATTCAACTGCCTACCATCCGCAAGGAAATGGTTTGGCGAAATCTTCAAATAAGTCCTTGGTAAATATCATTAAGAAATTGCTGGAAATCAATAAAAAGGGCTGGCACAAGAAATTAGTGAATGCACTGTGGGCTGATAGGGTAAGTCAGAAAAAGTCTATTCGCATGTCTCCTTTCGAGTTGGTGTACGGGATAGACACGGTTTTTCCTACTTCGCTTGCTGTCCCAGTAGTCAAATTGCTTCAGGAAGTTGGTAGTGAGGAAGATCCCATGTAGCGGAGGATTAATTAGATGATTCATTTACAGCAGACACGGGAGGAGGCATTTCAAAATACATTCAAGTTGCAGGAACGCATAAAGAAGATCTACGACAGAAAAGCAAAAGCAGATAAGTTTCAGCTAGATGAGGTGGTTTTGAAGTGGGATGCTCGGAATGAAGATAAGGGAAAGCACGACAAATTTGAAAATCTATGGAAGGGTCCTTTTAAGATTGCAGCGTATCGTGGTCAGAACGCCTTTCTTCTTAAGGAAATGAATGGAGATGATTGTCCTGGAGGGCCGATCAATGGTCGGCTGCTAAAGCGATACCACTTCTGAGTATTTTCTGTTGATTTCATCATCATTGTATATATCGTTTTACTTCTGTTCTATTGCAAGTGTGTACTGATCTCTCATCTTCAGTCTGGGGCCCGGAGCGAAGGCTATAATTCTGGAGATGGAGGTTAGTTGGTTTGAAGTTTGTCAAGTCAGTTTTATCAGTCTTTTCAGTTTAAAAATCGAGTCAGTTTTGGTCAAATTTCAGTCGATTTTCAGTCAAGTTTGCAGTCAATAAATGTATCAAAAGTTTTGTGTTATCTGTTGAAATAATGACTCCATCGCCCAATGGATGAAGGCACTGTCTGACTCCCCCAGAGATCTGTCGTTCTTGGCATCTCCATGGAGCCACCATCCCCATTGGAGCCAATGTTAGAGTCGGTCCTTACAGCCCTCCGTCAGAGATCATTTCGCATTTTGCATATCATTTTTAGGTGTCTCGCTCGTTTCACTTCGTTGCATTTCGCTAGGGGCATGCCATTGACTGACGAGGGGGTCTGGTTGTCTTGTGTTTCCTCATGCTTGTACCTGCAGGGCTAATTAAAATTCCTCAAAAATCACTGAAGTTCATGGTCATTGCATTCATGGTCATAAATGATTAGTTTCGTTAAAAAAAGTCTTTAGTCCTAGAGTCTAGGGTTTTCAGTCCTTTGCATACATGTAATAAAAGCCCGCAGGCCATGAGGTTGGTTTCAAAAGATTCTCGTTTCATATTTTTATTATCAAAAGCATTTGAAGACATTTCTAGTCCAAAACTCTGTTTTGGAACTAGAAATTGTCAAATTTCATTTTTTGTAATAATTGTATTTGTTTCACCATAAGAAGTTCCAGAGCAAGCCTCTGATCTTTGCCAAAGCCAAATGCCAAATCCCTGCAAAAAAACAACCAAGTTTCATTAGTCCAAGACTCAGAAAGACAGTGAGAGCTAAAGACAGAATTGCATTAAAATGACAAAGTGCCAAACATTATAAAAGTGGGTTATGGAACAAATTTAAAATCAAATCCGATTTTATGAGATATTTTTCTTCACATATAAGCCATGGAAAACCATTCATTTGCACAAATTCTCAAGGCAAAAATCGAAGTGGTGAAGTTGAGGGCCGAAATCGTGATTTTCGAAGCTGTGGACTGGACTGGAGGTGCGCGCTACGCACAAGAGGCGCGCTACGCGTTGGGCCTCACCAGCCTGTGTGAAATAACAAGGGCGCTACACACATGCAGCGCGCTACGCACTGGGTAAGTGCGCTACGCATATAGTCTCAGAGCCAAAAAAAAAATTTCCCTTGCGTCCGGTTTGATGTCAAAATGCCTCAAGTGGCTTGCAAGTAGGTTCTTAATGGTTGCTCAGTAAATTTTGAACATGATTGTAGTGTGTTTGATGTGGGGAAACAAGAATTTGATGAGGAGAAATGTGTAAACCCTATGTTTATTTCAAATTAATTTCTTAGGGTTGTGAAATGCATATTGACAGTCTTGTGAAGGATTTCCCAGCTTGTATTATTGATATATGTGCTTATGCATCTACTGTCAAAGTGTCACGGCCCTCACGCTCTCAGTTTTCCATTTCATCACTGTTGTCGTCGCCATTATATTACCACTATCATTGCTATTGTTTTACTATGGTCATTGTCACTGTTTCCTATTCTCTATTGACAAACACAGTCTCATTCTCATTTTCCCTTTGACAAATCTTGGCCAACATTGCAAAGGTTGTACACTACATTACACTTTTTTTACTCATTTGTCAAAATCCCTTGTGATCAAAACAGTGACTGTTTTTATGCCAATCCACTTAACAGAGCTATTACCACTGTGGCTTGTTTTCCTATGATACTTTGATACATATGTGACATATTTGGGTTTTTTGAAACTTTTGTCTTCACTACACCTATATCAACATACATATTGCAGACATCTTGTTTTCAAAGCCATGTCAGAGACGGATTCAGTTTATGAGCAGGAGTATGACAGTGATTCCACAGCAGAGGGTAATGTGCCACGGAGGTCTCACAAAAGTGGAAAAGGTGGTAAGCATCTCAGGGAGGAGCCTACTTCTTTGGCTCAATTGTAGGCTTGCCTGCTTGCAATGGATTGTTTTCAGTGTCAGTCATGTTTCCAATACTGTGAGATGATTTCACAAACCCAGCATCATCGTGAACTAGCTCGTCTATTTGTTCTACATTTACATGATGGCTGTGTAAACCTCGCCAGAGTAGATTTCATTCTCTCACGAGAGACTATTGCTCAGGCCACCGGCATACCAAATATAGGAGAGGAATGGAACAAACGTCAGCAGTTAGAGAAATTCCACTATGATCCATACATCAAACCTAGGTTTATGAGGCACTTGAGCAGGGTTTTTCCTTTCAGATTCCTGAAGGATGAGTTTGCACCATTGATGAAACTCATCATTCGGTATTTCAGTTGCGAGGGCAGATTCTCGCGTCTCTATGCGTACCATGTCCGTTTGTTGATGCATTTCACGAGGGTACGTATGATGAACATTCCATAGTTTATGTATCGTAACATAGAGAGGATGATGATTTTTGTATAGAAGAAGACCCCAGCACAGCAGCATAGAAGTATATATCATTACACGCTGATCAAGATCGTAGTGGTACACCAGTTGACACAGCAGGGCATTACTTGGGAGGATTTCATCTCCCGTGACTTCTTCACAGTGCCACAGCCGCCTCCCGAGGTAGTTCATGATAAGAGAGAGCCTTCACATCAGCCAGACATCGCTGAGATCGAGCATATCAGTGCTCCATTGTATGTGACATACCAGCGAGGCCACATGGCCTTATTTGGAGCTACACAACGAGTACTATCTCCACCCGGGGTGGAAGGGGTCTCGTTGACTTCATCAGCAGCGCGAGTATTATCTCCACCAAGGGTGGAAGGGGTCTTGCCTTCTTCTTCAGAACAGGTACAGATTCAGGACAGAGGCAAGAGGCCTATGCATGATGATGGCCCATCAGGTGGTCGAGACACTGATTTCACATTCATCGATGTTGATGTGAGCTCACCTAGCTCGAAACTGAAAGAGATCATCCAGGAGAAAAAGGCCGAGAATGACGTGCTGAAAGAGAAATTGCAGAGGGCTCAGTGGGTGATAAAGTACCTGGAGCAGCGTAACAAACAGCTATAAGATCAGCACACACTTTATGAGCTGCGGCGAATCCGTGAAGATCGACAATTGGCCCGGAAGAGACCCGGCGACATGACACCAATCGATCGAGATTCTTGCCTCACACATGTTAACATTCATCTGGAGAAGTTGTTGGAAAAATCCAATAGAGACAAAGACATGCTTCGTCTCATGAAAGGTCATTATTGGGCCCGCATGCATGTCTGCAAGGAAAAATTAAGATTCTAAAGAGGAGGTTGAGCAGTGCACTAAAACGGCGAAGAGGCCTGATCCACTCCGGATTTTGGCCGAGGCTTCCTTGGTTGGGGATGATACATGATGGAGGGTCTTCGCTCCGAATTTGAGAAAATTCGGAGAAATTTTTGTCATTTTGAAATATTTTGGTCTCAAAACAGATTTTTCAGCCATACGAGTAGCGCGTCGACGCGCTCGCTTATGATTGGGACACTTGCTGGAGGAAAAATTTATATTTTTGGGTTTTTCATGGTACGTTATGCATGCTCTAGTATGGTCGAAGCATTTCATCAAGTTCTGGATGATCAAAGGGCCCAAAAACACCATGAAAACCACCTTTCTGCCACCTTTTGCACCAGCAGGAAGTACTTCTGGGAGAATGAATTTTTGGAGTGGCAAATGAGCTCCAAATTGGGAAATTCCACTTGGGTTGGATAGCCAACATCCAAGGCTTTCCAACAAGATATCATGAACGCAATTTGGATGCCAGTAAGTTCCCCAAAAATAGGCTGAAAGACGCGCTACGCATATAGATTTTTGGTCAATTTTTCACCTTCCAGCTCAGGATTTCGGCCAGTTGGACCAGTTTTGCTTGTGGGTGTAATTTTTGAGTTATATTGATGTAATTTTATGGTTGGAATGAACTTGGACTTACTTTTACCTATTCTAGATGATTCACTCCTAAAAAATTAAAAATCAAGTGAAAGAATCAGTTTCCTTCCTTTTAGAGGCAAGTTGTTTGGCTGCCTATATTCTAGCTCCTTGTTTAGAATTAGTTGAAACTGCTCCTAGAAGGAGGAATTCGACCCCTAGAGTTATGGGAAGGGGTTAGCATATTCTATATGATGTAATTTCTCAATCATTTTCAGAGGTTGGAGAGGTTGGACTCTTGGGAAAACTTTGGCACACTATTGTACATATTTTTCATATTTTGGCTAAGGAAAGATCAGAGGTTTTGTGGCACCTGTTGGGATGCTTGTGGCTTTCAGTTCTTGATGATGTTTTCTCTTAGTTTATTGTAAGTTCTTTAATTTTTAATGTATTCCATTCCCTTCTTATGCTTCTGAAACTAAATGAATGAGTAAATGAGGTTGAATCCATTGTTTTCAGTGCTCTGCCTTTAAATTTGTTTAGTTTTACATGTTTTCACCAGTTTGGAGAGGATCCATGTTCTCTGTAGCCCTCTTCAACTCCTTTTCATTATGCTCCATCCATACACCTGATAAAAAGCATCAAGACTACTGCCTACCTTGCCCCAACTCGAATTCTGCAAAGATCTGGCCTTATCCCCGGACCCAAATTTTTTTTTTCCCATTTCTTCAACAAAAAACCCAAAAAATCAAAATCAAACTTTCCTATCTCTTTACTAGCCTAAAATCAGTATTCATTATAAGTCATCTCAGCCCCTTTGAAGACCTTTTGCCGAGATAGACCCGGAGAGAGCCCTCTCCTGTCCTCGTAGGGCTAGCTACGAGGCTGAGCGTGGTTTGATGTAGCCTTGAGTTTTACCTTATTTCAGCCTAAGGTAGATTTGAGCGCTAACATAGTGGCGACCATACTGGGGATTAAAATCTCAATGGTTTTCTTGTTGATGTGTTTTTTTCATGAGTCTTAGACGGAGTCTGAATTCACGCCCTTTAGCTTTCGAAACGCTTTTGCCATGCATAAGCGCAAGTAGATAAACGCTGCTTCAGTCGATCTCCGGTTAGCTTGTGAATGCAGCACTTGATTTTAAAATCACACCAGTATACTTGTTCATTCTATACCTTTGGATGATTGAGTCTAGAAGTCGATAGTCTAAAGATAATTGATTGTGTCCCTTGCAATTTTTCCCGAGTAGATCAATACACTGGCTTCAAGAAGGCATACCAGATCAAATCCTGATCCAAATCCACCTCCAGTATATGAAAACCCCAACCTAATCCCAAGAATTTTCCGTCGAGAAGCCCCTATTATTCCTTTGGTCAAATCTCACTCATACCCCACTGTTTTTGAATACATTGATGATATTGTGTTTGACGATCAGTTTGAGTTATCATTGTTTGAAACCAAATCCGAAAGTGCCACTAGTTCTACCGTTATCAATCCTGAGTTCATCAAGTACTTAGAAGTTGAGAAAGCAAATAGATCTATTGATAATTATATTCTGAATCTGCAAAATTCCATTGTGGCAACCAACATTCCCGAATTCATTGAATCTGCTTCACAAACTCTCGGACCATCTGAAATTGCATCTAGTTCACGGATTCCCACTGAACCTCCCTTTATCCCTACCATTCTCGTACAGCCTGAGATTTCTGATCAGCAATCAACAGTATTTTCTCCTCCGTCTCCACCGCATACACCTCGTTCACCTACTGCTCCCATTCCTCCTGTTTCTCCGAGACAGCAGATTATAAATCCGCCAAGAGCCATGGCTGTGAGATTTGCACCTCTTGTTTTACCAGCAAATTTGGATCCTATGCCTGCTGATTATCAGAGCAAGATTCCCATATTCGATGGCACGCCACAGTGTATATCCGCTCAGTAGCATATTGTCAAGATGACAGATTTCTTGGACTTGCATGAAATAGATGAAGAAAATGTGTCCATGAGGTTGTTCGCCCAGACTTTTGGAGGTGAGGTTCGTAAATGGTTCAGAGCTTTACAGGCCAGAAGTATCAACACATTACAAGAGCTTCAAACACAATTCTTAGATCGATGGGAGATGAAAAAATATCCGCTGCAAATTACTTCTGAGTATACCAGCATCAAACGTAATCCTGGTGAGTCTGTTCAGGATTATATTATCAGATTCAATACAGTGTATAATGCAATTCCAGATGACTTAAGACCGTCTAAAAAGTCAGCTCTTCTTAAATTCCCGGATGGTTTTGATCCAGAGATGGCTTATTCACTACGAGACAGAGATCCACCTACCTTAGAAGATATGCAGAAGATTGTTGTTAGTGTTGAGGCGAATCTGAATGATAAGAGAGCCCGGTTGAGAGCAGCGAAAAGAGTGACTATAAAAGAAGAGGCTTCCACATCTGCATCAGAACAGCACTTGCTTCATGAGATGGAAAAAATGTTCAAAAGAATGACGCTTGATAAGCCAGAAACTCAGATTCGTAATCCAAACTACCATGGCCAGCAGCAGCCACAGTTCAGAATTAAGCAGCGTGAACAGAGAGTACAAGAGCCGGTAGCCCAGCAGCAGATTAAAACTCCTCTTTTGTAGAATTTTGTGAGTCAAGAGTCAGATGATGATGATGATGTAGTAGGTGAGCAAAACCACTTCTTTACTCCTGACGATTTGCCCATTTACATCACTGAGGATGAAGAATATGGAGAAAGTTCAGCTACACAGAAAGATGAGGATTTCATTTTAGCAAACGATGTAGATCTGAAGGAAGAATTAGATGAATACCAAAGAGGGTATTTGAATGCTTTTTCCGCTCAACAGAAGCAGTACTCATTGAGAAACCGAGATGTGCCCATAAATCCAATTCAGAAAAGAAAAGAGGCTTCAGCACCAAAGATGGATTCACCTATACCACAGAAGAAAGGAAAAAAGATAATTGATCCTGCAGCTAGTAAAGTATCATCAGCAGAAAAAGCAAATCAGCCAAACACAATGAAGGATAAAGACGAAAAGAAAGAGGTTCCGGTCAAAGAGGTTGAAGGAGTTTCAACATTTAGTTTGGAAAATGAAATTTCCAAATTGAAGGTATCTATTCCTTTGACAGAAATCATGAAGAACAATAGCTACCGAGGTCAAGTCTCCAAAATTCTGAATTTTGATCCAATGTTTGACACGGTAAATGTTGAAGACGATCAGCCAGAATTGATATTTGGGCCTGCATTAGATGGTGAGTCTCCTGACAGTGATGTTCCTCCCTTTTATATCAGTTTGAGGTTGCATGAATTTGTTTTGCACAATTCCATGTTCGATTCTGGTGCTTCGCACAATCTGATGCCAAAGGCGATCATGGAAAAGTTGGGACTAGACATTACAAGAAAATATCATCATTTGTATTCATTTGATTCCAGCTGTGTGAGGTGTATCGGACTCATCAAAGATTTGGTTGTAAGCTTAGATCAAATTCCGGCGAAGAATGTCTTAATGGATGTGGTTGTGGCAGACATTCCTCCGCGATTTGGAATGCTCCTTTCTAGATCTTGGGGGCAAAGTTGAAAGGTACACTTCAGTTAGATTTTTCCTATGCTACAATTCCAGTCTTCGGTCAAATGAGAAATTTATATCGAGAGTAGAAGATGAAATACATGATAACAAGCAAGGAGAAGCCAATCAATCATCCTGTAAATTATGTACATACCGACTTAGAATCGTTTGTTTTGTTTGCTGATAATTTTAATGATATAGATAGTCAACTGGTTCAGGCAGAAGATATACCAGAAATCACCGATAATTTTAGGGAAGTCCTGCAGAAAGAAAGAAGAGAAAAGAAAGCTACTGTGGAGCAATCAGCTAAAGACAATGGGCAGCAAAAAGGAAAAACAGAGCTGGCGCAATTTCAGCATTTAGAGGACGATGAAGATGGTCTTTGGACCATGGATTTTGATGGCGCAGTGGGTAGTGACGGTACTGGAATTGGTGTTTGGATTCGTAGTCCATTTTCCGCTCCGGATAAGGTTCTAAGTAATGTGAGAGTCTGTTCCTACAAACTAGCATTTGATTGTTCTAATAATGAAGCGGAATATGAGGCTCTGATTGCTGGCCTTAAGATTCTTAGAAAGCTGAAAGTGAAAAGGATTGCAGTCTATGGTGATTCAGAGTTGGTGATAAAGCAGGTTAAGGGTGAGTTTCAAGCCAAGCATCCTCGCATGAGGGCTTACCGTAATGCAGTTTTAGACATTCTGAAATTATTTTCTGATCATACCTTGACATGTGTGCCTCACATACAAAATGGTGTCGCTGATGGACTTGCTAAGGCAGCAAGCAATTTAAAAATTCCAATGAATTCCAGCAACAAGTTCGAGATTCATGTGAAACACCGCCCCACCGTTCCAGACAATCAGTGATGTTGGCAAGTCTTTCAGGATGACGAGGAGATTAGTGATTTTCTGCAGAATAAGGGTAAGTTTAAAGACACCTCCATAGATACAGAACATGATGATGGTAATGATGCTATAAAAATAAATCAAATGGAAGTACTGCAACTTAAAGATAACATCATTCCTAAAGGATTGATTCCTTTGGAGGAACTCTTTGATCAAGACGATGTAGCCCGCAAACCGACATTGAGGCCGACTGAAAAGGGTGTTGAAGAGGTAAATATTGGGACAGCTGAGAATCCCAAGATGGTAAAGTTATCAAAGTCATTGTCACCAAAGGTAACGGCAGAGTATGTGAAATTTTTGTCTTCATTTTCTGATGCTTTTGCGTGGGATTACTCAGATCTAAAAACATATGACACTAATATCATTCAGCATACTATCCCCATCAAACCAAATCAGAAGCCTTTCCGTCAAAATTTGAGGAGAATCAATCCAAAGCTGCTACCATCGATTGAAAAAGAGGTAAACAGGTTGTATAAGTCAGGAATCATTGTGCCTATCCGATTTTCAGATTGGATATCAAATTTGGTGCCCGTGAGAAAGAAAACAGGTGAGATCCGTTTATGTATCGACTTCAGAAATTTGAATAATGTATCATTAAAAGACAATTATCCGTTGCCAAAAATGGACCATATATTGCAGCGAGTAGTTGGAGCATCAAGGATGTCACTACTCGACGCCTATTCAAGTTATAACCAAATTTTAGTGCATGAAGATGATCGTGACAAGACTGCATTCACCACTCCATGGGGAACGTTTCATTATGCAAAAATGACGTTTGGTTTGAAGAATGCAGGCGCCACTTTTCAACGTGCAATGGACATGGCTTTCGCCAACGAGAAAGATGTATTTTTGGTTGTTTACCTTGATGATTTAACTGTGTTTTCAAATTCTGATGAGGAACATTTATATCATTTGAAAGTTGTTTTCCAGAAGTGCAGAAAATATGGAATTTCGCTGAATCTGAAAAAGAGCCTATTTGCCATGGATGAAGGCAAGCTCCTTGGCCACATCATATCGAAAGACGACATTCGTGTTGACCCTGCACGTGTTGAAGCCATCCAGCAGATTGAACAGCCCCGGAACAAGAAAGAAATACAATCCTTTAATGGTAAAATGAATTTTCTGCGTCGTTTCATTCCAAATCTTGCTGAGCATCTTAGAGAAATCATGAATATGCTGAAAAAGGACAGTCAGGTAAAGTGGACAGAAGAGGTGGTGAAATCATTCAATTTGGTAAAGTTAGCTCTTTCTTCAGCCCAGACTACACACAGGACTTCATTTTGTTTTCGTTTGCTTCTGAGCACACTTTGGCAGCTGTTTTAATGCAGAAGAGGGATGGAGTTGAGAAGCCCATTGCCTTTTTCAGTTGGATTATAAGGGACGGAGCGTTGAAATACAATATTATTGAGAAACAAGCACTTGCGCTTGTAAAAGCCTTGAAATATTTCCGTGTGTATATACTGCATTCCACCATTTTAGCATACGTTCCTAATGCAGCAGTTAAAGATGTTTTGGTACAGGCAGATCTAGAAGGAAGACGGGGTAATTGGATCGCTGTGTTGTTAGAATACGATGTGGAGATTAAACCGACCAAGCTGATCAAAGGACAAGGACTCGCCAAGCTTATGGCTGAAACAAATTTGCATGCTCTAGATATAAATTTGATCGATGCCATGTCCGATGAAGATGAGGAGAGTACGTCATTTCAGGTATCTGATATTTTTGTTTCTTCCCCTTGGTATGCTGACATTTTATACGTGCTTCAGAATTTGTCTCGACCTCCCGGGATGCCTAGAAGTAAGAGTAGAACATTGAAGTTGAGAGCTGCAAAGTTTTGCATACTGAATTCTGCATTGTATTGGAAAGACCCTGGTGGAATGTTGTTGAATTGTTTGGTAGAGGAGGAAGCCAAAAGAGTTTTGGAGGACTTTCATAGAGGAGACTGCGGGGGCCATCTGTTTTGGAAAACCACAACGAATAAGATTCTAAGGGCAGGTTACTATTGGCCTTCTTTGTTTTCTGATGTATATAAGGCTGTTAAGAATTGTCACGAATGCCAAATTTTTGAAGGGAAGCAGAAACTACAGCCTTTGCCTCTCAAACCAATTGAAGTCAGTGCACCATTTCAGTAGTGGGGATTGGATTTCATCGGGAAAATTCACCCAGCATCTTCTGGACAACAGAGATGGATATTGACAGCTACGGATTACTTCACGAAATGGATCGAGGCGATTCCCACTCGACAGGCCACGGATGCGGTAATTATCTCTTTTCTTGAAAATAATATTCTGTCACGTTTTGGGTGTCCTAGTAAGATAATCACAGATAATGCAGCGGCCTTCAAGTCTAAGAGGATTTTTGAATTTTTCTATAAATACAATATCAGCTTGGGACATTCAACTGCCTACCATCTGCAAGGAAATGGTTTGGCAGAATCTTCAAATAAGTCCTTGGTAAATATCATTAAGAAATTGCTGGAAATCAATAAAAAGGGCTGGCACAAGAAATTAGTGAATGCACTGTGGGCTGATAGGGTAAGTCAAAAAAAGTCTATTGGCATGTCTCCTTTCGAGTTGGTGTACGGGATAGACACGATTTTTCCTACTTCGCTTGCTGTCCCGGTATTCAAATTGCTTCAGGAGGCTGGTAGTGAGGAAGATCCCATGCAGCGGAGGATTAATCAGATGATTCATTTACAGAAGACACGGGAGGAGGTATTTCAAAATACATTCAAGTTGCAGGAACGCATAAATAAGATCTACGATAGAAAAGCAAAAGCAGATAAGTTTCAGCTAGATGAGGTGGTTTTGAAGTGGGATGCTCGAAATGAAGATAAGGGAAAGCACGGCAAATTTGAAAATCTATGGAAGGGTCCTTTTAAGATTGCAGCATATCGTGGTCAGAACGCCTTTCTTCTTAAGGAAATGAATGGAGATGATTGTCCTAGAGGGCCGATCAATGGTCGGCTGCTAAAGCGATACCACTTCTGAGTATTTTCTACTGATTTCATCATCATTGTATATATCGTTTTACTTCTGTTTTATTGCAAGTGTGTACTGATCTTTCATCTTCAGTCTGGGGCCCAGAGCGAAGGCTATAATTCTGGAGAAGGAGATTAGTTTGGTTTGAAGTTTGTCAAGTCGGTCTTATTATTTTTTAGTTTTAGAGTCGAGTCAGTTTTGGTCAAGTTTCAGTAAGGTTTTAGTCGAGTTTGCAGTCAATGAATGTATCAACATTTTTTTGTGTTATCCGTTGAAATCATGACTCCATCGCCCAATGGATGGAGGCACTGTCTGACTCCTCCAGAGATCTGCCGTTCTTGGCATCTCCGTGGAGCCACCATCCCCATTGGAGCCAATGTTAGAGTTGGTCCTTACAGCCCTCCGTCAGAGAGCATTTCGCATTTTGCATATCATTTTTAGGTGTCTCGCTCGTTTCACTTCGTTGCATTTCGCTAGGGGCATGCCATTGACTGACGAGGGGGTCTAGTTGTCTTGTGTTTCCTCATGCTTTTACCTGTAGGGCTAATTAAAATTCCTCAAAAATCACTGAAGTTCATGGTCATTTCATTCATGGTCATAAATGATTAGTTTCGTTAAAAAAAGTCTTTAGTCCTAGAGTCTAGGGTTTTCAGTCCTTTGCATACATGTAATAAAAGCCCGCAGGCCATGAGGTTGGTTTCAAAAGATTCTCGTTTCATATTTTTATTCTCAGAAAACATTTGAAGACATTTCTAGTCCAAAACTCTGTTTTGGAACTAGAAATTGTAAAATTTCATTTTTTGTAATAATTGTGTATTTCTTTCATCATAATAAGTTTGAAGGCAGCCTCTGATCTTTGCCGAAGCCAAATGCCAAATCCCTGCAAAAGCAACCAAGTATCATCAGTCCAAAACTCAGAAAAATAATAAAAAGCCAAAGGACAGGATTGTATTAAGTGATCAAATGACAAAGTGCCAAACATTATTAAAGTGGGTTATGGAGCAAATTTAAATCAAAGTTGATTTTTATGAGATATTTTGCAATCCATATAAAGCATTGGAGACAACTCATTTGCATAGATTCCCAAAGCAAAGGTCGAATTGCAGGTTAGAAGGGCGAAAGCTCGTTTTCAAAACTGAAGATCGGAGGTGTGAGAAGCGCGCTACTCACAGAGGAGGCGCGCTACTCATATAAAGCGCGCTACGCATATAGCCTCCCCAACTTGTGTAAATTTACAAGCGCGCTACGCACATGCAGCGCGCTACGCACTGGGTAAGAGCGCTATGCATATAGTCTCAGAGCCAAATTTTTTTTCCCTTGCATCCAGTTTCATGCAAAACGCCTCAATCGGCTTCCAAGTAGGTTCTTCACGATTGTTAAGTGATTTTTGAACATGATTGTGGTGTTTTCAAAGTGGGGAAACAAGTATTTGATGAGGAGAAATGTGTAAACCCTAGGTTCATTGAAAATTCATTTCTTGGGGTTTTGAAAGACATGATGATGGTCTTGTGAAGGATTTCCAAGCTTGTGTTGTTGATATATATGTTTATACATCTACTGTCAAAGTGTCACGGCCCTCACGCTCTAAGTTTCCCATTTCATCACTGCTGTCATCGCCATTATATTACCACTGTCATTGCTATTGTTTTACTATGGTCAGTTTCACATTGTTTCCCATTCTCCATTGACAAAACACAGTCCCATACTCATTTTCCCTTTGAAAAATCTTAGGCAGCATTGCAAAGGCTGTACACTACATTACACTTTTTTACTCATTTGTCAAATTCCCTTGTGATCAAAGCAGTGACTGTTTTTATGCCAATCCACTTGACAGAGCCATCACCACTGTGGCTTGTTTTCCTATGATACTTTGATACATATGTGACTTTGATACATATGTGACATATTTGGGTTTTGAGCATACATTGAAACTTTTGTCTTCACTACACCTATATCAACATACATATTGCAGACATCTTGTTTTCAAAGCCATGTCAGAGACGGATTCAGTTTATGAGAAGGAGTATGACAGTGATTCCATAGCAGAGGGTAATGTGCCACGGAGGTCTCAAAAAAGTGGAAAAGGTGGTAAGCATCTCAGGGAGGAGCCTACTTCTTTGGCTCAATTGCAGGCTTGCCCTTTTGCAATGGATTGTTTTCAGCGTCAGTCATGTTTCCAATACTGTGACATTATTTCACAAACCCAGCATCATCGTGAACTAGCTCGTCTATTTGTTCTACATTTACATGATGGCCGTGTAAACCTCGCCAGAGTAGATTTCATTCTGTCACCAGAGTCTATTGCTCAGGCCACCGGGATACCAAATATAGGAGAGGAATGGAACAAACGTCAGCAGTTAGAGAAATTCCACTATGAGCCATACATCAAACTTGGGTATATGAGGCACCTGAGCAGGGTTTTTCCTTTCAGATTCCTGAAGGATGAGTTTGCACCATTGATGAAACTCATCATTCGGTATTTCAGTTGCGAGGGCAGATTCTCGCGTCTCTATGCGTACCATGTCCGTTTGTTGATGCATTTTACGAGGGTACGTATGATGAACATTCCATACTTCATGTATCGCAACATAGAGAGGATGATGATTTTTGTACAAAAGAAGACCCCAGCACAGCAGCATAGAAGTATATATCATTACGCGCTGATCAAGATCGTAGTGGTACATCAGTTGACACAGCAGGGCATTACTTGGGAGGATTTCATCTCCCGTGACTTCTTCACAGCGCCACAGCCGCCTCCGGAGGTAGTTCATGATGAGAGAGAGCCTTCACATCAGCCGGACATCCCTGAGATCGAGCATATTAGTGCTCCATTGTATGTGACATACCAGCGAGGCCACAGGGCCTTATTTGCAGCTACACGACGAGTACTATCTCCACCCGGGGTGGAAGGGGTCTCGTTGACTTCATCAGCAGCGCGAGTATTATCTCCACCAAGGGTGGAAGGGGTCTCGCCTTCTTCTTCAGCACAGGTACAGATTCAGGACAGAGGCAAGAGGCCTATGCATGATGTGGGTCCATCAGGTGGTCGAGACACTGATTTCACATTCATCGATGTTGATGCGAGCTCACCTAGCTCGAAACTGAAAGAGATCATACAGGAGAAAAAGGCCGAGAATGACGCGCTGAAAGAGAAATTGCAGAGGGTTCAGTGGGTGATAAACTACCTGGAGCAACGTAACAAATAGCTAGAAGATCAACACACACTTTATGAGCTGCGGCGAATCCGTGAAGATCGACAATTGGCCCGGAAGAGACCCGGCGACATGACACCAATCGATCGAGATTCTTGCCTCACACGTGTTAACATTCATCTGGAGAAGTTGTTGGAAAAAGCCAACAGAGACAAAGACATGCTTCGTCACATGAAAGGTCATTATTGGGCCCGCATGCATGTCTGCAAGGCAAAAATGAAGATTCTAAAGAGGAGGTTGAGCAGTGCACTAAAACGGCGGAAGAGGCCTGATCCACTCCGGATTTTGGCCGAGGCTTCCTTGGCTGGGCATGATACATGATGGAGGATCTTCGCTCCAAATTTGAGCAAATTCGGAGAAATTTTTGTCTTTTTGAAATATTTTGGTCTCAAAACAGATTTTTCAGCCATACGAGTAGCGCGTCGACGCGCTCGCTTATGATTGGGACACTTGCTGGAGGAAAAATTTATATTTTTGGGTTTTTCATGGTAACTTATGCATGCTCCAGTATGGCCGATGCATTTCATCAAGTTCTGGATGATCAAAGGGCCCAAAAACACCATGAAAACCACCTTTCTGCCACCTTTTGCACCAGCAGGAAGTACTTCTGAGAGAATGAAGTTTTGGAGGGGAAAATGAGCTCCAAATTAGGAAATTCCACTTGGGTTGGATAGCCAACATCCAGGGATTTCCAACAAGCTATCATGAGCTCAATTTGGATGTCGGGAAGTTCCCCAAAAATAGGCTTAAAGACGCGCTACGCATATGGCTCAAGCGCGCTACGCATATAGATTTTTGGTCAATTTTTCACCTTCCAGCTCAGGATTTCGGCCAGTTGGACCAGTTTTGCTTGTGGGTGTAATTTTTGAGTTATCTTGATGTAATTTTATGGTTGGCATGTAAATTGGACTTACTTTTACCTATTCTAGATGATTCACTCCTAAAAAAGTAAAAATCAAGTGAAAGAATCAGTTTCCTTCCTTTTAGAGGCAAGTTGTTTGGCTGCCTATATTCTAGCTCCTTGTTTAGAATTAGTTGAAACTGCTCCTAGAAGGAGGAATTCGACCCCTAGAGGTATGGGAAGGGGTTAGGATAGTATATATGATGTAATTTCTCAATCATTTTCAGAGGTTGGAGAGGTTGGACTCTTGGGAAAACTTTGGCACACTATTGTACATATTTTTCATATTTTGGCTAAGGAAAGATTAGAGGTTTTGCGGCACCTGTTGGGATTCTTGTGGCTTTCAGTTCTTGATGATGTTTTCTCTCAGTTTATTGTAAGTTCTTTAATGTTTAACGTATTCCATTCCCTTCTTATGCTTCTGAAACTAAATGAATGAGTAAATGAGGTTGAATCCATTGTTTTCAGTGCTCTGCCTTTAAATTTGTTTAGTTTTACATGTTTTCGCCAGTTTGGAGAGGATCCATGTTCTCTCTTGCCCTCTTCAGCTCCTTGTCGTTCTGCTCCATCCATACACCTGATCAAAAGCATCAAGACTACTGCCTACCTTGCCCCAACTCGAATTCTGCAAAGATCTAGCCTTATCCCCAGACCCAAAATTGTTTTTTCCCATTTCTTCAACAAAAAACCCAAAAAATCAAAATCAAACTTTCCTATCTCTTTACTAGCCTAAAATCAGTTTTCATTATAAGTCATCTCGGCCCCTTTGAAGACCTTTTGCCGAGATAGACCGGGAGAGAGCCCTCTCCTGTCCTCGTAGGGCTAGCTACGAGGCTGAGCGTGGTTTGATGTAGCCTTGAGTTTTACCTTATTTCAGCCTAAGGTAGATTTGAGCGCTAACACACCCTTACCCCAATTGGTTTTGAGGAAGGTCCGCCCATGTTTCAGGAAATAATACCCTAAAGGTTTTGGGTTGACAACCTTCACAGATCAGGGGCCGACCATTCAAGAAGGACTCACTTAACCATATTTTATACTAAAAACTAGATACTAGTGGTTGCAGAACTTACTCGAAAGTCCCTCGGTTGATGTAGATCCCGTGGGGTGCAAACCCCCTGTAACACTTTGTGCTCTGTAACCTATAAATCCACAAAGAAAGAACACATAAACCTAGTGGTACAACATATATAGTTCATAAGTGTCAGTGAAAACCATGTATAATATCATAAAAACAATATGAAATGTTCAATTACTAATTATTACACATGTATAAAGCATCATAGACATGTAAACATCGGGAACAAGATGGCTCTTTTTATTATGAATGACACGTATAGTAATCAAAACATGGAGAGATCACCTGAATCCTGCCACGGACTTCGAGAATACCATCCTCTGGATCTATCTAGCCCTAGCCTCACAAGAAATCTTCCAAGATGTGTGCACAATAGATGTCATATAGGGTGATGAACATCTCAAGGAAACAAGGGTTTCTTGAATATACCTGGGAAGTGCAGGAGGCACAAGAATATAAAACTTAAATAGGGCTCCAACAGAGCATAATATCTATATTTTTCTCTCTCCCTTAGGCCATTCCTTTGAGGGGATTTTATACTCTCTAAAATTTGTTTATGCAGTTAAGAGCAGTTAGGCCACGGGCTAGGGTGGTTAATTTACTGGAATAACCATAAAACCTGCCTCAAAAATAGGGAAAATATATTTTTTATTAATAATTAAAAATGTATATGTGGATATCTATGAATGGACTCGCGTGCATATGCGGAAAAGTCTGGTAGAGTCAGATATGGGTTTTAAGATTTTTTTTTTTTTGTGAAAATGTTCAAGTTTGAGGGGAAAGGGTGCCCAAGGCCAAGGTGTAAATCATCAAGTACATAAAGGTGATAAATGATGCTATAATTTCCCATATGGACACGATAGAGTTATCTTGTGGCATACTGATATTTGCATAGTTGACCATCGGCATAGAACCTACACCGAAAGTTTGACCACTTAAAGGAACGAAGTTAACAATTGGCGGTCCTGCTTGTCCTATTGAATGTAGGGGTACTGAAGTGCCCCTTGGCATATATGTATTAGTGACACTGCCCCCTGGCATAGTAGCCAAGGGGTTTGAACTCAACAATGGGTTCCAACTGAAAGGGTTGCTAAAAGGAACCGAAGTAGCCCCGCTAGCGGGAGCAGAAACCATGGGTCTACTGACCCTATGCTCGCCGATTGTGAAATGGATGTAGGTGCAACTGAAGACATGACTGGAACTGGTGTTACCTAAACTAACAATGGCCCTGATGGGTCGACGATAGGAGGATTGTTAGGAGGTACGACTCCTTCAGTGAAAGGATCCTCTGGAAACTCTATTTGATAGGGAGCTATATAAAAGTCAGGGGTTGTCACTGGAGACTGCTCTTCCGGAGAAGGCACTATGTCACCGAGACTCGACTCCTCCCTCAGTGTCAATGGAGGGATGCCTTGTTTCCGTCTAGAAAGACAACGAAGGTCAAAGGATGCCATGATCACCTGTTAATTTTATCAAATTTTATTGTGATGTATTATGAATTCTTAGTGATAGTAACCACACACCTAAAAAGGAAAAAAGAACCTCTAAAATCAATCAATCAAGTAGCTAGAAGGGGTAAGACCCTGTCTGAGTACTACCGTTTGCTAAATATGAAACCAAGTATCACAATAGCATACAGAGAGAGCCGGTCAAATGTACAGTTACGGTTACTCTAGAGCTTCACCCGAACCTTAGACGATGGGTGTAAGCACTCTCGTGGAGACGAGTACCCTCCCAAAGACCAAAGACAGAGAAGGTCCATCTATGTCAAGTACCACATCAGCCCACCCCAGTCACCTTGTGTAGGTCCATAAAAGTATGGCAACTAAAGATACCTCAAATCACATACACTATCATGGGGGTCACGGTCGTAGATAGCACGCTATATGGGTAGAACACCTAGACCTCAATCTAGTTTTGACACCCCCAAGGGGAACCCCAATATATAGAATGCCCATTATTATGCACTCGAAGGCGGGATACCTTCTCATGCACCCCCAATGTTTTCTCGTGCTTAACTCTAGTAGTAGTGGAACATTCCCAATAGTATGAGTGAAGAAGGATTTTTCTCTCTTTAATGACTCTAGTTTCAATTGTTGTGATCTTGGATAGTTTTCTCACTTCTCCTATCCCAAGATCCTAGCTTGAACTACTGTTGGTGTGAGCTCAGAAAAAGAGTTATGTGATTAATTTTATTAGTGCTTGACTTATTAGTGTACTTTCTTATTAGTCTTCGAAGGGGGAGTGGACGTATGAAATGTAATGAAACTCTGACTCAAAACCACGTAGAAAAATGCTCTTAATATTCAATTCAATGAAGAGTTTATTCTACAAGGAGAGATCTTTCAAAAATCTATGCAGCAAAAAACATTTAAATAATGTAGTTCAACCTAAAACAATTTAGACATATATTTATCCTCTCTAACAAATTTTTAACCAAAAAACTTCAGAATGAATTCAGCTATGTTCAAAAAAACTAAAAAAAAAATTCTTCTTCAAAAATTAAATGAGACTAACACTAAATTTTTAAACAATAAAACTAAAAATTCTAGTAGGGAACCAAGCACAGGGATCCAAAAAATAGAAGCTAATATGCCAGCCAATAACTCCACAACCAAAGGAAACACAGGAAGGGTGTAACAACAAATTTCAACTAGGTAACGCTAGCTAGTAGAGGCTACAAAGCGTTAATGACATGAATAACGCACTGTATCTGAGCATCAGCAATGTTATAACACATTGGAACACACCTAGGGGGTGCATTACTCAAGGTAAAGTTGTAAAAATTGCTAGGCAGGGTCTATTCTAGACACTATGAGCTACTTAGATGGTTACAGAGCATGTAAGCTTATCAGAAGGGGATGTGATAAAAGTGGGAAATGACAGAAGGAAAGAGTCAAAGGCTTAGAAACAAACAATCTGGGAACTTGGGATTAAATCCCTAGTAGAGTCACCAATTATGCTAAGGGGTAAAATTCTTGGGTGGTAGTTGATGTATATTCCTCTCAGGGGTTCCCGGTACATGAGGCAGACAGTCAAATTAATTGTATAGTTACAAAGACATTGCACACATGTTTATACTAATGCATAATTGGTAAAGTGAGATATTGAAGGATTACCTCTTTGTGAACAATTTATCCTTTGGAGAGTGTTATGCAGCATGGCATAAGTCCTCCCTCACTGGCTCCAACTCTAGATCCTGAAACCAAACCAAGCACACGTGTAATATTCATAGTGGTATCACTTACTAGCAATTAAACAAGCATATAATCAACATTAAACTATGCAAATCTGAGCCATTTATATCATGCTTCATAGACAAATGAACAACAAATGTGACACTAAAACATCAAATGGACAAAACAGATACAGTTCTATTAATATATAAGAAGGAGGATTACAAACGTTGGTTGAACCAAGCCCTCCTCAGTCTTCCAACTCCTCTCTCTCTCTCTCATCTATCTCCGAGTGTAATGATACTTGGGCTAAGAGTTCTCAATCAACCTTGAGAATCCTTAAGCCTCACATTCAACAATTAAGTTCTGCTCTACACATGATCAAACCTTCGACCCTTGACCAAGAGCCCAAGCCTCCAATTTAAAGGAATTTGGGAGGACATACCTTGACATTCCTTTCAATTAGTTTGAATAGGGAAAAATCTTGATGTTTCCTTGCCTTTCCTTGATTTTTCCCTCTATAGGTGTTCAATTATGTTTGGAAGCATCCAATAGGAGGTTTGTACCACAGGTTTCTGCTTTTCAACTGACTCATTCTGAAAAAAAGTAGGAAATGCTAGTCATTTTCCACGGGATTTGTCCTTTTTTTCATGAAAACACAGGTAACGTTTCCCCTTAGGCAAGACAGAGCGTTAACCCAGGCACTAATGATCCCTTTGAATGGCTGGGTTACATTATAACTCGGCCTAGTTGTCTCTAGGGTGCGTTACCTTGGAAAAATGGGTCTTTGTCTGGGTCATTTTATTCTTTCCATGTTTCATTCTCCTCTGAGCTGATGAGGAGGTCATTTTTCCTGTAACACTTTCCATTCTCATCTCCTTGATCTCTCTGGCGAGACCTTGCATAGTATTAAGGAGGATATTTCCAAAATCCTTCCCATAACCTTCTTCTACCATTGGAGACTCCCTTTATACTCCTCCATTGGAACATGATTTTCTTTGTAAGATATGAACTCTGAAATAAGTTGAATCTGGTATTGCAATCAAAAGAATTTGAAAAAATGGCCACCACAGCAAATCTCATAAAATCAACTTGAGAGAAACTTCCTTTTCTCTTAATCTAGACCGAATTTGGAGAAAAATTTCATGCTAAACTACAATTGGTCAATTCTGCACAAAACCCATGTCTCATATTTTTGATATTCGTCTTCATTTTCTCGAAACATCCAATGCAAAACCGTCACTTTTTATCCCAACGAATTTCTACGTTTTTTGTTATTTTATCTCTCATAGAACCCTCCCTTTCTGTCAATCGAGACCGAATTTGGAAAAAATTCTCATGGGGAAATAGAATGGGTCCATGAAGCACAAAACCCATGTTTTATAGTTTCGATATTCATCTTCATTTGCCTAAACTATCTAACACAAAACCATCACTTTTTATTCCAGCGAATTTCTTTGTTCTTTATTTTTGTATCCCATTTTTGAGTCTGTAATGTATTCTCTATCTTTGGGTGTCATAGGCTGGTTGTTACACAGAATAAGACAAGTATATGAGCTTTGATACCACTGTAATATTCCCAACCAGAAAATACAGGAATACAAAGAAAATAAAAATAATAATGCCAGAACATTAAAACACCATGAATAAAAATAGAAATAACTAAGCCATTTTATTAATAAGGAGGTGGAATACAAGCACAACAGTGCTCAAGAATGATAACATTCAAGCTGACAGAGATGGCTAGAATGACCCTCAAATGCCCCCCACCGAGAACATTGCATAACAGCTCCTCTGTTGGACACCCTCATTACACTGCCCCTGCTAGAAATGTTGGAAATGTTGTTGCTGGCTGAAAAGAGGTTCGTAGATGAGGCTATTCTAGTGCTAAAAAAATGTCGGGATTTGGACACTAGCCTCTACTCACAAAACCTAGAAAAACCTAGAAAGGATTTCCAGATTTGTAGACCCCAAAAAATAACCCTCCTAGGGCATGAAAACACACTATTGCTAGGTATGCAGTGATATGAGCTGAATAGACAAATAAAATGTTGCAACAACTCCTCTATAGATCAACAGTCAAAGGGTTGATCCCCTCACTAGATTCCAAGCGATAATTATATAGAATCTTTCCCTCCTCTGGATCTTTCTACTGCTGCACTGCATAAGTCACTGGGTGATTGCATTGCTCAAGAGGGTTTCAAATGGCCAAATTCCAGAATACTTAAATTTGCTCACAAGACAATGAAGCACCAATTGAGAATCAGAATGATTCTCACTCCAATATACCTGAATCTTGGTGAAACTCATGAATGAATTCTCCTCAAAAACTCCTCTCTTGAGAGGGAACTCGAATTCCCTAAGGATGAGGTTGGGATCTCCGCTTGGAGACACCCGTGTGCTAAACAACACTGCAAACTAGACTAAACAGCTCAAGCATGCTCAAGTCATAAATGACAAGACAATAATAATAATCCAAAATTATCTCTATGGCGTCCATCCCCTTCCTTATATGCTTGTGATCCCTCACTCTCTTGGCCCCACATAATAATGATGCTACACACATGGCCACTAACGTCCATTATGACTGCGTTGTCCTCCATTGTCTCCACTACCTCCATGACTACGTTGTTTATTTGATCAAATTAACCCCATCCACATGCATTGACCCACATTCACACCAAGAAGTGTTTTATTCATCTTGACCCCATCTAGATGCATTGATCCACATTCACATTAAGAAGTGGTTTTATTCATAATAAAGGGATTTATGGGTCCCTCTACCCTCTTATTCATCTATTAATTAAGGAAGACAAAAATTAATATTTTAATTAGCTAAAAGCTAAATTAGGAATATTACACTTAGTCTTAAAGGTTCAAAGAGAATCTAAACTTCCAAGAGTTATGCCAAATCAAGGATAATAGGAGACCCTGTAATAACAATAGAAGTGGAGGGTACATGTAGAACAATGATCAACAACATACTATGGGTAGATTATTTTTGTCTTCTTTTGATGGGTCATCCAAATGCACAAGTAAGGCTTGGGTGGAAAAATTAGACATTTATTTTCAACTGAACCAAGTATCAGAGATTGAAGCTATTAAGATAGAAGCGTTGCACCTTGAAGGTGAAGCACATGAATGGTGGTTTCATGGTCTATCTACATTGGGGCATGCAGGTGTGATTGCATATGCAAATTTCACACAGAGTTTGGTATAAATATTTGACCGAAGAGATCCTGAGGCACACTTTGTTGAGCTAGCTAAGCTCAAGCAGTTGGGAAATTCGAATACCTATATCACTAAATTCCTGAAACATTTCTTCATGGTGCTAGATTTTTCTATAGCTAGGAGAGTATAAATGTTCATTGATGGGCTAGCGGAGCCTTTGCATGGGTTGGTAAAGTCCACTAGACCAACTACGCTCCAAGATGCCATTGAAAGGGCTAGGGACTTACAAGATGCTTTTCCAAGGGCAAGAGTTCCATTCCAGAAAAAACCCACAGTCCAATCAAAGGGGAAAGTTATGGAGGTTTCCCCCCCAAAGGGGAACCAAGGCAAAGGACCTCTCAGTGATGATATCCAGAGAGATTTTAGGAGGAGGAAGCTTTTCTTCAGTTTCCAAGAACCATGGGCACCGAGGCATCGATGTGCTGTTGGAAAGGCACATTATATTGAAGTGTTCTCTAATAGTGAAGAGGAAGAAGAAGAGGAATCAGAAGGGGACACCAGTGATGTGGCACCAGGAGAGAATCCACCACCACCTGGAGGTGAAAATGGAGCATTTTCTCCAATTAGAGGAGCCCTTGCAGCTTTACGGGGAGTACCCAAGCATCCGACATTGAGAGTCCAAGGCACAGTTTAGGGGCAGTGGGGCTACCCGCAATTTTATTGATGCCCAAATTGTGCAGAGGAGAGACATACCCACAGATGATTTTGAAGGATTCTCAGTTTTGGTTCCAGGAGCTAGAACCATGCAGTGTGTGAAGTATGTTCTGGCATTAACTGTAACTTTGGGGAGATACACACTGACATATCATTTATTTTTATTCAATATTCCTAACACCAATGTGATATTGGGTGTACAGTTTTTTATCACACTGGGGAAGGTCACCATGGATTGGGAGACCTTGAAGATGGAACAGACAGATAAGAATAGCGGTAAGCACCAAATGATTAGGGGCATGCACACCTATCCACCTCAGGAGACATAGCATGGGTAGTAGGACTACATAAGTTGAAGGTAGGAGGAAAGGAAAAATTAGTCCACTCAGATATGGAGTTTATTATAGACCGTTGTTATATAGTATTTGGAGGAATTCCACTAGGGAGGCCACTAGACCAGAAGTTTTTTAAAGGGTTCTCACAACTAGCAGCACCACTCACAGATCTGACCAAGAGGGGATCCTTTGGTTGGGAAAACACTACGTAGAGAGGCTTTGATAGGCTCATGGAAGTGATGAGCATTTTTCCAGTGTTGGTATTGCCAGATTTCACCCAACCCTTTGTGCTGGAATATGATGCTTCAGGGGAGCGTGTTGGCATAGTCTTGATGTAGGGAGGTCATCCCCTAGCCTTTGAGAATTGGAAGTTGCTGCCATATGAGAGGTTGTATTCCATGTATGAGAAGGAGATTCTGGCTAACATGCATGCATTGGAAAATTCAGGCAGTATTTGATAGGCAACAGTTTCCGAGGGAAGACTGACCACAATAGTATTCAGTATTTTCTTGAGAAGAAGCAGTTGCAAGAGAGGAAGCAAAAATGGGTTAGAAAAACCCAGGTATATGACTTTGACATTGAATATGTCAAAGAGAAAATAAATGTGGTAGCAGATGCCTTATCACAGAGACCAACAACGATGTCAATGATGAGTGTGGATTCAGATTGGGAGGCCCAGCTGTTGATGGAGTATTCTAAAGACCGTTTCATATGTGAGATACTGGATGGACATGTGACCGATGAGAGGTATAGAGTGATGGATGAGATCATCTATTACTGGGACCAGATCTTCTTGACTAGAGATTCTAAGTTCAAGGATAAAATTTTTCATGCAGCACATGATTCACCACTCTCAAGCCACCATGGTTTCACAAAGACATATCGGGCAATTAGAGAGAGATTCTCATGGAAGGGTCTAAAGGAGGATGTGCTCTAGCACATGAATGAGTGTGCAGTTTTCCAGTAGAATAAAGGAGAGAACAACCATCCTACAAGTTGTTACAGCCACTTCCTATCCTGGAGGGGAAATGGGAGAGAATTTATATGGATTTCATTACCGGTTTGCCAACAGTTCGCAAGGATTGTATCTTTGTGGTAGTTGATCAACTAAAAAATAATTCAAATTTCTTTTCCATCTTTGCATGATACACTGCTTCGTAAGTGCTCAAGCTCTTCTTTGGAGATGTTTTCAGACTTCGTGGTCTTCCTAATACCATAGTCATTGTTAGAGATAGCCGCTTCATGGGTGGTTTTTGGCAGGCAATATTCCGTTTGGTGGGTACTGAGTTGACACTGAGTACTAGTTATCACCCCCACACAGATGGGTAGACAGACATAATAAACAAGTGGTTGGAAGGCTACTTGTGAAACTATGTTTTGGGGCAGTGGAGATCATGGATGCACTGGCTCCACTTGGGAGAATATTTCTACAATACGACATTTCATATGTCGATCGATATGTCTCCATTTTGGGCTCTATATGGTTATGATGCTTTATCATTTGTTGATGTGATGTTTGGAGCAAGCTAGGCTCCTAGAGCCAAAGAGTGGATCCAAGAAATTCAAGATATACTCCGTGCTCTTAAGGACAACATTGCTACAACCCAAAATCAGCAGAAGTTGTATGCAGATCATGGTTGGGTGGAGACATAGTTTGAGGTGGATGATTTAGTGTATCTTTGTCTTCAGCCTTAAAAGCAATATACGATGAAGGAGAAGGGGGCTGAGAAGCTTAAGCATAGTTTATATGGGCCATACAAGGTGATCCATCATTTTGGGGAAGTAGAATATTAGTTGGAGCTCCCCATTAGGAGTAAGATCCACAACATTTTTCATGTCACATGCCTCAAGAAGGACATTGGAAAACATGTAGTTTCCACTATGGATCTCCCACCTATTGATGATGAGGGCCATCTGGTTTTACAACTGGAAGCTATATTGGATACTTTGGAGAGGAAACTAAAGAATAAGGTGATTAAATAATATTTGGTTGGATGGAGGAATCTTTTGGATAAGGATGCTACTGGGGAAGGATAGAAGATTTTGCAACATCCATCCTTGCAGTTGCTTGAGGACAAGCAACATTTGGGAGGGGAGGATTGTAATATTCCTAACTATATTTTATCTAGTTAGAATATTAAATTTTGTTTTTGTCAATAAGATAGATGAATAAGAGGGTAGAGGGACCCATAAATCTCTTTCATAGGAATAAAACCACTTCTAATGTGAATGTGGATTAGTGCATATAGATAGGATCAAGATGAATAAATCACTCCTTGATGTGAATGTGCGTCAATGCATGTGGATGGGGTCAATTTTACCAAATCAACAATGTAGTCATCGAGGTAGTGGAGATAGTGGAGGACAACGATGTCATAATGGAGGGGAGTCTCAATGAGAGTCGCATCATTATTGAGTGGGGCCAAGGGGGTGAAGGCTCAAAAATCATATAAGGAAGGGGATGGAAGCCATAGAGATAATTCTGAATATTGTTTACGTATTGTCTTTTATGACTTTCTAAACGCTTCAATTTTTTAGCGAAGTCTGTTGTGCTGTTTAGCACAAGGCTATTTTCGAGCGGAAATCCCACCCTCATCCTTTTGGGACTTAGAGTGCCGACTCAGGAGAGGTTCTCTGAGTTGCATTTCATCATCTGGCATCAGGCCAATATTCAACCCGTATTAGCAGCGTAGTCTCCTTCATGAATTACGAAATCCAGGAGGGAAAATCTAGTGGAGGGGTCATAACCCCAATTTTTGAGCTTGGCATCGAGTGAGGGGAGTAGCCGTTCATCCGAGAAGTTGATGGGGAGGAGTAACAACATATTTATCTTCATATCAGCCACCTCCCAGTATTCTCCTAGCTACAGTGTGTAATTCATCCCTAGGGCTGCATTTTTCATTAGTGTCATTTACGGAAACCCTTTCTGGGTTATCTTGGAATTTTGCTAGGAAGCCCATATCTATGATCCCAGGATTTTTTGAGCACCCAATCAGAAAATATTTGAATTCCTAGTTTCCAGTAGCAGTATATTCCAGCATGATCGTGCAGTCATAGCATCTCAACAGTTGGTGCAGTAGAATCATTTCATGTCTTGATGTTTAGGGTCATTTCAGGCTTTTTTTTCCTAGATTGAGTGTCTCTTTCTCAATCCATTGTACTTCATTTCTTCAATTTCATATAATAAAATGGCTCAGTGATCTGTTCATGTATTTTATGTATTTATGTTTACTGCATTTTCTAGTTTTATGTTCAATATTTTTGTTTTTCCTATTTTGGAATATTACACCAAAGAAGTATGGGGGGGTGCTGGAACTAGGTTTCCACACCCTGAGAGAGATTTATATTGATGTGGCTGTATTTATATCTAAAACAACGGTGATCAGACCTTCGTTACAAAAGCCCTAACTAGAAACCCTAACCATACAGATTTAGGGAAAATACACAAAATACCTTATGTGCACGCTAAAACAGACTTGGTAATCCTTGTAATTATCCTTAATCCATATTCTTAAAGCTCAAAAATAACAAATCCATTCATTTATCATTCATATAAAGTAATAAATAGTTGCGTAATCGATCTAAACACAGATAATATAGTAACCATAAATAACGTGCAGAAACAGATCATAAAGAAAACAACAGATGCATGTGATACTCAAATATCATCCAAAAAAATTATTCATTCATTAATAGTTCATATTTCCCTTTCAACACTTTGAGTCTACCTGCGCGCACAACTAATGGGGTCTGCACACAGCAATACTAAGGTATCCATGCACACAGCCAATGGGTATGCACACAGCAGGACTAAGGTCTCCACGCACACAACCAACAATAGCCTTCTAACCCAGACAAGTTCGCTAAAATATCAAAAAAGAATCAGATCTGTATCATCATCAACATCATTGTCTCGTATCAACTCGATATGGACTCCTATTTATACTCTTATCCTGCACTCCTCTAAGGTCCACAAACAGTGGTTTGCGGCCCCTAGTTCTACCCTTTGACCCATTGCATCTCATGAGGGGCTTTGACCTGCCCCAAAGCCCCTTGACTTGTGATGCCCACGACTAAACTTACAAAAAATTTACAAAAATATTCCAAGAATATATCAAAATTTGGCCCTAAGTGACCCCACTCTAACATTGGATCTAGTTATTCTGAAAGCGACTATGAAAAATAAGAAACAAATGAAGCATAAGCGAGAAGATAAGAAGAGATAGGGATAAGAGAAAATATAGAAGAATGGGCAGGAAGAAAGGTGGATGCAAGAAGAATAATTAAGAATAAATTAGGAAGAAGAAGAAATATTGAAGAAAGTAGAAGAAGAATGACAAAATTAACTACAAAAAGAAGAGAATAAACAACATCAATATGAGGAACTTTCCCAAGAGATTATAGAGTTAATAGTTATCCAGTACATGGAGGTAGAACAAGAGTAGCAGAATGAAGGCGTTCATATTATGCCTAGAATAGATCAGATCATCATTCAGTCTTTGCCTCCTCCTCCTCATGGGAAAGCTCCAGTTGATGAAAGAGAAATTTATCCTTTAGAGAGGACTCAGTCATGGATGCTTCTAGACTCAGTTTTGATGAGATTCAAAGAAATATTGTGCAAGAAATAAATAAAAATTTCCCCAATGACCTCACCATTAGGGTAATTTTGAGGTATAAAATGGGCCTCCTAAGGATATTATAAAACAATAGTGGAAATAATAAAATAAGATTTGATTACATCATCAAATTTTAGAAGGAAAAAAGAAAAAACTACTTTTTCAATTCGTATTTTGAAACTATCTCCCTATGTTTTTATTCAAATTTTGAGCAGAAATACTCGTTGGATGTAAAATTTAACTTCTCATCCAAGGAGTGCCCATGTTGCATACTTTTGATGGACTTTTCTACACGAAAAATGAGAAATACATGAAAAATGTGATTGCAATCATGTTTTTTCATGTATTTCTCATTTTTCATGATACTAGGTCCATCAAAAGTATGCAAAATGGGTACTCCTTGGATGAGTAATTAAATTTTACATCCAACAAGTACTCGCGCTCGAAATTTGAGTAAACACTTAGGGAGATAAGTTGAAAATACGAGTTGAAAAGGTAGTTTTATTATTTTATTATTTTTTTACTTTTTTACTCCATAATGGTGAATCATCCCCCATGGTTGACATCATAATCATGAATCCTATTGGTTATCATAAAGTTTATTTTGGTTGTACATTTTTCTTAGGAGGCCCATTTTAGACCTCAAAATTCCCCTAATGACATCCTTCTTTTATGAATACAGAAAAGGTGATTTTCATGGACACCAGGAGAAATCCTCAAGCCATCGTCGTAACCAACTTTTCCTTTTCAAGCAATTTGAAGGAAAATACATAGTATCTAATGGAAGAAAAAAACAAATGGAAATGTATTTGGAAGTTGGGAGACAATAGATAGAACAAATCCAGGAAGAAATTTAGAAGTTGTCTCCCGCACAGGTTTATTTGAAGGAAGTTCAGGCATATATATATATATATGGTGAAGCGCAAACATTGGGAGACACTATGATGAATCTTTATGAGGAGTTGGTTATTGTGCATAAAGAAGTTGTCCCCCTACATGATATGTAGAAGAAATTGTGAGAGAATGCAAAATTTATAAAGTTCATTCATGCAGCCATCATTGGGATGTATGAATGGGATGGCTACATGAATGGGAGATGATATATATAGGTGCACCACTAGAATTGGCTATGAAAAAAAATATAACAAACTAAGTTGGATAAATATGAAGTTAGAATGCTTATACAAAATAAGAAACAACTCAACGCTTTCATATCCAACATCTCATATTCTTATGCACGGTTGTATAATAGTGTGGAATCCCTTGTGCAATCTCATAAGATCCCTTTAGTCGAGAGATTTACAGAGGAAAAGGGAAGAAACTTGGTCAGGAAGAAATTTTCAGAATACTTGGACAAGATGAAGAATATTTCTACCAAAGAATACTTGGAGATTGATAGACACACCATGTAGAAATATATTGGGGGCCCTGCTAAGATCAATATTATTTTGTTCTTATTAAATAAGGAGACACAAACTGGTTCCAAAACTGTATACCTGTATGCAATGGAGGCTAGAGTCTGCTTTCAGCCTAATATTCTTGCAAATTTTTAGGATACCATCGCACAATACAAATCTTAACATCACTATGTAACTGAAGATCTACAAATCAGATCTGATGAGTTAGAGTTTCCTCAAACTTAAGCTTGATATGTTTAGCTTGTCCTATTAGTTTTTTCTTATTATGATCTACCCATTTTTGTCTCATATGGGTATTTGTATTATTTTATTTGAAATAAATATATAAGTGGAAGTCCAAGTTGAAATTGTGGAATATGAAAATTCATTATGTAAGAAAAGAAAAAGTAAGTCAAAGAATCATAAGGGTAGTTCACAGGTCACAAGGGGAGATGAAGACTTATATCATTTTGTTACAAGTAAACCCTCATAATTAAAGAAAATGGCTTGGAACCAAAGGATTGAAATGTTTTTTTGAATCCTTGGCTTCTCTAGTTTAGAATTGGATGATTATAATTCTTTGGAGAAGAAAGTGTTGGATTCATCTTACACTATTGGGCTATTGTCTTGTCGATGTAATTGTATGTATGTAAATTTCACTCTTTAATAAAATCTTAGAGCTGAGATGTCTTCATGCATATATCATAAATGTAGCAAGACTATTATTTTATATTTGCGACATGTGTTGTTTCATTTATGCTAATGATTATGAACTAATTTGTTTTCTTTAGTATGAATGTTGTTTAATGCATGTTTCTTTGTCATTGCAATCATTGTTATCTTGTGATATATTTTGTAGGTTAACTAACGATTCTTTTGTATTTCTTGTGCATATTTCTAAGTTATGTACTATTAATTTCTTCTAAAGAGATCACTTATTTCCCTCTGATGTGATGGAACCTTTCATGCATTATGTTTGACACTCACAAAGTTTATACAAATTATTTCACCAAAGTTATGTTTATATCACTATATGTGTTTATTACAACCAAGGAACATATTTGAAACCACCACTTTGGAAAACGATCATTTTCCAATTGGGGATCCTAATCCAAATAGTGTGGGGCCTAATTGGGACGTCACATCGGGGATACTTGCTTCCCTTTTTGAAAATTCTATCACCATCAACATGTTTTTGGTTCTAGAAGGAGGGAAAAATGACAATTTGAGACCATGAAGTCTGTTCGAACCTTGCTAATCTTAAAATGGCTTCTTCCCAGATCTTAACCCCAACATGTTTTTCTAGAATCACAAATATGAAAGTTCCTTTGTGGATAATTTACGACTTGTCGAATATTAAATATGATGGAAATGGTGGAACAACCATTCTGAGCACACCCTCCTCTTTCTTGAAATTTTCACTTATTATGAAATTAATTGTGAGGATACTACTTACATGTTGTTCATCCTTACTTTCAAAGCATGTGTTAATAATGGCGATACACATTACCCACCAGATCTATTCATTCCTTCAAACATATTTTAAAGGAGCTCCATCAAGCCTTTGATAGGTATGGTTACAAAAATGTTGATAAGAAAATCACCCATCTTAGAAAATAACCTAATGAATCTGTTGAAGATTTTCATGATCATTTCATTCACTTATGTTATGATTTTTCTAGGGATGACATATAATGGAACTTTATGAAAGAGAAATTTGAGTATCTTGTGTATATTTCTTTGAATCCTTCCAAATCCAAATCCTTTCAAATTCTCCCAACTTTTGTTGGCTATGGATCTCTCAAATCAGCAAAAGGATAAATTGATGTTCCGTGTGAGTTTTCATCTTCTTGGGATTAAACAACTCCATGCACCCAAGTTTAGGTTGGAGAATATGATTATCCATTTGTTGATATATCGCTATATTCTTTCTCACCTCATATTCAATATTTGAATTCAAGCTTAAAATTTTAATCCCATTCTCTATCAGTTATTTCCCCTAATCCTCTTGATTTTGAGATGTCACATCGACTGGTTATAACTACTTTTTATTCTCAAGAGGATCAACTTCAGAATGTATTTAGTGGAGACCAGGAAACTTGCGATATTTTTCATGATGATTATGTGTAGGATTTTGATTATGAACAAGAATATGAGATTAAAGATGATATTTCATCTGATATTTTCATTTCTTCCCCTTTCATCCATTGTCCTGGCCTTTTTACTGATTCCATCACACCTATCACATCTTTCAATGATACTATATCAATAGTATTAAATCTGATTACAATCAAGAATGGCGGAACATTGATTTCAAATCAAATGTAAGTGAGGAAGAATCAATCATTACAATATATCTCATTCCTCATCCTTTGGAAGTGAAGAAGTGGATAATGTAACTTCATGTTTTCAATCAACCGCTATGTACAATTCATTGGATCATGAGGATTCCCTTCTCTTGAATGAAAAATAAAATTCTAACCGTGGTTTTTGTAATATATTCATTGATTCTTTGAGTAAATATTTTTCATCTTTAACTGTTGATATACCTTCAGAGACCTTATAACCATGTCAATATGTTGAGACACTTCAGCCCACGCTAATGGTTATGTCAGGATCTCACAATCTTGATGGTTGTTCCAAGAATTATAATGTTGAAATTCTTCCTCGGAAGAACCTTCATGAGTCGATTGAAAATGTTGAAAATGGACTTATCTATCAGTCTCAAGATCCTTCACCTGTTTACCATGATCCCATTATCGAATGGTTGGACGAGTCCTACTTGGAAATTCCCCAAGCTAAACACAAGTTCTTATCTTTCTTTATGTTTTCCAACTTTGAAATTTGGAATGAATGTTTTTATATAATAATACGTCACGATGTACGTGAGCATTATTTTGCATCAACAAAGTGTTTAACACATGAATTTTTATCATACTTTTATCCTCATGTAATTTTTTGTGCTTTCCTTGATGATATTTCTTGTTTTGGATTCCATTGCCAAAATAGGACAAGCAATGCTCTCTTGGTTGCATTAGAAATTTCATTTTACGTAATCCTAGCATATCCATTGTTAGCTTAGGAGTAGGTATAGTTCAATTAGTTTATTTTTATTTTTATTTTCTTCTTTGTATTTAGTTATGTTATTTTCCTCTCGATTCCTTTGTATAAGCCTTGTATGAAATTATGTTTTGGTTTTGAAATGGGCATGGTGATGTACAAGAGGGAATTGTACAACTATTAATGCTTGGATTTATGTTTAATCCTCTCTTTGTATGGACCTTATATCTTTTAGTCTATGATCCTTACGCAAAAAATACGTTCTTTCTCAAGGAAATCTTTAGTGGATATGCGATGCTCGAATCTATAAATAGTACCCTCTTCTTTAATCGTACTTTTATACTTGATCAGTTTTAACTTTCCAACTTAGTCGAGTAGAGTAAGGAGGGGAGGAAACTTAAACTAGTGGATTTTATTTTAGAGGTGTATATATATACCATTCTCTGAAGGGACAAACTCTTATACTCTCAATAAGTTGAGATCCCTCTTCCACCCCATATAATAAATAAGTGTTGAAGCACAATTCTATAAATAAAAATAAATAAAAGGGTGAAAGAAGAGAAATTATTCTTGTGAAAGGAGGTGAAGAAAGAAAATTCATCGAGGTACTATTGAGACTCGCTGGCAATGAAGCATTGTTTGTGTTCCTATCGTGACTCCGAAGGGTTACTGTCCAGGGCTACTGGTAGCAGAGAAACACTAGAGATGTAAAATGAGGTTCTGATAATCCTTTTAACTTGCATATCTATATACTCTTTATCCCCAATTGAAAAAACTAAATTTTACTTTATTTTGTTAGAGTGACCTCGATGAAGCGAATGAACGAACTATATGTTTAACTTGAGCTAAGTAAAGAAGTTACAATGATTGATGAAATGAAAAATACTTCTTGAAGAGATAGACTTGGTTTATAGAGTTAGAGCCATACATAGAACTTGAGTTCCCCCATTGTGTCGCAAAGTGTTGTAGCTTCTACAACCCCCCTCCAAAAATTTTCCTATGCTTGATTTTGGAGCCTACATTCTATTCATAAGAACTTATCTTTCATGGTCGTCAATTGTTCTGATTGTTATTTACCATCGATATCATTTTTTTTCATGTAGTTCTTATGATGTCTTGATTCAACAACTTCTAAACACAAGCTAACTTTTTCCTTGATCTTGCACCAACTGCCGGTCTTCCCTCTAGGAATTTCACAATCCCTTGCTACTAGATACTACATAAACCCTTGAGGGTTTCAACTATGGAATCCCTTCAATTTCATAATTGTGAAACCCTAAAGAAAGACACTCACTGAGCATGCAAACTATGCAATATCTCTCTCAGAGTCAAGACTCTGCAATCCACTAAGTCAGTGAAGTATACAATCCCTTATTACTGGGAATTGTGCAGTCCTTTCTTCCAGTGAGATTATGGGAGTAGGATAATGTGAATATATAGAAAATAGGGCATGAAAAATAAATGTTTGATAAGAGACAAAGTTTCTAATTTCAATCTAAGGACAAGTGTCACTTCCTCCTTGATTTTAGGCATGCATGTCATAAACCCTAACCTAACCCCAAGGGGGATAGATCTATATAATATATGCTTGTAGATATAATTTGCACACTCAACGTTGGAGCTTCAACCTTCCCCATGAGATCAAGGACCTTTGGGTTTAGTTTATAGTTTTTTCTGGGTAATTTTCTCATGTGTAGCTTTTTGCTACTTTTTTTTTTTCGCTTTTGTCATTTTTGTATCTATGTGTGTTATTTTTCCCATTTATTTTCATGGTAGATGTTTTTTATATTATTTTTAGCTTATACAATTGTTTTTTCAGTCTATCGTTCAGTTTTTATATGTGTCAGATCACCTTATTGTTTTTTTTTTGGTACCAACAGTTGCCATTATTAGGTATTTTTGTGCATGCATGTTTTTCCTTTTACATGATCTCTTCTAGCCCATAATGATGATTTATTAAATCACCTTAAGGCCAATATAAAATTATTACTAACCCAACATTAGATCTGGAATTTCTCTCTCTCTCTCTCTCTCTCTCTCTCTCTCTCTCTCTCTCTCTCTCTTTCCCGGTAATAACTGCGCAATCCTTGAGCAATTGTTTCCTCTCCAACTTCACATTTCACATATTTAAGCCTCAAGCTTCACCCTTGGCCTCTAAGATTTCATAGTGTGTAGTCACTATATTTCCCCGTTGTGCATTATGCAGTTACGGTACTTAGTCCTTATCCTTGGCCTCATAGATTGTATAATGCGCAGACTCTTCTCTCTCCTATAGAGTTGAGACTGCACATTGCACAGTCTCAAGCCTCAAGATTCCTCCCCGATTACTGATAGTGCACAATGAAAAATTCAAGAGCCGAGTCTGCCTCCTAGAGACCACAAAATATGTAATACTTCTCCTCAATAAGTGATTTATTGCTTTAATTTTGGTAGATGAATTGATGTGCTTGAACTAATTTTTTTTTTTGTCATGAGTTCATCCTTTGGTTATAGGTACTACAAGGTTTTCGACTCATCTCTTTTTCATTGGTATATATCATCATTTCTCCTAAGAGATAAACCTAAAAAGAAGCAATAGATAAAATTCAAGATGAAGTGCCTGAGAGAACTCAAGTTATAGTTCGTATTCTATCTGATACTCAACTCTTCATTGAAGAGGACTCTGGCATCACATGGCATATAGTCAAATATGCATTCACACCTATGAAATTCAAGGTGCATCTGGAGGACAGACAAGTGTAAATAAATGTAGAGAAATTAGGTTTTCACAAAGCTTCTTAATTATTCCTAGTCCTACCTTGCGCAAATGTCATCAAATGGATTCTACAACACTTGGATACTAAGAGAATTACCATCGTCAGTGTCAGTGGGAAGAAACTTACTTCCTATATGGCCCAGGATATTCACTTGATGAATAACTTGCCTAAGCTAGAGGGATATATGGATTCACATTTCTATGTAGTCACCAACTATTTCAAAATCAAGGATGTTATCAAGACTTTGGTAAAAGAGGTAGATAAGTCTGTCAAACACCCAGTAATACTTACAAGATTAGATCTCTCATAAAGGTATTCCAGTACCTGATTATGTTATGTTGCTGGACATATTGTTACCAACCTATTTTACCCCCTAGGGTCACTGTTTATTAGTCTTCAAGGTTGTTTTTATCTTTCTAGGTCTTTTACCTTATTTCTTCCACTCACACTTCCCAGTCACATGGATATAGGCCTATGAGAGTGACTAGAACCTTCCAGTTGCTCCCAATTCTTCCTTATGCTTGTGACTACAAAAATTTTCATTCTTTTCTATGCCTACAACTAGGGATGTATTCTACAATGTCTTAGTCTCTAGGAGGCCATTTCAACTCATCACTTATTTAAGTTTTCCAGGACTTATCATTTAGAAGTTTCCATGACTTCTCGTCATCCTCTGTGTCTACATTCATTCTCTTGGGAACTCTCTTATGTGTATTTATACTAGACCATTTGAGAGGTTTAGGCTAGTTTTGGAGAGCCATATTCCTGGTGAGCTAGAGATCTTGAATCTATGTTGACTATCTTACTGCTAGAGAGAGAGAGAGAGAGAGAGCTTGAGTGGATCTTCTTGTTTGAATATTTCTCTTCATGCTCATTTTCTTTTTATAGCAGGGAGACTCTGCCAGATTGTAGCAAGGAGGCTTTGAGGTGAGAGTCTATGGCTGTAATATTATTTTTCCATGATTAATAGAAATACATGTTCCTTACCTATATGTATTTGTGTTCAACATGATTTATAGTTGTTTCTATGATATTTTCATCTAACGATCTTCCAAGGAACATCACTTTTTGTCTCTGTTTATTTGTGGTTTTGTGTAGGGATTGAGATCAAGTGTGGAAAAGGTAGATCACTCGAGTGGAGCATAGGAATCTCCATTAGACCCAAAATACTTCCCCAACCTATGAGGAGGATAGGTGCACACATATTTCCTTGTAGTATATGGAACTGATTTCTTGATGCATGTTTGAGCATTTGGGTTAAGGCATTATTATATATCTCTTGGTATCTTTTTTTCTTTCTGGTGATCTAATTTGGACATGATATCATTGATAAATATCTCCTTGCATAATTAAATGCAACGGAAGTGGTGCTTTCATTGAGATCATTCTTGCTTTGTGTCCAATTTTCCTCTGGTTTTTATTGATTTCTCTCCTATCCTTGTTTGTTGAGTTTTCTCCAGTTTTTCCGACTCTTTGTGGCTATTTTCAAGGCTTATTTTATGAATATTTTGCTTTCTTCTCAGCTTTTGCATGGATTTTTAGGGAATTCTTATTTTTTTCCGTATTCGTTCCGATAGGAAGTCATCCATGTGACTTGAGGACCCAGTCAATCCCTTGTTGTTATCAATAGAGCGAACAACCGAATTTGGCATGTCTTGTGCATTCCCTTGTCGTTAGAAATAGAGTGACCAACCAAATTTGGCCTATGTTGTGCATGCGATAGGGATTCTAGCCCTGAAAAAATAATGTTTGTCTTTAGAAGTTTCTATTTTATCCTTGATCTATCTGAGCTGACTTTTTACTGGCCGAATCATGTCTAGATTTTTTTTCTTTTGTCATATTTCCTAGATTTTTTTTTCCTTCATTGGGAGAGGGTTTTTGTCTTGAATTAGGAATTAATCTTCTTGTTTTTTTGTTGATCTATTATATATATGTTAGATCTATTCATTTTTTTCACTATTAGCTACTTATCTCTACGCGATTTGAACTATTTCTTATTCATTGGTTGAGATATTCCATTGCTTGTGTTCCTCGAGGTTCCCTTGCAGCATTATTTTTTTGCTTTGGTTGAGGATCAGTGTTCCCATGTATAGATATCAGTTTCATATATGTTTGGAAACATTTGGTGATTTCTTAGATATACTTCATATCTCATTTTTAGATCTTTGTGTCCTCTATTCACTTTTTTCACTTGTTTTTGAGTGATCTCTTTCTTATTTTGGTTACTTTTTTCACAATTGCTAGTGTTATGATTGGTTGTCCAACTGTCACCTAGGAAATTTCATTTTATTATGTTTTGATTGTGTTATATCACTCTCATTTAATCTTGTCTAGGCCTTCCTGCCTCTCGGGCTTGATTTTGACTTTTTTAGAACATTAGCCTTAGTTAAGCCATTGTGCTACAACCTTATCATGTTGAAATTTTCTTCCTTCTTCCACTTTTGGCTTATGGTTTCATTTCTTTGAGTGCATTTGTTTATTTGGCTTTGTTTGCCTAGATTTACTGCTTTTGGAGTGCTTTGCGTTCTTGGTTGGGAACTTTTCTTTAGTCTATTCTCAGTTAATTTGACTTGTGTTTTCAGTTTGTTTTTGGGTCATTAGTCTAAAAAAAAAAAATTGGGATCATTTTCATTTAAGAATTTAGTGAGAATTGCATCCATAGGCATTGATGTGTTGTTAGAACTCTTACCCTCCTGTAGTTAGAATTCATTGAAGTGAAAAAGAAAAATTTTCATATAGCTGCATCAGAGTTACTAACAAGAGTCATTCACACACATCCCAACTTTGTAAGTAACAAACACTTAAAATTAACACGTTAATAAAATTAACTAGACTCATCTTTTAATTTAACTGATATTACACCAACACTAGCTTAGGCCAGGGTATTAGAGATAGGCGAGTCAGTTAACTACTCCAAGACTACAACACAAACTTAGCAGCTCGTGGTAGGGATATAAATCCATTTGCAGTATTGTGGTCTGGAAAGCCCTTCTAACAAGAGGATTAAGGACGAGGTCACACTTGGGATAGGTGGGATGACATGACCCATTTATCTTAATTTTGGATGTTACGATATAGTCAAATTGAAGGCATACAAATAATGTTATTAGTGTTTTCTATAGAACTTGGGGACCACTTAGGAGGAAAATATCAAGGGGGTTTAGGTGTTAGCTCTCTAAGTTAATTTTCCTGCCCTTGTGTGTGTATTTGTCTTGTGACTGTCCTACGAGGTCGTGTTATTGTCAGTGGTAACCATAGTGGCCTATCTCTTAGGGCTCATACACAGGTGCAGGGTCGGGGTTGTCTTTTATGTACCTGGGATAGATATTAGTAATGAATCCAAGGAGGATGAATTTTTAGGGGAAAGGCATTCCTTGGAGGCTCCAGAACAATCTAGCCCCCAGCTTGCTTGTCAAGAATTTCATAGGGGGGCTAACATTTTGGTTTACGTGTGCTATATTCTAGGACGTTTCTAGCTTCTAGGACGTTTCTAGTGTGTTTTGTTTGGTTCGAGTCAATATTTTCGGTCCTACGGTGTTTTCACTAACATAATTATATAAATTTATAAGTTTCCACCGTCGCTAAACTTATTCACCGTTAGTCACGTTGTCTCCACGATTTGCCTCCGGAACATGGTGGATTTACTAATCCTACATGAAGAGTTCCTATCAGTGCTCAAGACTTAGATCAACACATATTTTTGAATTCTATACTTGGTAATTTTGGTATTTATATGATCTCTATTGAGACTTTGGAAGATGATTTTTCTGCTCCTGCCTATCCACCCTTGACCGATCCTTTAAGACTGGAGCTGTTGCAGCTGAACCTGGAAGCTTCTACACCATACTTTTATACCTTTGTTAGTTGTCTACCCTGTGGTATATTTTGAGACCTCACTACCTTTTGCATCGACAATTTCTGCTACCATGTCATCATTGTCGCCTCTTAGTGGGGACATACCTACTCCTCCATATACACCTCTCACTTCTTCTTGGGTCATTCCACCAGTCTCGTCTATAACTCCTGCAAATTTTTAAAACATTTCCATGCCTACATCATCTTCTACCCCGACCATGGTTATTCATCCTAGTATGTTGCTGGGATCAAGCGTATTTTTGCCAAACTTTCCTCAACCAATGATTCTTGTTCCTCATTTAGGTATGGTTAGTTTTGGAAATATGTGGGGGTGAATCATCAGTTGTTCCTAGTCAGCCTAGGGGAAATGATTCTTCTAGTATGTCACAAGTTTGGTATAGTTCGTTGTTTGGAGGGGTGCCACCTACCAATAACTTTCATGGAGGGGCTAGTTTACTTGGAGGCAACCCTGTTGCTAGTGTTGTCACTCATACGAGGTGCTAGTGTCAATATTTATAGTGATCAAACATGCTCTTTGAGTTTATTTGCTAATAGTCCTAGGTTAAAAAATTTTGTCTTTTCAAATAAATTTTGGTCACTGCATATGGTCTAGGTCAGAAATTTTGCTCCCCTCATTCCATCCATGGCCATCATCATCTCAGTGGTCAGTTAGTTATTTTCATTGAGAGTCTTAGTTCATTCATTCCATCTCTATCTAATTATGTATCTATGTCCCCTTGTTTTATCACTAAAAAGTCCAAAAATGTCACTAAAAAGGGTGAAACGGTCTTCATTTTCATCATATAAGTACCTTAAAGGGAGTTAGCACGGTTAGGGGAATAAATTAAGACACTTTGTCTTATTTCAACAGTTGTTTCATTGTCAAATTATTCCAAAAAGGCTTGAAAGTACAAAAAGAGGTCAATTTTATATCAAAGGCTTTATCTTAAAGTATAGACTTATTAGTGAATTTTATCCAAAGTTTGAGAAACGTTATAAAAAATGCGCTAATAGCCTAATGTTTGAGTTAATTATGTCTCTATCCAAATTTCAGGGGCATTACGTATTATAACCAAAGTTTTCCGCTCATATCATAAGGGTCAAAAACAATAAAAGAATTTTGTCAATGGTGGTTAATTCTCATGTATCACCCAACCATCGGATCAATTACTTCACCAAAGCTATTATCACACATAAATTTTTAATATTTTGATGAATAGGGTCATCATAAGCTTCATATTGTCTCATTAGGTTAGATCATTCATTTGATGAGAAATTCACTTAATCATGTTTATTTTAGGTCATAGACACTTCATTAGTCTTGTCATTAGGGTCATATCCACAATAATCCACCTTGGGTTCACTTGCATAGTCATCAAATTTAAGAAAAAGAGCCACTAGCCAGTTTTACACATTTTTGTAGCGAATTCAGTGTAAAGTAGGCAGATTTATCTATGAAACTGGCTAATAATTTTGTAGTGAACATGAGGATTTCTCTGTTTTTTTACTTTTGTGCTGTCATCTTCAAGGACGATTTTTGGGCAAACAGAGAAGTATTTTAAGAAAATGAGAGAGGTTAGTTTCAAAAAAATATAAAATAATAATAACCTATTTAAATTTTCTCAAAGGTGCTACAAATTGGGAGATACAAGGATGCCTTCCGGGCCTATGTTTAGAAAACAAAATTTTCTTGTTTTATACATGTCTTGCAAATGTAGATTCTGGACAGATGGAGATGGTATTTAAAAAACCAAGAAAGGTTTTTCTTCAAAACATTTTTATATACAAATAAATCCTTCAATTTTTCAAAATATATTAAGAATTCGGAAATATGAGTTCATTTCTAAAATACAATTTTTTCCTTTTTGAGGATTTTTTGCAGTGTGCTTAAGGCTTGAAGCCAGAAAAATGCTACGAAAAAACCTGTAGGTTATTTTTTGCATTTAAACTCAGTTTTGACATGTTTTAAGGAGGGAGATCCATGGTTGCAAGGTGTCATGACATAATGAAGATGTTGGAACAACAAAGAAGTTAAGAAGATTGATGGAAAAACCATTTTTCCCACATTATTAAAACTCGCTACGAAATTTTTGTACATGACTGTTTTAGCAGTCAACTTCAAGTTTGATTTTAGACCAAATGAAAATGTATTTTGGAAATATGAAAGAGGTTTTTCTTCAGAATGAGTCCGTCTACAAAAAAATCTCTCATTTTCTGCAAAGGCATCAGGGTTTGGAAATTATACACTCACCTTTTAAACCTTATGTTTCAGAATTTTCACTAACCAGATTTGTGAAAAAATTGTAAAAATTTGACTTGGAGGAGGTCCAGCTCAGCATCCACGTGGGATAATGACACATCAACACTCTAGTACACTTATAAAATTAGTTGGTTGTATTTGATAAGGGTTATTAAATTTATTTGTTGAACTATTAATGAAAGAAGATTCCTTTTTGTATTCAAACTCTGCAAAACAGAAATATCCCTAGGAAGTCTCCAAGTGATGGAATCATGTTTGAAATAGGTCTCTAAGGTGGGAATTTGAAGCTAGCAAGGTGGCATATCATTTGTATGAGTACTCATTCTATAAATGAGATAGTTTTAGAGTTAGAAAGGGTTGGGAGATGGTGACTTGACACTACTACTCTTGTAATTTCTAATATCAGTAATATATATAGACTTTGTTTCTGCTTCACCTGAGATTCTTTAATGTTTCAATGAGCTTATGTTTTATGTTTCTCTTTATCTTACTTACAATATCTTGAGGTTGGATTACTCAGAATTCATGTCACACATTCTCTGACTTCCTTTTAACATTGAGCTACTGAATATTTATTTGTTACTATTGTCCTTCCATTGAAACAATAAAAGCCTCAGCTTCCACAAGTAGATTCATTTTGTCATATAATTCATTCTTACCGACTCCATGAGCCCAATGGTAGTGAAATCTATCCCATTTTTCACCTGCAATCAAATACATAAGATACTCACAAAGTTAGCCATCTGATTTGAGACCTAATTGAGCAAATCATTAGATAAATTGAGAGAGTCCTCTTAGGTTGGAGAGGCTAATTTCGTGTTGCAAGTGGTTTGAAAGAGTTACTCCAAGTTGACCATTGAAGCAGCCCAACAAGAATAAATTTGGTGATAACATTTTTCCGCTGTTTTCGGGGACCAAAGGTGTAAATTTTACCTGGGAAGAACGATAAATTTTTAGTTCTAAGGTCTGATATCAACAAACACTTGGGCACATATTGGCTGTATTTCTACTCTGGAGACTCCACACATCAAATAATCAATTGGAAGGTGACTCCACTTCTTGAGGATCAGTAGCTTGATGAAGTTCTAAGATTTGTTCCATTACAAGAATAAATGCCATGTATGCCCCTATGAATCGGTCTCACATCCCTAGTTTTCCAAATCCTATGCCAAAGGTAGATTGGTTAACTGATATTCCTATATTTAAAGATGAAAAGAAAGACAATGTTGCTTTTCATTTGGTTAGATTACATATGCATGTACACAGACTTAAGGTTCAGTTCCCTAAGTATTGTCTCATGAAGATGTTTATGGTCACTTTAGAGGGAAAAGCATGGTATTGGTATGAAAGCCTACCAAATGGTTCCTTATATTCTCTTGTTGATTTACATGTTGCATTTTATGAGATGTATAAAGAATGTCATTCTTCCTTATTTCTGGTCAAATACTGCTGTAAACATTGTGTGAGTTTTATTGAATATTTGCAGAATTGTTATGAAGATGATGAGTTCATGGATGAGGAAATTTTAGAGGCCCTTCATGAAAATCCCTTTCATCACCAAGAAGAAAGGATAGCCTCTCCCTTGGATGAAAATGAAACCCAACAGGAGTTTATTTATGAAAAACATGTTACATCCTCTGAGTTTGATGAAAATTTGTAGAAGACATGCCAGTCATTTGATCATCAGGAATATGAGAATCATTTCAAGCAACAAGAGGAAATACTGGAAGATAATTTCTATAATCCTCAAGTAAAGAAATAAGTTTATTCTTCATGTCATTCCTTGCATCAACCTACATCAAATGAAGAAAATTTTGAAAAGAAAATTTTAGACAATAAGATGGGTATGCTTGTTGAATCATATGAAGAGTTACCTTTAGAAATTTTTGTGGTACATGCTAAGGCAGTTCCTTGTGAAAGTGTCCATGAGTACTCCAAGTATTTCTTTCTCTCAAATGAAAATAATGATCAACACATTTTTTCTTTTTTATTTGAGAAAGGTCACAAGGGTTATAATGAATAATTTGAAAAGGAACACCATCAAAGGATCATATTTACTTACACTTTCTTGTTGATCAACAAGAATTGTTTGTGCATACTCTCAAGGATCCTTTCGTAGCTATGCTGGAATCTTCTACAGGAATGAATTTCAATATGATTTTCAATTATGTATACAAATTCAGATGGTGGAGCAAGTGGTCATCTCTCAGGAATGGTTTATGTTCAGAGAAGTGGAATGTTCGTTCCAATCCAGTACTCAACTTCTTGATTGGCTTCATTGGAAGAGTGAGATCACTTGATTCAACTTTTATGTTGAGCAAGTAGAGTAGGATAATTTGTATATAAATAAGCTTGAAGATCAAGAATTTTGTCAGTTTCAGTTTTAAATTCAGCATGTGTACTTTGAATTCTTTAGCAGCTATTGGTTTCTTCAGTGCCAAGGTTACAGATCAGAACAAGTTGCAAGTTTTCATTTTGAAGATGGGAGCAGCCCAATGGAGGTGGCACTAGAACTGCTAGTTCTTTGTTGTAGCACAGGGGCACACCGTCCCAAGTGGAGCCACTGTTATCACACATAATATTTTTTTTTTTATGAATAGGGTCATCATAAGATTCACCTTGTCTCATTAGGTTAGATCATTCATTTGATGAGAAATTCACTCAATCATGTTTATTATAGGTCATAGACACTTCATTAGTCTTTTCATTAGGGTCATATCCATAATAATACACCTTGGGTTCACTTGCATAGTCATCAAATTTAAGAAAAAGAGCACTAGCCAGTTTTACACATTTTCATAGTGAATTCAGTGTAAAATAGGCAGATTTTGCTATGAATCTGGCTAATAATTTCGTAGCGAATATGAGGATTTCTTTGTTTTTTTACTTTTGAGCAGTCAACTTCAAGGGCAGTTTTTGGGCAAACAGAGAAGTATTTTAAGAAACTGAGAGAGGTTATTTTCAAGCACATATCAAATAATAATAAAATATTTTACTTTTCTCAAAGGTTCTACAAATTGGGAGATACAGGGATGTATTTCGGCCCTATTTTCAAAAAAAAAAATTTCCTCTTATGTTTTGCAAATGCAGATTTTGGACAGCTGGAAATGGTATTTAAAAAAAAGAGAGGTTTTTCTTTAAAAAATTTTGATCTACAAAAACCTCCTCCATTTTTGAAAAAGCTATTAATAATTCAGAAATATGAGTTCATTTCTAAACTACAAATTATGTCTTTTTTAGGAGTTTTCGTAGCGTGCTTTAGGCTTGAAGCCAGAAAAACACTACGAAAAAAACTTGTAGGTGCTTTTTTGCATTTAAACTCAGTTTTGACATGTTTTAAGGATGGATATACATGTTTTCAAGGTTTCATGACATGATGAAGATGTTGGAACAACAAATAAGTTAAGAAGATTGATGGAAAAGCCATTTTTCCCATGCTACTAAAACTCACTACGAAAATTTATGTACATGACTGTTTTAGCAGTCAACTTAAAGCTTGCATTTAGACCCAAAAAAAACGTATTTTGGAAATATGAAAGAGGTTTTTCTTCAGCACGGGTCTATATACAAAAACCTCTCTCAGTTTCCATAAATTCATCAGGGTTTGGAAATTATACACTCATCTTTGAAGCCTTATTTTTCATAATTTTCACTAACCATATTTGTGAAAAAATTGTAAAAATTCGACTTGGAGGAGGTCCAACTCATCATCCACGTGGCATAATGACACATAAGCACTCTATTACACTCATAAAATTAGCTAGTTATATTTTATAAGGGTTATTAAATTTATTTTTTGAACTATTAATGAAATAAGAGTCCTTTTTGTATTCAAACTCTGCAAAACAGAAATTTCCCTAGGAAGTCTCCAAGTGATGGAATCATGTTTGAAATAGGTCTCTGAGGTGGGAATTCAAAGATATCAAGGTGGCATATCATTTGTCTGAGTCCTCATTCTAGAAATGAGATGGTTTTAGAGTTAGAAAGGGTTGGGAGATGGTGACTTGACACTTCTACTATTGCAATTTATGATATCAGTAATATAGATAGAATTTGTTTCTGTTTCACCTGAGATTATTGAATGTTTCAATGAGCTTATGTTTTATGTTTCTCTTATCTTATTTACAGTATCTTGAGGTTGAATTACTCAAAATTCATGTCACACATGCCATGACTTCCTTTTAACATTGAGCTACTGAATATTTCTGTGTTATTATTGTCCTTCTATTGAAATAGTAAAAGCATCAGCTTCCAAAAGTAGATTCATTTTGACACTGAATTCATTCTTACCAACTCCATGAGCCCAATGGTAGTGAAATATATCCCATTTTTCACCTGAAATCAAATACATTAAGATACTCATAGAGTTAGCCATTTGATTTGAGACCGAATTGAGAAAATCATTAGATAAATTGAGAGAGCCCTCTTAGATTGGAGAGGCTAATTTCTAGTTGCAAGTGGTTTGAAAGAGTTACTCCAAGTTGACCATTGAAGCAGCCTAGTAGGACTCAATTTGGTGATAAAAAAAGCAATGACCCAGAAATTTTTTCACATCCACCTATTCGTCTGACCTTTACCGACAACCGGGGGGGGGGGTCCAAAAAGGTGCTTTCCACCTGTTGGTCCCACACTGACATGTCAGAATCTTCTCATTTCACACCCCCCCTCTCAATACAACAAACTATTTCGACCGCCTCCAAAATCTGCCAAAACTACCCTCCTTTCCCACCATTTCTCTTGCATACCTCTCTCCACTCCCATACTGCCACACATTTCCTCCCGGCTGATCCAGCTCTTGCCTATTGTTCCATTCATGTGCACTCCCCTCCACTCTCATCCTGATGCGTTGCTCATATGGAGGATTTGTTACAATTTGGCACTTTTTTTACACATCTAGGAGATTTTGTTACTCATTTGGTAGAGTTTGTTACTCATCTGGCATAGGTGTGTTACACATCTGTTAGTGTGCTAAATTTTTGATATTTTGCCCCCAAATAATTCATCCAAGGCTCCAGGGTCATTGCCATCACATTTTTAAAGATTCCTCAATAGTAAGTAAAAACCTCATATCCTCAAGTCAAATTATCAAGCACCTTGTTGGTTTTCTTACTTACCTCCTTTTCCACTACATTTTCACTTATGTTTATCATTGGAATGATTTTAGTAACTAAACTATAATCCTGCCATCTAAATAACCTCTTACACCTTCCCCAAATCATATTTTATCATTCCCTACCATTCACAATATCCCTAAACTCCATTCTCATCAAATCCTAGTTTCATAATATTTTTCTATTACAGAATTAGGAAATCCCCCTGTTTTCTTTATTTGATCACCTATTTTATATCAATTTAACCAAATTTCACCTGTATTTTGAAGCCAACATACAACCTACCTCCTGAATATTTTTGGGAATTTTTCTTGGTTTCACTACCTTTCATTCCATCCTCCAAACCTACCATATCCTTGTCCTATGTTTTCCAAAATTCACAGTCCACATACCCACTACATCTAAAATCCCAGGGTTTCATCCTTTTAATAGACATTGTGGAAAGTGAAAAGAAAATCCACAAAGGAGGGCACCACATCAGATTTTAACCCTCCACCTTGCAAGAAGTCAATGCATCACCTATTTCCAAATGATGGTTTGAGAAGACTAGATGTTTGAGATTCTGTGAGAAAATCATGGAAGAAGGTTTTCATATCCAATTGAAAAGCTTCTTTTCCACTAGTTTTAGTATGGGAAAGGCCATCACTGCAGGTGTAGATTTCAACTTGTCATCATATATGATTTATTCAGCAACAAGTATACCTAGTCATGGAAAAAAGTGCTTTAAGGGAATGGATATAGACCTTGAATATTACAAATTCTTCCTCGAACCTCATGCTAGAGAGAACCCTGAGTACATCTTCCCTTTTAGGAACCTCCTTAATAGATATGCTCCTTTGATGAGGTTAATTATGAAATATTTCACATGTGAAGGGAGATTCTCCAGGTTGTACATGTACCATATTATATTATTGATGCATTTTACCTCTACTAAATCAGTTGACTTGCCATAATACTTGTACAGAAGTTTGGTTAGAATGACTGAGAAGGTTCAGAGAAGAAATAATGATCATCACCCATGTATTTTTCACCATGGTCTAGTCAAACTCATTGCTTTGCATCATCTCTCATATATCAACATGAGTTAGAAAGCCTTCATGGAAAGAGTAGAAACATTGCCCAACACTAGTCCTCCTATCATGCATAACACACCATCACTATCAGTATCAACACAACTAATGGAGGTTGGCTCCTACAGCATGAAAAAATAGATTTTAAAGACTCATAGGGTTGTTGAGTTCACACACACCTATGAGAAGGGAAAGAAGAAGGTATTTTCTCCTAAATTGATAAAAAGTGTACCTACACTTGATACCATAGTTGAGAAAATATAAATAGAAGAGCATCCACTCATCCATAAGATTGAATCGTCATTGCACCAACATGATGACAAAATTCCCTTAGAAGTTGAGGTGGCAAAGCAAGTTGAAGTCAAATTAGAAGAGGAGATAATTAGGGATAAATATGAGGAAATATCATAGTTGAGGGAGATTTTCTCCATTGCAAATTCTCAAATTACTTTCCTACAGCAAGAAAATTGGCAATTGAAGGTGAAGTAGTTGATACAAAGTAAACCTAAGTAATACCTAGAGACAGATAAAGGTAAAGGGAAACAAGTAATATATGTTGATAAAATTAAAGACATGGAGATTAAAACACATCCAAGAAGGCCAAAGACAAGAGGCCTTAAGAGGGCACTAGAGATAGAAAGACAAACAACTCATCATCTTAAACAATTGAACTTTGATGAGAGGATATCTATGGAGATAAATCAAGACATAGAACTGTGGTTAGGAAGGGTGAATGAAAATTTGGAGAAGATTTTGAAAAGAGCAAAAATAGAAAATGATCTTCAGAGGCATATGGCCAATAATTATTGTACCATGAACAAAATTTCAAAAATCATGCCTAAACAAGTGAAAAAGAATCTCAAAGAGGATAAAATGAAGCTAAAGGAGAAGTATGATTTAGATTTGTTGGATGACTCTTCATTGGCTATTTATCACATCATCCAAAGGTGCCACAAAACAAATTCGGATAAGTTTTGATAAATTTTGGTATTTTTAGTGATTTTTGCACTAAACTAGAAATTCAGCCTTCATAGATGCGTAGCCCCAAGTTATTATAATTTTTAATAGTTCACCTAAAGGATGAATGGATTACATGGTTGGATGAATTTTGATGAGTAAATCACAGATTAGGAACCCTTGTTGCATGAAAATCTCTAGTTTAGAATAAACAACAAAAAAACCACCAGTTTTCTATGCTTTTGACAGTCTGTTATGCATTAGGAGTAAGCTTGGGAGAATCAACTTTTGGAGGCCTTCCTATGGGTATTTTTTCAAATTTAAATATGTTATGGAAACTACACACACAAGGCTAGTTGAGATATATTTTAGATTTGGATTTGGATTTGGATTCCTAAAGGTCTCTCAAAAGCAGCTTCAAAAAAGTGTTACATATCTGTAAAAACTTTTTTACACATCTGTTGTTGGAAAAAAAGGAGGTCTCTAGGCAAGACCCAAGTTCATGCTTGAGGCCAACAAGGTTTTCTCTATATTCTAGGAAAACGCCAACATTTTCACCCTACTTGCGGGAGTAGGGAGTCTAACCCAAGGCATGCTGCAACCTTACTGAGATTAGAGGGTAGATAATTGGCGTCGAGGAAATATTACTAACAGAGATATATCTATGAGCATACAGAAGACACATATGTATCTCAAATATAAGAAGTAAGCTATCATTAATCACTACATGTTCATAGTACCAAATTAAAAATTTAAAATATGCATACATTCACCATAATTAATCAAGCATCAACCAATCCATAATATACAACACAACAACAATTTGATTCCATTAACTTGGATCAAAACAACATAAACATACTCTGCACAGTATATTACAGTTCAGTTCAATATAAAAGGCTTTGTAGAGCTCTCCCTAGGCTCTACTCCCCTCTCAGCCTCTCTCTCTTACTGACTAACTAACTACAAATTTTCTTCTTTCCTGCCTATTTTTTCCTGCTGACTGACACTGTCAGTCTTTGCCCCTTTTGCGCTCATCTATTCCCTCACGCTTGACTGCCTTCTGTTTCTTCTTCATCACTGGGAGTTATATTATTTGTTCCTTTTCTCCCATATTTGCCATTTGTGCCATTATCTATCTATGCCTCGCCACCTACCTCCAGGTTTTCTGCAACCGTGACAGATCCCTGCTACCTTGATTGGGCTCTGCCACCTGTCTTTTAGCTCTCCGCAACTCAAAAAATATTTTGTCCAAAATAAAGGCCCCAAAAAGCCCTGACCACATGCTATTGACTCATCCCGAGTCAATATTTTCCTGCTGTTGCAGCTTCTGGTGGTCTGTCGACTTCCAGTGTTGGCCTAGTTTCTTATGTTGCTTCCATCTCTACCTTTTCTTGTATAAGTTTTCCTTGTTCCAACAAGGGCCCCAACTCGTGAACCTTGCTCATCATTTCTGTTCTGAGCTCTATGAACTCAATTATTGCTTGATGCCATGCCTTAATCACAGGCTCAGTTTCAGTGACGATTTTGTCGGCTTGAGTCACGTCCATTACATGCGTCAGTTTGTTGAACACTTCCTGGACTTTGGGTTCAGCTTCAGCCACCAATTACTGAATTTCCTCCACATTTTTCTTCACAGGTTGTCGTAGGTCCCTGAGAAGTTGCTTTGTTGTTGCTGAGTGTTCCTCGATGGCCTAAATTTTTGTCTCAAGTATGTCTGCTTGGTCATACAGTTGAGTTCTGCTAATCGGATCTATGGTCCCCCTGATTTCAAGGACAATCTTCTGTAGTTGCCTGAAACAGGCTATGATTTCATTGTTAGAGAATTTGAGCACTCATGTAGTTGCTCCAATAGACTATATGCTTCCTTGGTTTTCGTTCTGAGTGTGTCCTTTATGCTAGTCATATCTCTTTGCCTCTCCGCTACTTTCTCGGCATACACTGTAGAGGGATATGGTAATGCTAGTCTTGCCACCAACGCCTCTTTCAGATCCTGGTTTGCTCAATGCAGGCTCGTACATGCCATTTTGACTCGAATGGATCTTTCAACCATTGAGCATGATGAAATATCTGCGGGTGTTGTGCTATCCAGGGCAGTGACAGTCGGCCATAGGTCTTTAAAGACCTGCGTTACTTGGTCTAGTTGTTGTTGTAGGTTATCCTTCTCACCTTGGAGTTTATTGTGCTCATTAGTAAGAACAATAACTTGTTGATTTTGCTTCTCAAATATCTGAAATAGGTTGCTGTGTAGACCCTCTTCTTTTCGTGTTGTCATCTATATGAAACTGAACAATTGGCTAGGTCCCCAACTTTGCATGTTCCCACTACTCAACATCTCTTGGCTTGGATGTCTCTCCCTGAGCGGTTTCCCACTGGCGATTGATCTCTCAAAATGTCCCTGTGGGGGTGTTGGTTGAATTTTCTGCAGTGGCTGGGGTTCAAGAATGTGTAGACTAGTAGATGGCATGTACTGTTGCATTAATAAATTGGATTGTTGGAATGGTTTTGGCTCTGGTGCAGTGGGGGTTGTATTGGAAATGAGGGACCCTTCCTGGATTAATAACTCTAAAAAGGTGCCCTCTCCCACTATGGTTTGGTCAACCTCAGTTACTCCAACTGTACCTGAGTTAACCTCTACCTCAATATCAACATTCATTAGAGTCCTTGGTGGTATTGGATCTGAAATGGTTGTATAGGTGGACGAAGTGTGGGTGGGGTGGTCCTTGGACATGAATGAGGTGTGCGGTGATGAATTGTGTGTATGGAGTGGAGATGAGATTTTAATGTTGAGAACTAATGATGGATCAAATACTAGTAACACAAAGGTGGTCTAGGTGGAGACCTTTGGCTCTTCTTGAATTAAAATTCCCGTCATTATTGGCTGGGGATGGTCTTCTCCGGTGAGATCAACCACTTCCTCAGGTCCCATGGTTTGGGCTCTTTTCCCTTTAGGTGCTGGTACTGGGGGTTTAGTTGGCTTGGTTTTGAAAATTGGAGTGACAGTGGGTAGCGAAGGGGAGTGGAATGCAGTAGATGGTAGTGCAGTTAGGATGGGGGTGGTGGACGGGGATGCAGAATTAAATTTTTGAAATTCAGAAAAAGTTGGAAATACAGTAGATGCGATACTGAAAGTTTCTATTACCTTATTGAAGCCTTTCACTTATGTGTCCATCTGGTCCAGCAGTGGCCATAGTTGTAATTGGTAGATACTCTACACTATTTCTTTCGGTGTCTCCCCCGGAAGTGCTTTAGGGAGCATCGCATCAAATGAGTAAACTGGGATCCTGATTTTGATCTACATTGCTACTCCTGGGCATGAATAAAATTTTGTGTAGAAGGCCTCTTCCGTTATTTGGAACTTCAATGTCTTCTTATGGATGGTATTTTCATCAACGCACGACCCAGCAGTTTATAGATTCAGTTTATGGACACTGACCAGTCGTGGGTATCTATCCAATAATATTCTTGGATTTTGTGACTTCTTCATCGGCCATCTGTCTTTGTGCAGTGCAAATCTTCTTCATTGACCTCTTTTGTGCTCTAGTCCCTTGATATCTTCTTCCCCTGATATTTTCCATGGAATGAACCTTAGTGTCATTGGTTGGTCTTGGGTGATCTCCGCAAGTGGTCTGATCCCTAGTGGACTCCACTTCCACATTGTGAGAGCCATGATTAGATAACCATATATAAATCATGTGGCTCACTTGTAGTTGTTCTCGCATGCCACAAACAACTCATGTAACAAGAATGTGCACCAATTCAGTCATGCTCCTTGAATGCAACACTCTGCTACTGAGATTGTGTCAAGGGTGCATTCCCCCTTGGTGTAATGCCTCATCATTTTCCTAGAAATCAAGTAGCAAGCGAATTTTACTGTTGGGTTGTTGATTAGATCAATTTTTTCTCCCTTTTTCCCTCTCCTTGTTTCATACTTTCTATAGTAGTCGCAATCTCCTATCATCTTAGTTCTCTTGGACGTATTTCAAAAGGCCGATGAGACGTCGTTTCCTGGAGCTGATAACCCTGTGAGTCTGTGTATGTCTTCCGCATGAATTTGGATCTCCCTCCCAAGCCATAATGATCCATTCTAAATTCTGTTAATTAACGACTGAGATAGCCATCTTCATCATTTTCTTCCTTCTACTGTATACTAGAACTGTTGCTACTAGTCTACTTCTATGAATTTCTACTATTGGAATCAAGATTATCGTTATAGCCGTTTCTTTCTCTGATAACTCAGAATTTCCGGCATTCTTCTATTTCCCTCCTTCATCCGGGTTAAGTAGTATTATTGGCACGAATGATTTTGATGTGACGGCATAACAAATTAATTCTTGTTGTCTTTTCTCGTGGCTATAATCGTGTGATTAGTTACTAGAGTGAGGTGTACTCTGACAGTGCTGATTCTTGCTTCGGAAATTGGGTCGACATGATGGGTAATAATTATGGCTTAATATGGAAAATTTATTACAGTATGGGGGTTACTAATTATGATAGTTATTTTTCAAATTCGGGTGATCTTACGAACTGACAAAAATATGATGGGTCATTATGAGTGAATGATGGTTGACACACTTGGGCTATGTAACACTGTAGACTCTCCCCCCGACCACAATTGGTTGTGATTTGGTCTTCACATCGCAATAGGGTGATTGTAGAAATTATATAACTTATGTGTTATATATCCAAGATTCTCCTGATCGCACACTATTTTAACTTCATGCACAATACATAATATATTCCACTATTGATCATCACATGCAAAAATTAAATCAATTGCAATGCACACATGAAACCATAAAAATTCACACACATATGAACATAGTGTTTAACGGGAAATCCTGAAGCTAAAAACCCCAACTATTTGTATATAATATATGTCATAGAGATCATGTAACAATCCTCATACAAAGCTGATCATATCAAGCTCTCAGTACAATACGATCGCTACACACTAATCAAGCCCAATCTAGCAAATCCATGCACCGATCTCTGCCACCTGCTAGCCTACCTCTACTGCACAATCCCTACTGAAGAATGGCTCTGAATGAACTCAAATCCACCTGGCTTGCACTTTGCAATCCTCATTGGCATCTCTACTAAGTTTTGGATGCAATCAATGCATCACTATAGTCACAAATGATAGTCACACTTGCTCTTTCACCTATCTCTCCACTGGTCTCCACTAAAACTGTCCATGCACTGTATTTAACTGATGTATTCTTCAGTTGATTAATGAGTTAATATTTAGTGAATTAATTAATAATTAATTCACACCACTCTCACTAGTGTATCAATCAGTTAAACTAAATACAACTAGCTCAACTGCGTCTAACTGAGTTAAATTGAACACAACTCCACCAACTACTTCTATAACTCCACCAAACTATGTCGCATGAGTTCTAACTGAATTCCTCCATGAAATAGCTCCAATAAACCCTCAGGAATAGCGTAATTCCTTCTGTCAGCTGTTGTGCCACATCTATGCACTTAACTGAAGTGCTCCAAGAGAATAAGATAATGTTTAGAGTCCAAATATTATTAAGAGCTAATAATATTCGACATATCTATTTTTAGACCGGCAATCTAAAAATAGATTCCGCCCAATATGTCTAAAAATAGAAGTCCATATATTTTTCCAACTTGACCAACCATCCACAAATAGCATCCTGCAACTCATAGAATATGATTGACATGTCTAAAAATAGACATAGTCTAAAAATAGACATAGTCTAAAAATAGACTTTGCACCAAAAATAGCTTGTGGGCCCACTTAGTGAAGGTGACTCTTTTCACTAAGCTCATCATCTTGTTGAATCTCAACAGTGATTGTTGGTTTTGCATGACTTTGCATGTTTCTTATTGAGGATTCTTACTCTAATGGACTGAAAAACTAAAACATAAACTATTCTATGGCTCGTCTTGGGTGCGAGATCTATTAAAATTAAAAGGATTGTGGTGCTTACTAATGATAGGGTTTTAGGTGTGTGTCATTCACCCATCCTTGAAGTATCTCTCCATCTAGTTGTGCTATCCTGACCGTGCCTGAATATCTTATCTATATGATGTAATATAGTCCCATCTAGTGCATTCTAAGCTTCCCCAGGAACTTTTGGAATTTTCTGTCATAAATAAGTACTTTTCCACCAATAGTGAATGTTTTGTGCTTGATGTGGTGGTCATGCTAGGCTTTTTGTCGCTGTTTCTGTACTAATTGATGGAAATCCACTAGAAATCTATCTTCTTCAAGTTCCTGCAATTCATGGAGGTGTGCAGAGATCGATTCTTCCTCTGCCATGTGTGTTTTTGAAGCAATTAAGAGGATTGTATGATAAACTCGGTTGGTATTACTACCTCTTTCCCTTATACCAACTAGAATGGAGTTTTATTATGTAGCCTCTTATGGTTGTCATGTATGCCCACAACTTGGATGGTATTATTTCATCCCAGTCATCACAGTTAGTGTTGCATATCTTTGTTAATCCTTTCTAAAATATTTTTTTGAAGGCCTTAACAGTTCCATTTTCCTGAGGGTGGTACAGGCTAATCTTGTGGTGTTGTATCATAAAGTTATCCAACTGTGATTTAATTATAGCATTGATGCAATGCGTGCCTTGATCACTTATTAGGCTCCTTGGACAACCAAACCTGCTAATGATGTTCTAAAAAATAAATATGGCTGTTGTGTCTAGTGTACAGTCCCTTACTGGTGCTGCCTCTACCCATATTGTGAGGTAGTCAGTTGCAGTGATTATATACCTTGCCTACGAGTGTCGCGTCATTGGTGAAATTGTTCCTATGAAGTCAACGACCCATTTCTCAAATTCCTGCATATCCCTCATGGGTTGCAGGGGTAGCTCATCACGATGTGATGGTCACCCTGTTCTTTGGTAGACGTCGCATTTCTTCACATATTCCTTGCTATCTTTTTGCATGGTCGACCACCATAATCCTACATGTAGTATTTTACTTGCGGTGGGTTTTGCGCCGACATGGCCTCCCATAACTCTGCTATGACACTCCCACAAGATGTCTTCTCTTTCATGAAAACATAATGCAACCTTGGGTTGAGGAGGATATACAGCTCTCCCAGAGCATCAATGGTTCCCTCAGAGGCCTGCAGGAGACCGAGAGAAGTATCAGGCTAATAGCCAAGGGGATAACAACAAAGAAATTGGTTGAGGAAGTGAAAAAAGCCATAGTGCGGATTACATACATCCTTCAGCCATTCCAAGCTTCCATTTAGGCACTGAAAGACAAGATGTAGGATCCTGGACCAAAGTGACTCGGGACAAGTCACTAGATTATGTTGGGGGCTTGTTGGGATGTGGTCCCCTCATGTCAAGTTTAGGGTATACTTTTGGTTAGATTTTGTCAAATATGTGCTACGCATAGAAGTCAAAGGGATTTGGGGTAAGTCAAAGCTCTTTTATAATTGTAATGTGTAAAAAAGGAAACCATGAGTCTCAAACCATGGTTTGAGAGCATGGTATGTATGCGTCAGAGTCATATAAATATGTAAGAGTTAAGTAGAGTAAGATCATCTAACAAAAAAATCTTAGGTTATGCTTATGTTAGATGTTTTTATCTGAGTTTTGGGCAAGTTTGGGTTCATTCTGGGTAGAAAGGCTCTTGCTGGCTGTGTGTGGAGAGACTTAGTCCTGAGCTGTGTGCAAGGACTTTGTTGATGTGTCTGCAGACAGAAAGGATTGTACTATATTGAAGATCTATTAATAAAGAATAATTTTTTGCGAACTCTGTTGCAATTTCTGTGTTTATGCATGAAAATGTTAATTATTTGTTGATTACTGCAAGTTATAGATCTATTTTTTCTTGAATGCACATTTATCTAAGTTAATTATATGTGAAATATCTTTGTGTTTATGCAAGGATTTCATCTGTGTTAATATTTTTACAGAAGAAATACCTACATGATTGTGCAAATTTTATTTCCTCTCCGATAAGCTAGATCTGACTAAAGCATAATAATTTGTTTTATACATATCTGTTAAGTGTTTTTATTTGCATTTAGATCTAGGTTTCTCTGAAGTCTCACGTAGACCGATAAGAATTAGAGATGATAAGTAAGGTTAAGGACCACATCAAATGTTGCCTCGGGGTGCAAAAAACTGGTTCTAGCACCCCCCCCCATACTGCTTCGGGTGAGACTTTGGTCAACACAAGAAGATCACTGTCAAAGGGCCAGTAGTTGGAGGGTTTTTTTGGTTGCACAAAATGCTCTGAACCTATTTCAGGACTCCTCAACCCAACACTCGCATAGCTTATTTGATGGCGCTTCCATAGAAAATCCAAGTAAATATGGTGCACGGGATTTTCTTTATTTTAGTTCCTATAATTATATCTCTTTTCATTTGATCTTGGATAAGGGACTAATAACTGGGCCAAGGGCCAAGCTATCAGCCCTAGTAGCCCTTCTTGGATTATCCATTAATAATAATGTAATTTGTGTCTAGGTATATGGGAATTGAAAAACTTTAGTGGATTGGCTCAATGGAAAAATCACAATGCAAAATTTAGGTCTTCAAGTAGTGGTGAATCATAAATGATCAGCTATGAGAAGCAACTTTAACACTGTATATTTGTCTCATTTTTTTCGTGAACATAACTCCAAGGTTGATTCTTATCTAAATTTGGTGTTAATTGTAGGAAAGAATGATGAAGTTTATGGAGGAAAATGAGGGTGTTATTTCAGAACATACAACCTTCTACCTTCTTTGATCTTCCTTTGTATTTTAATCCATTGATTCCTCTGGTGGCACAGTTTAATGGTGTTCATGGTTTTTTGGTTGGTAGTCTTCTCGTTTATTCTTGATTTTATTATAGAGTATGGCTTTTAATGGAATAATGCGTATGCAATAGAGTAGTTATATTTTATATGGATGTTGTTAGTTCTTTTTGATAATATTGTTGGTATATTCCAATGTGTCCAATATTTTTTGTGAATTGAAGTACCCAGTTATGGAGGATCATTCAAAACTCACATTGAAACAAGCACCACGTACATTTCACTACATGATAAATTAGTTCTTTCAAGTTTAGGTTCCATTGATACTAGTGCATATTCCAATATTTACTATTTGTTGTATTATTCTGATATTCCTGTTTTAATATTATATGTAAATAATCTCATCCTTATAGCAAATTAAGGAAACTCTTGTAGTGGTGAAAGACAAATTTGGTGAGACAGTTGGAAAAAGGATATTGGCTTGATGCACTGCATTTTATGTTTGAAATGTGGCAAAGTCCATGTAAATTTTCCTTGGACAAGTTAAGTATGTGGCAAGTTTCTGTAGATATTTCAAATGATGAATCACAAGCCCATATGTACTCATATGGTAATAAATCCAGAGTCATTTTTTGGTTTAAATTTAAATGTGATTGATCCATCTATGTACAAATAGTTGATAGATCCTTTCATGTATTTGGTAAATACCAGGCATGACATTCATTTTGTACTCAACACCCTAACTGAATACATGGTGTAACCCAAGTGGTTACAACGCATGTTCTAGAACTTGAAGGGAATATTTCATTTTGGACTAAGTTATGTTGGTGATGTGAAATTGGTGTTACATGGTTTTTCACGTTCTAATTGGATAGTTAGTACTAATGATAAGAGGAGCACTTCATGATGTTGTTTCAATTTAGATTCAAATAAGATTTCCTAGTTCAACAAGAAGAAAACTTCTGTGGCACTAAATTTAGCAAAGGAAAAATATATGGCATGTAGCTCTAAAATTTTTGAAGCCATATAGCTTAACAAAATATTAGCAAAATTGACAAATAAAACTTTGGAATCTTCATTAATTTATTATGCAAATATTATTTGTATCAAACTCATATAAAATTTAGTCTTTCATGATCAATCCAAGCATATTGATATCATGTACCAATTCACAAGGTTCAAATGGGTTTGTGGTTCTATATTAAATTTCAAAATATCAACAAGTTTTTGATGTCTTAATTAAGCCACTTGAAAATCAGAATCTTGAGATGTTTAAATATGAACTTGATGTTGTGGAGAACACTTTCCTAGGTAAGAGGGAGTGTTAGAATATCGACCTGGGATAGTCTTCTATAAGTTGGAGCACATAGAATATATGGGAACATTTTATTACAATGACAACATACCTTATATGTAGATGAAACTACAACATTAACAAGACCATAGGGCACAACACTAAATCTTGCTTCCATAGATCTAGGATTACATATATTTTTGAACGCCTTATTGTGCATTTCTTCATTACTATAAAATAAAGGAAACAGTATAAATTTAAGATAGAATTTTCATTTTCATTAATTATTAGTTTATTGTTTTCCTATAGCATATCTTCATGTTCAAAACTAATGAAAAAATGACAAGTTTGGCAAAAAATTATTAAATTTTCTTATTTTTTTTCTATGTTATACGTTTATAAGTTATAGCATATATTAAAAGGAGTTGTTTTAAGAGGTATTTAAGTTGATAATTAGCTCTTTGTAGGAATTATTTCACAAAGTAGAATAAGTTCATCATGATTTATAAAACTTTGTAATTGTAATTATTGAAAAAGGAACCAACACCATACAAGCTATCATAATAATACTAAGTATTATTTAATTATGGGTATATGTCATTACATTAATTGGTTTGATACTAATATTTCCAATTGTTAAATATAGGGAGCCACACAATTTGAACCAAGAAACACAAGGTTTGATCAATGGGCAGTGTGTTAGGTCCCTATATTACTAGTGTAGTCCCTTATTGTTGTTAGTGTAGCCCCCTTATTGTTATTGTTGTACCCCTTTAGTCCCCATTATTGTTATTGTTGTACCCCTTTAGTCCCCCATATTGTTATTATTTTGCCCCATAAAATCCCACTATTGTTATTTTTGTGCCCTTACATTGTTATTGTTAGGTTGGCTAGGACTATATTGTGAACTCATGGACTCCTATATATAGAAAGGATATTTTTTCATTTATATCATCCAATATGAAGAAACATTTACTGGAGAATATAAATAATTACCGAGAGGAATAATTAAACATAACCAGCAACAAATCATAAACATAAACACATATGTTTAACAGGGAAAAATCCCAAACTCTGGGGAAAACCCATCTTAATGAAATTTCATTAAGCATTAGCCAAAACCCTGACCAATCCGGCCAAGTGAGCCTTCACTACTCACCTCGAGGCCTTACATTACAATGAAGTCCTTTGAGCCTTTTATAGGCTCCATTACATGCAATACCATGAGCTTAAAAACCATGGGTGCACAATACCATGTGCCCCAAAACCATCATTGTTTAAATCAGTCAAAATTGACTATAATCACAAGTCAATTTACCTAACATTCCCCCCTTAAACTTGACTTGGGGTTCCTTGACTAAATCCAGCCAAACCTTCTAAGTGAGACAACCCCGTTCACTCTAGCTCTTCCCCCCGTAAATTTTTACCCAGGGTAATTGTTAACTTGACATGCCCCCTATCACCTAGGTCTAACCCAGACTTTACCAGTGATTACCCAGGGGTACGCATGCCATACCAGGTCTTACAGTAGTATGCCCATTTACATGTAAAAAAAAAATTAACTCCATTATAATAATATATATAATTTTTTTTTTTTCATTGTTGTTGTGTTTGTACATATGACATCAATGTCCATATAAAAAGAACCCATCTACCGGATTACATGGGTCACCAGCCTCTGTAACCACTAGTCCTCTAGGAGTTCTCTTCAGATACATGGTTCATCAATTAATTAATCCACGTGCAAACATCCTCTCATCTCTGAATTTCTCGAACCAACTTCTTATCACTACTAGTCGCCAGATCTGAGCTGTGGCAACACCATTGTTCTCTTTATCCATTGAGAAACCCTCCATGGAATTCCCCATGGAATCAATCAATTGGATATTTCCTATTTCCTAGAAACACCATGCTCCATATGGCCAGATCTGCAAAAGGCTACATTGATTTCTCCATTCACAGGCCAATAAAACCCTTGGCTGCAAAAGCGTCCCTTTGAAGCCAAATATGGCTCTGATACCATTTGTTAGGAATTTACCGCATAAATAATAAATATTTTACCAAGAGAAATAAACATAAATAACCCAGCAAAAAATCATAAACATAAACACAGATGTTCATCCGGGAAAACCCCAAACTCTGGGGAAAAGCCCAACCATTGAAATTTCATTAAACATTGGCCAAAACCCTAGCCAATCCGACCAAGTGAGCCTTCACTGCTCACCTCCAGGCCTTACAATACAATGAAGTCCTTTGAGCCTTTTATAGGCTCCATTACATGCAATACCATGAGCTTAAAAACCATGGGTGCACAATACCATGTGCCCCAAAACCATCATTGTTTAAATCAGTCAAACTTGACTATAATCACAAGTCAATTTACCTAACACAATAATTGTTCATTTATGTACTGTAAAATATGTTTCCCCCTCAAAGAGGCTTATTTATAAGTCGTTTATCTATATTTTCTTCTATTTTGTGAGTTGGGTTCATAACATTTGGTATCAGAGCTTTGGATTCTAGGGTTTCACTACTTCAAACAAGTCATCATGGAATTTTTGCTATAATTTTTTTTCAACGAATGTTCAAAAGATTAAAAAAAACCCATTTGCGAAGCTATCCTGAGGAAATGCGTGTAAAAATTTCATATCTTTGTTCACAATATTTTCGAAGATATGATCTGTGAAAGGTAGGGCTTTTGCAGGCTCCGGAGTTTCATCTGAAAGAGGCGACCTTGGGAAAATTGTCATAACCATCTCTCTGAGCATTAGATTGGAATTCTGTATAAATTGGTTGAAAGTACATGGACGATAATTTCCTGTGTAGATTTTAGAGCCAAAGGAGGAAATAGTGACACATGTCATGTTGTACAAGTTCGTTCTACTAAACTAGTCCATAATTAGGTCATTGCAAGAGATTGGGTATAACTTTGTCTTGAAGAACCCAAATCATGTCAGACTTGCTGCATTGGAAAGAATATTTAGAGGATACTAAAGGACCAAAGATAAAATATTAGGAACCCTAAATTATAGAGATATATCAATTTCAATATCGAGCTCCTCAAAATCAAGAAAAAGGTGTGTATTTGTTTTTCAAATTACATAAGTCTTGTTTGAAAAATCAGTTTGAAGTGATTCCAAGGGCATATTGAAGCATAGATATCAATAGTGGGTTCTAAAATTCCTCCAAAAATGAATTCAACACCAATTAAGCCCTTAGAAGGCTCTAATATGACTCATTAAGAGGAATAACTGCAACATGATATATCAAAATTACAAGACCAAGTGCAACAAATTTTTCTCTTGCAAAGAGTAATAAAAAATGAAATCGAAATTTTGAAAAAAGGCATGGAAGCTGAGATGTATGGTTTGAAGAAAGCCATGGAAGATAAGATGGATGGTTTGAAGAATGGCATGGAAGCTAAGATGGATGGCATGGAAGCTAATATGGATGACATGGAAGCTAATATTGATGAAAAAATGAAAGACAACATGGAAGACATGAAGAATGATATAAAAATAGACATGGAAGGTTTGAAGGAAGGTTTTACAAAGTGGATTCAAGAAATTATTCCTAATGGCGAAAAGGTAGTAGAGGAAACTCATGATGAGAAAAAAATAAATGTTAATCGTGATTTCATCAACTTTAATGTTGGATTGAAGACCCACCATATTCCAAATAGCGATATGAGGAAGTTTGATGGCAAGGATCCCGTAACATGGATACTACAAATGGAGCAATATTTTTATATCCATAATGTGAAAAACACACAAAAGGTACACAATGCAACTTTATATTTGTTGAGATTCAACAAGATGATGAGCTTAGTGAAAAGTAAGTACCTTCACTAAGTGGGGCCCGCAAGCTATTATTAGGTGTATGTCTATTTTTAGACATGGTGAGGATATTACATAAGTTGCAGGATGCTATTTGTAGATGGTTGATCAAATGTGAAAAATAGAGGAGATTCTATTTTTATAATATTGGGTGGAGTCTATTTATAGATCATCAATCTAAAAAATAGGTGCATGTCCATTATTATTAGCCCTTAATAATAATCTGACAATAAATATCAACTTATTCTCTTAGAGCACTTTATTTCGGTGAAAATATTTGGAAAATTGGTGGGTTGAAGGAATTACACAATTCCTAGGGTTTATTGGTGACTCATGCATGGATGACTCAGTTAGAACTGAAGTGGAAAATTTATGACAGAGTTGGAAGAGTAGTTACAGGAGTTGTTATTTAGTTTAACTCAGTTGAGCTAGTTGTATCTAGTCTAACTGAAAGATACACTAGTGAGAGTTTATTGAATTAATTATTTAATTAATTCATAACTAGATACTCACTTACAACTGAACAAATACAAAATTTAACTACTTGCATGTCAGTTCCAATGGAGACCCAGTAGAAAGATAGGTGAAAGGGTGAGATGGACTATCTTTTGTGAATATAGTGATGCATTAAATGCATATGCCACACATTGGAGATGCCAATGAGGATTGCATAGTCAAGGAAAGGCTAATTAGAATTCATTCAGGGGTCTCCTTCAGTAGGGATTACGCAGTGGAGGCGGGCTATCAGGAGGCAAGAAATTGGTGCATATAAATGAAAATTTATGCATGACAGTGTGTAATGATTGTTGATTGTAATGAGAGCTTGATGTACTAAGATTTTTATGATATTATTAAATGATTCCATTGATATACATAATATATGATATTTGGGGTTTTTAGCTTTAAGCTTTCCCATTAAACAACTGTGTTTATGTGTGATTGATTTTCTTCATGAGTTTTGCAATTGACGATTTAATTTACGCAAGATTAATAGTGGAACGATTCTTTATTTAACATAAGATTAATTTGTTATATCAGGAGAATTTGGTAATAAATCAGTATTAATAAATTTCTACATGGTATCTAAGCATTGTTAATCACTGGAGATTGCAATTGTGAAGAGGTGCTGAGTTTTGTGCTGGTGGACAATTCGAATTTGCTGTAGAAATTTCTTGGTGCGATAGTTGACCAATGGGTTGTGATTGGAGTATGCCCTTGAGGGTAGCTAGAATTACATAGCCTGGAAGGAGAAGATGGAGGTGGTGCTTGAAGATAATGGACTGAAGGATTTCATTAATAGTGATTTTCCTAAGCCTACTTCTAGTGATGCTGTAGGACTTGAAGCATGGAAAAAGAAGGTTGCGAAGACAAGAAGAATTCTGTTGGAAGGTGTGAAAGACCATATTGTGTCAAACCTTCATGGGAAATCCACTCCATTTGCAATGTGGAAGGATTTGACAAATATTTTCCAAATAAGCAGCGACCATAGGAAGTTGGCGTTGAAAGATAAGCTCAGAAAAATCAAAATGGAGAAGGGCGAAAGTATTCCAAAATATCTCATGAAGTTTGTCCAATGTAGGGATGAGCTGGGGAGTGTGGTAATTAAAGTTGCAGATGATGACTTGGTGATTTTATCTCTCCTTTTATTACCGAATATTTGGCATAGTTATCAGGACTCTGTCAATGGATGGGAGAAACTACCAGATTGGGAGCAACTTTGGTTGGATCTTGTGCAGGAGGATATAAGGCGAAATAATAGGGATGGCTCTTCATCAAAGAATGATGATGAAGAGAATTTCACTTTGGCTTCCAAAGAAAGGAGAGGGAAGGGGAAGAAATCCCATCCAAAATCCAAAGCTAAAAGCAAGAAGCTGGATTTTTCCAAAGTGAAGTGTTTTCACTATCACGAACATGGGCATCTTGCCATTAACTGCCCACAGAGAAAGAAGAACAAGAAGGCTACTGGAGCTACAGTGGGTGAGGCCTTAGCCTTGAAATTTGAACTTGATTTCTCCTTGATATCATTCTTAGTTTCAAGTGCAATGGGATCATTATGGTATCTTGATAGTGGTGCTTCATTCCATACGATGGGAGACAATGAGTTGTTTAGTGACTTGGAGGAGAAGGATCTCCAAATGCATATAGATATGGGCGACGATGGTAGATATAGTGCGACTGAAATTGGAACCATTACCTTTAAGATGGAGTCAAATTAACCATTTATGTTGAATGATGCTATGCATGTTCCAAGTCTGAAGAAGAACTTGGTCTCGGTCACTATGTTGGAGGACAGAGGTTATGATGTTGTTTTCAGCGAGGGAAAATATTTCCTGCGACATAAAAAAATGGGTCAAACCAAGAGGATAGGGATTTGAGTTAAGAATCTCTACAAGCTGGAGGTAGATGGTAGTGCTGCAATGATGGGAAAAGTAGAAGAAGTGGTGAGCCAAGATGAGGGCGAATTATGGCACAAAATATTGGGTCATCTTCATCATGGCACCTTGAAGATTTTGCAGAAGATTTCTACTGGACTTCCCAAGGGTACTCTTGTGCAGTCAGATCAGTGCAAGGGATGTACTATGGGTAAGACTATGAAGACCACCTTTCATGAGAAGGAGAACCATGCTTCGGTGATCTTGGAGAGAATTCAAACAGACGTGTGTGAACCTTTCTCAGTTGCTTCAATAGAAAAACACAAGTATTATGTTATATTTGTTGATGACTATTCTCGTAGATGCTAGATATTATTCATGCATAAGAAGAGCAAAACATTATCAAATTTTTGTGAGTTTAAAGCATTGGTGGAGAAGGAGTCGAGGAAGCAAGTGAAGGCTCTACAGAGCGATAATGGTGGTGAATATATCTCGAATGAATTCAAAGAATTTTGTAGAAAAGAATGAATTCGAAGATAACTCATAATGCCTCATAACCCATAGCAGAATGGGGTTGTGGAGAGGAAGAACAGAACGATCTTGGGTGCTACATGAGCTATGCTGCATGACCACAGCCTACCTATGCATTTGTGGGTGGAAGCATGCAACTCTATGGTTTATGTGCAAAACCATTGTCCTCATAGAGTACTTGGCATGAGTACACCTGAAGAAGCCTTTACTGGTAAGAAGCCTAATATTTCTCATTTGAAGATTTTTGCCTCATATTTTTACATTCATGTGACAAAGTACGCTAGGAAGAAGCTGGAGCCGACTGCAGAAGTTGGGATATTTGTGGGGTACATAGAAACACCCCATAATTATCATGTGTATTTTCCAGACAATCGAATGACTATGGTGCGACGAGATATAAAATTCAATGAGGTGAAAGCCATGAAATTGTCGCTTGAGAGGGAGCTACACTCGCATGAAGAGGAGGAGCTATTTGTACCCAAAGATGAGCCTCTAGATGTGGATCAGCCATAGGAGGAGATTCATGGAGTGGAGGAGTCCATTCATATAGAACCAAACATCATAACTAGCAGAAATCATACCACATAAGCTGAGAGACTGAAGCTTGATGCGGCATAGAATGTAGGAGTCCCTACATCACAGCGCAGATAGAGACAGTAACCTAATTGACTTACTGGATACATGGCTCTTATGAGCAAGTGTATCGTGACAAAGCCATCTTCTTTTGAAGAAGCAGCGTAGGAGCCCACATGGGTAGATGCCATGGTGGAGGAGTATGACTCCATTGTCAGAAACAGTGCTTGGGATATTGTTCCAAGGCTGGTGGGTAAATCAGTTGTAGGATCAAGATGGATCTACAAGTTAAAGAAAGCTACTGATGGGAGCATTGAGAATTATAAGGCAATATTTGTTGCCTGAGGCTTCTCACAGATCGAGGGGATTGATTATGAAGAAACCTTTGCACCTGTCACACGATATTATTCCATAAGGACCATCCTTGCTCTCTCAGCACAGATGGGTTCACACATTCATTAGATGGATGTGAAGACTGTGTTCCTTAATGGGATCATTGAGGAAGAAGTGTACATTGAGCAACTTGAAGGATTTGAGATCTTCATCAGTAAGTCACATGTGTGCAAACTCAAAAGAGTTTTGTATGGGCTGAAGCAAGCACCACGTGCTTGGTACACTCAGATCGAAAACTATTTCACTAGACTTGTCTTCACCAAGAGTGAGGCGGATGCACACCTGTACCAAATTGTGGTGGAGGGTAAGATTTTAATAATTGTTCTTTATGTTGATGATTTAATACTAACGGGTGATGAGCAGTTGATACACTCATGCAAGGAAGATCTTGCAAAGGAGTTTGAGATGAAGGATTTGGGCCTCCTTCATTATTTCCTTGGATTGGAAATATGGCAGTGAGAAGGTGAACTATTTGTGTCTCAAGGAAAGTATGCTCGGGAGATACTTGGTAAGTTTCACATGGAGGACTGCAAGCCCATGGATACTCCTCTTCCAGGAAATTGAAGGAAAGAGGATTCTACATCGGCAGAGGTAGTGGATGCCAATTTTTATCGAAAATTGGTGGGTTCGCTCATGTATTTAGTTAATACAAGACCAGACATATGCTATGCAGTGAACCAGCTTTCACAAGCGATGGTTAAGCCTACCAAGCTCTTTTGGAAGGCAGGAAAGCATGTCCTGAGGTATATCAGGGGCACATCTGAGTATGGTTGTTAGGTCCCTATATCACTAGTATAGAACCTTATTATTGTTAGTGTAAACCCCTTATTGTTATTATTGTACCCTTGTAACCCCCATTTTGTTATTATTGTGCCCTTAAATTATTATTGTTAGGTCGGCTAGGATTACATTGTGGCCCACTAGGATTACATTATGGCCCCATGGACTCCTATATATAGAAAGTAGGTTTTGTAAATTGTATCATCCAAGAATTGTTCATTCATGTAATGTATTGGAGGTTTCCCCCCCGAAGTGGCTTATTTCTAAGGCGTTGATATCTCTTTTCTTCTCTTTTTGGAGCTGGTTTCACAACATTTGGTATCAGAGCTTTGGATTCTAGGGTTTCGCTGCTCCAAACAGGTCATCGTGGAATTTTTTCTATAACGTTTTTTCTACGAAGTTTCAGAAGCTAAAATTTTTAGGGTGCGAAGCCGAAATCCTGAGGAATATTTTATAAATATTTCATAGCTTGGTTCGCAATATTTTCGGAGATATGATCTGTGGAAGTTAGGTCTTTTTTCAGGCTCCTAAACAGGTCATCGTGGCATTTGCGCTATACCTTTTTTTCTACTGAGGTTAAAAATATGAAATTTCTATGGTACGAAGCTGAAATCCTAAGGAAACTCGTCAACAAATTTCAGAGCTTGGTTCACAATATTTTTGGAGATATGATCTGTGGAAGGTAGTGCTTTTTCAGGCTCCCAAATTTCATCTCAAAGAGGTGATTGTGGGAAAATTTCAATAAATCTCTCTCTGAGCATCGGATTGGAGTGACGTAAAAAGTGGTCGCAAGTATAGGGACTTTAGTTTCTTGGCTATCAATTTCAGAGGCGAAGGATGAAACAGTTACACGTGGCAAGCCGTACAAGTTCATCATACTAAACCAGTCCATAATTAGGTCATTGTGGGAGATTGGATATAACTTTGTCTTGGAGAATCCAAATCAAGTCAGACCTGTGGCATTCAAAAGAGAATTTAGAGGGCAACTTCAGTGCTGAATTTCAGATATTGAAGAGCTGCAATCATAGAGATAATCCAATTTCAATATCGAGCTCATCAAAAGCAAGTAAAAGGTGTGTAATTTTTTTCCGAATTGCATAAGTCTTATTTGAAGAATCAAGTTGAATTGATTGCAAGGGAATATTGTAGAATAGATATCAGTATTGGATTATAAAATGGCCCCTAAAAAATAATTCAACACCCATTAAGCCTTTGGAAATCTCTACTATGACTCATGAAGATGAAGAATGGCAACATGACATATCAAAATTACAAGAGCAAGTGCAACAGATTTCGCTCTTGCAAAGAGCAACAAAAAATGACATGGAAGTTTTGAAGAAAGGCATGGAATCTAAGATAGATGGCATGGAATCTAAGATAGATGGCATGGAGGCTGGCATGGAATCTAAGATGGATGACATGGAAGCTAAGATCGATGAGAAAATGGAAAACATGAAGAATGTTCTAAAAGCAGACATGGAAGGTTTGACAAAGTTGATACAAGAAACGTTTCCTAATGGTGAAAAGATAGTAGAAGAACCTCATGATGAGAACAAAATAAACGTTAATCGTGATTTCATAAACTCTAATGTTGGCTGGAAGAACCACCATATTCCAAAGATGGATATGAGGAAGTTTGATGGAAAGGATCCTGTAACATGGATACTACAGATGGAGCAATATTTTTATCTCCATAACGTGCAAAACACACAAAAGGTACGCATTGCAACTTTACATTTAGAACAAAATACATTTGTATGGTATCGATGGCTTTGCTCCCGTAAAAAAATTGTCACTTGGTCAATTTTTACGGAGAAAATGATAGCACATTATGAGGATACAAAGAGAAACACCTTCTTTAGCCAATTGATAAATCTCAAACAAAAGGGTTTAGTGGGGCAACATATTGAGGACTTCCAAAAATTGAATATAAGGGTAACTGATATTCCAGAGGAACACAAGATCGATCTCTTCATAGGCACTTTAAAGGATAACATCCAACATGAAGTTAGTGTTTTGGAACAGGATTCATTAGAGAAGGCATTTAGGTTGGCAAGAAAAGTTGAATGTAAAATAATGGCGACAAGGAAGCCTACCACTCAATTCTATAAAGAAGGAAGTGTTGCTACGCCTAGATTTCCACAACCTACAAGGTTGACACCACAACAATTGGAAGAAAAAAGAGCAAAAGGGCTTTGCTACGGTTGTGATAGCAAATACACTAAAGGTCATAAGTGTGCTGAGAAGAAATTATTTTACATAGATTGTGAAGAGGAAGAAGAAAATGAACAAGAAGAGGATATACACCGGGAACCAACCCTAGAAGAGGAAGAAATGAATCCGACCATATCATGTAATGCACTGGCAGGAATTACCACTCCTCAAACTCTCAAGATAGAAGGACGGATCAAGAAGAAAAAGGTAATAGTGTTGATTGATTCAGGTAGCACCCATAATTTTATTCATTGTAAGGTAGCCAAGGAATTAAATTGTTTCCTATACCCAGCACCAGAATGTCAAGTGATGGTTTCAAATGGAGGAACTATAAATTGCTCTGGGAAATGCCATAATATCAAGCTTACCATGGGGGAATATGTATTGACTAGTTCAATTCTTTCCATTCCTATGGGAGGTGCTGATGTTGTACTAGGAGTACAATGGTTACAATCTTTGGGGACAGTAGCTTTTAATTTTCAAGAACATTTCTTGAATTTTTTTTTAGAAGGAAAGGAAGTTGAATTATGAGGTATAGCAGGGAATCCAGGAAGGATAATAAGCTCTAATTTCATGACAAAGCTTCTAAATAAATAACAACGAGGCGTAATTGCACAATTATGCTCACTAGAAGTTCCAACATCAAAATCATCTATTCCTGCAGATCTCCAACACGTCTTGGACAATCATTCCAAGGTGTTTGAAACTCCCAAAGGACTCCCACCTATTCATGATCATGATCATGCTATTCATTTGATTCCAGGAAGTGTTCCTCCAAACATCAGGCCTTATAGATATCCTTACTTCCAAAAGAGCGAAATTGAACGTATGATTTCAGAAATGTTAGAGGCAGGTATAATTCAACCTAGTCAAAGTTCTTTCTCTGCTCCTGTAGTATTGGTACACAAGAAGGATGGATCATGGCGAATGTGTCCGGATTATAGGGAACTCAATAAGCTCACCATTAAAGATAAATTTCCCATTCCTATGATTGATGAATTATTGGATGAATTACATGGAGCAATTTATTTTACCAAGTTGGATCTTCGTTCAGGATATCATCAAATTAGAATGAAGACTAAAGATATTCAAAAAACAACATTTTGAACTCATGAGGGTCATTATGAATTTTTGGTCATGCCTTTTGGCCTTACCAATGCACTTCTACATTTCAAGGGTTGATGAATTCCATTTTCAAACCCTTCCTTAGAAAATTTGTGCTAGTATTTTTTGATGATATACTAATCTACAGCCGGTCTTGGAAGGATCATGTTGAACATGTTGACAGGGTGCTCAAACTATTGCGGGAGAAAAAATTATATGCAAAAACATCCAAATGTTTCTTTGGAGTACAAGAGGTGGAATATCTGGGTCATATTGTATCTCACGAGGGTGTTAAAGTAGACCCTAACAAAATTAAAACCATTAAGGAATGGAAAGTCCCCACAACCATAAAGCAGTTGCGAGGATTTCTCAGGTTAACAGGGTATTATCGCAAGTTTGTTAAGAATTATGGGAGAATAGCAGCACCTCTAACAACATTATTGAAGAAAGATCCATTTTCATGGACTCCTGAAGCAACTAAGGCCTTTGAACATCTTAAAGAGGCAATGTGCACAAAATCGAATGAAACAACAGGCAGATCAACATCGTAGAGAGAGAAGTTTTGATGTAGGATATTGGGTATTTTTACGGCTACAACCATACAAAAAAATGTCCCTCAAGCAAGCTAAGAAGGATAATAAATTATCACCAAAGTACTATGGTCCTTACAAGGTGTTGCAAAAGATTGGTACTATGGCATACAAATTGGAGCTTCCCGCTTCTTCGCGAGTACATCCAGTTTTCCATGTTTCATGCTTAAAGAAGGTTATAGGTGAAAATCTTCCAGTTCAAACAATATTGCCAGAACTTGATGAGGAAGGAAAAATCATATTGGAACCTGAAGCGGTCACGGAAACAAGAACTCGACAACTACGGAATCGATCAATTTCAGAGTATCTCATCAAGTGGAAGAACTTACCCACTAAAGATTCTACATGGGAGGATGAGAATTTTATACAGAAGCACCCAGAGCTACTCAAGCAGTGAGGACAACACTTTTTTGAAGGAGAGGGGCATGTTAGGTCCCTATATCACTAGTATAGTCCCTTATTATTGTTAGTGTAAACCCCTTATTGTTATTATTGTACCCTTGTAACCCCCATTTTGTTATTATTGTGCCCTTAAATTATTATTGTTAGGTCGGCTAGGATTACATTGTGGCCCACTAGGATTACATTATGGCCCCATGGACTCCTATATATAGAAAGGAGGTTTTATAAATTGTGTCATCCAATAATTGTTCATTCATGTAATGTATTGGAGGTTGCCCCCTCGAAGTGGCTTATTTCTAAGGCGTTGATATCTCTTTTCTTCTCTTTTTGGAGTTGGTTTCACAAAAATGGTTTATGGTAAAAATAGACGGATGAGGTGAATTTGCATGGCTTCACGGATTCATATTGGGCAGGCAGCCCAACAGACAAAAAGAGCACATCAAGAGGGGTTTTTAGTATCAAATCTACAACAGTTTCTTGGTACAGTAGGAAACAAATATATGTGGAACTCAGTTCAGCGAAAGAAGAATACATGGCAGAAAGTCAAGCCGCATGTGAGGCTATCTCAATGAGGAAGATCCTGGTCGGTTTGTTCAGTTCTCATTTAGATCCTACAGTGATACATTGTGATAATCAGAGTTGCATTAAACTCTCGATTAATCCTATGTTTCATGATAGATCTAAACATATTGATATCTGGTATCATCATTTCAGACATTGTGGGCAATGGAAGATCATGTTGCTTCAGTACATTCCTAAGGAAGATCAGGATGTAGATATTTTGACAAAGGTGCTTAGTAGGAGCAAATTTGAATACCATAGAGGCAGGATCAGGGTGAAGGATAATCCCTATCTTGTTGAGAGGGAGTGTTGAGATTCAACAAGATGATGAGCTTAGTGAAAATTAAGCACCTTCACTAAGTGGGGCCCGTAGGCTATTTTTAGGTGTATGTCTATTTTTAGACATCGTGAGCATATTCTATAAGTTGCAGTATGCTATTTGTAGATGGTTGATCAAATGTGAAAAATATATGAAATTTTGTTTTTAAAATATTGAGCGAAGTCTATTTATAGATCGTCAATCTAAAAAATAGGCACATGTCAATTATTATTAGCCCTTAATAATAATCTAACAATAAATATCAACTTATTCTCTTGGAGCACTTTATTTTAGTGAACAGATTTGGAAAATCAGTGGGCTGAAGGAATTACGCAATTACTAAGGTTTATTGGTGACTCATGCATGGAGGACTTACTTAGATCTGAAGTGGAAAAGTTATGACAGAGTTGGAAGAGTAGTTACAGGAGTTGTTATTTAGTTAAACTCAGTTAAGTGAGTTAAACTCAGTTGAGCTAGTTGTATCTAGTCTAACTGAAAGATACACTAGTGAGAGTTTATTGAATTAATTATTTAATTAATTCATAACTAGAGACACACTTACAACTGAACAAATACAATAGTTAACTACTTGCATGTTAGTTCCAGTGGAGACCCAATGGAGAGATAGGTGAAAGGGTGAGATGGACTATCTGTTGTGACTATAGTGATGCATTCAATGCATCTGACACACATTAGAGATGCAAATGAGGATTACACAGTCAAGACAAGGCCAATTCGAATTCATTCATGGGTCTTCTTCAGCAGGGATTGCAAGTGGAGGTAGGCTATCAGGAGGCAAGAAATTGGCGCATAGAGATGCAAATTTTTGCATGACAGTGTGTAATGATTATTGATTGTACTGAGAGCTTGATGTACTAAGATTTGTATGAGATTATTTCCATTGATATACATAATATATGATAGTTGGGTTTTTTAGCTTTAAGCTTTCCTATTAAACAACTGTGTTTATGTGTGATTGATTTTCTTCATGAGTTTTGCAATTGACGATTTAATTTCTGCAAGATTAACAGTGGAAGGATTCTTTATTTAACATAAGATTAATTTTTTAGATCAAGAGAATTCGGTAATACATCAGTATTAATAAATTTCTACAATATTTAGAACGAAATACATTCGTATGGTATCGATCGCTTCTCTCTTATAAAAAAGTTGTCACTTGGTCAATTTTTATGCAGGAAATGATAACACATTATGAGGATATCAAGAGCAACACCTTCTTTATCTGATTGATAAATATCAAACAAAAGTGTTAAATGGTGGAGCACATTAAGGACTTCCAAAAATTGAATATAAGGGTAATTGATATTCCAGGGGAACACAGGATTGATATCTTCATAGTGACTTTAAAGGGTAACATCCAACATGAGGTTTGCCTTTGGGAACCTAATTCATTGGAGAAGGCATTCAGGTTGGCAAGAAAAATTGAAAGTAAAATTATGGTGACAAGGAAGCCTACCACTCACATCTATAAATATGGAAGTGCTGCTACTCCTAGACTTCCACAACCTACAAGGTTCACACCACAAAAATTTGAAGAAAAAAGAGTGAAAGGGCTTTTCTACAGTTTTGATAGAAAATACACTAAAGGTCATAAGTGTGCTGAGAAGAAATTATTTTACATAGATTGTGAAGAGGAGGAATAAAATGAACAAGAAAATTCAAAAGAAGAGGATATACACTAGGAACCAACCCTATAGAAAGAAGCAACGAGTCTGACCATATCCTGTAATGCATTGGTGGGAATTACCACTCCTCAAACTCTCAAGATAGAAGGACATATTAAGAAGAAAAATGTAATAGTGTTGATTGATTCGCGTTGTACTCATATTTTTATTCATTGTAAGGTAGCCAAGGAATTGTATTGCTTCGTATACCTAGCACCAGAGTGTCAAGTGATGGTTGCAAATGGAGGAACTCTAAATTTCTCTAGAAAATGCCATAATATCAAGCTAACCATGGGGGAATATGTATTGAATATTCCAATGATTTCCATTCCAATGGGACATGTTTATGTTGTACTAGGAGTATAATGGTTACAATATTTGGGGACGGTAGCTTTTAATTTTCAAGAAATTTTCTTGAATTTTTTTTCAAAAGGAAAGGAAGTTGAATTATGGGGTATCGCAGGGAATCCGAGAAAGATAATAAGCTATAATGTCATGGCAAAGCTTCTGAAGAAATAAAAATGAGGCATAATTACACAATTATTCTCACTACATTAAAATCATCTATTTCTCCAAAAAGTCTTGGATAATCATTCCAAGGTGATTGAAACTCCCAAAGGACTCCCATCTTTTCATGATCATGATCATGCTATTCATTTGATTCCAGTAATTGTTCCTCAAAACAGCAGGCCTTACATATATCCTTATGTCAAAAAGAGCGAAATTGAATGTATGATTGCAGAAATGTTAGAGGTTGGTATAATTCAACCTAGTCAAAGTTCTTTCTTTGATCCAGTAGTATTGGTGAACAAGAAGGATGGACCATGGCACATGTGTCTAGATTATAGGGAGCTCAATAAGCTCACTATTAAAGATAAATTTACCATTCCTGTGATTGATGAATTATTGGATGAATTACATGGAGATTTTTTTTTTACCAAGTTGGATCTTCATTCAGGATATCATCAAATTAGAATGAAGATTGAAGATATTTCAAACACAACATTTCTAACTCATGAGGTTCATTATAAATTTTTCATCATGCCTTTTGGCCTTACCAATGCACCTTCTATAATTCAAGGGTTTATGAATTCCATTTTCAAACCCTTCCTTAGAAAATTTGTGTTCATATTTTTTGATGATATACTAATCTACAACAGGTCATGGAAGGATCATGTTCAACATGTTGACATGGCGCTCAAACTATTGGAGGAGAAACAATTATATGCAAAAACCTCCAAATGTTTCTTTGGAGTACAAGAGTTGGAATATCTGGGTCATATTGTACTCGGGAGGGTGCTAAGGTAGACCCTAACAAAATTAAGTCCATTAAGGAATGGAAAGTACCCAAAACCATAAAGAATTTATGAGTATCTCTTGGGTTAACAAGTTATTATCACAAGTTTGTTAAGAATTATTAGAGAATAGAAGCACCTCTAACAATATTACTGAAGAAAGATGCATTTTCATGGACTCCTGAAGCAACTAAGTCCTTTGAACATCTTAAAGAGGAAATGTCCCTAGCACTGGTCTTAGCTATGCCATACTTCACAAAAATATTTATTGTGGAATGTGATGCCTCAAGAAATGGAATTGGTGTTGTTTTAATGCAAGAAGGAAGGCCCATTTCTTTTGAAAACCGTTCAAGGAAAGTATTTACAAAAAGCTACTTATGAGAAGGAAATATTGGCAATACTACATGCACTAAAGAAATGGAAACCTTACCTAATGGGAAGACACTTCAAGGTAAAAAATAATCATGATAGACTTAAATAATTTTTGGAACAAAGACTATCTTCAAAAGAGTAGCAAAAATGGATCACAAAGATGTTGAGCTATGACTTTGAAATCATCCACAAAAAAGGGAAGTTAAATGTTGTTTCAGATGCAGTCTCAAGAAAGTATGAGGAGGTGGAAGCATTGCTTTGTTCCATTTCTATTATCCAACTAGATTGGATAACAGAAGCAAGGGAGGAATGGAAGAATGATAAAGAAGTGTGGAAACTCATTCAAAAGTTGTAGCAAGATCCCAGTACATCTTATACATTTATTTGGAAAAATAATTACTTATGGTACAAATATCTTTTATATCTTTCTAAGAATTCCCAACTAAAACAAAATATTCTTTTCGAATTGCACACCTCTCCCTTAGGAGGACACTCAGGATTTTTAAAAACTTACCACAAGGTGAAGAAATTTTTTTTTGGGATGACCTTAAATCTTATATTCAAAATTTTTTGGAGGAATGTTTGGTTTTCCAGCAAAATAAAGTTGAGACAATTAAGACCTTGAGTCTGCTACATCCTTTATCCATTCCATGTCAACGTTGGGAGGAGGTTTCAATGAATTTTATCACAGTTTTACCTAAGTCCGAAGGAAAGAGTGTCATGATGGTGGTAGTTGATAGAATTACCAAGTATGCACACTTTTTTGCATTATCTCATCCATTTAAATCAAGTACAGTTGCTATTTCATTTATGGAAACAATTCAAAAGCTACATGGAAACGCAAAGATTATTGTAAGTGACTGAGATCCCATTTTCACTAGAAATTTTTGGACGGAATTATTTTCCTGTTTGGGTACTCAACTATCTCATAGCTCATCTTATCATCCTCAATCTAATGAGAAAACTAAGATAGTGAAAAAAATTTGGAAGGATATCTTCATTTTTTTCGATATGATAAACAATCACAATGGATCAAGTGGTTACCTCTAGTTGAATGGTGGTATAACACTTCCTTCCATATTGCAAAAAAAATGACCCCATTTATGGAACTTTATGGATATCATCCACCGTCCATCACATCATCTTTACAAGAAAATTATAAGGTTCAAGTAGTGGAATATCACATCAAGCATCAACAACATGTTCTCCAACTCTTAAAGGATAACCTAAAATTGGCACAAAATTGAATGAAACAATAGCAGATCAACATCACAACGAGGGAAGTTTTGATGTAGGGGACTGGGTATTTCTACAGCTACAACCATACAAAAATATTTCCCTCAACCAAGCTAATAAGGATAATAAAGTATCGCCAAAGTAATATTCTCCTTACAAGGTGTTGCAAAAGATTGGTATTATGACATACAAATTGGAGCTTCTTGCTTCATATCCAGTGCACCCAGTTTTCCATGTTTCATGCTTAAAGAAGGTTATAGGTGACAAACTTCCAGTTCAATCAATATTTCCAGAACTTGATGAGGAATAAAAAATCATAATGGAACCTGAAGCAGTCACGGAAATAAGAACTCAGCATCTATGAAATCGATAAATTTCAGAGTATCTCATCAAGTGGAAGAACTTACCCACTGAAGATTCCATATGGGATGATGAGAATTTTATACAGGAGGATCCAAACCTACTCAAGCATTGAGGATAACACTTTTTTGAAGGAGAGGGGCATGTTAGATCCCTATATTACTAGTGTAGTCCCTTATTGTTGTTAGTGTAGCCCCCTTATTGTTATTGTTGTAACCTTGTAGACCCCATATTGTTAATATTGTGCCCCATAAAATCCCACTAACGTTATTGTTCTGCCTTTACATTATTGTTTTTTGGTCAGCTAGGATTATATTATGACCCAATGGACTCTTATATATAGAAAGGAGGTTTTTTCATTTGTATCATACAAGAATTGTTCATTTATGTAATGTGAAGGAGGTTTCCCCCTTGAAGAGGCTTATTTATAAGTCATTTATCTATCTTTTCTTCTATTTTGTGAGTTGGGTTCATAACATGGTGAGGGTTAAGTTTGGCATGAGATTATACCAAATACGTTCATTACCATCATATAACTTTTGATCAATTTTTTAAATGTTGCATCAAATATGATATGATCCAATGGATAGTGCAATAACATTTTATAGATTTCAACAAAAAATGGGTTGACTAAGGTTATGGACCATTAGGGTTATCTTAAAATCCATGTCCCTAGATCCAAGCACCATTGTTTGTCTAAAGTTTCACCCATGGGGAATGAGAGAGATAATTTTCGTTAAATTGCTTCAATTGATCAATAAATGCCAAAAAATAAATAATCAAATTTTTTTTTTGTTGCATTTGTTCAAAGAGGGTTTAAGAGAGAAGGAGGTAGACAATTAGTAGAATCCATGTGCCATTACAACTTGTCATTGAAGGATATTAATCTACCACCAAATTTTAAGCCCAACTTATAGGGTTGGGTCGTAATGAGGATTCACCAACAAAATGACAATGAAAAGACCAATTATAACAAAAAAACATTGAGATCGATCACATTTTCATGTTTCTTTTTTTTAATACTCCAAGAACTAGGACAAAAAAATTGAAAACATTTATACATGTCAATTTAGAATTTTTTAATATTATTAAAAACAATAAATAAAATAAATAGTGGTACTAAAATTTTTATGTTTATTTTTTTTAATACAAACACCATGAATCCATTCATACAAAGGAGGCTTAAAAAAGAAATAAGATAGGAGTTCATGCTTACCTCCATCTCTTATCCTGGTCATTCTCTCCTAGTGACCTCTTAGTTCTTTCGAAATGCAAATTTCTTCTCCTCGAGAGTGTGAACATATGAAGAACACAGTCAGGCGTTGATCAAGGTTCATGGCGCGACCTACGGACAATACAGAGGTGAGACATATGGATAACATAGTAAAGTGTTGATCAGGGTTTTATGGCATAACCTGCAGAAAATACACAGGAGATACCTATGGAGAACATAGTTGGATGTTGATCAAGATTTATGGACTGTCCTGTGGAGAATACACAGGAAATACCTATGGAGAGCGTAGTCAGGTGTTGATCATGGTTTATGGCATGGCCTGTGGAGAATGCACAAGCGAGATCTATGGAGAACAAAATCAAGTGTTGATCAGGGTTTATGGCATAGCCCGTGGAGAATATATGGGTGAATGAATGGTATATGGGTTAACACCTTTGAAATAGTATGAATAGTATATGGCCATGTGATATATATATATATATTATCAATATAATTTATATAACAAAAAATAAACATTTAATTAAATCATAAGTTCCATCAATTCCTAAATGTTAAGTGAATTGAAAATTTACATGTCCCCGAGAGTGTTGAGAAAATTGAACCATGTTAGCAATATGTCTCTTAAATCCTCATTAGGGGAATTTTGAGGTCTAAAATGGGCCTCCTAAGGAAATTATAAAATAATAGTGGAAAAAATCTAATAAGATTTGATGACATCATCAAATTTTAGAGGGAAAAATGAAAAAACTACTTTTTCAATTCATATTTTCAACTTATCTCCCAAAGATTTTACTCAAATTTCGAGCGGGAGTACTCGTTGGATGCGGAATTTAATTCCCCATCCAAGGAGTACCCATGTTGCATACTTTCGATGGGTCCTACTACACGAAAAATGAGAAATACATAAAAAAACGTGATTACAATAACGTTTTTTATGTATTTCTCATTTTCGTGTGGGATTCATCAGTATCTCTTCATAGTGGGGGTGATTCCGTATCAACGAGTACTCCATTTTGGGAGATAAGTTTAAAATACGAGTTGAAAAAGTAGTTTTATTATTTTATTATTTTTACTTTTTTACTCCAAAAATGGTGAATCATCCATTATGGATGACATCATCATCTTGAATCCTATTGGTTGTTATAAATTTTATTTTTGTTGTACATTTTTCTTATGAGGCCCATTTTAGACCTCAAAATTCCCCTAATGATCATATTGAATTGATTGTCCTTGATGGCAACTATCACATCAGTCAAGAAGCAGAGGAAGCAATGTATTGTAGCAGAGGCATAGAGGCAGTAAAGAGAGGTAGCAAGGCAGCATAGAAGGAATTGCATCGAGTAGCAGAGGCAGAGGCTGAGGCGTTATTCCGAGGTTTACTACCCTAGCTGGTTGATACACTAAATAAGTACATTCCGGGAATCGTAACCCAGGCCAGAGACCCTTATCACATCGGAGCATATAAGGCCAGCATAACAAGTTAACAAGAGGATGCGAGTGCGATTGAAGCCCGGACCCGATGGGCGTATAAACCAGGATTAATAAGTGTTTGAGTTCCAATTTTAATCGCATCGGAGAAAAACTGTGCAGCGGAGTGTTTATTAAAATACTTGCGATTGCAAGGAAAATCTGGACCCGATGGATCAATGAACTATATTTGAAATATGGTTGAATTCCAAATAGAACACTGTTCTGAAACCGCGACTGGGTTTACAAAGCCGGATTGCCCATATTGCACTGCCTTTCGGAGATAAGTGGTTTCTTCGAGTTGGGGAGCGATTCCATAGAACGGGCAACACGCGTCCCTGTACGACTCCACAAAACTACTCATCACTGCACGCCATCTCACGTTAACGTTCAACCAAGGATTCCACGCGATATTGTTGAGCACCATCGATCTGGAGGGAAGCCATCGGACGATGGTCGTATGAGGAAGATGCGCGAAGGTTAACGAAAGTACGGCGGCCATCACGCATCTTCGCCGAGCGATATCCGTCCGATCAAATGAGGCAGCGTGACGCAATAACAACCGTCAAATGGAGACGACCGTTAACGTTGGGGCCCAAATGCATGTATTGTGGTTTGCAGGTTTAACCCAAAGTATTATGTCATATATTAAGGGTGTGGGACCCAATTTCCCTTCACATTATTGGTTCAATATGCGTTGTTGTGTTATGCCGAGATCTTCACCCGACGTGGAAGACAGCTGTGACCAACTCAGCGTCTTGCATCACTGCGGGGGCTCTCGAGGTACGGATGAAAATTTTGGCTGGTGCCCCCACACTCAATCTCTGCCATTCATCTCTGTTGTCCCCGCAGTCAACTCGGTCAACTGCGGAGGCACTTGTCTCGATATCCGGTGCGCTAGTTGTGTCCGCGGGTTGGGTCTTATGATAGGAACTTTAATTATCAGCGCAGATCCCCAAGTCGAAGATTAAATATTATTGAAGGGCCCGAAAGGTTATATGGATATATATTACTGCTGGGTTTTTTTTTTTATATAAGTCAGCGGCATGTTAATGTTTGTAACAACTAAAGGGGGAATTGGATTAATATCTCAATCTCAGATTGAGATATTAAAAAGCCTTAGATTAATTAATTGCCAGATCAAGAAAATAAAACAATGAAAAGTTGTTTGGGGCTTGGGTAGACCCCGCTGGATTACCTATTTTGATCTCGTCCAGGAATACCATTAGCGGTTGAGTGGTTTTTGACTCATGGTATTGATAAAGGCTAAACTATATAAGGAGAAGAGGATCATAATACAGGGTGTGGATGTGGAAAGGTTGTTAATAAATAAATCTCTTTAAGAGATATCTGCATATATGATGCACCTATGGATATGATCTAGAAATGATGAATCTCTACGATGATCGACAAAAGAAATGATGAAGACCTAACGAAAGTCTGAAGAAGAAATTGAAGAAATCTAGTGGATCTGAGGATTGAAGCCTTCTGTATGAACATGGACGTATCCTGCCAGAAGAAGCTGGTGTTAAAATCAGGGGGTTGGAGCTCCCTTCCAGTAGTGGCTAGAGAACGAGAGAAGGTTGTAGCCTTTCTGCAGGTGGGTGCCTGCGTGCTGGTATGAGTCTGCGCCAGTACAAAATTAAAAGAAGTTTTCTTTATAATAAATATTGAAGACAAAGACGACAACAACGGTGGTTTTCTCCCGAATTGGGTTTCCACCTTAAATATTGGTGTTCATGTGTGTTGCTTATGTGTGATGGTTTATTCTGTTATTACTGCACATGCTTACTACTTACTAAACATCTACTGAATGAATGATGCAATGATCTAAGTAAATAATTAAACGTATAATAAGATCTCTGGACATATGCAAGTTTTCTTAAGGATATCCACATTTATATGTGAGTTGGGTTCAGTAAAGCAACGTATGGGTTTAAGAGAAACAAAAAGTGAAAAGTTTTCAGTCAGCTATAAATACTGATTCACCCCCCCCCCCCCCCTCTCAGTATTTTTCCCAACAATTGGTATCAGAGCAGGTCCTTCTGAAAAAGCTTAGCCGCTAGAAGGAAGATCAATCAAGATGAGCAATCAAGATGGAACAACATCTATCAGGCCTCCGCTCTTCAACATAAACAATTTAATCTTCTGGAAAACAAGGATGAGATCCTATCTTCAGTCTCTGGGAGCAGATGTATGGGCTATTGTTGAAGGAGGATATCAATATCCAGTCGCAGTACCAACAGATCCAACGGAAAGAAAGAATTACGAAACAAATGCAAAAGCGGTCAATGATCTATTGGGAAGTCTAACTGAATCAAAATTTGTCAAAGTCATGCAGCTGAATATAGCAAAGGCCAAATGGGACAAAATCATTCTAAGTTATGAAGGTGATGCAAAGGTAAAAAGTGCTAAACTCCAAACTCTCAGAATTCAATATGAGAATCTAAAAATGCATAATGAGGAGAGCATTGCCAATTTCTTTTTACGTCTTGATGATATTGTAAATCGTATGAGAAATCTGGGAGAAATAATAACCGAATCTACTTTGGTTGAGAAAGTTTTAAGATCACTAACGACAAAATTTGAGTCAAAAGTTGCTGCTCTTGAAGAAAAACAGGATCTTCAAAATCTTACTGTGGTGCAACTTCATGGCATACTAACTGCATATGAAATGAGAAGAGGAGGACCATCTGAAGTCAAAGAAGCCATCTTTATAGCTTCTACAAAAGGGAAAGAAGTACAAGAAACAGAAGGATCAGGGTATATCTCAAAAGAAGATGAGGTAAATTTTGTAAAGAAACTCCAACTTGGTATAGGACGGTTTAGAGGTAAGCTTCCTTTCAAATGTTTTTCTTGTGGAAGAGTTGGTCATTATGCTGCTAAGTGTCCTAAAAAAGAAACACATGAAAAAGGAAAGGAAATGGCAAGAAGGAATAAAAACCGGTTTAGCACTAGAAAAAGTTACTATACTCATGAAGACAGTGATGGGTTATCTGACAGTGAGGAAGAATGTGAACAAGATCTTAGACTTCTCATGGCATTTGAAAAGGAATCTAAAGAAGAAAAAGATACTTTTATGGATGCTTTAGAGGACAATGATTTTCTTGATGAATTCAATCAACTCAAAAGATGCTTAGAAGAAAGTAAAATATCCGTAGAAACTCTAAAAGATCAGCTTGAAGAAAAGAAGAAACACAATGAGAAATTAGAATGTGAAATAGTAAGTCTAAGAAAAGAAATTGAGAAAGTGAAGACTTTGAATCTTAGATTTTCTAAAGGATCTGAAACCTTAGATGAGATTATCAAGGTACAACGTTCTCATTTTATAAAGACATGTCTTGGATATATTGGAGAATCTTCTCAGACTTCAGCACCAAACTATCTAAAAGCAGCTACAGCCAGTATACAAGATTCTGCCACTCAGCAAGGGAATAAAGAATATTCGCAGGTAAAGCATGACCAGCTCAATTCAAATAACACTAACAAGAATACCTTTCAAAGAAACACCAACCAACAGGTAAATTCAAGTAGAAGATTTCATGATCGCAGAAAATTCTTCTTCAATGGACAATGTTTCTCATGTCACAATTTTGGTCATAAATTTGTTCAATGTGTTGCATACAAAACCATTATGACAAGAGAAGCAAGAAAGAAAAGGAGGGATATTGGAACAAAGAATAATACCTATAACAAATTTTCTCCTCTTGAAAATGAAGTTGAATGTGCTTATTGCAATAACTTTGGCCATGAAGAATTTGAATGCAGGAGCAAAATCCAACCAAAAGAGCAATTTCCTTCAAGCTCCAAAGTGTGGAAAAATAAGGAATTACAGGTTGAAAATTGTGGCATAGCTTTATTTGCAGAAGGTGAAGAAAATCAATGGTACATTGATAGTGGATGCTCTAAACACATGACAGGTGACAAAAACAAACTTATTGCATAAAGTGCTCTAGAAAAAGAGAAGAATTTTACATTTGGAAATGATACTCCTACTGTTATTAAGGGAAAAGGGTCTTTTTTCTAAAAGAAAAGGTGAACGCTAATAATGCCATGTATGTAGAAGGATTAAAGCATAACCTGTTAAGTGTAAGTCAAATGTGTGATCAAGGAACTGAAGTTGTCTTTAGTTCAAAAGAATGTGTGGTACGTGATCTTGATACAGGTAAAACAATTATAAAAGGAAATAGAACTCCAAGCAATCTGTATATATTGAAGAACTATAAAGAACAATGTTACTTGAGTAAATCTTCAGAAAACTGGCTATGGCATAAAAGGTTGGGGCATCTGAGCTTCTCTCAAATCAACAAATCAAGCAGACTTAAAGCTATTCGTGATCTCCCCAATATTTCTCTACCTGAAAGTATCATATGCAAATCTTGCCAATTCGGTAAGCAGACCAGAGTGCAATTTAATGCCAAGGAAGGCTCATCAAGTAAGCCTCTTGAACTCATTCATACTGACATATGTGGACCTGTAAGGAAAATATCACCACATGGTGAACAATACTATATCTTATTTATTGATGATTTCTCTAGAATGTGTTGGATTGGATTGCTTAAACAGAAAGATGAAGAATTTGAGAAATTTCAGATCTTCAAAGCACTGGTTGAGAATGAATTAAATCTAAAAATCAAGTGTCTTAGATCTGATCGAGGAGAAGAATATACATCAGATGAATTCCTTGAATTTTGTGAACAACGTGGCATAAAAAGACAGTTTTCTGTAGCTGGCACTCCACAACAAAATGGTGTAGAAGAAAGAATGAATAGAATAGTTCAACAAATGGCTAGAGCTATGCTTGATGATTCTGGAACACCTGACACATTTTGGGGAGAAGCAGCACATACAGCAGTAAAAATTCTCAACAAGGCACATGTTCGTGTAAATAGTGATAAAACTCCATATGAACTCTGGTATGGTAATCCTCCCATTGTAAAGCATTTTAGAATTTTTGGAAGAAAATGCTTTATCAAAAATAATGATGAAAAACTTGGCAAGTTTGAACCTAGAGCAGATGAAGGAATACTTCTTGGTTACTCCTCTAGGAGTAGAGCATATAAATGTTACAATAAAATACTTCGGAAGATTGTTGAATGTATTGATGTTGTTATTGATGAGTCTCTTGCAGCTCCAAAAGAAGAAAAACAAACAACAGATGAAGACGATGGTTACATATATCCTTCTACATCAAATAGAAATGATATAGACAATGAACCCAATGAAGAACCCGAAGATGATTTATCTGAAAAAGCTCCATCCAGATATGTTCAAAAGAATCATCCAGAATCTCAAATTTTGGGAGAAAAGGGATCGGGTGTACAAACAAGAAGGACTCTTGTGGGATCTTCTAGCAATCTGGCATTTCTGTCCACTATTGAACCACACAATGTCAGTCAAGCTAGAAAAGATGAATGTTGGATTCAAGCCATGAATGAAGAGCTTGATCAAATTGAAAAGAATCACACTTGGGAATTAGTACCAAGACCTCATGACCAAAATGTCATTGGAACTAAATGGATATTCAAAAACAAGTTAAATGAGAATGGGGATGTTATAAGAAATAAAGCTAGACTTGTTTGCAAGGGGTATGCTCAACAAGAAGGTATGGACTTTGAAGAAAATTTTGCTCCTGTAGCCAGACTTGAAGCCATAAGAAATTTTCTTGCTTTTTTAAGCTTCTAACAAATCAAAGTTTATCAAATGGATGTTAAATCTGCTTTTCTCAATGGTGATCTAGAAGAAGAAGTTTATATAGAACAACCAGAAGGATTCATTTTGGGAAATGACGAAAAACTTGTTTGTAAACTTAAAAAGGCTCTATATGGTCTCAAACAAGCTCCAAGGGCATGGTACTATCGTCTTGACAAATATCTTCATCAACAAGGATTTTCAAAGGGGTCTGCTGATAGCAACTTATACAGAAAAACTGAAAATGATAAACTATTGATTGTGGTTGTATATCATTTTTGGAAGTAATGAAGAGTCTATGAGTTAGAAATTTGCTTCTGTTATGCAGCAAGAATTTGAAATGTCTTTACTTGGGGAACTAACATTCTTTCTTGGCTTGCAAGTGCAACAAGCAACAGATGGCATATTCTTATCACAAGAAAAATATCTTAAGCAAATTCTGAAGAAGTATGGCATGGAAGAGTGCAAACTTGTAAGTACACCAATGATAACCGGATGTAATCTCAGTTCTCATGATGATTCTCCCACGGTGAATCAACCAGAATACAGATCTATGATAGGAAGTCTACTTTATCTCACTGGGACTAGACCAGACATTATGCATGCAGTTGGGATTGTGGGACGATTCCAAGCTAATCCAGAAGAGTCTCACCTTCAGGCTGTCAAAATAATTTTCAAATATTTGAAAGGAACTCAAGACTTTGGACTATGGTATCCAAAGGATGCTGATCTCACCCTTCATGCTTACACTGATGCAGATTGGGCTGGAAATGTTGATGATCGGAAAAGCACTAGTGGTGGTGCATTCTATATGGGGCCCCGGTTAGTATCTTGGTTCAGCAAGAAGCAAAGCTCTATTTCCTTATCTACAACAGAAGAAGAATATGTGGCTGCAACATCATGTTGCACTCAACTTCTTTGGATGATGCAAACCTTACAAGACATTCAAATCAAATGTTCACCTCATATCTCCATTATGTGTGATAACACAAGTGCCATCAGTATCTCAAAGAATCCTGTTATGCATTCCAAGACCAAGCACATTCCCATAAAGTATCACTTCTTAAGTGAACAAGTGCTTGAACAAAAGGTGAAGTTGGAATATGTGCCCTCCAAAGAACAAGTTGCTGATATATTTACCAAACCTTTACCCAGGGAAGCGTTCAAATATCTCAGACAAAAGCTGGGAGTAGTCTCTGCCATGAAAAAGATCAAATCTACTTAAATACAGAAGATTAAATTGGTTTTGAGGTGTTGTTGGGTATCTCTGGATGCACAGGCTAAGGGGGAGCATTGGTCATATGGAAAGGATGCATTGTGGGCATTCCAATTAATTTTTCTAGTCTGATCTCATCTTTGATCTTGTTTGTATAAGTCATTTTTGTTATATTATGTTTGAAGATGCAACATGATCTCAGGGGGGAGCATGGTTTTGTCAGTATAAAGGTTTTTGATCTACCCTTTTCCCTTGATGTCAAAGGGGGAGATTTTTGTTGTCTAAATGTATTTCTGGTCATGGTTGCCATCAAGCCCAAAGGGGGAGATTATTAGCAATATGTCTCTTAAATCCTATCATATTGAATTGATTGTCCTTGATGGAAACTATCGCATCAGTCAAGGAGCAGAGGAAGCAATGTATTGTAGCAGAGGCGTAGAGGTAGTAAAGAGAGGTAGCAAGGCAGCATAGAAGGAATTGCATCGAGTAGCAGAGGCAGAGGCTGAGGCGTTATTCCAAGGTTTACTACCCCAGCTGGTTGATAGACTAAATAAGTACATTTCGGGAATCGTAACCCAGGCCAGAGACCCTTATCGCATCGGAGAATATAACGCCAGCAGAACAAGTTAACAAGAGGATGTGAGTGTGATTGAAGCTCGGACCTGATGGGTGTATAAACCAGGATTAATAAGTGTTTGAGTTCTAGTTTTAATCGCATCGGAGAAAAACTGTGCAACAGAGTGTTTATTAAAAGACTTGGGATTGTGAGGAAAATCCAGACCTGATGGATCAATGAACTATATTTGAAATATGGTTGAATTCCGAATAGAACACTATTCTGAAACCACGAGCAGGTTTACAAAGCTGGATTACCCATATCGCACTGCCTTTCGGAGATAAGTGGTTTCTTCGAGTTGGGGAGCGATTCCATAGAACGGGCGACACGCGTCCCTATACGACTCCACAAAACCACTCATCATTGCACGCCATCACAGTTAACGTTCGACCAAGGATGCCGCGCGATATTGTTGAGCACCATCGACCTGGAGGGAAGCCATCGGACGGTGGTCGTATGAGGAAGATGCACGAAGGTTAACCAAAGTACGACGGCCATCGCACGTTATTGTTCACGCATCTTCACCGAGCGATATCCGTCCGATCAAATGAGGCGGCGCGACGCAATAACAACCGTCGAATGGAGATGAACGTTAACATTGGGGCCCATACGCATGTATTGTGGTTTGCAGGTTTAACCCTGTTGGGAAAAATACTGAGAGGGGGGGGTGAATCAGTATTTACTGCATACTAAAAACTTTTACTTTTTCATGCTCTAAAACCCATACGCTACTTTGATGAAGCCAACTAGCGTATATACGCGGATATACCTCATAAAACTCGCCTATACACAGATATCTAATTATGCCATTAATTCTTCACTTATATCATTCCATCATTCATTCATTAGATGTTCTATAAATAGTAAACATGTGCAGTAAGAATAGAATAAACCATCACACATAAGCATCACACATGAAGACCAGGATTTTAGGTGGAAACCCAAGTCGGGAGAAAACCACCGCTACAGTTGCTCAGCCTTCAATATTTTATTATAGAGAAAACATCTTCTAACATATAATATTTGGCCCTTGAACTCACAAACATAACGAGGCACCCACACTCATTTACAAGCCTCTCCTGGAAGAGAACTCCAACCCCACGACTCGTTTACCGGCCCCTCTCTGGAAGGGAGCTACGACCCCACGATCTTTGTTTGACCTCACGGAAGAGTCGACGGCGGCCACGGCGAAGGCTGCAACAATCGACACCTCTACGGACACGTTTCATCATTTTCCCTGCCCGGATCCCAGCAACTACAATAGAGCACAACTTATGAGACCCACGTTTCATCATGTCCCCCCAGGACTAGGCCACTCCCGCCCGCTTTTTAAGCACAAACATACATCACCAACAGATATTTATCAACACAGATCAGATAGCAGAAACACAGCAGAACAGATCAGATATTTCATACCCTTTGCTTCAGCAAACCCTAGTTTGCATACGCGCTTTCACTTCACCGATGTCGCGTATATACGCGCTACCATCCACACAAATCAGCGTATACCTCTGTATGTATTTCATTGCGCATACGCGCTTTATCTTCAGCGAAGCCGCGTATATACGCGCTTCCTCTTCGGCGAAGTAGCGTAGATCTTCAACCATCATAGAGCAGCATACTTCTTCAGATCAGACATTCAGTTCAGATTTAACCCTTTACTTCAGACAGATGTTCGCCTCATCACGGATCTAATCACTCCATAAACAGATCTAGCAAATACAGATACATTTCAGATCTAGATATCCCGCTTCATCATTTCTTCATAGGTGCATCATAGATTCAGATCTATCATCAAACCTTTACCCTTTCCATACAGATATACTTCACAGAGAAGTATTCATTCAAGCTTAGACATCTTGCACCCACACTCATGATTTGCACAATGAATTTCTTCTCTTTATATAGGTTTTCCCTTTTTCAATACCATGAGCCCCTTTTTTTTAATACCATGAGCCAAAACAATACCATGAGCCCATTTTTCAATACCATGAGCCAAAACAATACCATGAGCCCATTTTTCAATACCATGAGCCAAAACAATACCATGAGACCAAAACAATACCATGAGCCCAAAACGACATTACTTCCGATGGTATTCTTGGACGGGGTCATTTAGACGAATCATTACCCAATACAATGGGTCAATACCATGGTGGTTACCCCTGGTTTTGCACTTTATGAGCGCTTTTGCCCATACGTGACTTGGAACGTTATTTCCCGCGTGCATACGTGACTTCTCCTTGACAAATCCGCATATGCCTTGAGACATACTCTTTTCATCATAGATCTAGCACATATTGAATTCCTTTCTTCATTACCTTCTGTACTCTCTATAGATACATCAGATTTTCATCTTTAAACAGGTTCATCAAGACATATTCTATCAAGCACAACTTCATCAAGTAAGTTGCCATCATCTTCATCAGGTGGGTTGCCATTCAAGATCAACTCTCTACATCATATTGTCAACAAACATCATATCACATCAGATTTACATCATTTACCAAGTCCATCCAGTTAAGAATAACTTCATCAGGTGTATTTCCATCAAGGACAACACATGCCAATAATCTCATTTCTTCATCTTCATTCAGTGGGTTGCCATCAAGGACAACACTCTGCATCATATTGCCAACAATCTCCCCCTTTGGACTTGATGGCAACCACGATGGTGTTTGATCACCACAACAGATAGGTACATTAAAAATACAATGACACCATGTCACTTTCCCATTTTTGACACCATTCTTTCTCTTCATTCAAACACCATGTCACTCTCCCCCTTTGACATCAATGGCAAAGGGCGGATCAAAACCAACACACTCTCCCCCTGTTCTCCTCATGTAGAAGAAGCGTTCTGCAGATCTAATGTATACTAAAGTGACCAAGCTCCCCCTGAGTTCATGTTGAATCTTCAAACATATTTTTGAATGAAGTACATGACTCTATGACCTTCCTATCACCAAGGACTCATACTTACATCAAAGATCCAACCAAGTGGATTTACATATGAGACTCAAATACCCAACCAAGTGGGTTTACACATATCAATTCAACTACCCAACCAAGTGGGTTTACAAAATTTGACTCAGCTACCCAACCAAGTGGGTTTACAAATTTTACGAGTCCTTACATGACTGAATATTACAATTTTACATCATGGGTCTCAACAAGACCTTTTCAGCAAATTACAAATATGACCATTTATGACCAACACCAGAAAGTCCTCAAGAAAGAGAACATATTTCAGAACCATCATAATGCCAACACTGCATTATACTCAGCAAAGCTAATGCTCCCCCTGAATCTGTGCATCCAAGCATCCTTTCCATATGACTAAGGCTCCCCCTTAGTTTGTGCATCCTGAACACTTTCACCAACACATCATCAAGGCATCTTTATCAAAACATTAGAAATAGAATTATGAGAATTGGAACACCACCAGAGATACCAAACAGTATCAGAGATACCAAACAGCACTGCAGCTGTGCTGAAGAGAGCTGACTCCAAATAGGAAATTTGTCAGCAATCAGACATACGCGGTTTTATGTGCAAGAACTCGCGTATATACGCGACTGTGTTTCAGGAAACCCGCGTATCCAATACTATCTTCTATATTTTAACCAGATCTGATCCTCTGTGAGAAAAAGACAGTTTTCAGCTTCTTTCTGAGATATTTGAATGCTTCCCTGGAATACAGATAGATAGAACAATGTAGTTGTGTCTTCAAGCGTCATCCAACGGTTGTAGCATAAGAACATTAATAACCAAGCCTTCAGATTCTTTGCAACATCAATACAATCTTTCCAAGAGAGATTATCATACCAGAACAACATCTTCAAATACGTGTCAATCATCCATGTGGTCCAATATCATCATGATCTTTAAAGATTTAACATTAAGTAACATATGTAGGCAAAAGATCTTAACCATAGTAACAAACTCTGCATGATCTATACTTATTTCTGAACCAAACGACATCCAACTCATCCATTTGTGAGCACAAAAGATACTTATCAGCAACCAGGGCTCAAAATCTCATCATAATAAACCATGTACCAAGTCATCATCATTTGAGCATGAATATCACAAAAACCAAAGAATAAGCAGTCATATTGCCAACAATTCAATCATTAGTATTCAAACTGCTGCTCCCCCTGAACCAGTGCTCCTTCTTAACTTGTGTAACCTGAATACGTTCATCAGCAAGTCATCAGCAACAATCTCTGCATGAACTGCCCTTATCTCTGAATTATAAGACTTTCATCTCAACAATGAATACTCTTCATCAAAAAGCAAACAGGACTCATCCACAATCTTCAACATAAGAGACCATGTATCATATCATCATTATTTAGAACTGAGAAACTAAGCTGATATTGAGTCAATAATACAGTTATTAACAGTCAGACTGATGCTCCCTCTGAAACTCTGCTCCAGATCTTCAGCTATCATATAAATTCTCTCATCATCAATGCATACGCGACTGTGTCTGCTGGAACTCGCGTGTATACGCGACTTTTGTTAATAGAACCCGCATATGGAAAGTGAAGCATAGAAATTTTTCACATTCCTTCATCTCCCCCTGAACTTGTACTTCCTGTACCTATCTTCTTCATATCAGATGCTCTGTCAGAAATACATATAACCAGAATAAACAAATCAACCATGAGAGACATCATACATTGCTCCCCCTGTGACGATACATTACTAAATCTCCTAATGTATCCCACATCATTCCTGCAGTCAATAAGAAAAGTCAGCTTCAGAAGCGGATGACTGCAGTAGGGTCAGAATTCCCTACGTTTCTGATCGGTCCTCCATCTTTTTCCAGATTTGTTTGATCTTTCTATTTGTGTGTTGGAAGTTATCCAATTTCTCATATCTGTTCAACCTGCATTCCTTTTCTACATGTCCATACTTGTTACAAGAATAACATCTCATATGTCCAGAAAAATAAGCATAAGAATCATAATGAGTATTTCTAATCTTCCTCTTTTTACAATCAGCTGCTTTATGTCCATACTTGTTACATGAAAAACAATATCCCTTGAAGAAACCAGAGTACCTTTCTATGTAGGAACTGTTTGTTTGAGGCTGAAATGATCTGCTCCTGCAATTTGCTGCAACATGCCCATAATTGTGACATTTAAAGCATTCAACATTATTGACTGATTTCCTTTGAGATTTCATCATTGTTGGTTGACCTTTTGTCTCTTTCAACATTTCAGGTTTTGCATTGACATCCTCTGAATTTTTTGCACTTCCTTGTGAGCTAGATTCTCCTTTAACAGTTTCATGGAAACCAAGACCAAGTTTGATAGTAGGAGACCTTTGATTACTCATAATATTGTCCAAAATATTAGTACTATCTTGAAACCTCAAAAGTTTAACCTTTTCTTCTAATTTACCTTTGAGAATGTTTACCTCAACCTCCAAGGCTTGACATTGCTTCGTCATGCTTTCTTCTTTCCTTCTTCCATCTTCTACTTGATCCTTCAGATTTAGAATCTCTTCTTTCAACCAATTTTCGTTTTCTTCACATGTTTGTAGCAGCTCCTCATTCTTATGATTTGATTTTTTCAGATCTTCTTTGAGAGAGATGATTTCTGCTTCAAGCCCTTCCTTTTCAAATGATTGTAGAGGTTCCTCATTCTTCTTACTTGATGCTTCAAGATCTTCTTGTAGAGAGATGATTCCAGCTTCAAGACCTTCATTCTTCTTGCTTGATTTTTTGAGATCTGCATTTAGATCGTTGATTTCTGCTTCTAGTTCTTTAATTCGATTGGATGCATAAGTATGAAACCTTTGATACTTGTCCACCTATCCATTCAGCACTTCTATTTGTTCTTTCATTTGAGAGATCATCTCTTTGTAGATAGAATCTTTCTTATCAATTTCCTTTTGTTGTTCTTCAACTTTGATCTTGATAGCTTCTTCTAGATCCACAACTTTACTTTCACTATCTTCACTATTGTTTGCACAAAGAAGAGTATTACAAGGACGAAAATCACTATCTGATTCATCTTCTTCAATTTCTTCTATACAAGATTTCTGAGATATCTTCTTGTTTCTAGTAGCCTTCTTCTTTTGCTTCTTTGCCATGAGTACTTTCAAATCATGGTCAGAATCTTCTTCATCTTCACTGGACACATCATCTTCATTTGCATAATAAATCTTCCTCTTTTCAAATTGTTTCCCTTTACCATGTTTTTTGCTATAAGGACATTTAGCTGCATAGTGACCAACTTTTCCACACTCAAAACATTTGAAAGGAAGCTTACCTTTGAATCTTCCAGTTCCTAGTTGGAGTTTTCTCATGAAATTCGCTTCTTCTTCATCGGATATATAGCTAGATTCTTTGACAACTTCCTTTTCTTTTCCTTTTGCAGATACCTTAAAAGCAACTTCTCTTATTTGAGAAGGACCTCCTTGTCTCATTTCAAAAGCAGTCAGAATACCATGTAATTGAACAATAGTAAGAGTTTGCAGATCTTGCCTTTCTTCAATAGCTGAAACTTTAGAGTCAAATTTTGAAGTCAAGGATCTTAAGACTTTTTCCACCAGAGTAGTATCAGTTATGATTTCACCCAAATTTCTCATTCGATTTACAATATCATCTAGATGAAGAAAGAAACTAGCAATACTTTCATCACCATGCATCCTTAAATTTTCATATTCAATTTTGAGAGTTTGGAGTTTTGCACTTTTTACCTTTGTATCTCCTTCATAGCTCAGAATGATTTTGTCCCATATTTCTTTTGCTGAATTTAGCTGCATCACTTTATCAAATTCTGGTTCAGACATGCTTCCTAACAAGACATTCAGTGCTTTGGCATTGATTTCATACTTCTTCCTTTCTGCTGCATCAGTAGGAATACTTGCCGGATACTGATAACCTTCTTCCACGATTGCCCATACATCTGCACCAAGACTTTGCAGATATGCTTTTGTCCGTACCTTCCAGAATATCAGATTGCTTCCATTGAATAGAGGTGGCTTTATAGACATTACTCCTTCAAGACTTCCCATTGCGACGGATCTCCTTCAAGCGATCAAGCTTTTGCAGAAGAACCTGCTCTGATACCAATTGTTGGGAAAAATACTGAGAGGGGGGGGGTGAATCAGTATTTACTGCATATTCAAAACTTTTTACTTTTTCATTCCTTAAAACCCATACGCTACTTTGATGAAGCCAAGTAGCGTATACACGCGGATATCCTTCATAAAACTCGTGTATACACAGAGATCTAATTATGCCTTTAGTTCTTCACTTATATCATTCCATCATTCATTCATTAGATGTTCTATAAACAGTAAACATGTGCAGTAAGAACAGAATAAACCATCACACAAAGCATCACGCATGAACACCAGGATTTTTAGGTGGAAACCCAAGTCGGGAGAAAACCACCACTGCAGTTGCTCGGCCTTCAATATTTTATTATAGAGAAAACATCTTACAACATATGTGCTGGCGCAGACTTGACCAGCACGCAGGCACCCACCTGCGCTCGTTTACCAGCCTCTCCTGGAAGGGAGCTCCAACCCCCTGACTCGTTTACCAGCCTCTCCTGGAAGGGAGCTACGACCCCCCGACTCGTTTACCAGCCTCTCCTGGAAGGGAGCTATGACCCCCCGATCTCGTTTACCAGCCTCACCTGGAAGGGAGCTACGACCCCCTGACTGAAGGCTACAACCCTCAGCACCTCTATGGACCACGTTTCATCAATTTTCACACTGGATCCAAAGCTTCCTTTAGGACACAACTTGCAGGCCACGTTTCATCATATTTTCAGACTAGACCCACTCCATACTTTTAAGCACAGTCAACCATGAAACAGATACATATAACTCACTGACAGATATCAGTAAACCAGTAGAACAGATCAGACATTTCTTACCACAGACTTCAGCAAACCCTAGTTTGCATACGCGCTTTCCTTTCACTGATGTCGCGTATATACGCGCTTCCGTTCACATAAACTAGCGTATACCTCTGTACATATTTCATTGCGCATACACGCTTTCTCTTCAGCGAAGCCGCGTATATACGCGCTTCCTCTGCGACGAACTAGCGTATGGATCTTCAACCATTACAGAGCTGCATACTTCTTCAGATCAGATATTCAGTTCAAATTCAACCCTTTACTTCAGACAGATGTTCGCCTCATCACAGATCTAATCACTTCATAAACAGATCTAGTAGATACAAATACATTTCAGATCTAGATCCCCTTCTTCATCATTTTCTTCATTGGTGCATCATAGATTCAGATCTATCATCAAGCCTTTACCCTTTCCATACAGATATACTTCACAGAGAAGTATTCATTCAAGCTTAGACATCTTGCTCCCACACTCATGATTTTCACAAATGAATTTCTTCTCTTTATATAGGTTTTCCCTTTTTCAATACCATGAGCCCCTTTTTCAATACCATGAGCCAAAACAATACCATGAGCCCATTTTTCAATACCATGAGCCAAAACAATACCATGAGCCCATTTTTCAATACCATGAGCCAAAACAATACCATGAGCCCATTTTTCAATACCATGAGCCAAAACAATACCATGAGCCCAAAACTACATTACTTCCGATGGTATTCTTGGACGGGGTCATTTAGACGAATCATTACCCAATACAATGGGTCAATACCATGGTGGTTACCCCTGGTTTTGCACTTTATGAGCGCTTTTGCCCATACGCGACTTGGAACGTTATTTCCCGCGTGCATACGCGACTTCTCCTTGACAAATCCGCATATGCCTTGAGACATACTCTTTTCATTATAGATCTAGCACATATTGAATTCCTTTCTTCATTACCTTCTGTACTTTCTGTAGATACATCAGATTTTCATCTTTAAACAGGTTCATCAAGACATATTCTATCAAGCACAACTTCATCAAGTAAGTTGCCATCATCTTCATCAGGTGGGTTGCCATTCAAGATCAACTCTCTACATCATATTGTCAACAAACATCATATCACATCAGATTTACATCATTTACCAAGTCCATCAAGTTAAGAAGAACTTCATCAGGTGTATTGCCATCAAGGACAACACATGCCAATAATCTCATTTATTCATCTTCATTCAGTGGGTTGCCATCAAGGACAACACTCTGCATCATATTGCCAACAAACCCAAAGTATTATGTCGTGTATTAAGGGTGTGGGACCCGATTTCCCTTCACATTATTGGTTCAATATACGTTGTTGTGTTATGCCGATATCTTCACTCGACGTGGAAGACAACTGTGACCAACTCAGCGTCTTGCGTCACTGCGGGGGATCTCGAGGTACGAATGAAAATTTTGGCTGGTACCCCCGCACTCAATCTCTGCCATTCATCTCTGTTGTCCCCACAGTCAACTCAGTCAACTGCGGAGGCACTTGTCTCGATATCCGGTGCGCTAGTTGTGTCCGCGGGTTGGGTCTTTTGATAGGAACTTTAATTATCAGCGCAGATCCCCAAGTCGAACATTCAATATTATTGAAGGGCCCGAAAGGTTATATGGATATATATTACTGCTGGATTTTTTTTTTATATAAGTCAGCAGCACGGTAATGTTTGTAACAACTAAAGGGGGAATTAGATTAATATCTCAATCTCAGATTGAGATATTAAAAATCCTTAAATTAATTAATTACCAGATCAAGAAAATAAAACAATGAAAAGTTGTTTGGGGCTTGGGTAGACCCCGTTGGATTACCTATTTTGATCCTGTCCAGGAATACCATTAGTGGTTGAGTGGTTTTTGACTCATGGTCTTGATAAAGGCTAAACTATATAAGGAGAAGAGGATCATAATACAGGGTGTGGATGTGAAAAGGTTGTTAATAAATAAATCTCTTTAAGAGATATCTGCATATATGATGCACCTATGGATATGATCTAGAAATGATGAATCTCTACGATGATTGGAAAAAGAAATGATGAAGACATGATGGAAGTCTGATGAAGAAATTGAAGAAATCTGGTGGATCTGAGGATTGAAGCCTTCTGTATGAACATGGACGTATCCTGCCAGTAGAAGTTGGTGTTAAAATCAGGGGGTTGGAGCTCCCTTCCAGTAGTGGTTGGAGAACGAGAGAAGGTTGTAGCCTTTCTGCAAGTGGGTGCCTACGTGCTGGTATGAGTCCGCGCCAGTACAAAATTATAAGAAGTTTTCTTTATAATAAATATTGAAGATAGAGACGACAACAGCGGTGGTTTCTTCTCGAATTGGGGTTCCACCTTAAATACTGGTGTTCATGTGTGTTGCTTATGTGTGATGGTTTATTCTGTTATTACTGCACATGCTTTTTGCTTACTAAACATCTGATGAATGAATGATGCAATGATCTAAGTAAAGAATTAAACGTATAGTAAGATCTCTGGCTATATGCAAGTTTTCTTAAGGATATCCACATTTATATGTGAGTTGGGTTCAGTAAAGCAATGGATGGGTTTAAGAGAAACAAAAAGTGAAAAGTTTCCAGTCAGCTCTAAACACTGATTCACCCCCCCCTCTCAGTGTTTTTCCCAACAAACCATTGACCTCTCAATAGAAAATTAAGTTTATTTGATGATGGAAGCTTGACCAATTGAGTTATTAACCCTCGACGTGCCCTCGACAAGGCTAGTAAATACATAGGATGATAAGGACAGTAAAAAATAATCAACAATTTCATCTCCTCGACATTTATGTTATATTTTTGTCAAATTATTTGTGCAAGCCATATTTTATTCTATGAAACCTCTCATATCATAAATGTATGCATTTAATATAACTATGTAAAATTCCAATGCATACAAGTGCAAATTGAAAAAAATTCAACATTGGCCCCATTCACAAACCCTGGCTCTGTGCGGGGTCATTTAATTAAAGCATAATTTCCACATATTCCTAAATATTAAGTGAATTGAACATTTACCTAGCCCCAAGAGTGTCGACATAATTTAAATTGTGACCTCTCAATATAAAATTAAGGTGCTTTGGCAATGGGTACTCAACCAATCGAGTGCTTAAACCTCGATGAAGCTAGTCAATACATAGGATGATAAGGACAATAAAAATAAATCAATATTTTCATATCCTCAAAATTCATGTTATAATTTTATTGAATAGCCTTTGTGTGAGTCATATTTGATTCTGGGAACCCTCACATACTATCAATGCATGCATCTATTATAACCATAGTGAATTTCAGTGCATACAAGAACAAAATGGAAAATACAAATAAAAATAAATAATAAATAAATAAAATAAAATAAAATACAAATTAAAAAAAAAAATCAACATTGTTCCCATTCACAACACCCGGCTCTATGCGAAGTCAATTAATTAAATCATAATTTCTACTGATTCCTAAATTTTAAGTGAAATGAACATTCACCTGACCCCGATAATCTCAAGAGAATTGAACCGATGACCTATCAATATCAAATTAAGATGCGTTGATGATGGGTACTCAACAAATCGACCACCTAACCCTTGACGGGGCTAGTAAATACATAGGATGGTAAGGAAAATTAAAAATAATCAATAATTTCCTCCCCTCGAAATTTATGCTATAATTTTATTGAATTCTTTGTGTGATTCGTATTTGAGTCTAAACACCCTATGATACTGTCAACACATGCATCTACTATAACCATGTGGAATTTCAATGCGTACAAAAAAAAATAAAAATAAAAATAAATCAACATTTTCCCCATTCACAACCCTCGGCTCTATGCAGCATCAATTAATTAAATAATAATTTCCATTAGTTCCTAAATGTTAAGTGGATTGCACATTTACCTGACCTCAAGATCATCGAGAGAATTGAACTCGTGACCTCTCAATGGAAAATTAAGGTGATTTGATAATGGGTACTTGACCGATTAAGTGCATAACCCTTGATGAGGCTTGTTGGAACAGGGTCCCCTAAAGATGTGAATTTTGTATATTTTTGGTATTAATTATTCTAACGCAGGGGTTTTGGGGTGGGTCAAAGCCTTGAATGCATTGTAATGGGTCAAGGGTAGACCAAGAGTCCACAAACCAGGTTTTGCGGACCATTGGAAGCGTAGGCTAAGTCGATATAAGTAGATGAACATTTTGAGTCTTAAGGTAGGCAAGAAGTAAGTCAGATGATAAGTACGAATTTTTATATCTGTTGTTGCATCGTTTGGGTAAGGACTCCTGCTGGCTGTGTGCACGAAGATCCTCAGTCCTGTTGTGTGCAGACCCTACTGGCTGTGTGCGCAGGATGTGTCAAATTGTATTGGGTTTTGGATGCTAATATATGCAGATATGGTTAATGTACTTATGTGTTATTTGATCTGATGTATTGTTGTTGATGTGAATTGGTTGGGATCTGTTACAAATATTGTTGTGTTATCGGATTATGCTGTGAATCTGTCTATGTTATGGTATAACTGTGATATACTAATGATGCGTTGTGATAATGTGTGCTGATAACTATTGATATGCACGTGGATGTGGAGTTATTAACTAAATATGTGCATGATAATAGCTCTGTATATTTTGATTATATTGTTAACACCCTGTGAATAGATCTATTTGGTGCGAACCTAATAAGTTGTGAATGTGGGTCTGCTTGACTTACCTACTCTCTCTCTGAGTGCAGAAACCTGGTTCCAGCACCTTCCCATACTGCTTCGGGTGAGACTTTGGCCTACGCAAGCAGGTCACTGTCGAAAGGGCCAGTAGTATAGGGGTTTGTTGGCAAACCTTAACCTCTGAACCTGGGTTAGGACCCCTCGAGCCAACAAATGGTTTTGTTGCCGACACTGGGAGAATTTTGAGAGAGGGATTTGGTAATGCTAAGAGAAAATTGGAGACCTGAGAAGAAAGAAATTGAAGAGTTTTTTGAAAAGCAGGTTCAGGAATTCACGATAAAAGGAAATCGCAGTGCAAAGCTGATAGCAGAGAAGTGGAAGAATAAGTACATTTTTACAGATGTCTACGAAATATTCTTTGTGACATTTGCAACCAAGATTTAGGATTGGCTCGTAAGGCTCGTATATTTCCAGACGTGTTGGAAGGACAAACGGGTCACACAGTGGACTCCAGAGCTGATCCAGCAGTTAGAAAAAATTGATAACACCATCACTCGTACAGTAGATCACTGGGTGGATAGTGTGATAGGAGGATTTGTGATGGAATTTGCAATCGATCAATTCATGTGCTATTCTGAGGTAGAGCAAAGGTTCTTCAAGGGTTTTTGGGGTAAGTTTCTGAAAACCTTACCATTACTGAATAAGATATTATTGTGCGAAAAGAGCATTATGTGTAGTCATACAGAGTGAATGAGCTCCGATCAGAGTCAGGGTACGACATAAAGTGGAAAATACTATAGAACTAATTAAGAAGGAGAAATATTTGTCTACAATCTAGTAAGGGATTCGGCTGCGCATATCCCTCCAACTACACCACCTTCAAATCAGCATAGGGGTAAGAACTCACCCATACCTCCTCCACCAGAATACGAGATGGCCTCACACATGAAGCTATCTACCTTCAAGGGCATAGGGGATGAGGATATGAATCGCTTCTGGTTTTTCGCAGAATCAGTATGGACCGCGGAGAATGTGGTCGGCGATGCGATGAAAAGGGCACAACTATCCCTTGCCTTTGAAGGAAGGGCCCTGGACTGGTATATGGGATACATAGCATAGCATGTGAATGCAACCATTCAAAGTATTAAAGATGCCCTAAAAAAACAATTCAAGAAGCCTAAATCCTACTCTCAAGTAGTGAATGACCTAAAATATTTGAAGCAAGGACCCTCTAAGTCTGTATGGGAAGCTGACCAGCGGCTAAAGAAGGTAATCAGAGAAGGGGAACTTCTATATGATGACAGAAAACACAAGAAATGGTTCATTGCTATGTTACTACCTCACCTTCACGTACCTATGGCTTAGCAATCCATTGAATCGTAGGAAAAAGCCTTGGATATTGCTATGAAGTTGAAAGCTGTTCCGAAAGATGATACCCAGTTGGGGGTACAACAAATCCAGGAGTAGTTGGGGGCGATGCACATGGAAATCCAGAACTTGCGAAAGGACCGAGGGAAAGAAGCTAGCCTAGATGTATGGTGCATACAGTGTAGGGTATCTAGGCATACCAAGGATCAGTTCCCACTATTGGTAGACTATGTATAGGTAGGGGGACCCAGTCCATTGCGCCCAGGACCAAGTGGACCTACGTTATGGTGTGATGATTTCCATGTAGCTGGCCTGCATGGCATTAACCATTTCCCCCGTATAGGTGCATATGTCCCAGAACTAAAGCAACAATGGTGCAGGTTTTGTCGATCAGTAGGACATGATGAGCGGAACTGCCGAACTTATGATCTGATAATAGACCGGGGAAACCTATATAGGGTACAATCAGAACCTTCTTCACCAAGATCCCCCTCAGGTATAGGTGGATCCCCAGCTAGGGGCAGGGGAGGGGGCCGAGGTGGAAGTGCAGGTAGGGGAAGAGGACAATTGATCTGCTACAACTGTTGAGGTAGGCACTTTGCAAGGGACTGCCCGAACCCTGCAAGGAAATCCTGTAGGTACTGCAGATAGCTAGACCATGTGATTAAAGATTATCTGATTCTGATCACAAAGATACAGGAAAAGCAGCAGACACCGACGTAGAATGTACAAAGGGTTAAGGCAGAACCTCAAGATGAAGGACCAGGCATTAACGTCATAACACGTAGCGGCATGGCCACTAGGTGAGCTAAGGAGAAAGCTATGGCTGAGCCTCTAATTTGAAAAGTAGCCATCAAAAAAGAAGGCTTGGACCTAGAGAAGGAAAAGGAAACCTTTGTCACAGTCCGACAAGACTTTTCTAAGGTTGAGGCATTTACTTCTCAAGCCCCTGCAGACCTCAAAGCAAAGGATGAGGTCAAACCATTTTTGCAGACGTGTATGAAGCTGTTGCGTAACCAATGGGTCGTAGAAAACCTCCAAGATTTAATATAAATTTGCATAAAAAGGACCACTCCACCCCTGAAAGTTAAGGATGTGCACAAACTGTACAAGCATAAGAAACAAACTGGTAGGGAATTGTGGCTAACAGTGCAAATCGTTGATTATGAAATGGATCAGGTTATTTTTGACTTGGGATCAAATGCGAACATACTGCCCAAGAAAAATTGGCAGTGAATGGGTGAACCTAAGTTGGAATGGTCCACTATCCAGCTACGCATGGCCAACCAACAGAAGATCATACCATTAGGGAGGTTTTCGAAGATCATGGTAGATATCATAGGAGTTAAGGCCCGAGCCGACTTTGAGGTCATTCAGATCGTAGAAGATGTGGACCCCTATCATGTGCTCTTAGGGTTGGATTGGGCCATAGATATGGGCAGTATTATCAATCTGAATAAAAGAAGCATGGTGTTTGAAAATGAAGGCACGGGGTGATAGTACCATTAGACCTGGCGGAAGGAGAATAGTATACGAAGCCAGTGCATGAAGAAGAGGATGTAGATCACATCTATAATTTAATTGCATGGGATGAAGATTGGATAAATCCTACGGTGGATGGTGTACTTTTCTAGGAAAGGGACAACGAATGTTTTTTTGACTCCAATGGGGAGATAAAATACTGGCAGAACCGGTTACATGATGTATCTGCGCTATGATGTCTTAGGATCACAAAGGACTTCCGATGCATCTCCTCATAGGTAAGATAACTGACCTAATTTGATGGTTCTAATAGTATTAAGGAGTTTTTTACGAACATTTGAAGCTGAGGTTCCAAGAGAGAAAAGGATATGGGCCCTTAATCTATCCATGCGCGCAACACCTGCGAGGTGGTGGGACACGCATAAGGGGGCATTCCAGGATTGGGAAGAGTGTCGGGATATGATGACCTTGTGATTTGAGCCTTTGGCTCACTTGCGCGTAAAGAAATTCCTTGGCAGAAGAAACCCGCACGAGCATTTTTTCTCTTGGATGGAAAAGTGGTGTGATCGAACTACAGAAGAATGGTTTCACCTATTTATTCATGCCTTGGGAACGATTCTGCCACCGCATGGTACTTAGATGTGGAGCTACATCAATGCACCCGTCTCTGGGAAATGTTGAAGGATGAATTTATAGGTGTTATAAGTAAATTTGAGCATCATTCCTAATGACCTGGTTAACTGGGCATAATCTCCAAGACCAGTGACTAAGGGTCTATCATCCCCTATCATTTCAAGTTGCTACATGCCCTAAAATAAGAACAAGACAAATCAAGCATGACTTTCATCAAGAAAAGGTTTCCAAGGTTTGAAGTTTATTATATAGCATGTGATAGCTCAACAACACTGCCTCTAAGGGGACTAAGTGCATTACATATGCAGGTAGCCCCATGCAAGGCTGCTCTACAAAGCACTTCCCAACATTCATAGGTGCATTGGTCACATTGGGAGAAAAATTCTCATTGTTCTGGAATCTCCACTTGGCCAGTGCCTTCTAGAAGGGTTCACATGTGTCAAGCTTCAAATCCAAGTGTACATTTGACATCTACAAGGTTGGGAACATGTCTGGCCTATTATTGGAAAGTAATTGATTGTAAAAAGACCTTAGCCTCTCCATAAATTTAGCACATATCTGAGTGTTTGAGAAGGAAGAATTTGAGTAGAGAAATGCTGGTGGATTTTCAATTTAGAATTAGATTTTTGTAACAGCTACTGGAGAGATTTATACTATGATGGGGCTAGGAATGTTGCTGGAATGGTCACTTCAAATCAGTCACTAGGTTGTAACCTCTCCTTCTATCATCAATAAATAATATAGCTTACTTTTCCCTATATGCATCTGTATTGGCTTTGATTTTCCATATTGTAAGCTCTTAGTTGATGTATATGGTTTATGCTTTACTGATTTTAGCTAACTAACTTGAATAGACATCTGTATTATTGCTATCTTTTTTGTTTTAGTGTTCTTTCTTGCAGGAAGCATTTTTCCCAAACCGCTTGAATTTGAAGCTAAAACAGAAGCGACAGAAGGAGGCATTTAGAAGCTCTTGGATTAAAAGTAAGCCTCTAATCCTTTCTGTGTGTCTGCTCTGAGTTAGGAAAAGTATTCGTATAGTCTTTAACCTATTGTTCTAGATTATCACCTGTCTAGGGAAGTGTGTTTTATCCGTAATTCACAATTCTATCCAACAAATTTGCGACTTTGCTGAGGAGAATTTCTCTTAATTCTAGGTGTTTTAGCCTTTGATTTGCTTTGTTTATCCACCTATTATTTCTTATTCACAAAGATCAAAATTTTTGAAGTATTAATTTTCAAAAAAAAAAGTGTGTTAAATAGTGGTGTTTATCCTAAAAAAAAGAAGTGTGTTAAACAGTGGTGTTTATCCTTATACACTACGCCCAACACACCCTTGGACAGGACACAGTGCTTTGTAGAGCACTGTCTCCCTTTCAGGCCTGCGTCGCAGAGCACTGTCTCCCCTCAGAGACTACGTTGACTCCTGAAACCATCCAGATTCCTTTGAATTTGTCTTTGCAAATTGATTCAGTTTGTTTGTTGTTGTGTTTTGAAAAGTTTGAACCTCATATTGACCAATTAATCTATATATTTCTTCCTCCTTTGAAAGAAAATTTGTTCAATGTTTTTTTAAAGAATTTTTATTTATCATTGGCAAGCTTATTTCAAAGTATTTTTATTGCCACATTAGATCCATTTTCTTTTGAAAAAGGAAATTGTCATAAAATCTTCGTTTCCCGATAGGAGAAATTGTTGTTTCATTCCTCATTTTTCCTTCAAAAGAGAAATTTTTGTTTATATATCTCATTTCTCAAAAGTATTAGGCATTTGATTTTTGTTGATTTAGTGCACTTAGTTTCTTTTCTTGATTCATAACGTTAAAGGAATTGAAAAGAAAAATATGCATTTGCATGTAGGATTTTGTTGTTTTGCAAAAAGGAACAATTAGGAAATCTGCATTTAGTTTGTGTTTTCTGATTTGTTTGCTCACAAATTGTTTTCTCTTTCCCTCTAGTAGCTAGGATTTTCATTGAAAAACTAAAAGTGAAATATTTCTTATCATTCTTAGTTTCATTTTAGTAATTTTCCAATACATCATCGCGGTGAACGTTTGAAAGGAAAATTGTTAAGCAAGATCAACATAAAATTAATCTCAATTTACCTAACAAAGCATTGGAACCATAATGATAACATTTAGAAGGTCTAGGCTAGAGACGTGTTCCAGCGTCATAAAACATAACAGTTGTCATTAACTTGTCTGCAATACATTCTGAGTGTGATACCTCACTCCATGTACGTAAGTATATCGTATCTCGTCCACGTACTTTCAAGAATATTGAGCAGTGTTACAATATGATAAGTATAAAGGGGTGCTCTCACTATGCGGTTTCACATCAGATAATGCTAATACAGACTTGGGCCACCACGTACCTTCGGGTATATTTGGGAGGAAAAATTTTAAGTGCTATCCATCCATAGTGAACCGAGTTGGCCACCTTGTAAATTGTGATACACTGAACACAACATTCAGGGAGATTTCCTGCCCGTACTTCTTGGTTCGCCAGGAGGTATTCTGCAGTTCACAATTTCTTGATAAACCCTTTTTCCTAGCATTACCCTTTTTTTTTTTTTTTGGTTAAAATAAATTATTAATCATGGAAGAACAAAATCCTTTCCTCTGCCATTCACGTAGACTAGTGTTAAAACCACCTTTACCACCAGAAGTTACTTCTAGTAGGTGAAGGCGATCACAATCTATTGAATCAAGTACAATTCATACCTCTAGTGAAACATCATTTTCCCATAAACCAGTGTTAACTCAAGTTGTTTCTACACGTCCTAGTTCGTCTACTGTTGTCGAAACGGAGTCTTCACAGCTACCCGTGGTCACAATCCATCCAATCAGTGAGACCATACCTCCTGGACCCGACGTTGTTCAACCACAAAATCATCCAGATCCTGTCTCTTCTTTGCCAAAACATCTGAATCCTGAATTCAAACAACTGGAAGTTGTTCCTACCTTGGTCATCCCACAAATTTCTATAGCTATTGAATCTCCCATATCACACTGTCAACCGTCTGAAATATACTTTGGGCCTGACAGTGAAATACTTCCACCTAGTTTAATTGTGATTGAAGAAATCCCACAAGACGATACACCTTTAAATCCAACCCATTTTAGGGAGGACCTTTACCTGTACGAGTATTTTTCTCAATTGACACCATCTGCTTTTGTTGATCCTGCTCCTTTTCAAATTCCCGTCAATTCAAAAGGGTATACATTTGGTCAAGTAACCATGATTGAACCAACATCTTTAGTTGGGTCAGCTGTTCCAATTATGCCAGCTCCTATTCTAGCTACCCCATCGATGTTTACAACTTCACCAGAGTCATATTTTCATGGTGGCCCTATGGTCCCATCAAGTTACAAATCATTATCTGGAATTTTCTCTAGTGCATATTCAAATCCATGGAATTTATCAATGTCATCACTTGGTATTTTAACTGGTAATCCTAACGTAAGTACTGAATGATTTGATTCATTATACACATCATCAAGGAAATATCAAGCCAGTCCTTCTGGGTCAATTCCTTCAAGTACCATATCAACTGGACTCCCAACATTTGGAGAGAAATATTTTCTGTCTTATTATCCTCCTCATGCTGGGGGGAAACCTTTGGTCACCCAATATGATAGTACTCCGTCACTTTTTGGTCAATCTAATGTTGAAACGAATGTTTGTCAATGGTAGCCCACTCTGCCTATCCAACCACAAACGGTTGTACACTCGTATCAACCAGTTCAACCTAATACATCCACTTCATTAACACTTGTTAATACATATTTACCCCTGTTATAGAATCAAAATGTTGTAAATCAACCTTATCAAGTGGGTCCTTCAACTCGATACCATAAAATGTTGGGTCCACAGACTCCAAATTCTTTGGTTAATTTACAAAAACATGTATACAGAATCATTTATTCATAAGCTGGTCTACCATTTTATGGGATGTCACAACCACAACCTAGTTATATCAACTAAATCCAAGTCATTTTAATTTGGGTTATAACATTGGAGGATAGACCCCTTGGAAGCCACAGGTGCAAATGCCTCAAACTTCTTTTCAACAAGTATCATATCCAGATTTTGGTCAACAGAATCCTCAAGCGTTTACTGTGCAAAAAAACCCCTATCTGGGTTACTAGTAGTAGATTCCTTATGCTGGTGCTCAAAGGCCTATTTCTCAAGCAATTCAATCTTACCCTGGCTATGCTCAACCTGACCTTAATCAACAGTTTCTCTTTGTTGCAAATTTATAGTTACCAGATTTAAATCGTCTAACTAATGATCCAATTAATTATGCTCCTTGGTGGCCGGTGGTACCTCAAAAATTACCCTCGGATTTTCCTAAGTTCAATGGAAACCCTGGAGAAGATTCGTCTTCTCATGTTATGATTTATCATTTATGGTGTTCATCAAATTCCCTGAATGATGATTCTGTTCAACTACGTCTTTTCCAGCGTATGCTCACAGGTCTGGTTGCAAAATGGTACATTGAATTACCTAGAGCTTCTTTTGATAATTTCACAACCCTAGACACTGTATTTTTGACTCATTTCCAGTTACCCATCAGATATGAAACTAGAACAGAACTCTTGACTAATTTCAAATAGACTAATGCTACTCACATTTCTGATCATATTCATGAGTGGCGTCATCGTCGTCGAATAGTTAAGACCTTTGTTCTGGATCAGCTCCTTTCTGAATGGTTCATTAAGTCCCTGTTACCATCTATAAATGAATATGTGGCTAAGGGTGGCATCGTCACAGAAGATAAATTTATCACTCGTGCCCAATATTTAGACTTGATTTATACTCAATCTGCACACTCTATGAAAAAACACTCTATGAAAAAATTCCTAACGCTCTGAGATCTAATTTCAATGTTCCTCCTCAATTAAAGGACTCTCATGCCAGAGACGGCTTGATAGGAACTGCAAGCACGCAACACACTACTACATCTAATCCTACTCCTACTTCTAAAATTAATGACGTGTCATTTGACAAAGGCAAAGGTGACAAGCAACCAGGAAGTAAGAAAAAGGGGAAATCAAAGAAAAAGAAAACTTCTAACCCATAGGCAAGATCATCTGATCAATAGCCTGGACCTCAGAAACCTCATTATCCATGCATAATCTGTAACGAGGAACATTTTGTTAGGGATTGTCCTCACCACGCTGAAGTCTCAAAAATCATCAAGACCTCCCATGCGTCAGCTGTGTTGACAGACCCATTTCCAAATCCGGACACAAACATGGTTGCTATGGATCCAACTCCTCGTTCCCAAGTGTTAATGTTATCCATCACAAAACATTCAACAGATATTTTGGTGTCAACGTGCAATAAATTTTATGGTAGTCAGGCAACTGATCAACCTACTACCTCGACAATGAATCCATCTACAGATTCAGTACTGCCTACTGCTATTCCTAAATTGACAATCAAGCCACCAAAGGGAGTAATTCATAAATAGACATATAATCCTCGAGCAAGAGATGCACAAAATTATAATATAGTTGAATATTTGGCTCAATCACCTTCAGCTATGTCTAGTCTTGAGGTATTACAAAATTGTCCCTCCCAAAAACAGGCTTTATTGTTGGCTATTGGTGGAATTGATCCGACTGATTCTAATAATGTTGTCTTTAATAATGCAGGCTATGTGCCGCAACTACCAACAGAATTGGCATTCTCCATACAAGTAAATGTTCTCAATCACCTTGTTCATCGCACTATTATTGATGAGGGAGAATCTACATGCATTATGTCTCTAAACTTTTGGAAGTCACTTGGCTTGCCGCGATTATCACAATCATCAACGACATTGAAGGCATTTGATGGGCGTACTTATAAACCTTGCGGCATTATTAATAACCTGGATGTTGAAATAGGGGGAAAAAATGAATATTGATGTTGAGGTTGTTGACAGACCCCTTGACTATAATATTTTACTTGGAAGGCCATGGGTATATGCGATGACTACTATTGTTTCTACATATTTCAAAATTATTTCCTTTCCACATAAAGGTATGATTACAGTCATTAATCAACTATCCTTCTTTTCCTCTACTTCGTAGGTAACTGGAAGCATTTCGTTCATTCACATACCCCAACTAGAACTTCAAAACATTGCTGTAGCATTCTTAAAGGATTCCACTCTCATGGGAACCTTTTCATTACCGCCGCTCGCGACATCAGAAAAATTTGAAAATATAGAGACCTGCTACATGATCTCTTCCACTCTATCTGGCTTAAGGGAGAGTACGGGTGATTCTGATATTTCTACGTTGGATGAGTTTCTGCTGCCCAACCCTATTGAGTTGGCATAACAATCAATCTATCTGGCTTGGGCGGTAAATCTGAAATCAGTGTCACCGAGTGTTTGGGTTGATCGTTCCTTAGATTTTGGTACTCCATCTAATCCATTTTCCTCAATGTTCTTGACAGATGAGAATATTTTGGAAGCCATGATGTCAGAAGGAGAAACATGGGAAGATTATCATCATCGTTCCCATCTTCCTCATTATGAAGAAAATAATCCTAGTGAACTATATCACCCATCCATAAAAAATTTCTTTTCGAATTCTTTTCCCATTAATGCAATCGATTCCGAGCGAAATCTATCATATATTAAAGAAACGATTTCTATCGATATTTTGACCAAACCTCGTGTTACAGAGAATATTCATGTCGGTGTATCTTGTTCTCCATCAAAACTTGAATCATATCGCTCTCTATTTCGTGAATTTCATGATGTATTTTCTTGGTCTTATGAGGAAATGCCAGGCATAGATACTAATATAGTTGAACACACTATTAATATGTATCATGATGTCAAACCAGTGCGTCAACGAATTTTTCCTGTTCATCCAAAGAAACCCACTGCCATCAAAGCAGAAGTTGAAAAAATTTTGCATGTTGGCTTCATTTACCCTATTCCGCAAACTGAGTGGGTTTCCAATATCATTCCTGTCATGAAAAAGAAAGGAACCATTAGAGTTTACATCGATTATTGGGATGTCAATCATGCTTGTCCAAAAGACAACTATCCTACTCCCTTTATTGACCAGATTATTGACGATTATGATGGATGTGAAATATTTTCATTCATGGATGGATTTTCCAGTTACAATCAAATCAATATCTACCCAGATGATCAACACAAGACATCATTCATCTGTCCCTGGGGCACATTCACTTATAGGAAACTTCTGTTTGGTTTAAAGAAACTTGGGGCAACTTTTCAGAGGGAAATGGATTATTCTTTCAATGACATCAAGCACATTGTTCAACCATATCTAGATGATTTACCAACGCATTCACGAAAAAAGACTAATCACCTGATGCATTTTAGAGCCATTTTCTTACACCGTCGACACTACAAAATACGCCTCAATCCACATAAATGTGTGTTTTTTGTTGGTTCTGGTCGATTGCTTGGATTCATAGTCTCAAAAGAAGGAATTCGAATAGACCCTCTGAAGGTTCAGGCCATTCTTGATTTGCCTGCGCCATCAAACTTACTTCAGATACAGAAACTTCAAGGAAAGGCTAACTTCCTAAGGAGGTTCATTCCAAATTACGCCGAAATGGCTAAAGGATTTACTCAACTATTGAAAAAGGGGGTTCCCTTCCATTGGGGCCAAGTTGCGCAAGCTTCTTTTGATGCTTTCAAGGACACTCTTGTCCGAGCATCATTAATGTATCCTCATAATTATCAAAATGATTATTTCCTATATATCGTCGCGGCCGAAATGACCAATTCTATGGTATTGGTCCAAGTAGAAGATGGAATTGAACATCTGATCTATTATTTGAGTCATAATCTCAATGATACGAAAGTTAAGTAATTATACATAGAAAATCTTTCTTTGGCAGCTGTTCAAGCTGTCCAAATATTTCGCCATTATATCTTGCTCCGAAAAACAACAATAGTTTTGGATTGCAAACCCATGACTTATATATTATCACGTCAATTACTGGGGGGGAAATACTCAAAATGGATTATGATTTTGCAGGATTTTGATTTGGAATTTATCAAATCCAAGTCAAAAAAGTCTTTAGTTTTGGCTGAGCTTATTTTTGACCTTCCCTCTGATAGTATTGCAACTACGTCGGAACCATCAATTCCAGATGAGTCTTTGTTTCTGATCAGATCATCTGATCCTTGGTATGGGGATTTCATCATTTATCTCCAAACCCAAAATTTTCGACCTAACACCTCTCGCTCTGAACAACGACACATTCAATACCAAGCCAAATATTATCTGATCATTGGCGATACACTATATCGTCGTGGTGTCGATACAATTTTAACGAGGTGCCTCACTCATGAGGAGGCTGAAAAAGTGTTAAATGATTGTCATGATGGGGCTTGTGGTGGAAACTTATCTGGATATGCTATCGCGTAGAAGATACTCTTTTCTGGTTACTTTTGGCCTACTATTTTTCGAGACTGCATCCTCACGGTCAGTAGTTGTCATGCGTGCCAGATTTTTTATCATAAGATCTGCAAACAGCCAGCGCCAATGCATCTTGTTGTCTCTGTTGGATCATTTAAAAAATGGGGTATTGACTTCATGACCTATAACCCTCATTCGTCTAGGGGGAATGGTTATATTATTGTTGTAGTCGACTATTTTACCAAATGGGCCGAAGCGATGCCTACATTCAACAACACAAGACATACAACTGCATTGTTTTTCTTTAATCATGTTATTGTATGGTTTGGGGTCCCACAGGCTATAGTTACAGATCATAGGAAGCATTTTCACAACCACATGATGTTTGAATTGGCTGCCAAGTTAGGATTGTCACATGATAATTCTGCTCCTTATTATCCACAATCAAATGGACAAGTTGAGGCTATTAACAAAATTCTTAAACAAATGCTTCAACAAATGATAGGAGTTTGTAAAATAAACTGGAATTTTATCCTATACTCCACCTTGTGGGTGTATCGAACCTCGATGAGAAAAGCAACCAGATTTACTCCTTTTCAAATGGTGTATGGTCTGGAAGCTATCTTACCAATCCAATGCGAAATATCATCGATAAAACTCGCAATAGACTTGTTACCTAACACCTCAGAAGAAGAAGTGCATCTCATTAACCTCATCCATCTTGATGAAACATGTCGTGAAGCCCAATTGGCCAACGAAGCGCATAACAGACGTATAAAGGCACAATACGACAAAAATTTCCAACCTCACATTTTCTCAAAGGGTGACTTGGTCCTTCTTTACGATCAAGAAGCTAATGTAATAGGTACAGGGAAATTTGAGCCATTATGGCATGGCCCCTATATTGTCAAAAGAGTTCTTGCTAAGGGTGCCTATGAGTTAGTTGATTATGATGGAATTCCGTTGGCGTAGCCTAAAAATGGGTTGTATTTGAAATGTTACTATGCTTAATCATGAGCATAGTAATTTTTGTATTATATTGTATATATGTTTTTTATTTGCATTCATTATCTTAATTTGTTTTTAGAGTTTTCTTAATGTTAGTAATTCGCTTTACATTTCATCGCAGATGTATGAATATTTGGAACCATTTGTTGGATATGCTGATGGTGCTAGTCGTAGTACGCAAAATCTATCCTCTACAGTGTGGGCCATTTTCACTCCGAATGGCGAGTTAGTGAGTTTTCAAGGGATTTGTATTGGTAGATCGATGAACAATATCGCTGAGTATAGCACGTTGATCTAACTTCTCTCTGATTCCATTTCATTTGGTATTAACTGCATAATCATAAGGTTAGACTCACAACTTGTGGTATTACAACTTACTAGTATTTATATTGTTAGAAATCCAACACTTCTTAGATTGTTCCTAAGAGTCCGACTTTTGGAAAGACATTTTGATTTTATTCAATATCAACACATTTCCATAAATTTGAACATATTGACTAAATAATTAGCTAATCAAGTTTTAGACAGACATTTGCAACATATGTAAAGAAAACATTCACATCATTGAATAGGATTGCACAATAAACATAGGAAAAACTCTGAAATCATATAGATAGATAGTTATAGGTCTTACAAAATTTGTGCCCAAGACACATTGGTCATCTGACCTATGCAAAATGTCACAAGTAAACTAGTGGTGCTCATGGTAACATGCTATAGATCTAGCTATCCTACGAAGTAACCGCATCCAATGATTAGGAACCCCAATAGTGTGTCGATGCAGTCACATAGGAAGCTCTTCGATCTGGCAATCCGGAATCCCGAAGGTCAAACCCTCTATGTGCTGCTAAATTTTAGTCAGAGTCTCAACCATATCAAGGTCCTGAAGGACTGCTCTCTTGACAGCCCTCTCTGCTGGCACATCTGCTTCGCACTTCAGTTCCACTACTAGTTGAACATGACCAGCATCTACAGTACATCAAAAATTTAGTTTAGTATTGGGAAAACATAAAAACAAAAAAACATTGTATAAACCTTAGGAAAATAAAAAAACATGGTCAAAACATTCTTACTCATTTCACCCCACTGAGCACCTTATGGTAATGCTAAATCTAGATCTCCTTGAAAATCAACGCCTGTGTATGTATACTCATCGATGGCGATAATATGTCGCTAGAACCAGGTGAAGAATGTAGTAGATAACACAACAATAAATTGGCTTGCATGTCGAACCATGATTTCTACCCATCTCTGCATCCGAGGATCTCTAGGACTAGCTATATCCAACGTCACATGTTGTGGTTGCATCAGTGGAATCCTTTCTAAGGCGAAGGATATAAGGATTGAACCATAACTGAAATTCTTCTTCCTTCCTCCCTTTTCTTTATTCACTTGTTCCTTTATCTGAGATAAAATAGCTTCAGACCAGTTGAAGACTGTTGGCTCCATACACTCTAGTGCATACTGCATATACGATCTATTCTCTACATGTAGTGTAACGGTGCTAGCAAGTTTTGTGATCGTGAAAAGGATAGTTCTCAAAGGAAAATCTCTGACATCCCGGATGTTTATTTTTCCATATTTGCTAGGTTCTACCCCTGGATATCAATAATGCAAAACAAAATCCCTCACTGTCTCTCCTCCAACGGTAGACCCTGAGAGTGAAATGGGAAAACCTCTCCTCGACAAACCTGTGATAAAATACACATCCTCAGCTGTTATGGGAACCACTTGGTTCTTAATATGAAATGCCTCTATCATTGGATCCCATGCTCGAACTAAGAACTCCAAGAGTTCTATTTGTTGCCTCATCCCGAACAATTTGAAGTACTTAAGCAGTCCACAATCTCTTAGGGATCTTACAATACTTGGATCGTTTAAGGCAATCATATCTTGTTCTTCATGTTCTCTTTCCCTCCATGTAATCATCATTGTAATCTAATGGAAACCTGAAATATAACCATAAATCCATTAGATTCCATTCATTGCAAAAAACTAGGTCAGTTTTGGGCATAATGAGAAAATAAAAAACTTAAACTATGGCCAAGGCACTCCCTGACAAGAGACACTGCATTGCACATGCAAGTACCCTTCACTGTACCTATTATGCAATGCAAATTTCGACATTTAGGGGTGCGTTGCCCTCAATTTGGGCAGAATGTAACCTAAGGGCCTTAAAACCCTAAAAATTTGTAGAAATTGGAAAAGAAATGAATACCAAATGAAAGAGGAGGTTCATGGCACTAACTTGGATCAAACGGCTACAAAATCCGTCCACAAAAATGATCATGATCAACAACTGAATTTCGGGGGAAAAATCAGGTTCAGAGCTCCAAAATGCAAATGGTAACTATGGAATGGTAAAAATGAATAGTGAAACTACTTTTAATAGTCATTTAATTATTTGCAAGTTAAATTTATTGCTATGACTATAGTTTTATTATGTTTTTATCATGAAATAGGTATTTTTAATCCATTTGATGTTGTTCTAAACAAGAAATACAACTGATGAACAGATTAGTCATGCAGATTTATTCAAAGAATGACTTGACCACAAAGCATACTTTTTCTCCTTTTTTTTCGAGATTTGTTAAAAACGAAAAAGGATTTGAAGCACACTTTTATCTCTTTTTCGAGCTTCGATAACAGCAAAAAAGGAACCCCTGGAGTCTTCTTTTAGCTCTTTTCAGACTCCGATAATGTGAAAATATTGTCGAGCACTTGTCTTTTCGAGATCGTAAAAGTAAATGAATTGATATCTACTCAATATAAGTTTAACCCTTTTCCGGACTGAGATAGATATTTACGAAAAAGGAATACCTTGGTTAAACATGACCAAAGAGGTTCTCTCAGATATTATTTTACACTTTTTCGGACCTGAGTGACAAATTTACGAAAAATTACTTATGGAGTTTTCTTTTGTCCTCTTTTTCAAACTCTCTAAATATGAAAAAGGACCAGGCTATCACTGTCGTTAATCTCGTTAAAATATAAAATAGTGACGGGCTTGTCGATCATGGCAAGAATTGAGTTTTATTCATCACTAGACTCATTAAATTATTAAACAGCGCTACTTTATTCGCCCGAAGGGTTGAATTATAGATCAAGAAAATGTTACCCTCCTCAAGCTTGTTAAAAAATAAAGAGGTACTGGTCGACAAATGATGGGGGAAAATTTAGGAAAAGTGAGCAAAATTTCTTTATGGTAGCAAGTCGCTCTTGAACATGACACTTCCTTCACTCCATGTCCATGACTATTTGGGTTGGGTAATCATCTTAATGGTTCATTCACACCTATGGTTCCTCATACCTTCACTTCGGTTTCGGGTCAATGCTGCCGACTCATCAAAGTCTCACTGATATGTTCAAGAGAATTCATCCAGTGAATAAACTCATCCTTCTGCAATACTCGTAAACTTTTTTTCTCATGACTTTAATCCCTGAAAATTTCTATATCAAGTCATATCCTTGTCTCCGAAATTAGTAACTCTTGTTTCACAATAAGGTGATTTCGTGTCGATGACAAATCAATATCTAGGAAGTTCACTTAGAAACATCAAATTCCAGTACCATGAGGCTTGTTACAGCATCGACAAGATCCTCGCTTCTAGACCTTTGACTAAAATATTTTGTTTGGCATTCAACATCAAATCATCTATTCACGCCTTACGAAATGTACTGCAGTACCTTGAGGGCCATTTTCATTAATGGTGGTTCTCTCACGTTTGTTAACAACTCACATCATTGTCTGGTAATCAAACGATGTCTTTCCATGTTCGATGACAAATCATATATTTGCATGGCCATACTTGTACCCGAATGATCGTGTGAATGAGATAAGAAGACCCCGGATCTATTTTCACCCATTCAGGCTGCGATTTCAGGATTTTTGTACACATCATCTATACGGTGACCTTACATACAGATTGTCATCCTAACATGGGCCTATATCTGTAGGCATGTCTGCATTGGGCAACATTGCAATGTAGACGACTTTCTAAATTATGTACATGTTGTTAGATTGTTTATGTGCTGAACATGGGAATACCTACCCTCAAAAAATATGATGAAAGAGGATATATCATGGTGTAATGTATTGTAATATTGATGCAGGTGACAAATCCGCTTCATCTCCAGCCCATCACAGTGTAAAGCATCTCAATCAAATGTTTTTATTATTTTGATCTCATGATTTAGGGGGAAATTTTTATAGGTCAATTTGAGCATCATTCCCAATGACCTGGTTAATTGGGCATCATCTCTAGGACCAATGACTATGGGTCTATCATCCCCTATCATTTCAAGTTGCTACATGCCCTAAGACAAGAACAAGACAAATAAAGAATGACTTTCATCAAGCAAAGGTTTCCAAGGTTTGATGTTTATTATATAGCATATGAGAGCTCACCAACACTGCCTCTAAGGGGAATAAGTGTGTTGCATATGCAGGTAGCCCCATGCAAGGCTTCTTTGCAAAGAACTTCCCAGAATTCACAGGTGCGTTGGTCACATTGGGAGCGAAATTCTCATTGTTCCAGAATCTCCACTTGGCCAGTGCCTTCTAGAAGAGTTCACATGTGTCAAGCTTCAAATCCAAGTGTCCATTTGACATCTAAAATATTGGGAACACATCTTGCCTATTATTGGAAATCCATTGATTATAAAAATACCTCAGCCTTTCTATAAATTTAGCATAGATCTGAGTGTTTGAGAAGGAAGAATTTGAGAAGAGAAATGCTGGTGGATTTTCAATTGAGAGTTAGATTTGTGTAACAGCTGCTGGAGAGATTTATACTGTGATGGGGCTAGGAATTTTGCTAGAATGGTCACTTCAAATCAGTCAGTAGGTTGTAACCTCTCCTTCTATCATCAATAAAGAATACAACTTACTTTTCCCTATATGCATCTGTATTGGATTTGATTTTCCATATTGTAAGATATTAGTTGATGTATATGGTTTATGCTTTACTGCTTTAGCTAACTAACTTGAATAGACATTTGTATTATTTATATCTTCTATTGTTTTAGTGTTCTTTCTTGGAGGAAGCATTTTTCCCAAAACATCTTGAATTTGAAGCTACAACGGAAGCGACAGAAGGAGCCATTTAGAAGTGCTTAGATTAAAAGTAAGCCTCTAATCCTTTTTTTGTGTCTACTCTGAGTTAGGAAAATTAGTCATATAGTCTTTAACCTATTATTCTATATTATCAACTATCTAGGGAAGCGTGTTTTATCCAAAATTCACAATTCTTTCCAACAAATTGGTGGCTCTGCTAGGGATAATTTCTCTTAGTTCTAGGTGTTTTAGCCTCTGATTTGATTTTTTTATCCACCTAGTAGTTCTTATTCACAAAGAACAAAATTTTTGAAGTATTAATTTGCAAAAGAAGTGTGTCAAACAGTGGTGTTTTTCCTTATACAGTGCGCCCAACACACTCTTGGGCAAGACACAGTGCTTTGCAAAGCACTGTATCCCTTTTAGGCCTGTGTTATAGAGCACTGTCTCCCCTTAGAGACTGTGTTGACTCTTGAAACCATCCAGATTCCTTTGACAAGAATTTGACAAATGGTCCATCAATTTTGTAGGACCTATCAACCCATCCAGAAAGAAGACAGGTGTGCATTACATTATAACTGCTACTGATTATGTAACTAGGTGGGCCGAAGCACAAGTGGTGAAGGATTGCACTGCATATACCACTGTGCACTTCATTTTTGAGCATATTTTGACCAGATTTGGATGTCTGAAGATCCTGATGAGTGATATAGGTACGAATTTCATTAATGAAACCATACAGGCCTTGACAGAAGAATTTTAGATCCATCATGCGAAAAGCACTCTATATCATCCCCAGGAAAATGGAGCAGTCGAAGCTTTTAATAAAGTCTTGGAGCATGCACTGACTAAGGTCTATAACACTGATCAAAATGGCTGGAATGTACGCATCCTATCTATTCTTTGGGCCTACCGAACCACCTGTAAGAAGTTGACAAGGAAAACACTATTTCGAATAGTTTATGGAAAGGAGGCCCTTATTCCCATGGAATACATTGTTCCTAGGTTTTGCATCACAGCCTTTACGAATATGGAAGAGCCTGATATCATGGAGGAGAAGTTAGCACAGCTTGTGGCTTTGGAAGAAGATCGCTTCATTGCTAAATTCCATCAATAGGTTTAGAAGGCTCGGGATAAGGCATGGCATGATCGACATATTCGGCAAAAGACCTTTGCAGAGGGTGAATTAGTCCTACTATATGATAGCCAGTTTTCAAAACACCGTGGGAAGTTCTTACATCACTGGATGGGACCCCATGCAGTTAAATAAATCATGGATGGTGGATTTTTTCGGTTAGCCACCCTGTGCAGTGATATGCTACCTGACTATGTCAATGGCAGCTGACTCAAACTTTATCAGATCAAATTACTATATGGCCGGAGTAGTTGTATAAAGTGGGCTACTCCCACCAAGGAAGGTAAGAATGGAAGGTACCATGATATGCATCAAGTGTGGCCGCAGAATTTAATGCCCAGAGGGATGTGTGGGAGATGCAGGAGAATTTTTAGAGCGCAGAAGGCATGCTGGAAGTAGAGAGGTGTGCTAGGAGCATAAGAAGTACGCTGGGAGCATATGGTTGCGCTGGGCATACAGGAGGTCTTCTGGGAGCGCAGGGCTGTGGTGGGCACACAAGAGGTGCAAAAACTAGCCATTGGAACAATAAAATTGGGTAAAAAGAAAAAGTTACCGTTGACAGGAGCGAGTGGCCAACATTTAATGAGGAAATTTCCAGAGATTTTTTACCGTTTACTTTATGGTAAGTTCCAAGTGATTTTTACCCAACCATTGGTTGATTGCAAAGGCTATAAAAGGAGAAGGATAGATCAAACAAGGGTTCCATATCACTTGAATACCTTGTACTTGGTGTGTGTGTCCTTGACAAGTTTGTGTTGTAAGAGTTTTTGTGCCTATTGCATCCCTTTCATGTCCTGAGAAGCCTACTCCCTTTGACAATAGCAACCCGGAGTTTATCTTCCATGCCAAGATGATGGCCACTAATCCTGCTGAAGCCTCAGAACCGGTGACCTCAGTAGAGCAAGAATCCGATGAAGTAGTAGAAATCGAACCTGAAGTAGAGGAAGTTATATCAACGCTGAGTCAAGCAAAGAAGAAGGGGAAGGAAAAAGCACAGGGGTCGAGGAAACCCACGAAATGGATGGGGGTAAATCCCCATACTTCCCCACGAAATGTAAATTCCCCACAGGCGATGCCCTAGGTCCAAGTAGCCAAACAAATCAATTGGCTACCACCCTTTGTTCGGCCTCGTAGGCCCTCCACACACACACCGAAGAATCTTGATGGCCTGCACACCTGCCTGCATATGTCGCTGACCTCGCAGGAGGTCCCTATCATTGCTGAACCTTTTGGAAGGCTCCATGAGGTGAAATTTGATGATCACGACTTGGCCAGTTTGGAGGCCTTCCCTGAGTTGGCACCTGAATTATATCTCGAAAGAATACAGGAAGACCATGGGATAAATATTTTTCCCATGCACTGGATATGCTGATTGGCGAGATCCGGACTTTTGAACCTACTAAGGATGTCGCATTTCAGCCACTACAATATCACGGACCATCTGGTTCGTTAGTTTCTCGCCCTAGTCCATGATGGCTACTTATGTATCCGGGATCAAATCCCTATTGATGCTGCACTCATTCATCCCATTACTGGTCTTCCCGTGTAAGGACTAGACCCTCTGCTACACACTGGTAAGAAGTATGAGGGGAAGATCACTGACTACGTGTGCAAAATCTACCATGTGGAGCGAAATACTCGAGGCTTCATGATCAAATCCATTAGTGACCCTGGTACGTAGTTGGGTACCCTGTTATTAACATGCAAGATGATGTGAAAATTGCAGGTGGCCTCCATCCCCTCATATGTAATTCAGCTGGCAGGCCAGTGCGAGAAAGGGGTCTGCTTCAATTGGTCCCAATATTTGTGCAACAGGTTTTTGGCCAATGTCCGTAAATCCCAGGAGCAGGGACACACATTTTTTTATTCCTTTTTGATGCTTCTAATTGCGTTGGTCACCTGGGAATCACCAGAGGAATCAATTTTTCCTAAGCTCACCACAGACATGTGCGAAGGGGCTCGATATACGAACTTGTGGGACTCTAAGGATGCGCAGCACATTGAAGACAACCAAGTATTATGGGTATTGTTTCAGAGTGGGCTCACAACAACTATCAACTCCTGGCTGTGTCTATCACTATCCATCTATGATAAATACAAAAGCATTGCTGCTTTTCAGGTGACCATGCATAACGTCCAAATCTGAGGCCGCAAGGATCCTGCATGGGTTTCGCTCCCCTATATGGCTACCGATGAAGAAATTGATCATTTAGTTGCGTAGTGGCCTCCTCACTAGAAGCTTGGCTTCAAAACATGTGCGAAGGGTGCTAAAGGAACAAGCACCCCGAAAGTTACCCCACCTGCCATCATCAAATAAACTGGAGGACCGAGCAAAAGCATGGGTAAGGGCGTCGAAGCTGCTTCGCAGAAAGGTTCGCAGCCTGGTAAGAATACAAGGAAAGGCACATATGATGTAGTGTAGAAGGATGCATAGCAGGATCTCAGTATCGAATGATAGGAGGCAGGAGGTGCTGACTCCCCTCGAGGAACAAAGTGAACAAGTGACCCTACTAAGGGGCCACAAAAGAAGCAATGCTCCCAATGACCCGAACGTGATGAAGCGGTTACACTAACTGAAGGGGACCTCGAGAAAATTGTAGATGTGGTTACGTTGACCATCGAAGAAAAATGGTTGGCTCTAGAGGAGCAGCAGAAAGTCGCGGTCGACACACTTCAGGCCGAACTCCGATCTCTACAACTGAAGACAGACAAGCTACAAACCAGTATGGTTCAGGTATGAATGGCCTCAGCAACTAGCAGTGTAGCACTTATTACAGGAGAAAATCACCTCTATTCCTTACTAGGCGTAGCCCTTGCGATAAGTCCACCCGACTTAGGAGCGCAGGTCCAGGCATGTGTAGAGGTACAACTGGATCTGGCTAAGTTGCCAAATGAAGCATTGCAGGTTCTCCACGCCTCCTTTTTTGAAGAAATCCAACACAGGGATCATCGACTGCACCAGCAGCTCAGCGTAGCTGAGAATATAATTGAGGAAAAGAACGCTAAAGTTTCCCAGGTACAGGCTGCATGTAACCTCGCCACTGCGTAGAAAACGGAGCTGGAACACTTAATTACTAGATTCTGCACAGATGTTACAGAAGAAATCTCGGCCACGGCCACCCCCTAGGCCAATATGGAGGGATTGGTCACAGCATTAAAGGCCTCCAGGTCGGAGATTCAGGTGGTCAAAACGTAGATGGAACAACAGATCGTAGACTTGTAGGCCAAGTTACAGCCAAAAACACCACCAGAGGTACAGGCCCAACGAGCTACACTGGTTACCGCAGCTACAAATGTGATTACAGGTCAAATTTCTCAGGGCGCCCAATTATTGGAAACAACCATGCAGTTATGGACCAAGGTATAGTGTGACCCTCTCCTACATGAAATCAACCAGGATCTGCGGAAGAAGGAAGAAGCGGTTGAGCAGTTGAAAGCCACCATGCCTACCCTCATTCCTGCTCAACGATTGGCACAACTGTGAACCATCCATGCCCTTTGGGATGATATTGACGAAATATTCCAAAAGAAGAAGACCCCCAACGACCGCCTTAAGATGTGGACTGATGAAGCCCTCAAGCTCTCTCAAGATATTGATGTCATTGTTAAACAGTTGAACCAAACTCTACAGAGCCTCACAGCTGTGACATAAGGACCAACTTCACAGAAGTTGGTAGACATTGCTCAGAACGACACTACTTAGAGTGAAGGAGTGCTACCCCCACTGGTCGAGGTGATCAGGCCGTTGTAGGCATAGGTCGAGACCCCACACCCACAGTGGCTCGAGACGAGTCACAAGATCGTGTTGGGGGACTGTTGGAACAGGGCCCCCTAAAGATGCGATTTTTGTATAATTTTGTATATTTTTGGTATTAATTAGTCTAAGCAGGGGTTTTAGGGTGGGTCAAAGCCCTGAATGCATTATATTGGGTCAAGGGTAGACTAAGAGTCCACAAACCATGGTTTTCGGACCATTGGAAGTGTAGGCTAAGTCGATATAAGTAGATGAACATTTTGAGTCTTAAGGTAGGCAAGAATTAAGTCGGGTGCTAAGTATGAATTGTTAGATACATTGTTGGGTCGTTTGGGTAAGGACACCTGCTGGCTGTGTGTGCGGAGATCCTTAGTCCTACTGTGTGTGGACCCTGTTGGCTGTCAGCGCAGGCTGTGTCGGATTGTATTAGGTTTTGGATGCTAATATATGCAGATATGGTTAAAGTACTTCTGTGTTATTTGATCTAATGTATTTCTATTGATGCGAACTGGTTGGGATCTGTTACAAATAATTTTTTGTTATCGTATTATGCAGCGAATCTTTTTGTGTTATGGTATAACTATGATCTATTAATGATGCATTGTGATAATGTGTGTTGATAACCATTGATACGCACGTGGATGCGGAGTTATTAACTAAATCTGTGCATGATAACTTTATATTGCGATTATAGTATTAACACCCTACAAATAGATATGTTTGGTGCAAACCTGATAAGTTGCAAACATGGGTCCACTTGACTTACCTACTCTCTCTCAGGGTGCGGAAACCTAGATGCAGCACCCTCCCATACTGCTTCGAGTGAGACTTTGGCCTGTGCAAGCATGTCACTGCCGAAAGGGCCAATAGCATAGGGGTTTGTTGGAAAACCTTAATCTTCAAACCTGGGTCAGGACCCCTCGAGCCAACAAGGCTAGTAAATACATAAGATGATAAGGACAGTAAAAAATAATCAATAATTTCATCTCCTTGCAATTTATGTTACAATTTTTTTGAATTCTTTTTGTGAGCCATATTTTAGTTTTGTAACCCTCCCATACCATAAACAAATGCATCTACCATAACCACGTCAAATTTCAGTGCATAAAATCTTGAACTGAAAAAAATTCAACGTTGGCCCCATTCACAACCCTCGACTCTTTACAGGGTCAATTAATTAAAGAATAATTTCGATTGATTCCTAAATGTTAAGTGAATTGAAAATTTACCTGACCCCAAGAAAGTCGAGAGAATTAAACCCATGACCTTTCAAAAAAAAATTAAGGTGATTTTATGGTGGGTACTCAACCAATCGAGTGCTTAACCCTCGTCGAGGCTCGTAGTAAATAATATGATAAGGCCAAAAAAAAAAAAAAAAAAAAACGTAATAATAATAATAATCAATAATTTCATCTCCTCGAATTTTATGTTATAATTTTGTCAAATACTTTGTGTGAGTCGTATTTGAGTCTAGGAACCCTCCCATACCTTCAATGCATGAATCTACTATAACCATGACAAATTTTAGTGCATACAAGAAAAAACTGAAAAAAAATAAAAATAAATAAAAATAAAAATAAAATAAAATAAAATAAAATAAAAAATAAAAATAAAAATAAAATAAAATAAATAATAAATAAATAAATAATAAATAAATAAATAAAAATAAAAATATATAAATAAATAAATAAATAAAAATAAAAAAATAAAAAAATAAAAAAATAAAAAAATAAAAAATAAAAAATAAAAAATAAATAAAATAAATAAATAAAATAAAATAAAATAAATAAAAAAATTCAACATTGGCCCCATTAATAACCCCCGGCTATGTGTGGGGTTAGTTAATTAAATCATAATTTCCACCGATTTAAGATACTCAACCCTCAACTCTCTATTATATATTATGAATCTTCATCTTTCTTTATTTATTCATTTTATAACATGTGGAATTAGATCTATTGGCCATCTATCTATTTTGGACTAAAGGAAATATTTTTTTACACAACCAATCTCCAAGGTTGATTTACCTTTCAGGTTGGGGCTTCAACATTATCAAGGGTTTGGGCATCCCAACAATTCCTACCTCAACTCCTCTTGAAAATAAATTTTTAAGTGAATTTAGCAATTACATGACCGAGAATTGAGCCATGACCTCTTAATAGAAAATTAAGGTGCTTTGACGATGGGTCGATTAATCGACCAATCGAGTGCCTAAACCTCAACAGGACTATTAAATACATATAATAATAAGGACTTAAAAAAAAAACAATAATTTCATATCCTTGACATTTATGTTATAATTTTGTCAAATTCTTTGTGTGAGTCATATTCATTAGGGAAATTTTGAGGTCTAAAATGGGCCCCCTCATAAACATTTACAACCAAAATAAACTTTATAAGAACCAATAGGATTCAAGATGATGATTTCAACCATGGGGGATGATTCACCATTTTTTAAGTAAAAGGGAAAAAATAATAAAAAATAATAAAACAATAAAACAATAAAACTACTTTTTCAACTCATATTTTCAACTTATCTCCTGAAGTTTTTATTCCAATTTCGAGTGAGAGTACTCGTTGGATGAAAAATTTGATTGTTCATACAAGGATTACCCATGTTACATAATTTCAATGGACCCTGCTACGTGAAAAATGAGAAATACATGAAAAAATGTGATTGCAATCATGTTTTTCATGTATTTCTCATTTTTCGTGTAGAAGGGTCCATCGAAAGTATGCAACATGGGTACTCCTTGGATGAGAAATTAAATTTTGCATCCAATGAGTACTCCCGCTCGAAATTTGAGTAAAAACTTTAGGAGATAAGTTGAAAATACGAGTTTAAAAAGTACTTTTTTTAAATTTTTCCCTCTAAAATTTGATGATGTCATCAAATCTTATTTTATTGTTTCCACTATTATTTTATAATTTCCTTAGGAGGCCCATTTTAGACCTCAAAATTCCCCTAATTTTAGTGGGAACCCTCCCATACTGTCAATGCATGCATCTATTATAACAATGTAAAATTTCAATGCATCCAACCACAAACTGAATGCATTCAATGCATATATATATATATATATATATATATCAAAGTTGGCCCCATTCACAACCCTTGACTTTGTGCAATTTTAATTAATTAAAGCACAATTTCCACTCATTTCTAAATGTAAATTGAATTGAACATTTACATAACCCTAAGAGCGCCAAGAGAATTGAACTCATGACCTATCAATAGAAAGTTAAGGTGCTTTGGCGATGGGTACCCGATCAATCGAGTGCCTAACCCTCAATGAGGCTAAATAGATACCACAATGAACTTCTTTTAGTTTCAAGAATAATATCTTTTGTACTAAACAAGGCCAAACACATGAAGGTGGAAGCTCATATGCCCCCCCCCCCCCACATCATTCTCAATTCCCTAATACCCAATTTATCTACTATAAATTTTTTGAAAGAAACATAGTAAGAATCAAACATAGCTACAATTTAGTAAGAAACAAAAAAACTAAGGAAAATGAAAGAGGAAAAATCAACTAAAAACATATAAGAACATACCTCATACATTTCAACATTTTGATATCATTAAATTTATTCGTCATCCAATTCAACATATGTATCATCCGATTCATAATTTTTGTTTAAAGGATTGGCCATATCAGCAGCATCATTAATGTCATCATTTCCATTCATATCATTATCATTATCATCATCATGAACATTATCTCCTACATTTTGTTTGACTTCCTCAAGCTCTTCATCTAATTGTACATTGTTGATATCATCTTCATCCATTAAATTGTCTTGATTAATGTCTTCTTGAACTTCTTGGATGTCTTCATCTGAAACATGAAGTAGTTACTCCTATACATCATCTTCTTCTACTATAACATTATACGTTATCGACATTCCCCTTGGATCATATCTAATAACATATGACCAACCCCTTCTACCTAGAACATCTGAGTAAAATACTTGTTCGCATTGGCTTGGAGGAACCTAACGAATTAACCCTGACTCACATGACCTTGTATTAACCATGTTAATTTAGTTATCATGTTGAATAACATTTCTATCAGGATCACGTCTATTCGTTCATAGCTTGTACCATTTAGCATCGAATAGAACCAATTTGAAGGAATTAAAGTCTCACTCGAGTATGACATCCAAATATCCATAATATCGATTTCTATAGACGTGTGGATGTGTGTCACTTCTAGAGGAAACATTAGTGACCTAGAATATTGTAGTTATCCCATAATCAAAATTTTCCCTCTTTTCATCCAACTTTTTGATGTGAAATTTACCAATATTGTATTGCATAGCTTGTGGTGTTTCGACTGCAATATTTCAAACACATAACAAAAGGCATTTTCAATTAATAAAAATATTTATATAAATTAGAAATTATTTGGAAAAAAACACACATGAATTTAGATTAATAATTTATAAAATAATTTATTGCATGGTGAAAATGCATGCTTTCTTATTTGTCTTTCAAACCATTTACTAAATCAATTTCCTTCTGCGTAATATTGGTTTCTCCTATACAATGTGATTTTATAACCAATGTAGACACCCCTTCCCATGGTAACCTATCATCATGTTGTATACATGCTTCAATCCATACCTTCATCCAATAAATATTGTTTGCAATGTACATATGCAACATCACACTTTCAACCAACTTTATCAAAAAAATAAAAATTCACCAATAAATATTAGTTACCATCATCAATATTAATAATTTGTAAAATAATAAAAATTAAATAAGAATGATATAAACAAATTTTAAAATTTATATGTATTATAAATAATCTCCGCATTAAATATTTAATTACCTCTCACTTCTCTTATTCTACCTTTCCCCAATAGGTGCTCCCCTTCAATTGTTTTCATGGATTTCACATCACAAATGTGATTCACATGCATATTTGGTGCTAATTTGGGAAGATACTGACTAAAATACATCATGGATTGATATAATATATATCCCTCCACCATAGAACCCTCAGGATGTGTTATTTCTATAACCAAAGCCTTCAATGACTTCAAGTGCCTCTCCACCATACACATTGACTTTGTGTGTACATGTCCACACAATTCAACCTCCTCAACCTAGTGTATGAGATAGTGTTCTTATGCATTGAAAAATTACAGAGGTAGATACTTTCTCATTTCACACATTAGCCGAGGAATTTCTCTTCCAATACTTTATATCTTCTTTATGGATTTATTTCAGTGAAAACCATCTACAAATGATACAAACAAATAAAATGTTTCAACAAAACATAATGTATTAAATTACAAGTAAAACATGTGTCGTTAAGTTTAACAAAAATTTGAAAAAAAAAATTCCATATAAATCACTACTTACCTTATGTGTTTCCCAAGATCATATTTAATTTGCTTGACGTTCTTGTTGAATTCGTTAGAGAGAGATAGAGGTAGAACATATTATAAATAGAAAAATGAATGCTTATTTTTTTAATCCAAAGTATTTAAAAAACTATGGAGATGTTTACCAAAATTGAAATATATATAACAAAATAATTACCTTAATGAAGGTTAGTCAATCATGTGTTTTTACCCCACCAAATTCATCTTCATTTGTTAAGATATTTTGTATGTTTGAAGAAAAACCTATGGGAAATTTAACTCTTTGAGTGACCTCTTTTAAATAATCCCTTTTCTTCTTTGTTAATAATTATGGAAGGTTATTTCGGTCTCTTTTTTTATTTGATTGGATCGCACTTTGCATTGCATGATTGGATTTTTTTAAGTCACTACAAATTTTGATCAATCTTTCTTTATCCCTCCTACCATCTATGATTCTCCATAATGTTTCCATCACATTCTTCTTGATATGCATTATATCAAATAAATTAACTATTATTAGGTCCTCATAGTATGGAAACCTTATCAATTGAATGGGATAACTTTTTATTCCTCGTGAAATATCATCAATAATACCTTCACGACCATCAAGCATAGAATAAATCACGACAATAATTATCAAATATCATAAAGTAAATTATATAAAAATAAAAGTTAAAAATTGATCCTGATTGGATCATTATATTTTTTTTCATCCATATTGAGGAATTTGGAGTGGAAAAAGTGAAGGAATAAACTGATGGGACCACTTTTACTAGTGGGACCTAGTTTGGAAAAATGGGGTATCAAACCTTCTGGGAGTGTTTTGAGGCATCAAAGGAAATTTTTTTGTGGCAGTACTTTTATTATTTGGTGAGGCACCATTTCATGTTATTCTACACACAGAGATCTTTCCAACGACACAAGAAGTGTGTCAATCAGAGTCTGTATGAGAGAGTTATGCCACTCAGAAGTTGACCTTCCTGTTTTCACACCTAGAGTTTGAGAGGATGTCGTGTTAGCCCCCATTATTTTTGGAAAACAGCCTATAAACACTATTATGATGTAAAATACTCTATAATATTCTATATTGTAACTCTAGTTAAGAGTTTATGTAGTCAAAATTAACCACTAGTAGGCTATTGTGTTGTGTTATAACCAGGCCACTAGGAGCAAGAGGAATTCCATTATTTCGAGCGAATTTTGTTCCATAATTGAGAAAAGATAGCCAAGAGAGATAGGAGGTAGATAAAAAGGAGAGTATGCTTTCACTATAGTAGCCCATAGACCACAAGAATTACTTCTTTATACCTGCAACCATCTTTCTAGATAGAGAAAGAGAGCAAAGCGACCTCACCTTCCAAGTGGGTTTTCTCCCAAAAGTGTTTCCTAGAGAAAATTTCTCATGTATTGTGTGTGTGTGTGTGTGTGTGTGTTTGTGTGTGATATTATTTTTTAATTCTCTAATTTTCTGCATAATTTTGATTCACATGCATGCACTAATTACAGTTAAATCTAGAAATCTATAATTTTAATAAAATTGTAATAGTGTAATTTTAGTATTTAAATATATTATTATAGTTTGTTGTGACACACTGTACAGTGGAATATCCATGGAATTTTATAGATAATTTGGTATCATATCCATGCTTCTTTTTTTATTTTATGTACATTTCAGGGACATAGATCGATAGGGCCAAAAATCGTAAAACCCTAATCATGGGCAACAAATTTGTAAACGAACCTCTTGATCCTGCAAAGGTGAGGTTTACATTGTTGTACCAACAAGTCACATATATCAAAATCAATGTAAGCCTCCTCATGGTGGCCTTGAATATCAAGATAGGAATATTTGGAGAAGATGGGGTTTGAATGCAGAGGACAAGTTAGAACGAGGATCAAAATATCAAAGAGAAATGAAAAACTAGTCAGAGAAAGAACCATGCAGAGATCTATGCTCTGAAGTTGAACCACCGATTGTAGCAACTGGAATTTTATTTCAGTTTCCATCGGATTGAGTAAGGGGAAAATATCTCATTCACATAATTGAAATTAGAGGGCCATGCACTAACCTGGTGGGAGAGCCACACGGAAACGTTGAGGTTACAAGGAGAACCTCTAGTGACTAAGTGGGAATATTTCAAAACCCTCATTAATTCACAGTTTTATCCCATTGGGTACGTGGAGTACCAATGGATCCAATGGAATTACTTTAGGAAAACGTCGGGCCAAAGTGTGTAGTAGTACACCACAAAATTTAAAAAGATGGCTATAATGATGGGTATCTCTCCAAAGAACCAAGATATACTCTTCAAGTATTTGGGGAGTCTTCATCACCATCTGTGTGAGTAAGTGATGTTGTTCAACCCCAAATCGGTGGACGAGGCTTCAGTAAAGGAACAATACCTGGAAAACATAGGCCTGAAGAGAGTGTAATCAAGTGGATCGAAGTAAAAGGAGCAAGAAGACGTTTATGAGGAAAAGAAGAAGAAAAAATAAGGAAAACTTAAAAAGATGACAACCACAACACACTAGTGCAAAGATCCTAGAAACCACTAGAACCACTGCAACATCGATGGCCATACAGAGGGGAAATTTTGGAAGTTTCATCCAGAGCTAAACTCGAAGAACAAGAAGAAATATAATAAGAAAAATAATCTCATGGACACTTATTCAAGAAACCAAGTTGAAAGAATATTGGATGTGGATGAGAAGATTCTTTGTACATCAACACAGAAGGAGGTTAATCTAAGTAGCCTTTAACAACAGGAAGAGAAACAAATGACCAAACTCTTCCATATAAAGATACAGGTCAAGAAGACAAATATTGATGCTCTATTTGACTCAGGATCGTAGGAAAATCTCATTGCAACAAAGTTGGTCAAGAATTTTGGGTTGGAAGTTCGTGATCGTCCAAATCCATATCCATTGGGATGGGTAAATAAGGATGGAGAGTTGAAGGTAACAAAATAGTACAAAATTATATTTTCTACTAGTGTTGATTTTATTAATGAAGTAGATTTGGATGTGGTTCCCCTTTATGTATATGGAGTCGTGTTTGGGAGTCCATACATGTACATGTGTGATCAAATATTCATGAGGATAGCTAACCAATACTGACTCATCAAGGATAGAAAAGGATTCATCATCAATGTGCACAAAGGCAAGTCAAAAATTTCACTAGTAAGTTCCAACCAAGCCAAGAAATTGATATGTTCCAGCAAGAAGTATGTTTTATTATATTTAATATAAAGTGAGTCTGCAGAGGCATCAATAAGAGCCAAGGCATCCCTGGAGGGGTGTAATAAGAAACAAAAACAACAATTGGAGGAGTTGTCACAAGCATACAAGTATGTGTTTCGAGATCCTAAAGGATTACCACCTAAGAGAGAAGTGGAGCATGAGATCCACCTATTACCAGACTCCCCATTTAAAAATATTAGGTTATATAGGAAATTTTTTATAGAAGCAAGTGAGGTGAAGAAACAATTGCTGCATCTACTAGAACAAGGTGTCATTCGATTGAGTACATCACCATGTGGGTCACCCATCATCATTGTGCAAAACAAGGATGGGACTTGGTATATCCACTAGTAGAAAATGATGAAATTAATGACTAGGTGACTAAAAAAGTTAGTCACCGCAATTATTTCAAGTGAAATACTACTAAATTTGAGAAATTTTAAGTGACCGAACTAAAAATGTCTAACTTAAATGACTAATATAGTCTAGGGATGAAATATACGACTAGATAATAGGTGACTAAACTAAAAGCGACTAACTTAAATGACTAATTTAGTCTAGGGATAAAATATACAACTAGATAATAAATGACTAAAGTAAAAGTGACTAACTTAAATAACTAATTTAGTCTAGGATTAAAATATATGACTAGATAATAAGTGACAAAATTAATAATGATTAATGCAAATGACTATTATAGTCCAAGAATAAAAATATGACCAAATAACAAGTACAAAAACTATATGAATTAGTCATTTATGTTAGTAATTTTTAATTGTATCACTCCATAAATGAAAATTTTCAATTTTGATACTGAAGTATTACATTTCACTAAACGAGTCTCTGAATCCATCTACAGTGTTAAGATTTAGAGACAAAGGGGTCTTTGAGTCCATCTACATTGTTAAAATTCTGAATACTCTTTTGCCTCTAAAGTTTAACACTGCAGATGGATTCATCTACAATTAACATAAATATTGCATGTATCATCTATCTACTTTACACTAATGCCTTTATTACAGTTTTAGTAAAGGTAATATTTAGATAGTCAAATTAATATCTATATTTATATTTCTTTGGCCATAAAGTTTAATCTTTAAACTTCATTGATTTATGTTAAAAGTGTGACTCTTGTTTTAAATCTAAGGTCAAATCTTCGTATTTACATTTAATGAATAGATAAACATAACATTTATTTTTGTAAGTCGATATTCATTCATATGGTGAAAAATATGTACAACCAACAAAGAAAAAAATAGTGGTCTCACCTCGACTAGGTTTGTTGACCAATGTTTGCAATAAGTGACAAAAATACAAAAATGAGGCTAAGGACAACATCCATAAATGAGAGGGTCAAAGACACTAAAATACACGTAATACATAAAAAACACATGAGAGCATACTAGTCATCTGACGTAATGGAAGCTAGGTTTTCCAGGGTTGTTCCTAGAGGGGGTGGTGGACAAAAGTTGCAATGGACGTGCCCTTCGAAGTGTGCGAGCCAAGTGTCCAACTTTTCCACTTTTTCTACAAGGTGGTTTTGGCCTCGCTAGACCACCACCATTAATACTCGCTCCCTGACCTGGCACTGGAAGTAGTGCATCCTATCCAAAGTGGCCATAAACTAAACATGCTCCTCCCTACGAACCCATTCTGTTGAGTCCACCCGATCTATCATAGTTTGAATTAGGTCCCGACAGTTTTGTAGAAAACAATGTTGAATTTACCGCGGGTTGGGAGCTACACGCCTACAAATTCCCCATTTAGCTGTTCCTCCTTGATTTCCACCACCCCAATGCTGCGTTTGTTGTGACCTTACACTTCCACCACCACGGGAGGCATGTTTTCCTCCACCACGACCGCTTCACGTTCCCACGCCAACAAGTTGGGAGCGACCGACAATATTACCACCTCAGTGCGCTCCTGCTACCACTATTTTCATATCATATGAACCAAAAGATCCTTGATTGGCAGGGGGTGAGGATTTCCCATGCCGCGACGATGGTTGCATTGTGATAAAACCAGGAGGGCCAACTCCAACCATTATCAGATTCTAGTCTACTGGAACTTTCCCCTACCACCACACCCAAAAACCAGATCTCTCTTCACCCTTAAATTTCCTCAGGAAACCACACACTATGTCCCAGCTACCATCTTGCCACCAGTTGGGAAACTCAGCAAGAACCCGAAAAACTAGAGAAGGAGAAGGTGAGAGGAACATGCCCCAGGATGACGCTTCCAGCCAAGAATTAAGCTTCACACAACCCACACTAGGATATCAACTCTATGTATTCCAAAAGGACGACTCTCATGTCACCGCTAGACACCAAGAACCACCCACGTCCAAATCACCAGGGACACCAATTTCTAGACCAAGCACTAGAAATGGAGAATTCCACACAGAAGCACTACCACCCCTAGTGATACCTCCTTCAATACCACCTTCGTGCACATCTATCAGACCAACAACTCGCACATACTAAAAATCACAAAATACCAAAATAACAAGTTCCCCTGTTGACATGTCGTAGTGTTCAGGATTTCTATTTACTAGGCATTCAAATGAAAATAAAGTGAAAAACGTGAGCGAGGGAGGATTTTTTTAAGGTCCTTGTCACCTATAGTTGCTACATATATCTATCTACATTTTGGGTTGTCTTTGGAAATAGAAGGAGTTCTAAGAAAATATATAGAAAAGGAGGTTCTATGAAACGTTGTGGCAGGTGTTCGACATGTTCGATATTTCTATTTACTAGGCATTCAAATGAAAAAAAATGGAAAACGTGAGCGAGGGAGGAATTTTCTGATGTCCTCAGTGCCTATTGTTGCTATAGATATCTATCTACATTTGTGGTTGTCCCTAGTAATAAAATAAGTCAGGAGAAAAGAGATAGAAAAGGAGGTTTGTGAAAAGTGGTGGCAGGTGTTCATGAATGGATCGTGACAAGAAGCCCAAAACCCAAATCCATCCCAATGATAATGGAGATGTACTAAACCCCAACTCCATAGGTATGCTCATTCTCATTCTTCTAGTTATCCTTATATCTTTATTTTATTTCTACATCTGCTTGTTTCTATTGGTAAGGCCTCCTTGATTGGTGGTTTATTGAGTAGAGAAGCTGTGCATGCAAGAGGAATAGATCAGTGACACTTATTATCATTCTCTCCATGTTTCTTTTAGGGCAAATGACAAGTGAATGTTGCAATAAATGCTATGTTCTTCCTTTTGTGGGTGTGTATCAATAAGGTTTCATTTCAATTCTTCCTAAGATGTGGGGTGCCATCACTTGTGGGAGAAATGGCTCGGAAGGATGCATCACACTTAGTTTTTGGTTAACCCATAAATTGCACTTCGCCCAAACCTCTTATTTATGCCTGTGAAGAAGTGAATCTTGATGGTTGGCCTAATGAAATGCCACCATATTCAATAGATAAACATGGTCCCATTGAAATTTTTTACTTATTTTGTCAGCTATGGTCTACCATTTCAAAATTGTATCATGTCCCCCACCTCTATTATGACTACTCGGGCACACTAGTACCCTTGAGTTTATGCAACTATGGGGTAAAATTATGGATGCTAGTTTTTGAGTTATGTTGTCAGTAAGGGTAATTGATGAACCATGTGTCCCTCACTTTAGATTTGCTTGATTGACAATTCAAAATGAAAATTTATCAAGGGAATTTAAGTGAAGGCATTTATATTACAGATGGAATTATTACATTAGATCAAAATTGGGCTTTTTATTATCCACATAAGTTCTAATTTGCTCATCAATATTAGACTTATTTCACAATTTCTTTGAAGTATATATCATTGGTTTGATTTTTCTTCATGCACATATGTACAAATGTCAAAAAGTGATGACAGTGAGAAGTAACCTCATACAATAGACTAACTCTACATCCAAATTCAATTATTTGTTGGCTATTGAATTTTTCTTTATCATCACTTATGATCATGAGAAGTAACTACATATGATATGATGCAAAGTTATCCCTCAAACCAATGTAGAGATGCAATTATTTATTGGTTGTTGAATTCTTATTTATCATCACTTACAATAAATGACACTATATTTGAACTTTCTTAAGGAAAAACATCTTCACTTCCATAACTCGTAGGACTCCTCAAAATATTTTCACTTCCATCAATGATTATCCCTTTCAATATCAATGTTTTATGCATTCCTCCAATCAACTCTTCATAGTCTCTATTTCTTGTTTCCCCTAGAAAGACATACATATTGGCTATATCCAAGCCCCATAGAACATACAAATACCTACAAGCACCAAATCTAATTTTTAGTAATATGGATCTTTCTCAACAAGAATTTATTGCATGGGCACGTTGAGCCGAAAATACTACATGTAGTTTCCAAAAGACTAAAATCATAAAATTAAATAATTGCATAGTCTAAATGTCGTTATGGTAGTCAACTTGAGGTTGCCAATCTATTGTGAATTTCTCAACTTTAACCAAATCCTCAAGATATCAAATATGCAAACTCAATATTCAAAATAGTTGGTCTTAGTTTTGATTGGAATAGTTGGCGTTAGATGAGTTTGTGGTAGTTTAGTATTCCATTTGACATGACCTAGAACTTAACTCTTTTGGTTGGGTTTATGATGAGTTTGTGGTAGTTTAATATTCCATTTGACATGACCTAAAACTTAATTCTTTTGGTTGGGTTTATTTAGTTCTTTCTCGAAGTTGTTGTTTTTTTTTTAATTATATATATTTTTTTGTTTTTATTAATTTTTTTAGTTAAGCACTAATAAAACTACATCATGATACAAAATTAACACCCAAATAAAAAAAAGAATTTGAACAGATCACTTAACATCTACCAATATTCAACACCTCGAATTTTTTATTTTGAGTGGCGGCAATATTTAAGACTTCGAATTTTTGGGAATTTTTTATTTTGAGTGGCGGGAAACATCATATGAGTTTATAAGGGATAGAAACGAAATTTTAATCAGTCACTTCTCAAAATCGAAGTGGGTTCTTGAGAACCCACCTTCAACCTGCACGAAAGGCGTCAGAATTTGAGAAATCTGTAGATAGGTATAGGGATCAATCCTCTCCGCTTCAATCTGAATGGAAGGATATCTACTAAGGCGCTGCCACTGCCCGAAATCCTGTAGCCCAGCATGCTCTATCTCCAATCACTCGTTCTTAGCCCAGTGACACCCCTTGGCTCCGACCCCTGTGATTGCCCCTCCAATTCGACGTCATGTGATGAATCGTCGATTTCACAAGAAGAGAGGGTCATTACAGAGAAGGGATTCTATTTGCATCCCTCGCCTCTTCAAATTCTAAGGGAAAGGGAGCCGGATCTGCTCTTTTTGGTTCAGTGTGAAGAAGAAATAGGCACGACTACCAATCTGCAGCACCTCAAATTTTTGGGTGGCATCGTATGAGTTTCAAAGGGATAGGAACGAAACTTCAATATTTCACTGCACGAGTCCCCTTTTATTTTTCTGGTTGAGCTACATTATTTTACTAGATGAGACATACATTTACAAGTTCTCAGTTTTGGTTGGAGTTGTTGGGTCGCATCTACTTGAGCTTGAGGGCCGATATTCCACATTCCATCTGCTAGATGAATATGTTGAGAAGGGCTGAGTAATCATATTGATTAGCACTAGTTTCCTAACCGTATAACAATTGTTGTGCACCCTTGCAATGACCAAGAAAATTACTCTCTGAAGGCTGCGTATAAGCTAAATGAGTCTGAGTTTACACTATCCAGAGGTCTTGGCATCACTAAATTGTGTATTTGTTGCTGCTCACTAAGGGAAACATGAGTTCCTTATCTCTGGTATGGGTGAATGCAAACATCTGGGCATAAAATGAACTTCTGGACTCTTCATTGCGTGTGAGACAGTCATCTGGCAACCAACAAAAGGAACACACCAGTCCCAGGTTTCTATACTCAGTGTCCCTTATTTACATGTGTTTATTGACAACATAAAATATTGGTAATCTTCTGGCTATAGTGGATATCATTCTGGAAATTAATATGAGTACTCGTTTCTCCTATTTATGAGTTATATTTGGCAGTCCTGTGTGAATCTTATGCTTGGAATATGTCAATTTGAACTTGGGGTGGTTTATTTTCGGCGAACGTCATTTAATATGAGTATCTCCTGAATTAAAATTGTTAGTAAAACGCCTACAACATTACCCAGAAAAAATGAACGAAAATTTCACATAAACCCAGGAAGCTATTGCAAGGAATTTTACAACCAGGGCGATGGTGGGGCTAATAGTGCACCCAGACAAATTGTTTGACATAGATATGAACAAAAATTTCACATAAACCCATAAATCTATTGCAAGGAATTTTACAACCAGAGCGATGGTGGGGCTGATAGTGCATTGAATCTAGACTGTACATTGGGCACATTGAGTAGGAATACTGGCATAGGTCTGTCTAACCCTTGTCATGATACAGACATTGAAGTTTCCAACCTCTGGTGCATTTCTTGAGTTTACCCAAATGGTCATCATATCAGATATTGGAACTAAGACCTATGCAATCTCTAGCTTCACAATAGCTGGGTTCAATACTGATTGACCCTAGTGTGTGCTAGGTTAATATTCCCCCTTGAATAGACCTAGAAATATATTCTTTTGATTGGGCTGATTCTCCTGTATTTCTTATTTATTATCTATTTTATAATATTTTCTCTTGACTAGATCTCGAATCAAGCTGCATTGTGGAAGCCAGGTGGAGAAGGGTTAATTCATTCAAACTGTGTGTGATAGTGCATTGTATACATTGAATATGGACACATTGTATACATTGAATATGTACACATTCACATTGAGATTGCTAATGCACCGATCTTGAGAACCCAAATGCTCAACATATTAATATTACAACTCAGACATATGCAAAACTCAAGTTTTATAATTTCCCGGTTTGATATACCTCCCATGTTTGGTATTGAATGCAAAATAACTACACAAACCTATTAAATGTCAATAATTAACTTAAATTTGAATTATGCCAAAGTAATAACCATGCAGAATAGCACTTAGAAGAACACTTCTAAGTTTGTGTATGTTGATAAGTGGGAAATGAATTGACCCAAGTATATTTAATTCTCTTTTCTTAAATATCCACAAGTTATATATGGTGTCAAAGGAAAACTGGGTAGGTCGATGACTATAAGTAGACAAGCACACCAACGTATAATTCATAGTACTAGCTTTGATTTCTCCTTCATTATCACTGGATTTTTGATTGCTCCTTTGTTCTTGACTTGGAATGCTTTCTTCTGCTACCTTTTTACCTCTTTCTTCAATAGGCCATGGCACTTCAATTTCATTTGAATTACCTTGGATATAGTCGTCCTCAAATATAACATCTCTACTGAGTGTATCTTTTTCCAAATACAAAATCTAATATCCCATAGACTCTCCATTGTACCCTATCAAAAATACTTCTAACATTTATCCTTGTGCTTATGCACTTTTTTTAGAAACAAGTACACAGACATTGCAAAGAAACACTTTGGGATGACTCTCCCTTGGTTTCTCATCACTTCATGCTTATTTAGGTGTAACATTCCTTGCAATTTTCATTGTATTTCTATCAACAAAATACACTGGTGTACTAATTGCTTCAACTTAAAAATTATTTGATAGATTTTACCTTTTATCATTCTCCTCGCCATCTCTACATCTATCCTTCCTTTACAACATTTATTTCTCTGTGAATGCCATGAGACTTGTAATACCTATAAAATATTGAATGATGGTGTAATATTCACTTGTGGTCTCATGCCAACCTTACATGTAATCAAGGCTATAAGTCTACACATGTGCAACCACAACATTTTATTGTATTTTTTCAATATATATTATTTTAGGTTAAGGCCAACGTAGTCAACTTCCTTGGAGCTAGCACCCCACTAGCCATCTCTACATCTATCCTCAATTTGTCAAGATGTCCTCACTATTAACATTCAAAAATATTCTTAGGCTTTGGTGATGTCCTTAGTACTAGCTTTGTCATCATTATTTTCATCACAAATTCTTTTGTCATGAGCTAAGTGTTGTCTTATGTGATTCTTTAGCTTATGGGCACCTACATCTCATGTTTCTCATGTTCACGGGTTCATCTTCTCTCCTCTTTGAGTTTATGCTTTTTTATTTATTTATGGTTTTTTGGTTGTTTATATTCAATCCTTGTTTATCTCTTGTAATCTCAACATGGTATCAGAGTAGGTGTGAACTTGCCTCTTTGGATTATCTCATTTCTTCAAGGGTTTTCTAAATTTTTTCCTTGGGTTTCACCCTTCTTCAATGGCACACTACAATGCTAATCCAGAAGTGGTTCAAAATCATATTTTCTAAGTTTTCTTCCTTTTAGAGCTTCCAAGTAAGGCTCAGTTTTTACTATTTTTATCAAGGGAATTGCTTAGTGATGGAATTTTTTGGGTTAGTTAGTCGATCTATTAGACTAATGGCCAATGAAATTTCCCCAAGGGTTGCAGGACTAGGGTTTTTAGATCATCTTCATTTTAGGGTTTCAAACCCTTCTTTCATGCACAACTTCTTAGGTGTATGCAAGGGATCTCTTAACCCCTTTTATATTTAAATTGATACTTTTCCTTAATCAAAGTGGTTGGTTATTCTTCGGTAGATTTTATTTAGGATGCTACTAACACACATTTATACGCACATATTTGATTACACTATGCATGTTGGGCTCTACCCATTTCAGGATATGATGATCTGGCTCATTCATCATTGGAGGCTTTCCTTATTTTTTAGGAAATTGTTGTTTTATAGTGGATTCCATGGTTGATGATGTGAGGCATATGTAGAAAAATTTAACTAGCTGGAAACCTTCACAATTTTAAGTTTTTTATCAAATATATTTCCTACAGTACCAAACTAGAAGGTTTGATATACTTGAAGTAAACAAAAGGCTCTAAATTATTATTGTTACACAACCTATTAGCTTTGTAACCTATCCTATTTTATATGCTCGAACAACCCTGCCCTGTGTCGGGCATTGTTAAGCTTTGCACTGACTGATAGGAACCTACTTTTTTCATATATGGGTCTTATTCCCTTTTTTCTTGCAAGATAATTTTTTATTAACTTATATATATATATATATATATGACATTCCCAACTTGTTCATTTCAAACTTGTTTGGTTGTGATCGTTCAAAAACAATTTTTTTAGGACCAAAGTAAATCAATCGTATAATGCCCTGAAGAAATTGTTAATTTTTTTTAAGGATTGAAAAAGGGTCATATAGATCTGTTTGTATGTTGTATAAGGGTTGAATAAATGATTCATAAGTGACAATTCTGTGTCAGTCACAGCAAAACCATAGTGGTTGAAATAAGGGTCAAACCCTTCTGCCAATAGGAAAAGAAAACTATGCGAAGAAGGGGTGGCCGACATTTCGGTTGGTAGAAAAGGATCTACTAGTATCACCTCAAAGAAGCACATAGTTTTGAGTGTATTTTTCCAGGAGAGGTGGGAAGGTATGGTCAACAGGCGTTGGTGGAAGAACTGTGGCTTGCATGCAAGTCTGCACTCGAAAAAAACAAAACCACAATAAGCATAAGGTGGCAACTCACTAAGAAGGAAGCAACATGGGCTAGACTAGTCGACACCACTCAACTGTTGAGAAATCAAGAGGGAAAGGACACAGAAATGATCGATAGAAGGGAAATTTTCATCATAGTTTGTGGATGGAGGAGTGCTATCAGAGCTAGCTAGACCTGTGTCAGTGCAGGTTTAGTAGCCACCACACGTGGTTGAGTAGCCTAGTTGAAGCTGCAGTGACAGGCCTTAAGGCACAACTCGATCGAGAATTGGAGTAACTGCAGTTAACAAGCAGGGAAGCACAGAGATCGTAGTCATAGGTAAGCAGGTGGGATGTCGGGTCGGGTGCAGGAGCCTGCATCAAACTTCTCGTGCCTACATCCAAAATAGTCTTGCCTTCAAAATGGTGCATGTTCTCAAATATAGTTGTTTAATAAGCATACATCCTCACATGTCACATTTGAGAAAAGAGTTGTAGGGAATCTCCACAATTCCCTTGCTGCCCATGTCTTTCCTTGTACCAAATCACTAACATTTGTGCATAGCCTTTACTAAATAGAAGATATTTTTCTCTCTTCAACATCTCATAATTGTAATGAAAAATTGCCTCAAGATGTTGATTATCAATGAGCTTTTCCTCATGAGAAGGTGCTTTATCTTGAGGAGCAATTTGCTCATCTACCAACCATTTTGAGGTAATTTATAAAGAGGATGATAGAATAAATTTAAAAGAGATAGTTAAAGATGACTTCATATTTCCCCAGTTTTGTAGGGGAGGTGGGTAATGAGGCATTGACGGATCAAATATAAAAGGACGAATTACGAATAATTTTGCATTGTTTCCAAAAGTATAAGAACCCTCAGTCACTTCGTAGGACAATAGAATTCTTCTAGTGTTTCTATGACTTCCTTCAAACAAACCAAGAATTGCTGATAAATTAAAATATACAAGTAGGATTTGGGAGCTTTCAATTCAACATTTCAGGCTTTAATCCCAAAAATTAGACAAGAATGAGATGATTTCAAACCGACATCATTATGTAATTGTATCTAGAAAATCATTGCAAAAATTATTGCATGTAGGGTCAAAATCCACTAAGTTGATTCCATGTCATTAGAACAATTTTGCATCCTTCTTGGGAAACAAATCCATTACGGAATAGGAGTAGCCCAAGAAGTAATTTATAACATCAAACCAAAAAATTACAAGCAATTTTAGTGAGTTTGTCTTTCCAAGGCATATGATAGAGAAAATTGGCTTTATTTAGGGCTACTCATTCATATATGGTTCAATGTGCAATTGGTTAACTAGATAATGAACTATCTTTTCTCAATATCTTTGCAATTCTAATTAATGGCTCAGCCTATTCTTCTATCATACCTACAAGAGACCATGGGTAGGTATGACTAATGGCTCCTCTGCTATTTTTGACTATAGAGTAGATGGTCTCAACAGAGTTATAACAGAGTCAAAAAGAAATATAAGCTTGACAACTATACAAATAGGAATTACCCTAAACATGACATATTTACTCTTTGTTGATTAATTTTTTCTTTTGGATGATAGGACCAAGGCAGATGCAATTATGCTAAAGGACCCCACCCTTGAGGAACTAAAATTCCTACCTTAAAAACTACTAGGTCAAGTACTCTATAGAGATCACTTCCATTGCATACTTTCTTCCCATTTACAACTGTAATGATGTCTCCCAAGATAGGCTGGCCATAAGCATCTCATTTTGTTGTTTTCAGTCCAGATTTTCCAGTTGGTCCATCTACAAGACCATCAAGCACCAGAACTCTAGTGACACTCAGTTGCTCAACAGACTCATCCAGTGCAAATTTAGTACCCAAAATGGGTCAAGTAATTTTCTGAAAATTTACTAACTGATCAACAATGACACTTATAGATCTACTAGAATTCAAAAGCCCACACCAGGTGATGTTCCTGATGGAGAGTATATAGAAGCTATGTCACAAGGTTCAATGAACTTTAACCATGAGGTTCGAATTTTGGCGAACCTTAATTTTTTTTTGATGTTCGGCAAACCTCATCGAACCTCATAGCCATTGACCAAGTGCATAGATCAAAACTCATAACCTCATGTCACAATTCGATCTTGTAATGCATCCTTGCAATTTCCATGATCGTTATAGCATTTTTTTATGTTTATTGATATTGATATATAGCTATTTTATCCTATTTTTCATTTAAAACTTAGTATATGTAAATATATAAAAAATGTTTATAGAAGAACCGAATGGCGAATCTCATTGAAAAATTCGAACATGAATCGAACTTAATTATTGTCGAACCCAAACTCGAACCTAAAGCATGTGACATAGCTTGTACGACTAAATACTTGAGAAGCATCCATTGTTGAAGCATATTAAGGAAGGATTCTTGAAGATTGATAGAGAGCGGTATTGAAGATTTTCAACTCTCGTTGCAGATGATATTGGAAGCCTTGAAGAACCATTGAATCCATATTGAAGAATTGAAGTCGTGGGTTGGAGCCCTAGAGGATAGGAGTCCTGTTAAAATTGGGCAACTAGGTCCAAACTCCATGTTGTGATGCTCAGATGAAGATACCAATATTTTAATTGGGTTCCTCTTTCGGAGAGGTGTAAGATCGATATAAAATTGATCTTAATCTGATGAGCGGAACATTTATTTTGAATTTATTTTTAATAATTTCAAATATGTGCAGGCTGGCCTTAAGGTTTTACACCCCCAGCAGATGTGTCACACACCTCAATGATGGATATATATACAGTCAATGTTGGAGAGCATTTCACTCACTCTCATCCACACACATCTCCTCCCCTGATTGGATACGAGCATCTGAGAAGCAGTTCCCATGTGGGAAAAAGGACAAAGTTGTTGAAACTTGAAAAAGGACGAAATTTCTGCAGTTAGGGTTTCTGGGCAAGTTTGACCAGCATTGACTTTGGTCAATGCATGGTCTGAATTGGTTGATTTTTGGTAGAGAGTTTGATCTTGGAAGGCCATACACTTTGGCACAAAATTCGAGGTCAAAAGGTTGACCGAAGTTGGAGATGCATTGACTTTATTGCTGTTGCCTTGCGTTGAATTTTCTGGACTATGTTGACTTTTTCAAGGGTTGAATTTGAGTTGAATGAGTGACTAATTTGAGGACTGTCGTGACACATTCTGGGTTGGCCGACCAAGAATAATTTTCTGGTTGAAGATTCCTGCTGACTACCGTAACACACTAACACATTCTTTTGTTTCTGGTTTGTCTTCTATAGATCCACTGGTATGTTCTATCATCATTTTACATTTTACTTAATTGTTTGTGTGATTGCTATAATAAAAGTAAATTTGCATCAAGCATAGAACATCTACATAAATTTACATGGTATCAGAGCTGAGGTGAAGACAAGCCCTATTTATAGCAATCACCAGAAAGGATAATGGGTTCCATAAGCTATAGCTTCAAGGAGGAAGATAAATTAACTGGGAAGGATGACTTCCATGCTTGGAAAATGTTATTGGATCTCAAATTGGAAGACCAAAATTTCATGGACTATGTGCAGGGTAAAATCCAAGAACCTCCATCCACTGCTACTGCTGTTGCCAAAAAAAAGTACAAGAAGGGGGAGATCAAAGCAAAGCTGATGATCAGGGAATCCATTCATAAAACCCTGGTGGCCTACATCTCTGAGTTGGGCACATCCAAATAGATGTATGATAAATTTATCCTCATGTTCAAGGCCAACAATGTGAATCAAGTACTATTCTTCAAGAATCAATTGAAGAATCTGAAGAAAGGCAGGGATGAGTCTGTCCAATCATACTTTCTGAAGCTGACTGAAATCAAGAACAATTTGATAGTTATTAGGAGACAATAGTTAATCGAGAGATGGTACTCACTGCACTTGGAGGGCTCTCATCTGAATGGCATGTGTTCAACACTACCATTCTAAATAATAATGTGATACCTGACTTTGACAAAGTACTGTCAAGATGCGTTCAAGAAGAATCAAGAATGAAGGAGTATGGAAATGGAGGAAATGGTGCATATGCTGCTCATTCTAAAAAGAAGAACTCTGGTGGTCCGAAGAACAAGGGAAAAGCAGGGGCCCAAGGAAAGAAGCGAAAATGTTTCACTTTTCATAGGCCTGGTCACTATGCTAGAGAATGTCCTTTCAAGAACGATTCTCTCGATAGTGATGACAACAACAACAACTGAAGGAATGGCAATCAAAGGAACAACAGGTTCAAGGGAAAAAGGAAGGCTTCCTTCGGTGGAAATGGTCAACCTTTCAAAAGGTCAAGAAACTCCAGATATGAGGAATCACATGTTGTTGATAAAAGAAATGAATACATTCTTATATCTGCCCTCTTTGTTACATCCCCACCCAACACTATGGATGTCTGGTTGATAGATAGTGGTGCCTCAAGGCATATCACTGGGTTCAAGGAAGCACTTTCTGGTATGGTTGAGAAGGATAATAATCTGTAAATTATACTTAGAGATAATGCCACATATCTCATGAAAGGGACATGGAATGTGACCCTCCACTTGTCTCAAGGTCAAGTCCTCCACTTGCAGGATGTACTCTGTGTACCAAATTTGAAGAAGAACCTTGTGTCTATATCGGCCATGGAAGACAAAGGGTTCAATGTGGCATTCACTGATGGAAAGGTGCTCATGTGGAAGAAGAGCTTCAAGGAATCTATCTCGATTGGGTTTAGAGTTGACACACTCTACCAGGTTGGAGGAAGTCCACTGGGAGCAATGACATGTGATACTATCCGATAGACTGAACTATGGCACCGAAGGTTTGGACACATTCACTACAAAGCCCTTCCTGAAGCAAGGAAGGTGGTGACAGGGATGCCCGAGTTTCCAAATAATCATGAAGGTGTATGTAAGGGTTGTGCCGAAGGAAAGCATACAAGGGGACCTTTCCCCTCTAGTGTCACAAAGACCTCTGATGTCTTGCAATTGATCCATTCTGATCTATTTGGTATGTTGCCCGTGACATCCTTGGGAGGATTTTCATATATGACTTCTCTCGCAAAACCTGGATATACTTATTAAAGAAGAAGGATGAGGCTTTCATGTGGTTCTGTACATTCAAAGCCTTGGTGAAAATATGACAGGGAAGAAGATCGAGATTTTGAGAATTGATAATGGCACTGAATATGAGACAAACAAGTTCAAGGAATTTTGTAGAGAAGATGGCATTAAGAGGGAGAGCACAAATTTCTATACTCTCGAGAAAAATGGTGTTGCTAAATGAAAGAACAAGACCATTGTGAAAGCTTCCCGTGCCATGCTATGTGACCAAGGTCTGCGGAAGTTTCTGTGGGGAGAAGCTACAAACACTGTTGTGTACATACAAAATCAATGCCCGCATTCCTCTCTAGAATCCAAAACTCTCGAAGAGGTTTTCTTTGGTAAGAAACCCGACGTCTCACATTTTAGAGTTTTTGGATGTACTATCTACTTTCATGTGTCGAAAGAAAAGAGGAGCAAGTTGGATGCTTCTGGGAAGAAAGGAATTTTTGTGGGCTATAGTGAAACTTTGAAGGCCTATAGAGTCTATGTGCCCGGTCAAAAGGAAGTGGAGATATGCCGCGATGTCACCTTTGACGAAGATACTTCTCTGAGGAAAGTAGTCAATCATCCGAGATTTGAGGAAGACAATGAAGTAAGGCCTAGAAATCAAGAGGAACTGAAGGATGAAACAATGCCTGATGTTGAAGGACCAATGGATTCGATTGATCCACCTCCTTCACTAAGAAAGAGACCATCATGGCTCAGGGACACTCTCGAGAATGTTGAGGGACATGCTGCCCCAAGGGGGACATTCCGTGAAAGCAAGAAGCTGAGTAGATACCAAGGGTATTTAGTAGCCATGAGTACTATTGTGCAATCTGAGCCTGGATCCTTTGAGGAAGCTGTAAAGCATCAAGTCTGGAAGGATGCTATGCACGAAGAGTATGAGTCCATTATGAAGAATGATGTCTGGGATGTGGTTCCAAGGCCAAAGGACAAAGCAGTTGTCACCTCGAAATGGTTCTACAAGATCAAGCATGGATCTGATGGAAGTGCTGAAAAGTTCAAGGCAAGATTCGTTGCCCAAAAGGAAGGCATAGATTATGATGACATATTTGCACCTGTGGCCCGATATACCACCATTCGATCTATTATAGCTCTTGCTGCTATGCAAGGATGGAGTCTTCATCAGATGGATGTGAAGACCACAGTTCTGCATGGTGCGATAAAGGAAGAGGTATATGTGGAGCAACCTTTGGGGTTCGAAGTCCAGAATCAGGACACTCATGTCCGCAGGTTGAAGAAGGCCCTTTATGGGCTGAAGCAAGCACCCAAAGCTTGGTACGAGAGGATAGATAGCTACTTGATGAAGCTGGGCTTCACTCGAAGTAATGCTGATCCGAACCTTTACTTCAAGGTTGTCAAGGGAAAGCCTCTCATTCTGGTGCTGTATGTGGATGAACTCTTCCTGACAGGTGCTGACCCTCTCATTCATCATTGCAAGAGGGAGCTCACTGCTGAATTCGAGATGGAGGACCTAGAACTGATGCACTACTTCCTAGGCTTGGAGGTCTAGCAGAGACCTGGCGACATTTTCCTTTCTTAAGGAAAATACATTGTGAAGTTTATGGAAAGATTTGGTATGGTGGACTGCAAGTCTGTGTCAACACCAATGGAGCTCAACTTCAAGAAGTTGAGTGGTAGCGCTGCTGGGCCTGTATTGTCAAATCCTACTGAGTATCATCAACTCGTAGGTGCCCTGATGTTCTTAGTGAACACTCGTTCAGATATATGTTTTGCAGTGAACACTTTGAGTCAACAGATGGTTGAGACTCATCACACTTTCACTGGGTTGGTGCCAGGAATCTTTTGAGATACCTTCGGGGCACAATAAACCATGGGCTGAGATACATTGCCGGGAGCGTGACACTCCTTGGATATACTGATGCCGATTGGGCTAGTTGTGTGGTGGATCGTAAGAGCACATCGACATGTTGCTTCAATCTTGGTTCTGCGTCAATCTCATGGATGAGAAGGAAGCAGAAATCAGTGGCTTTGAGCACCGCAGAGGCCGAATACATTGCAGCAAGTATGGCCTGTTGTGAAGTAGTTTGGTTGCGAAAGCTCTTCAATGAGCTATTCTTACATGTGCTAGATACCACCGTGATACTCTGTGATAACTAGAGTGGGATTCACTTGTTCAAGAATCCAGTGTTCCACAATCAATCCAAGCATATTGATATCAGGTACCACTTTATTCGGGATATGGTACAGCAAGGCGCCGTAAGGCTCGATCATATAGGAACTGATGAGCAGGTCGCAGATATTCTCACAAATCCCCTAGGGAAGGTCAAGTTCCTAACCTTCCATGAGAGTCTTGGTATCATGGAACGACCCTATGATGTGGGTCTTGTTGGACAATGAGCTCTGGGAGCTCTGGGGGGCTTTGGGGATAGCTTCTCAGAGCTATAAGCACTCACGGGCTAGGCTTGCCAAACCTTGTGGTGCTTCTGCCCCACTGTTATGATGTTTGAGTTGGTTCACCTCTCATTATCTATGCCCCATATGCATCCTACCCATTGAGTCCAGGGCTCATGGGAAGTACCTCTCATTTGGCCAATGAGGTGGGAAAAGCTAGATACTAGTAGCAAAGACTGATGGATGCATCAGAGATTGCCATACTCTCTATCTAGGATGGCACGGTCCAACCACTTGATCTGGGATCAATTATAGTGAGGTTTCGGACCTCCAACTGACTTTGGGTCAGGTAAACCAACTTCGGGTTGGTATGAGACTCTTTGTGAGTCTGATAGAGGTTTCAGACCTTTGGGCTGAATCTGCAGCTAAGGGATGATGTCTTTGTGACTGACCCACTTCTGTTCTGAAATAAAGAGGCTAGCAAAGCAAGTTACGGTGGGATGACGCACGATGTTTGTTTGCACAGGTGGATGGATTTCTCCCTAGTTGAGAGGGAGTATTAAAATTGGACAACTAGGTCCAAACTCCATGTTGTGATGCTCAGATGAAGATACCAATATTTTTATTGGGTTCCTCTTTCGGAGAGGTGTAAGATCGATATAAAATTGATCTTAATCTGATGAGAAAAACATTTATTTTGAATTTATTTTTAATAATTTCAAATATGTGCAGGTCGGCCTTAAGGTTTTACACCCCCAACAGATGTGTCACACACCTCAATGATGGATATATATACAGTCAACGTTGGAGAGCATTTCACTCACTCTCATCTACACACATCTCCTTCTCTGATTGGATACAAGCATCTGAGAAGCAATTCTCATGTGGGAAAAAGGACGAAGTTACTGAAACTGGAAAAAGGATGAAATTTCTGCAGTTAGGGTTTCTGGGCAAGTTTGACCAGGTTGACTTTGGTCAATGCATGGTCTGAATTGGCTGATTTTTGGTGGAGAGTTCGATCTTGGAAGGCCGTACACTTTGGCACAAAATTTGAGGTCAAAAGGTTGACCAAAGTTGGAGTTGCGTTGACTTTATTGTTGCTGCACTGTGTTGAATTTTCTCGACTGCGTTGAATTTTTATGGGGTTGACTTTGAGTTGATTGAGTGACTGATTTGAGGATTGTTGTGACACATTCTCGGTTGGTTGACCAAGAAGACTTTGCTGGTTGAAGCATCCTGTTGACCGCCGTAACGCACCAACACATTCTTCTGTTTCTGGTTTGTCTTCTATAGATCCACTGGTATGTTCTATCAGCATTTTACTTAACTATTTATGTGATTTCTGTAATAAAAGTAAAGTTGCATCAAGCATAGAACATCTACATAAATTTACAAGTCCTCAAGAAGATCGGGTTGGAGCCCTAGAGGTTGGAGCCTCATAGAGACAAGGTTGGTGCCTCAGGAAGACCAGGTTAGAGCCCTAGAGGTTGGAGCCTCGTGAAGTCCAAGTCGGTGCTTGGCAAAGTAAATGTTGGAGCTTGGTGGATTGAAGATTGGTATCTTCATCCAGGGTTGGGGCCCTAAACATTGTTGTAAAGAAGAGGATTGAAGTACTCATTATATTTGAATAATAAAATTATTTATTCTACATTGTTCACTTTGTGCTCTAATTATAAGTGATCTTAATTGGTAAAGATAAAAATTGAAAATAAATACCGATTCACCCCCCCCCCCGGTGTTTCCAACAGAGAGAAAGGTGCTTCTAGAATAACCTTGTCCATCTAAATTTTTCACCGACACTAGGTGATACTGGAAGATCCAACTCTATCCCAATCTCCCTTAAACAAATCCTCTATGCACTTGGCTTGAACTCTCCCTATCCTGGTTGGCTTTAACTCTCCCTATATTGGCAGTCTCTAATTGTGTGTCTGCCTCCATTCGCCCCGGGCTATGGTCCTCATCATCTTGTTGGTCAGCCCAACTACCAACTAGCTTAGAGTCTAGACTCAAATCGAGATACTAGATGAGGTTCCATCTTGAGTAGCTTCTTTGCAGGTATTGTAATTGACTCTTGCTTTAAGGATTCCCTCTAAGTTTTTCTTTCCTCAACCATCACTTCTCTACTCTGATCTCTCCTTGCCTACTCTGAATTCATAAAAAATTGGGGAGATAGGGTGGTGAGTTAGCTACCGAATTCAAGTGACACCTAAGCCAAAGGTAGACCACTTCATTATCAGTGGATCATTTATCAATCAAAGAAAAATAAAAGTAATCAAGATGTGTCATGAGAAAGGCATGTTTTTTTTTGTTGCACCAAAATTCTCTCAGGGTTCTCTCTTTACCGAAACAGAGATGAAATTAGTCCTTAGTTGGTTGAAGCATGTTACATACTAAGCTGCATTTGTTTTGGCTTAGGTACATTTCTGAAAGAAGAAAGACAATAAGAGCAAAAATATTTGAAAACAACTAGAGAATACCAATTCTAATCCTTTAAGAACATGGGTGATTGATGGTTTTTGGGAACACACGTACAATATTATGTATGTACATTAAAGAAAATATACATGATATCAAACACCAAAATAGAAACTCAGCTTCCCAAACCTGAGGTTCCAAGCTGCTAAATGAGTTTGTGCATTTTTGGAGTATTTGCACTTATAAAAATTCATCTAAAAGAAAATATAACCCAATTTCACAAAAAATGTAAACTTAAATATGTTCTAAAATCCAAGAAAATAAATTAACAAAAGGACTTGAAACAAAGGCACTAGTCCGCCAATCCTTTTAAATTGGTTCACATTAATTCACAATGCTTGACATTGACGTGAACAAATTCTTTCATATCTCCGAGACACATGTTGAGAGTCAATATAGGAAACATATTTTTGGTGGATACAATTTACTAGGACAATTCATCATAGATCCTATCTTGAATGCTTACTTCCTCTCATTAGAAGCTTGCATTCTCATTTTCCCAAACTCGACCGAAGTTGCACAGTCATTTCTTTGCCTTAGGGCTATTATGAAATACAAAATAAACAATATTTCAATTCTTAATGCCCTGATTTTCTAGGAAATCCAAGAGAAAAAGATACTGAAGTGTTCATGATAAGTTTCAGCCATCTAGTAAAATTTTATCATGCATAAACCAAAACTGAAAATTCTTATTTCAAGCAGTAAAACAACCCTTAATTTCTTCAGTTACAATGTTAAACAATTTTATAACTTGATAACAACCAGACTAGGCTGGGATGAACTAGCTGGTGTGACTGTTTTCAAGGAAAAACTGGTGTGAACCACTGCTAGGGACTAGAAAAGTCCAATTCAGTACCTAACCAACCCTTTTCCACCAAACTGGCTGGTTTTGTACAATGTGACTAAGAATGCTTGGAACACAAATTTTTAAAAGAAAGCAATAATTTATGAGTGGACCAGCCTAGTATTCAACCTTTAGGGCGTTACTAATGCTATGCAATTAATGGTAATGTTAGAATTATTTTAGAATGTTTGAGAGTGTTGACCAAAGTTGTCTTTGATGTCAATAAGATGGCAAGCACTGTTGAAGCATGTCATAAATATTTGACAATATGATGCCCTAGCAAGACCTAATGGTTAAAATACCCTTGTTATATATGCTGCTATCTATATGATGACAAGCCCCAGATCCTTTTGATGTCCTAGTCTTTGTTAAATAATTGTCCTAATCTTGAAAACCTTAAGAAAGATGCCTTAGGCTGCTGGTATATGGGCTATTTTAACGTTCAATAGTTAACTGAAAAGGGACCACTGTGGACTAAAATCAAAGGTTGTTTTGACCATCGTATCTTCTGAAAAAAAGGAGTTGTTTTGAGTTGTTTAGGCCTGTTTTTCAAGGACTAATTGAAAACTATTTTTTTGTGGAATATTGAGCTCCAAATACAAACCTTGTTATAGTTTCAAGATTGTCTTCATATCAGAAATTGAAGGCCAAAATTAGATCAATCAAATGATTTTAGTGAGACCTATTCTAGGCTTGTGCAAGCTAGTATTGAAGAACAAAATTAATGGTTGATTTAGCTCAGCAAAAGGAATAGATTTGAAAACAAATTTAAAGAGAAGACTTAAGCTAGCCTGGTTTGTCTTAAAGGACAGACTTGAGGACTACCTGAAGCACACACAGTGTTAGCAGAAGATAAATCAGTGTATAAATGAGTTTCACAACAGAAAAACTAAAGAGTGACAACAGTAGTAACATGAGGCTACTATGGTGGAAATTGCAGACACTTAAAAAATTGTAAATCCACCATCATCTAATGACTGAAATAAATTAAATAATAAGCATGCACAAGACGACACCTTAAAAATGCAAATTTTAATACATTTGTTGAACAGGTCGACTAAATGTCAGGTCGGCTCTCTAGCACTTAAGTCGGATCTTAAGGAAACCGACACGTCCTTTCATTGTGACAAACCACTATAAATACGAAAGTAACCTTGTCACTCCTAGGCAAGAAAAACTCGGTCAAGGAAGTATAAACAAAAGTTCAGTAAAGAAGAAAGGTGTTTGGGTTATATCTTGTGAGCTAAATTTAACTTTTGTTACATTCCTTATCTCAGACCTTTGAAAACAGTAATTTTGGCTCTGTAATACTGAGATTCTCAGCCCTTGTGGAACCTCTGAAACTCGGCCTGTGGAAGTACTAAAATACACAAACCTGCAACTCTGTTCCTCAGACTTGTAGCATAATTGCAGACCTGTTGATCATAGAACTTGGCCTACTAAAGGCCTGAAATCTCATACCTGCAGCTCTCAACTCTTCTGTAGCTCGGGTCTGTAACCAGAATTTATTACCCTCTATGGAATTCGGCCTATCAATCATTTCAGGATTTCATTTGACCTTTTGAATGTGGATAGGGTTTGAATTTGTTGAAACTAGGCTCAGAATTTGGAACTATCCTCATATCAGAAGTAGATCCTCCTTTGGTGAAGTAAGACCTTAAATTTGTATACCAGATTCCATTTTGTAAGAGTACAGATCTCATATTAGTGGCAGATTTGAAGACACCATAGTGAAGCAGTTCTTGAACCTTTTAAGGTGTTGGAGACATTGTTTTTGTTTGGGCATATTGAACTTGGAGACATTGTTGGTGACTCTTGAAGCACTTAAAGACATTTGTTAAACAGAACAGAGCCTGTGATCATCCTTGGAGCAAAACTTGATAGGCATTCTAGAAGCAGATATTGGACACTAAAACTTATCTTAGAAGATACCTTGAAGAGTGTTGAAACAACTTATTGAAGATGTCCTGTGGAGAAGTATATTTGGAGTCTTTTTAGTGCAGTGAAGACAAATTGCTTGAAATATTTGTAGTTTGATCATACCTTGTGATAGCAAAGAAAATTATCTTAGTTTGTGCTGGAGATAGCCCTTGATTTTTGAGATAGTAACCTTGTTAAGGTCATATTGAAGTAGTCTTTGGAAGCAGTTGTTAAATTTCAGACCTAATAAACCCTAATTGTAACAACATTGATGAAGTGCCCTAATGAAGTAACCTTGAAGAAGATTCCTTGTGTAGATGAAGAGTCATGGAGACACCTTTTGGTGCTAAGTTGATGTTAACTTGCATTCCTTGAGCATAGTGATGAAGATCCCTTGTAGGCTTAGAAGTGTTTCTGCCAATCAAATTTTCTGAACTATCAAGAAGAGGACCTCCAATGGTCCTTTACCATCTCTGTCTGAATCACATTGTGTATTGGATGGCCAGTTGTAGCTGAACTTATCTACCTGGAAATCCCACTAATGATAACAATCATCAATGTGTGATCCAAACCAAATGGATTCCCAATTGCATACACTTTTTGTCCTACAAAAATATTTGCAGAAATTTCAACCGCCATGGGTATCAATTTATCTTTTGGTACATTCATCCATAGCACTGAAAAATCGTTATCTTGATCATGTCCAACTACCTCTGTATCATGTGTCGACTGAACACCAATAGTTACTCTCATTGACTTCCACTGGTTTAGGGCATCTAACCATGAGATCTACCCCCTCCTCACTGACTTCCACATGCTTCCCTATCACGATTTAAAACTAATCCACAAGTTAGGATCCAACATCTACAAGAATGCACTGAAAGACATATCTTAAGCTCACTGTTTTGAGGTCTCCTTCATTGCTGCAATCTGGGCCTAGTTAGGGAATCACATAGTCCATTCTTCTAGCCTTCAATTCTGCCTAGAATTTCTCTAGATGAAAGTGGCTGCCCTTTGGAAGTACCCTCCTCCTCAATGCTGCTATCCTGGACATGAACCAACCCTAACACTGCCCTACGCAGCTCTGTTTAGGTTGGTTTAGGCCTATGGCCTTCCCACAACAGCCATCTAGGGATGCAATTGTATCTTCCAAGGGTCTAAACACCCTAACATACCCTAAAACATACAGAAATTATCCCCTCTTCCTTGGCCCTATAGAACAGCAAAATCGGCCTTCATAACAGTCACCAAGAGTGCCCTGAACTGCCCTCTTCTCCACGCTGTCAGCCCTCTTATGTCTGTGGCCCAAAACATAAGTTTGTTTCTCCTCCCTTTGTGATGGAAATGACAAGAGTATTGAAAATATTCACAAGTGTAGGCCTCCTATAACATGAGAGGTAACAAGCCAGAGGGAAAAAATTATCCAAGTGCAGCCTGCTTGGGTGTAGTCTTCTACTGGATTAATTCTCATTCCATATGATGGGTAACAGGGTCCACCAATCATGCATTTATTTATTGTATTGGGATGCCGACTAGCCTGGGAGGATATGTTGTCATTTCCCTACCAAATATGTGAGATGTGAACCCACACATGGGGACACTTACCCTGACAATTACTCATACATACATCAGAAATGACATGTGACAATTTCTGTAAGAGTCTAAGACTAAATTATTCATACATAACTGTGTTAGATGAAATTATTTTATGATTTTATGTGTTCTATTTCTGTCACTGATAAATGCTATAGTCTATTCTCATGTATGCATGAGATTTTTTTTTATCCTTGTCTCTTTTATCTTAGATGGGACCTAGTTGCATTAAGGATGTGTCCCACCCCTAAGGGATGCATCCACTGATGGATCAATCAGTGGATCTATGCTCACTATCAGTCCCCCTTGAATGGATCCAGCCACCATCATATGCAAAATGAAAGTGGGTTGGCTTAGACTTTAGTGTTTCCCTATCCATGAGGTACCAGGCAACTATTGGGGACATCTCTTTTTCTTTTGGGATGTTACCCACATCCCAGAAAATTGGTGATGTAAATTCTCCTGAAGATGGGTATATGTCCCTCAACTGTCTTAGGAATGTCTAGTTTCCACCTGTCAAAATCAGTTCCTCTTAAGTGCTCTTGATGAAAAGTGGAAACAAATCTAGCATTCCCTTGGGTGGGCTAGCATGGTATACAGAGGAAGGAAAGCAAGCATTGGTGTTACTATTAGAGCTGTCAGTAAATAAAAAATATTGGCAAAAAATCTAACATTAGAGCTATCCACCTTCACTGCATAAGTCCCATTGAAGAAATACTTTATATTTATCAACATAGGAGGCCACCTTCACTGCATAAGGCCAATTTAATAGTTAGTTAACAATCACTCATTGTAAAAAGGATCAACTTTCTTAATAAGGCCCAAAATAGCTAGTAGGCTCTCATTATAAGTGGGCCCATAGATAGATAAGATTTTATATGGATAGTTATATATTAAGTAGAAGAATATGTAATGTTTTGTCAAGAATTATGTATGTATATGGAGAATTCCTCTTGGAGGTTGCCCCCTTGAAGTGGAAAGTAAACATAGCTCTCTATTTTTTATCATCAAATAGATCTTTCTTAGGGTTTATTTCTCTTTTCTCTTGTGTTCTTGGGTTCTATGCTACATTTATGTGATTTTCTAAATTGTGGAGTTAATTACACTACAAGGGTGGTGGTTCTTGAGTACATTCCTTCGGATTCACAAGTTGCATATATTTTTACAAATCCCCTAGAAAATGAAAAGTTTAAGATGATGAGGGAGAGACTAGGTTTGGTGGAGAACACTTTCCTTGCAAAGAAAAGATTTATAGTTTTGATCTATTGCTCAATTAGCTCTCTAACACTGATGGCATATCAATAGGACTGATTTCTACCATGTAATGATATGCTTCAGCAGATCCATCTTCCTAGTTTCCTATGTGCAATAAAGAGAGAGCAAAGTGATGGTTGGACACTAATTTGTTGTGGAATGAAAGTGGCAATAATATAGAGAGAGAAAGTGAGGGCACATGCATGCTTCCAATTTGCATATACCAGACTCATCCTTGCCCCAAATTTAGAACTGTTGTTCAGATTTAACATTCCAAATAGCTAGAGTTTTCTTTTACCAATTGTACCATGTAATATCCCCAAATAGGGATAATAGAAAAATAACAATATTTCCAAAACTTGGGCACAGAAAAATATGAAAATTTATTGGTATATAAAAAATTCTACATCAAACCCAGATTTATATTCAAATCACTGATCTATTTTTTCTGCTAAAAGAAGTAAATTTCTAAGTATTTATGAACTTAGAAAAAGTACAACAAATCCCTTTATTTCTGCCCAGAAATTCTAGAAATGAAATACAATGACTTTCTTTTAATTTTTATGAGTTAAAATAGAATTAAGTATATACATTTAAACACAAAGTACCTCAGACACTATTTTTTAAACCCTAGTCATTCTCTTGAATGTTCAAAAATATTAGAGTTGTCATTTGTGTGAATACAATTTTTTCGGTTTCTTATGATTAATCATTAACCTATAAATCTAATATTTTTGTATATGCCCATTAATTCAATAGTTTTGCAAGTAGTAGCTACTATTGGTTGCATATTGTTTAGTTGTCATTTATCATTCATCTCATTTTATTGTATGTCTTTTGTAGATTTTTGGCCAAATTTTTCTTGTAATAACATTTTTGGACATTTTTTCCAGCTGGTGCACTTTCTGTAGGTTTCTCTGAGACAAGAACCAACTTAGAGGCACCAAAGTTTAAGCATTTTGGGTAGCAGTTTCAGAAAATGAGAATAAAAGTTCTTTCAATGTTTCTGTGAAGAATAATGTTGCAAATATTGGTGATGCTGCCAAGGTAGTTGTCAACAAGAAGAAGAAAAAGAATATTTTTTCAGTAAGGCAAATGTTGCAGCTCCCATTGGTGATTTATATAATGCTTATAAGGTTCAGGAAGAGGAGGAAGATGTGAACCTTCCAGAACCATCCAAAGTAGTAACTGATGTTGTCAAGAGTAAGACTTCCTTAAAAGAGTTTGAGAAGCAAGTCCTGAAAGAAGTGAATGACTGGGAATATGCAGTTGAGATTTCAAATCCTATGAGTCAAGTAGCTATTTTAGTTACTAAATGTTCAGGAGACCGAAAGTACTCCAGTGATTTTTTTTTTTGACAATCAAGGATCAATGCAAAGATCTACCAAATCATTTTGAAATTTTTTCAGACATTGTTGAATTACTTGGAAATTCCCAAGCACTTTCTAGTCATGTAGGAGAGGCTGATGCATTAGCAAGAAGTTCAAGAGGTCTTGAAAGGCATTCGAGTGGAAATTATCGACTTGAACGTCATGGGAGAAATATGGCCAGTTTGGATGATGATAGATGGGCCAAGCCGATGGATGCTTTTGATGTTGGCTATGATATGCAGATGGATGCCAGTCTAAGTGGCTCCTCTTCTATGTTTCAACTTGGCCAAAGTTATAATACTGGCTTTGCAAGAAATACTTGTGCAGGACAAATGAGTATGAATGGCATCTTTCCTGGAGGGCCTTATGTGCAAGCATAATTTCCACAAGTTGGACTTGCGAGAAATAATTCTGATGCTGATAGCTGGTAGCGTGCTTCTGGTTTGCAGAAGGGTTTGATTCCTCCTCCACAACCTTCTCTGCCCACAATTCATAAATCAGAGAACCGATATGAAGTGGGCAAGGTTTCTGATGAGGATTAGTTGAAAAAATGACAAATTAAATCCATCCTTAATAAATTAATGCCCCAAAACTTTGAAAAACTTTTTGAACATGTCAAAGAAGTAAACATTGACTTTGCATCATGTCTTCATGGTATAATATCTCAAATATTTGGCAAAGCCTTGATGGAGCCGAATTTTTGTGAAATGTATGCAAAATTCTGTTTTCAGCTTATTGTAGGATTACCAGAATTTTATGAAGATAATGACAAGGTTGTTTTCAAGCGAGTTCTTTTGAAAAAATGTCAGGAAGAATTTGAAAAAGATGAAAGAGAAGAGGTAGAGGCTAAGAAAGAAGAAGAGGATGGTGAAAAAAGCCTTTCAGTAGAATAAATACGAGAGAAGAAGGTTGTAGCACAACGATGAATGCTAGGAAATATAAGGTTTATTGGTGAGCTTTATAAAGAAAGTATGTTGACTGAAAGAATTATGCATGCATTCATCAGGAAATTAATTGGTGAATTTCAGCATGTAGAGGACGAAAATGTTGAAGATTTGTGCAAACTGATGAGTACTATTGGTCATATGATTGACCATTCAAAGGCCAAGGAACATATTGATTCTTACTTTGATAGGATGACAAAAATGTCCAATACCTAAGGGCTTCCCTCTAGGCTGAGGTTCATGTTGAAGGATTTTATTGATCTGATGAGGAATGGATGGAAACAAAGGTGGAAGGTTGAGGGCCACAAGAAAATAGAGGAAGTGGATTGGGATGTTGTGCAAGAACTACATGGGTAGGGAGGCCGCTCTCGAGGTACCAATATGGGACATGCAGGTCAGAGACTTGTGACACGACTTGATCATGGTATGAGAGGACCCGTGATGCCACCTTACATGGCATGTGCACAAATGGGTTCACTTCCACATATGGGGGGATTAAAGGGCCACAACCCCATATGGGACCATGTGACTATGATTCACTAGTCAAGATACTTAGATTGTGGATTGGGCTCAATTTGAAAATCGGTCTATGCCAAGCCCTTCAACACACAGAGTTGTTGATGATGGCCACTTGAGTTTTGGTCCTAAGGGAGGTTTTGGAAAGGGAATAAGAGGGAGGGCTCAACCTCTGCCATATGCTAAGAGTGCTCTAGCAAATATTCCACCATTCACATCTCCGAGTAATAGATGAATATGTGTATGTCCAATTTCAGGTTGTAGTTCTGACCGGATGCCAGTTGGTATGAGAGATGAAATTTTGACAAGGACTTATGCTGCAAAAAAACCTTTATTTGCAAAATCACGTGTCTAGGAAACAAATTTTTTGGATAATGACAAAAGAGAGTTTAAGAATTCATACTCATTAGGTGACAGAGATGGGAAGATTGCAAATGTTTAATTTCAACAAGTGACAAGGTTGTGTCCACCATGGAAAAAACAAAGTGGTTGAAATAAGGGTCAAACCATGCTACCAATAGGAAAATAAAACTACGCGAAGAAGGGGTGGGCGACATTTTGGTTGGTAGAAAAGGATCTACCAACATCACCTCGAAGAAGCACCTAGTTTTAAGAGTAGTTTGCTGGGAGAGGTGGGAAGGTATTGTCGAAAGTTGTTGGTGGAAGAACTGTGGCCTGCATGCAAGCCCACACTCGAAAAAAACAAAACCAAAAGATGCATAAGGTGGCAACTCACTAAGAAGGAAGCAAAACGTGCTAGACTAGTCGACACCACTCAGCCGTTGAGAAATCGTGAGGGAAAAGACACACAAATGACTGATAGAAGGGAAGCTGTCAACATAATTAGTTTGTGGATGGAGTGCTATCAGAGCTAGCTAGACCTGTGTCATTGCAGGTTTAGTAGCCACCACACATGCTGTCGAGTAGCCTAGTTGAAGTCACAGTGATGTGCCGTCAGGCACAATATACGAGAATTGGAGCAACTACAGTTGACAAGCTCGAAAGTGCATAGATCGTAGTCATAAGTAAGTAGGTGGATTGTCGGGTCGGGTGCAAGAGCCTGTGTCATAATTCTTGCGCCTACATCCAAAATAGTCCTGCCTTCAACATGGTGCACATTCTCAAATATAGTTTTTTAATAAGCATACATCCTCACGTGTCACATTTGGGAAAAGACTTGTAGGGAATCTCCACAATTCTCTTACTGCCCATGTCTTTCCTTGTACCAAATCACTAACATTTGTGCATCTCCTTTACTAAATAGCCAATCTTTTCTCTCTTCAACATCTCATAATTATAATGAACAATTTCCTCAAGATGGTGTTTATCAATGAACTTTTCCTCATGAGAAGGTGTCTCATCTCAAGGAGCAATTTTCTCATCAACATACCATTTTGAGGGAATTTATAAAGAGGATGATAGAATAAATTTAAGAGCGATAGTTAAAGATGACTTCATATTTCCCTAGTTTTGTAGGTGAGGTGGGTAATGAGGCATTGCTGGATCAAATATCAAAGGAAGAATTACAAAAAATTTTGCATTGTTTCCAAAAGTATAAGAACCCTCAACCACTTTGCAAGACAATATTATTCTTCTAGGGGTTCTATGACTTCCTTCAAACAGAGCAACTAAGAATTGATGACAAATTAAAATACACATGCAGGATTTGGGAGCTTTCAATTTAACATTTCAGGCTTTAATCCCAAAAATTAGACAAGAATGAGATGATTTCAGACCCATATCACTATGTAATCTCATCTACAAAATCATTGCAAAAATTAGTGCATGTAGGGTCAAAATCCACTAAGTTTATTTTGTGTCATTAGAACAAATTTTCATCCTTTTTGGGAAACAACTCCATTATGGAATAGGAATAGCCCAAGAAGGAATTTATAACATCAAACTAAAAAATTACAAGCAATGTTAGTGATATTGACTTTCCTCAATATTTTTGCAATTCTAATTAATGACTCAACCTATTCTTCTATCATTCCTATAAGAGACCATGGGTAGGTATGACTAATGAATCCTTTTCTATTGTTTACTATACAGTAGGTGGTCTCAACAGAGTTGTAACAGAAAAAAATTAGATTCAAATTTTATAGATATAAAAGATAAAAACAAATGTCAAAGTCTTTGTTTGATTGTTACTTGACTCTATTGTGGGCATGTTACAGAAAATGTGATTGGAAAAAGGATGGGGAAACAGTGCATATCATGTCTTGGATATGGTTCATTCGCTGTTAGAGATCGCTTAGCCACTCGAGTCATCGACTTTGGAAATGTTTCTAGTAGTAATTCCTAAGGTTTTTAATGTTGTGATTATTTCACCTCATGGTTTATTTGGACAAGTAAATGTTTTAGGAATGCCAGACACGACATCGGTGGACAGGTAAACAGTTCTTTTATAATTGCAATTTCCGTTCCATGATATCATCTATTGTTTGATTGTATTTTGGATGTTTCTTTTGATTTTGTTTTGTCTTTTAACTATGAAATTGAAAACATTTAGTATCATGTTCATTTAAACAAAAACCAAATCTTGAAGATGAAATTAGTATTACACTATATTGATTGGAATCCTTATAGCTATTTTGTGTTAAAATATTTTCATGACTATTAGAAAAGGTTACTTTCATGTTGTTATTTGAGTACATGTTTTTTATGTACTTGACTAAGTTCATGCGTTAGAAAATGAAATGTTGTGAATAAAACGACAAGGATTAAACATCACTTTTTCACAAGTTATCTACAACTTGAGCTTTTTAGCATATAACTTAGTTGAGATGATTTTTCCTAAGCTTTCCTTGAAATTTGAATACTAAGTTACTAAGGTGTTCTTTTCTATATATGGTGAAATTTTATTTGCTTTGTTTATACAGGTTATATGGCCACATTATAGTGGCCATTATCGCTCCAATGAAGAAAATTTGTTCGAGTTTCTTACTTGTATGGGGAAAAATGGCTTTGACATTGCTGATGTTGAGGTATATGTCGTATAAACTATTTATAGTCTAATTTATTTTATATTCTAGTGTTCATTGTCTTTCATGTCTTACACTCTACATTGTATCTTCTTTTGTTTTCAGAAAATGAACTCAGTATTGATGGTAAGAAGCAGGAATTGAAAAAAGAGGGGAGCAATAACATTAGAGCGAAAAATGCAAAAAGAGAGAGAGGAGAACTTGTCTGGTGATACCTTTAGAGCCAATATCCCACATAAGACACACATATAAAGACTGATGGTCAAGTCTTTTGAGTTTGTGAATTCACCTACAATGCTTTGACAACACAATGAAAATGTTTTGAAGTGATGAAACATCATTTTGTGTGTAAATTGTAGTCCAACCAATATTAAGTTGGAAACCCATATTGTAATACTTTAACATTTCATATAATATAATTTATGTGGTTGAAATTATTTATAGGTGCATTTGATATTGTTTAGTATTCTAATTAACATATGCAACTTTGTGTTTTCATATTAGATGAACATGCACATTGTATGACATTTTTTAAATCATACAAATTAATTTATGTTGATTAATAATAAACACAAAATCAATTTGAAACTACTAAATTAGTAGTTTATATTGATTAATGATGAACACAAATAAAATGAATATACGACTAAATTAGTCATTTATAATGATTATTAATGAAAGTAAATGACATGAATATAAACTACTAAATTAGTCGTTTATATAATGAATATGAAACTATCAAAAAAAGATAAATGACTACTTCAAATGATAAATTTGTGATTACAAATGACGACTAAATTTTGCATATATACGACTATTAGTAGCTAATTTACAATATCTTATAACACGACCAAAATTTAGTCATATTTCTTTGGTCATTAATTGGTTTCAAACTATGACTAAAACTTGCATATATATGACTATTAGTAGCTAATTTACAGTATCTTATAACACAACCAACATTTTGGTCATATTTCTTTGTTCATTAATTGGTTTTCTCAGGTGATCATATAGTAATATATTTTGTTGTATATTTGGTCATTAATTGTGACAATTAATGACCAAATCAAAGATTAAATCAATGACCAAATTAATGACCAAATCAATGACTAAATTAATGATAAAATCAATCACTAAATTAATGACCAAATATACTACTAGACAACAAAATTGAGATAACCAATTAATTACCAAGCTAAAAACAACTAAAATTTGGTCACGTTATAAGATACTGTAAATTAGATACTGTTTGGTCTCAACCTAGTCTCCTAAATTTAGTTCATTTAATTCTCAACCAGGGTTGGTAAACTGCTGAAGTGAAGTGCACCGTATGTGCCTAGGTGTTTGTCTCTTAATGCGTTGTGTTTAGTGTTTTATGACGTTTTTGGTATTTTGTGATGATTTATGATGTTTTTGGTCTTTTGGTAGTTTTATGTTCACAAGGAAAATGACTAGAAAGCTAGTGGAAAGAAGCTAATGATTAAAACAGAGTGAAGCCTAATTGGTTGATGACAAGTGGCAAATGCAAAGGCAACTACTGAAACAAAATCAAAACTAAACTATGACTAAACAGAAACAAAGCTTTGATAATTACTTTTAAGAAAATGACTCAAAACATAAACTCAACTTGTCCAATTCTTTCATCAAAGGTATTTTGAGAGAGAGCTTGAGAAATGGTCAGCTAAGTATGAAAATTCTCCTAACTAAACAATTAAACAACTAGCTTATAATGATGCAACATTTTATCCATGATTAGAGATTTGTTGAAGCATATTTGGAGGAAAACATTGATACCATCATAAGATCTCTACTCTAAGACTAGTTCCTAACTCTATTCTGCAACTTAGTTAATCATCACTAAACCTCGCCCAAGAGTTATAGATTTCTTTTTAAAGTAGTCTTTTGAGGAAAGGCTCTGTTTATGAAGTAGTAAAGAAGTTGCAAAAGTATCTCAGGCCTTGAAATGATACTGTCTTATGTTCCTATGTTTATGAATCAATTATAGATTTGGAACAAGAAGAGGTTTGTAAATAATGAAGGCTGTTTTGTTAAGTTTAATAACTGAAGTAATCTAATATGCAGTGGATGACAACTAAATGTGGAGTGCAAATGCAATAAGTTAAGCTAAAACTGAACTTAAGATGTCACTAGTCTAAAATAGTGCTGAAATAACAAGTCATTATCAAACTCAAAACAAAATAACAAAGCATGAGTTAAATGCAATTAGACTCCGGAGTATCCTAACTAAGCTATCATGCATTATTCTATAGGATTATACAACCTGTTTTTCCATCATGATTGGTATTTTGGAAGAGTTTCTTAGAACAATCCTGACTGTACAATTCAGTGCAAATTCAAACATAAAGACTGAAAGCAATTTAAAAACTAAGATGTCACAGCTGTCTCCTACCCATCATTATGATATTTTGGAAGAGCATTTTAAGAGCAAGGTCAGCCATGTTACTTAGTGAAAACAAAACAACTGAAACATTCGTTATCACAATCATGCCTTAAACATCATAAGGATTTTTTGGAAGAGTTTCTTCTTTTGGAAGAGTGTTTAGAACAAGTGCAGCTGTGATAGTGAACAAAATAAACTACAATTAAATCCTACAACACCATAGCCATTTCCCATTCATTATCATAATCTTTTGGAAGAGCTTCTTCTTTTGGAAGAGTTTTTAGAACGAGTATAACTATAGTGGCTAATGAAAACAACTACGAATTCAAACTTCAAAAACGTAAAGGCAACTAAGATACTTATCTAAATTATGCAAGTAAAACCATGCAGGAGGTAGGGGCCCTCTACCACCAGACGAAATCTAACTCCAAATCAAATCAACGCTTTCAAAACAATACTGTCTTCTTCATTAAAGGAGAAATAACTTGAACAGAGCAATCTGCGTCTTCAGAAATGTAGCACAAAATCTAAGCAAAATCTAGAGCAAAATCTAGCCTATCTCTCGGTTTCCCAAGTGTTTTTATAACAAATTTACATAACAAGACTTGCAAAAATTCGAGGATCATTGTCTTTCCTTATCGAAATCATACTAGGACTCTTAAAGTGGCAGCGTAAAAAGGAAAAGGACATCCTGAATAAGACAAATTCTATTAGAAGCCCTACTTTCTTAAAAATGTGTTCCCACGTACCTAAAACCATATCCAGCACTGGTTTTTCTTCAGGCATAACAACAATGACATGACGTGGAATATATACTCCATGTGGTTATTGGTTTTTGAGAGGCCACTGTGATTATTATTAACGTAGACAACAGAGATTGCTTCTGGGTTAGTTATTTAATGTCCGTACTGCAAATTAGTTCCGGTCAAAATGCATTATAATGACAAAAATCACAAAACTTAGCAAGTCAGTCATGTTAATCATTCTAAAAGTAATTTTAACTAAATTCATTGATCAATTGGGTCTGGGATAACAATGGACAAAGGAAAATGAGGTAAAGTAAGATGAAAGAAAGCAAAATCTTGAGGCTCAACAGATACTATTGGTCACCGACAGAAAAATAGTCGTTTATATGCAAATTTTAGTCGTTTTTTTAGTAATTAATTATCCATTTTCTACTAGTGATTTGTATATATTTTAGGCGTTGAACAGAATCACATTTAAGAACAGATACCCCCTTTCCAAGATAGATGATCTACTAGATCAGTTGTAGTAAGAAAAATACTTCACCAATATGGAATTGAAGTTTGGATAGGACCAGGTTCGAGTCAAAGAATAAGATACATGGAAAAATACCTTAAAAACAAGGAAACGTTTATACAAGTGGTTAGTCAAGCCATTTGGCCTATGTAACGCACTGACTACATTTATGATATTAATGAATGATGTATTTTTCCCTTTTATAGATTCATTTTTTATTGTATATTTGGATGATATACTGGTATATAGTGCTACCTGGGAGGAGCATATGTCATATTTGATGCAGGTGCTAGAAATATTGAAGAATCACAAAATATCAAGAAATGTGAGTTTGCGCAACAGTGTTTGGTGTATCTGGGGTATGATCGGTGGAGGAAAGGTGCAGATAGATCCTTCCAAGATGAAGGCCATCATGAAATGGCCAGTTCCTACTATTGTTTTTGAGGTCGATAGTTTCATTGGGGCAGCACAGTACTTGAGGAAATTCATAGCCTCTTTTTCAATAGTAGTATGACTACTCCACAACATAACAGTAAGTGGCAAGAGTTTCCAGTGGGGAAACGGTCATCAGAGGGCTTTCAAATAGCTAAATATTAAGAAAATCAGTCAAGAACCAGTTCTATAATTACCAATATTTCAGTAGCCCTTTTAAGTGTAGATGGATGTGATTTGGTATGTTATGGGAGTTGTCTTGATGTAGGGAGGAAGGCTTATATTCTACCATTCAAAAGTTTTTCATGGGGCGGTTCTTAAATACCCTACCTATGAAAAGGATCTATATTCCATGGTGCAAGTTGTGAAGAAGTGGAAGAATTATTTGATGGGAAAGGATACAATAATCCACACATATCACCAACCACTATAGTAGTTGTAAGCACAAATTATGCTACAACATACCAGGCATAACACATGGATGGGTTTTTTTACAACAATTTCATTTGGTGATCAAGTATAAGAAGGGAAGCATAAAAAATTTGGATGACATGATTTCAAGGCTACCCATATCAAATATTACTACTTTGGGGACTCTTATGAACATGGATCCATTCACCCATGATGCCTTCAGAGAGGCATATTATGAGGATGAGGACTTCAAGGAGGTATATCATCAATTGTAGAGTCAGAGTCATATGCATGATGGAAATAACACTGCTAACTACCATCTCTAGGATGGGTTACTCTACAAGCTGGATAAGCTATGTGTTCCTAAAGGTGAGTGATTGTAGCTGATAAAAAAGGCTCACACCTCCAAGGGTGCAGTGAACTTTGGTGTAGGGAATACTGTGGCTAACTTGCAGAGGTATGTGTATTAGCCTTAGATGAAAGAGCAAGTAGCTAGGTTCATAATAGGATTCATAATTTGTTGTACCAGAAAGCCTAGAAATAGGAAACAAGGTTTATATCATCCCTTACATGTACCTACTTGTCCTTGGGAAAGAATTTCCATGGACTTTGTGGGAGGTTTACTGAAAACCAAGAAGGGACATGATTACATGTTCATGGTAGTTGATAGGTTTAACAAGATGTGTGTCCTGATGCCATATAAAAATACCATCAGTAGGAAAGAAGTAGCAAACTTGTTCTTTGGAAAGGTCTGGGTGCACTTTTGGATACCAAGGATCATTATTTCAAAAAGGGATACAAGATTTCTTAGTGTGTTCTAAACTACATTGTGGGAGAACATGGACACAAAGTTGAAGATATCTACAACATTCCATCCACAGATAGATGGGAAGACATACGTATTCAATAGGACTTTGGTGCAGCTTCTAACATAATAGAACCAGAAGCATCTAAAGACCTGGGATAAAAATATGGTATATATACAACATTCTTACAACAGAGAAGTCCACACTTCTACGAGAAAGTCCCCATTTGAAACTTATTTTGGATATTTTCTACCTTCACCATTGGAAATTGCATAAGGGCAATAAGGAGGAGTGAGGGAATATCTTAGAAGAGATGCTTTCACTATCACATTTCGGGTTAAAATCTGACAGTGGAATCCGACAAGCGGATAAAATCAGAACCACCGTCGGATGTTTAATGTATTTTTTTTGTTTTTTTAAAGATCGACGATCTTCGATTATGCAACGTTAATTACATAGATTCACATATTCATTGATCATTATCTTGTCACCGTAAAATGGCCAAATTTCGGCATTGATGGAATTTTACCATTGTGCAACGTTTACCTGACAGACTAGCGTCGAATATCCGATGGGAAATTTATTTATATATATGTAGGGCCAAATAACTATTTACAAGCTCCACACTCTTGTTATATGATTTTGAAATGTTATAGGCCTATTTTGAGGTTAATTTTGATTGATAATCATCACAAAAAGCTATTTGGTGAAAAAAAATGTCAGATAACATTCCTCAAGGACTAGGCCAAGGAGATGTGGGATCAACATTAGGGGCTTTGAAGGATAGAAAATGTTATTTCCCTTGTAAAAAGTGCAAGGGCTTGAAATTAAGGAGAATTTTAATAACAAGAGCTAAAAATCATTATAGAACTTAGGGACATGTTGAAGGAAGAGATGAATATCATCCATTAGTAAGTACTTATTCATTATCATCCATTAGACCATAAGAGACTTGTTCTTTATATTTCTTATACAGGCCATAAGAGACTTGGTCTTTACTTAGTTCAAATATATAGTCAATTGCACAAGTGACAATCTTCCAAAATATACATTTTTTGCTTTATGCATTGATAAAAAATATCATGATGAGTTCTAGGTAGTTAATTTGCAATTAATATTTACATTTGTTCATGAATATCGATGCTAGCTAGTTTGCAATTAATATTTATGCTAGGTAGTTTTGGAATTCATCGACGATCATTCTCTTTCTCTCCAAAACTAACCTCCTCTCCTTATTGGTGCACTATGTTTCTCATTTATTCAAGTTTCTACTACAAGGATTTCATTTTTCCCTCCCTTGTAGCACTAGGTTTTCCAATTTCCTTCATTCCTAACACTAGCTTTTTTACTTTTTTAACTTTCTAGTTCTATATTGTTTCTCATCTACCTTGTTTTATAGTGTTAATATTCCTCCTTTTTTCCTTTTCAAATACTAGGAATTCCAAATGTGCCCCTTTGTAGAGCTAAGCTTCCTAATTTGTGTTTGTTAATTAGAATTCCTTCTAGAAGTAGGACTTGCAATTAGGCTATTTTCTAGTAACATTGATTTTTCAATTGTACCTTTTTCCAGTGCTAGGAGTCTCCAAAATTCCTCATTCCAACATTGATCAGTTTCCAATTTTTCCTTTTTCTAGTGCTAGGTTTTTAAATTTTCCTCCTTTTGACCTTTTTCCATCTTTTCCTTCATTATTTTTCTCCTGAATTGGTTACAAAGGGACAATTTCCTTAGGATATTAAAAATTAATATTCAAATGCAAACATAGAATTAAAAAAACAAGAGAAGAGAGGAATAACAACGAAACAACCCATCATATAAAAAGAATTTAACCATGAATGAATTCTTTAATATGACTTTAGATGAAGATTTGTGAAATGCTTAATTGATATATTACAGAGCATCTAACAAGGATGAATTCTGCATATGTATTTTTCAACAAAACATGAAGATAACACAAAGATGAAATAAACAAAGAATAATCACATACACATAAGATATTGATACATTCTTCAACACACCATACTCTCGGAAACTCTAGTATAGAATGAGTATGTACTCCTCCAATGATTTTTCATTAATAGCTCAAATTTATAGAATCACAACGGTTTTTTTCTCCAAAATTACTCAAAACACGAACCCCTATTACATTATAAAATATTGTATATATACAAGCTTAGACTCCTCAACTCATTTTTAGAAATTACATAGAAAAATAAATAATTAAAAATTTTCCTATAATATTGGATCCCTGTTCCTGGAAATAACATATCTAGCAAATTTCTTCAGGAATTACTGTGATTAGATATCCCTGAATAACTTCTGGTTCCAAATAAAACTAACATCCTTTGAATCTATTGCTTCCTAGCCTCGCTCCTTGAAAATCTCCTGGGTAAACTACTTTTCCCAATAAATTTCTTCTTTATTCTCATTTTTTGGTAAAATATTATCTGAATTTACAATCAAATCCTTATGATTTGATTATCTCCTTCTGCATTGCTAGACCTTTTCTATTTTTGCTCGATGCTCCACTTGATTTTATGCATATCAAAATCTTCATGATTGTTGGATGTTGCTTCAAAAACAGATTATATCTCTTCCATATATTTCTCAGACTGAAATAACTCAATAGCTTTCACTAGTTGTAACTCTTTTACTTTAATATTTTTCCTCTTACCCTTAAGCTCTGTTTTATTTTCTACTTTCAAATCCATGCGAAATATTTCCCTTTTTTTCAAATTACTTGTGAATTTAATCTTTACTCTGTAAACAGAATGAATCAAAAGAAATATCTCAGCCAAAAATATACTCTCAACCACCAATTTTATCTGCAATCATAAATGAAAAGAACTGCAACGATAACCTTCCTCTCCCACAGCATGTGCAACATGTGTGGCTGCTTTTATTCGCCTGTAACACGTGCAAGGTCACCTCCAAATTTTCAACCAATATATTTCCCATGATTAAGCTTGAAATACCTGATAGGTACTTATTCTATGCTCATGTGCCAAAAACTTCACCCTCGAGGACTTGTTGCAAGAGATGAATCTGAAACATTCCATTTTTCTATAAATATGGAATTTTTTTCTAGATAGATGATGAAGGAAAGTATATTTCCAAATTTTCTCTGTTAATTGCATCTAATTCATAATAGAAAGTATATGTAACTAGTGGTAAACCAGCAATCACCTTTCTAACTTCATAAAGCAGGAAAATATCTTCTTTCGAGATTTTAATTATTTCCTCTCCCTTCATATTTGTACTGATTTGAATTATGGATAATATATCATTTCTTTCAGCTAGCAACATCATATGATATTCACTTTCTGGAATAAAAAAACCCTCTAAATTCCAAAACCTTGGAAAACCCAACAGAAACATTTGTCTGAATATTATTTTAAATCCTGATATTCTTTCTTTCATGAAATTTGTTTTCAATGAAAGATCCTTCATAATATGTTTTTTTATGATATACTTTCTTGCTTAGGATATCATTTCTGCTTTCTCATCTATCCTTGCAAAATTCAATTGGGATTTTTCTCTTGAATTTAAATAACTAATAGCATTTTAAGTCTTTGATGGTTTATCTCCCAACATCTCTTGAAAATTAACAATATTGGCTGAAACAGTAGAAGCCAATTCTCTTTCATCCTCCACTTCTACAAAATAATCTTTAATATTTTTAATTTCTAAAATGGTAAGATCCCATATCAAATATTTTTCTTCTATCAAACTCTGTTTTGTTAATTTCAACTATTGTTGTAGAAAATATTTCTCACTTATACTTTGATCCAAAGCTTTACCTTTCTCTTGAATCTCTTGATTATCTAAACCAGACTGCAAATTTTAATCTTCACATCCTGCATTGAAAGATTATTTAAATCTGAAATCAAAGAATATTTGGCTTCAGATTGGTCTACTTTCTCTTTATTTATTTTCAATTGCAAAATTGCATCCTTCAAGTTTTATGTTTCCTTCTTTAAATCATCTCTTTCTTTCTGGAAATACAACTCATAAGTCTAAGGATGATCAATCTCAGTAATATTAAATTTTTTCTTCAAATAATGAATAATATTATCTTTATCCTCCAAAAATTTCTTTGATGCTTGCTTTTCACTAGACTTCCCTTCTGTTGCTATCAAATGTGCTTCTAATTTCTTGTTTTGATTCTTCCATCCTTTTGACATGGATTTCTCTTTCTTAATTTTCTATTCTAATATGAAAACCTTATTCTCCAATTTATTCTTATTCAAAAATGAACTTAGTAGATCAGAATATACAACATCTGAGACTTGCTTATGGAAATGAATCTTATTTGGATCATTAATTTTATCCATTTTGATATTTTCCTCAAACATTTTCTTCTCATCTACCACAACAATATTCAGGGAATTACTAGTAGCTTCCTTGACAAAAAATAATGAAACATCCTTAATATCAACCTTTCTAACCTGAGATGACATTCTCATACTTTCTTGAATGGACATATTTTTCTTTTCAGCATAATATCTAAGAACATATTTACAGGATTAAAATTGAGAATGTGACTCTTGAGAAAATATGATTGTTTGCACTTGAAACTCTTCACCTCCTTGTTGGGCTTTAAATTCAGCCTAAGACATAGTCTTCTCTGAGGAAGAAGTAGCTCCTTTTACTTCTTCTAAAAAATTACCCTTTTCTTGGTAACTTGATTGTTCTTCATCATCAATCTTCATAATGTCAAATCCTTTAGGAATAACCTTTTTCTTCTTAAGATATTTTTCAACTCTAACCTATGACTTTGAAATTTCCTTATGAAAATTTTTGTATTAAATATCTTTTATCATGGAAGTCTTAACATCTGTAGTCAGAGGATTAGACTTCATTTGTACAGAAGAAGCAATATTCACTTATGGTTCCAAACATATGTCTTCATTTATTGTATCAGAATTGTCCCATTGAATTAAGTCTACCATTTCTTCATTCTCAAAATAACCACATCTATTATGACCCTTTCTCTTATTAAAAATTCCCCTAGGATCATACCTAACTTCCTGAGCTTCCATGAAATTCATTCTTTTAACAATTTACTCTATGATTGGAAGCGCTGGAAAAAAGAGACTACAAAAGGTTCAACTGTGTTTTGAATTTTATATTGGCTCCTTTTATATTTTTGACAAAATTCTCTTGATCAATGAATAACCTTTGCCTCCAAAACTCCAGAGCAAACAATCTTTGAACCAGAAAAGATGGCAACATGACAGGTTCTTTTGTAAATGCTTAAATCTTTATAACTATAAAATATTTGAATAGAAACCAATTTGCAACATGATAATTTGTCATTTTCATCTTGCTCCTCATTTCCTCAGAAATCCTAAATAGAGTTGAATCGTAAAATAGTTGATACACTACATCCATAATTTCGTTGACAAATTTGAAGAAGGAAAAATCAATTGCTTCCAATAAGCAACTAAGATCCCTGATGAAAATCTCTAATTTTATATATTGCAATGCAATTTGATTCTCATGCATAATCATCTTAAGTAACAGTGTTTGATATCTGAAATTTTGTTCCAAGTGGAAATTTTCTAACTAAGAATGAATTTTCTCAGCGAGAAACTCATCAAAATTAAGACTTTGGAATTGTCGGACTGACTCACCTATACAAGACATCCTATCATGACCTCAAAAACAAAACTATCATCATCTAGGCCTAAGAACTGACATAATAAAGACAGTAAAAATTGAATGGGATGTTAAAAGATATAAATTTGATAAGGAAAAGACATTCCTTCAATATTTACTTCTTGTTTGACCATTTTTTATAGAAACAAATGCAATTTTTCTTGAACTAACTCTAAAACTAAACTCAGACTTGAAAACTCATAAAATTTCTCATCTAAATCATCATGTGAACCTGGGATTGATAAATCATTTCTGACAGTTTGGGAATTGACTTGAAACAGTACTTTATAACCCTGAGAATCCATTATAACCCTCTGAGAACTCAAATAATTATCTACTAACCATTCAATGAAGTTTGGAAAAGGAAAGACTGGCTCAACAAAAAATTGACAAATTGCAGACCTCAATTTTGTATGGAGGAACTTATGGATCTCTTACAATGAATTTATTCAACTCTTTATCAGATCCTACTGATAACCTAGTTTCAAAAACACCAGATACAAAATCTGAAAGATTTTCCTCCATGGGATCTAGATATTTAGAATTGAAAAAATTTACAGAAGGAGACACCATTTATCCAAAATAAAACTCTTGATTGAACATAGTGGTAACAGAGCTCTATGATGACAGAGTAACCAAAAAACGATGACGGAAAAATGACTTACCCAGCAAATGAGAAAACCATTGTCTTTCTCGTCGATTCTAAAGTTGTTTATAAATCCTACATTTAAAATCGCGAGCAATCTCAGAATCTCACATGTATACAACCAAAACCATTAAGGGGTTAGTGCTCGTCGATTGAAAATGAAAATAACATCTTCACAACTTAAACAGTGAGCAAATATAGACCGAGATCATCGTCATTAAAAAAATGTTAAATAAATAAAAATAAGAAATAAGAAATAGGCTCTCCTTTTTTACAATAAAATTTTAAAAAATTACCTTTTTTATCACAAAACCATGTGCAAATACTCCTAATGATGCTTAATACAACGTGAAATACAACCCAATGTTTTATAGTAAAACCATGTGCAATTACATCCTCAAATCCATTTTAAACCAATACCCCTTAGCCCATGGTATATCCACCCATAAAGATATATGTAAATTCCCTTTAATAATCCATTTAATAATCCATTTGAGAAAATGACTTTCCTTCTTGGAATAACACATGGTTTAAAAGAAAACCAAGGGAATGAGCCACTTACATCCTCCATATAAAATAAAACCAGTATAGACCCATCTAACACCAGTTCTACGATGCCTCGAAAGGGATCAAATCCCTTGAGGTACAAACCTCTCCTCACTTTTTTACTCAAAAAATGGGTTAGCGCCTCAAGGGATTTGATCCCTCTCGACGCTTCGTAGAATCAGAGTTAGATGGGTCTATACTGGTTACTATTTCTTTTCACTATTACATGTTCATATTAATAAAATCATTAAATATATGCAGTTAGATTGATTTTTTAATATATTCAATGGAATCATTCCCATTAAGGGAATTTTTACTTTGATTATTATGAACGTGTAAGTTTTACGTTGAGCCATATGCAAATGATTAGTTAACTAGCTAAGTTATCTCCGTCTAGCTCTTTGTTGTCTTTTTTTTTCCTATATTATATTTGTAAATGATTCTATCGTTTCAATATTTGTGATAGCTTATTAATATTATTTTATTGATTGTAATTGTCTAGTATGGTGCTCCTAGGGCATTCCTTGATGAGGAAGAGTTCCTTGTAGTACAAGCATCTGTTAAAGAACATGAAGCAAATATTGACACGAATCAAGCTAATGATCCTATGTAAGAAGATAATGATGTCAATAACACATTAGATGAATATGGGATGAATAGATTGATCCAGGAGACATTTAATAATGTTGCAGGAAGTGATGATGACGATGACATGTATTTTGGTGGTTATGATATACATGTACTTGAGAGAGGAACTAAACCTCTTTATGAAGGCTCAAAAACATATCTTCTCTCTATTGTATTGCTTCTGGTCAACTTAAAGGTGGTGAATATTTTGTCAAAAACATGTGTGACACAACTTCTGAGGTATGTAATATATTTTGTGACATTTAGTACATCATGATAAATAATTTTTTTTTTCCTTTGTTTTCAATGTTAGTATGTAGATCACCATTTGTAACATTATCTGAATGCAATATGTATATTTCTTACATTAAACAACACTATTGATTTCTGATTTTGTAGATTTTTAGGTGAATTTATGTTACCAGCGTCAAATGTTTTACCTTGCACGTATCGAGATTTACATGCCATTATGAAAGATATTGGAATGAAGTATCAAGTTATTCATGCATGTCCTAATGATGATATTCTCTATTATAAATAACATGCGTCAAAAGACAAATGCCCAAAATGTGACAAGAGTAGATATCAAATAGCTAAAGTAACAAAAAAGGTGCATCACAAGGTTCTTCACTATATTCCCATAATTCCATGTCTACGACAATTGTTTAGGTGCAAAATCATAGCACAATTTATAGATTACCATGCAATGAAAATAATTCAAGATGGTGTTCTTTGAATGTTTGCAGATGGATCTGCATTTACGAATATAGAGGAAATATGGTGAAATTTTAAAGAAGAACCTTATAATATTAAGCTTTCATTAGCAGCTGATGGAGTCAATCCATTTGGAGATCTAAGATCTATTTACTTGATGTGGCCCGTTTTTGTTATCAACAATAACATTCCTCCTTGGATGTCAATAAAGAGGGAGCACATAATGTTGATAATGATTGTTCCAAGTATTATTTTTTTTAGAATAAATATATTCATTTAGACAATAACATATCATGATTTGTCTTGGTTGTTTCATACTTATGTCTTATAATTTTGTGTTTACTCATATATGTTCAATCATGTCTTATAATTATGTCTCATTTTTTTTTGTTACTCACATATTTGGGAATTATGGACTATATTTTCAATAAATTAGGTAAGTACCATGTCAAAGATATGAATGTATATATCGAGCCTCTTATAGATGACTTACTGGAGTTATGGAAGGGAATCACTATGTACGATATCTCCAGACCAACATATGCACAAAGGGAATTTGAATTCCATGCAATGCATGTATGGATAATTCACGATGCCCCAAGGCTAACACATTACTGTGGTATATTATAACATTACCATGCACAATAATTGTGTTTACTAGTTTTATGAAGTTCATTTCATGCATTTTTTTTTGTAAATAGTTCATTCATTATACATACTTCAATTAATAATTGAAATAAAAATTAATCCATCTCTTGCGTCTCTTCAAACAAAGGGTGAATTTTCTTGTCCTATTTGTGGTCCTAAATTTAAATCTCATCATTAAAGAAGCCTAGGAAAGGAGGTGTTTGATGAGTATAGACACTTCCTCTCTAAGAACCATAGGTACCGAAGAACCGAAAAACATATTTTCAATGGGAAAGAAGAGACTTAATTAAGACCACGGAGAATGACACATGGTCTATGGAAGTTGCAATATAATAGAATATCTCAAGGTTTGGATTAAATCATATATTTGTCATTATACATGAAATGTTTGGATTATTTTATATTTTTATTGCATTTTCTTCATTATAATATTTGACAGTTATTGTTGTTATAATATCTTAAACTATGATTCACCTTGCAGGTTCGAAAGGCATTAATAATGGGGCACTACCATGAGGAATGAAAAGATATCTTGAGCAATTCAGTAGGCTCCCCTATTATGAGCACCTAGATATTATTCATTTATTTGATGCAATGCACATTGGGAAGAATGTAACACATACCTTATGGTGAATATTAGATGGAAAGAGAGATAAAGAAAAAAAAAATCAATATTTTTAATGACATTAAGGAGGCCAATCATGCAATGCAAAGTGTGACTCATTCAAATAGAGATAAAGATGACCAAAATCTAAGCATCCTTCCATGGTTATTGATGGAGCAGCAAAGCAAGGATGTTAAAGAGGTTATTGAAAAAAATAAATTTCCCACTGGATTTTCTTCAAACATAAATAATATCCTAACAAACAAAGGTGAATTAGGCGGAGTAAAGACTCATGATTGGCATACATTCATTAAGGTAGTTATTTTGGTGTATATATTTTTACCTTAATGGTGAAACATCTTGCTATTATTTTTGTTTTTTACTTATTTCAGAATAAATAACTATTTATTATTTTTTTGTTACAGTATGTTCTACCTCTATCTCTCCCAGAAAACTTTGACAACAATGTCAAACAAGTTATATATGATCTTGGAAAATACATGAGGTAAGTGGTGACTTATATTAAAAGTGTAATTTGTTTAAAATGTGTTGTACATTAGCTTATATTAATTGCATGTGTTTTACTTGTAATGTACTATATATCTTATTGTTGAAACTTGTGATTTGCTTGTTTCATTTGAAGATGGTTGTCATCTAAAGAAATTGATAAAGAAGATATAACGTATTGGAGGAAACAAATTCATCGTCTAATGTGTGAAATCAAAAAGTATCTACCTCCAACATTTTTCAATGCACAAGAACACTACCTCATACACCAAGTTAAGGAGATTGAAAAGTGTGGGCCTGTACAAACAGGATCAATGTGGATGGTTTAGAGGCACTTGAAATCTTTGAAGGATTTGGTCAGAAAAAGAGCATGTCCCGAGGGTTCTATGGTAGAGGGATATATGTTATATCAAACCATGGTTTATATTAGTCAATATAGTCTGACAATAGGAAAAAATATCAATGTATTGGATTTCATTTGGGATGTCAACTCCATGAACAAATTTGAAGGGGAGCACCTATCGAGGAAAGGTACAATGAGGAAAGTGAGATGTAAGTATATAGTGGAGATTTATAGTAAATTTGAATTTTTGTTTTTATGTATATCGTGCTTATTTATTTTTTATTCTTCATGCACAATCCAATATTATAGTGGTATAATGTGTTAAATAATTATATATATGCATGTGAACTGATTTATTTTAATACAGTCAGTCGAGAGTGGGATGTAATACATTTATACATTGCAAAGAATGTTGATTGGATGAAGGTATGGATTGAACGATGAAAAAAAATATAATAATGGCAGGTTATCATGGTATGGTGTATCTACATTGGTCAAAGAAGTTGAACGTAGTGGAGATACCAATATTACACAGAGGGAAATTCATTTAGCACATGGTTTAGTACATTACCAGGAAAACACATAATTCACCTATACTACTTTTTTTTTTTACAATTATATTGATGCATGTGGCATGATTTTTTATTAATTTTCAAAATTTCCAAGTATAGATATGTTTATCAAATAATGACAATGTATATTTTACGTGTTTTTCATATTTCAGTTGAAACACAGCAAGGAAATGTGGTGCAATGGCCACAAATTTCACATCAAAAGGTTGGATGAAAATAGGACAACTTCATATAGTGGGATAACTGCAGTATTTCGAGAACAAAACGCTGCATCTAGAGGTGACATACATGCAGAAGTATCTGCAAATCGATACTATGGGAATCTGGATGATATACTTCAGTGTGAATTTAAATCCTTCAAATTAGTTGTGTTCGATGTCAAATGGTACAGGCTACGAATCAATGAACGTGATCCTGACAGAACTGTTATTCAACATGCTAATGGATTTACCATGGTTAATACAAGGAATTTTGAGCTAGTCTCAGAGCCCTATGTTCTTCCAATCCAATGCGAACAAGTATTTTACTCAGAGGTTCCAGGTAAAGAAAGGTGGTCGTATGTTGTTAGATATGATCCAAGAGGAAGGCCGAAAAAGTGTAATGTAGTGGAAGGAGATGATATTGAAGAAGAAGATGATGTAGAGGAGCAAAGGGTTCATGCGTCAGATGAATACATTGAAGAAGTTCAAGGATATGTTAATCCAGATAATGTTCTGGATGAACTAGATGATATTGACAATACGTCAGATGAAGAAATTGAAGAGGCCAAACCAAATTTGGGAGAGGATGTTCTAGACAATGATATAGACGATGATGATCATGATTCTGACATGGCTAATCCTTTGAACATGAATTCTAAACATGATGATACAGATGATGAGTTGGATGAATAAGAACATTAATGATATCAAAATGTTCAAATGTACGAGGTATGTATTTATATGTTTTCAGTTGGTTTTTTCTCTTTCATTTACCTTCAATTGCAAAGAACTTTGTCTAAGATATTTGTATGGAAATCTATTTTAACTTGATCTTCATATGGAAACTCATCTAGTTAGAGGTGAGAGGAAACAATGCAATGGAAGAACTATTGAATGAAAAAATTAAACCATATATTCAAATTAAACATAAATATAGCTATATATATTAAATAACAAATATTAAAAATTAAAAATAAAAATAAAAATATAAAACAAAAAAATATCTAAAAAATAATTCAAAAAACAAAAACTACTTATAATTCTCACGTGCTATGAATTCTTCCCAACCTCACACCCTTCCCCTCAACCCATTAACTCATCGCACGCTTCGGCATGGTTTCCCTGCACTCAACATTTATACCAACCCCAGACCCTCCTCCCAACCCACACCTTTCCCCTCAATCCATTAACTCATCGTTTGTGTCGGCCTGGTCTCCCTGAACTCAATACAAATACCCCACCAAAACCCCACTCACTCAGTACCAGCACATTGAAAACACTTACTTAGTAGAGGAATTGCCATAGACGGTGATCGTGCTTCCTCCACAAATGACGGCGATAGTTCTTCATCCACAGGTGACGGTGCTTCATCCGACCACTCAGCAGAGGACTCACTGCATCAGAAGACCCCACTCTATATTCAACTAGTAGCCATGGTAAGTTTCATTACTTATTTATATTAACTATGTGGAAACTACATCACAAAATCCATGCTTATGTGTTACTGTTCAAATAGGGGTAGAGGCCAAACTAAACACTATTCATGTAAATATTTCATAATGGGTGTTACCAAAATCCACAAACACTTTCCCTAACCAAAGGATCCTCTTGTGAAATCAGCAATTCTAGTTCTCCCCATATAAGAAGAAAAGTCACAATGCAAAGAAATATCCCAAGAAATTTCTTGCTCGAAGAGGACCATCTCTCAAACAGGTCATCAAGAAGGAAAATTCAAGCCTTTCCTCAATTTACAACATTTTACATATGATCAGGCTGAGTCTTCTTTGTATCAGTCTAAATAATACATGGTTAAAAAATTATCTGATGAAAGAAATTTTTCTTTAAATGAAATTTACAAGTTAATGTAGGAAGCAAGGAGAATTGTATCCACAGGAGTCTCCTTATTTACTGTAAGAGAGAAAGATAGAAGCACTCTAAGAGTTGTTATAGATTATGAGACTAGCGTGTAATAAGGCAAAGGAAACCTATACTTGATAATGATCTTATTGATGGCCCTCGAGTCAAAGCACATCTTCCATTCACCATATTTTTTTGGACTTAGCACTATTGGGACAGCGCATGGACTTAAACTCTCCTTAATCAAGCCCTTGTCCAACAATTTCTGAACCTGATTTCTAAATTCCTCATTTTCCTTTGGAGTCATTGTTATAGGTCAATTTGGGCATCATTCCCAATGACCTATTTAACTGGACATCATCTCTAGGACCAATGAATAGGGTCTATCATCCCTTATCATTTCAGTTGCTACATGCCCTAAGACAAAGAACAAGACAAATCATTCATGAATTTCATCTGCAAAGGTTTCCAAGATTTGAAGTTTATAATATATCATATGAGAGCTCATCAATGCTGCCTCTAAAGGGACTAAGTGCATTGCATATGTAGGTAGCCCCATTCAAGGCTATTCTGCAAATCACTTCCCGACACTCATAGGTGTGTTGGTCACATTGGGAGCGAAATTCTCATTGTTCCAAAATCTCCACTTGGCCACATTGTTCTAAGATTGTTATAGAAGAGTTCACATGTGTCAAAATTAGAATCCATGTGTCCATTTGACATCTACAAGATTGGGAACATGTCTTTCCTATTATTGGAAAGTCATTAATTGTAAAACTACCTTCAGCTCCTCTATAAATTGAGCACATATCTTAGTGTTTGATAAGGAAAAATTTGAGTAGAGAAATGCTAGTGGAATTTAAATTGAGGATTTGATTTGTGTAATATGATGCTGGAGAAATCTGCATTGTGATGAGGCTGGGATGCTACTGGAGATGGTCACTTCAAATCAATCATTGGGTTGTAACCTGCCCTTCTATCTATTAATAAATATTGTTGCTTACTTTCCCACATATGTATCTGTATAAGCTCATGTTTTCCATATTATGAATTCTTATCTGATGTATATGGTTTATGTTTCATTGATTTAACTAAATAACTTGAATAGACATCTATATTATTGTTATATTTTGTTGTTTAGTGTTCATTTTTGTAGGAAATATTTTCGAACATCTAGCTTGGATTTGAAGCTATAGCACGAGCGACAGAAAGAGAATAGGAAGCACTTGGAATCCAAGTAAGTTATTTGATATGTTTTGTGTGTCTATTTACAGTTAGGAAAATTAGCCGCAAATTCTTTAATCTATTTTTCTAGATAAACACCTGTCTAGGGAAGAATGATTTATCTGTAATTCATAATTCCGCATAACAAATTGGCGACTCTGCTTGGGAGTTTACCCTTCATCCTAGGTGTATTTGCCTCTGATTTTCTCTGTGTATTCACCCAGTAGCTTTTACTCAGAAAGATTAGGTTTTTTTAAATCCAAATTTGCATTAGAAGTGTGTTAAACAACTATGTTTTTCATTGTACACTGTGCCCAATGCATTGTTGGACAGGACACAGTGCTTTGCATAGCACTGTCTCCCTTTCAGGGGTGCTTTGCAACGCACTGTCTCCCCTTAGAGACTGCATTGACCCCAAAGACCATCCAAATTCCATTGAATTTTTCATTGCATTTTGTTTTCAATTTGTTCTCTGTTGTGTTTTGAAAATCCTGAAGCCTCGTATTGACCAGTGAACTTATCTACCTCTTCCTCCTTTGAAAGAATAGTTTGTTCAATGTTTGTTTAATGTTTTTCTTTATCATTGAAGAATTAATTTCAAAGTATTTTCATGTTTGCATTAGATCCGTTTTCTTTTGAAAAGGAAATTGTCATAAATTATTCATTTCCTGATAGGAGAAATTGTTGTTTAATTCCTCATTTTTCCTTCAAAAGAGAAATTGTTGTTTATATTCCTCATTTCTCAAAAGTAAAAGGCATTTTTTTTTTATTGATTTAATAATATTAAAGGAAATGAAAATAAAAACATACATTTTCATGTAGTGGATTATGTGATTTGCAAAAGGAACAATTAGGAAATCTGCATTTAGTTTGTGCTCTTTGATTTGTTTGCTCTCAAATTGATTGCTCTTTCCCTCTAGTAGCTAGGATTTTCATTGAAAAACTAAAAGTGAAAGATTTCTTATCATTCTTGGTTTGCATTTTAGGAATTTCCAATACATCATCGCAGTGAACCTTTGAAAGAAAAATTGATAAACAAGATCAACTTAAAATTTATCTCAATTTACCTAACAAAGCATTGGAACCATAATGATAACATGTAGAAGTTCTAGGCTAGAGACTTGTTCCGGTGTCGTAAAACATAGCAGCTGTTGTTAACTTGTCTGCGATACATTCCGAGTGTGATACCTCACTCCATGTACGTAAGTATATCGTAGCTCGTCCACGTACTTTCGGGTATATTGGGCAGTGTTACAGTACGAATAGTATAAAGGGATGCTCTCACTATGCGGTTTCGCATCAGACGACGCTAATATGAACTTGGGCCTCCACATACCTTTAGGTATATTTGGGAGGGAAAATTTTAGGTGTTATCCATCCACAGTGAACTGATTCGACCACCTTGTAAATTGTGATACACCGAGCATAGTGTTTGGGGAGATTTCCTACCCATACTTCTTGGTTCGCCAGGAGGTATTCCGCAGTTCACAGTTTCTTGGTAAACCCTTTTTCCTAGAATTACACTTTTTTTTTGTTTTTTTTTTTTGGTTAAAATAAATCAGTAATCATGGAAGAAAAAAATCTTTTTCCCCGTCGTTCGCGTAGATTAGCATTAAAACCACCTTTACCATGAGAAGTTACTTTTGATAGGCGAAGGCAATCACACTCTATCGAATCAAGTACAATTCGTACCTCTCTTGAAACATCATCTTCCCATAAACCAGAATTAGCTCAATTTGTTTCTACACATCCCGGTTCCTCTACTGTTGTCAAAATGGAGTCCTCACAGCTACCCGTGGTCATGATCCATCCAATCAGTGAGACCATACCTTTTGGACCCGACGTTGTTCAACCAGAAGCTGATCCAGATCCTGTCTCTTATTTTCCAAAACATCTGCATCCTGAAGTCGAACAAACAGCTTTTTTTCCTGCCTTGGTCATCCCACAAATTTATGTAGCCATTTAGTCTCCCATATCACACAATCAACCACCTAAAATATAATTTAGGCCTGACGGTGAAATACTTCCACCTGGTTTAACTGCGATTGAATAAATCCCACAAGACGAGACACCTTTAACTCCAAACCATTTTGGGGAGGACCTTTACTAGTACGAGTCTTTTCCTTAATCGTCACCATATTTTTTTGTTGATCCTGTTCCCGTTCAAACTCTCGTTGATTCAAAAGGGTATACATTTGGTCAAGTAACCATGCCTGAACCAACATCTTTGGTTGGGCCATCTGTTCCAATTACATTAGCACCTTCCCTCGCTACCCCGTCAATGTTTAAAACTTTACCAGAGTCATATTTTAATGGTCCTATGGTCCCATTAGGTTATAAATCTCTATCTAGAATTTTCTCTGGTGCATCTTCAAAACCATGGAATTTACCAATGTCATCGTCTGGTATTCTAACTGGTAATCCTATAATGAGTACTGAATTTCTTGATTCTTTATACACATCATCAGGGAAATATAAAGCCGATACTTCTGGATCTATTCCTTTGAGTACCATAGCAATTGGACTCCCAGCATTTGGAGAGCAATATTTTATGTCTTATTATCCTTTTCATGCTGGGGGGAAACCTTTGGTCACCCAATATGACGGTACTGCGTCACTTTTTGTTCAACCTAATTTCGAAATGAATGTTTGTCAATGGAAACCCACTCTTCCTATTCAACCACAAACAATTTTACACTCGTATCAACCAGTTCAACCTATTACACCCACATCATTTCCACTTGTTAATACATATTTACCCCTGTTATAGAATCAAAATGTTGTACAACAACCTTATCAAGTGGGTACTTCAACTCAATACCCTCAAATATTGGGTCCATAGACTCCAAATCCTTCGGTTAATTTACAACAACTTGTATCCGGAATCATTTATTCACAATCTAGTTTACCATTTTATGGGATGTCACAGCAACAAACAGGCTATACTTATACTCAACTGAATCCAAGTTATCATAATTTGTGTTATAACATTGGCGGGCAGACCCCTTGGCAGCCTCATGTGCAAATGCCTCAAAATTCATTTCAACAAGTATGATATCCAGTTTTTGGTCAACAGAATCCTCAAGCATTTGCTTTTCAAAATAACCCCTATCTGGGTTACCAGCAAAAAATTCCTTATTATAGTGCTCAAAGGCCTGTTTCTCAAGAAATTCCATCTTACCCTGGCTATGCTCAACTTGACCTTAATAGACAGTTGCCTTTTTTTGCAACTTTAGAGTTACCAGATTTAAATTGGCTAACCAATGATCCAATTAACTATGCTCCTTGGTGGTCAGTGATACCTCACAAATTACCCTCAAATATTCCTAAGTTTAATGGAAACCCTGGAGAATATTCTTCGACTCATGTCATGACTTATCATTTATGGTGTTCATCAAACTCCCTGAATGATGATTCTGTTCGACTACGTCTTTTCCAGCCTATGTTCACAGGTCTGGCTGCAAAATGGTACATTGAGTTACCTAGAGCTTATTTTCAACCAAACCTGGTGTTGTAGAAAATATTTATATCAGTGTATCTTGTTCTCCATAAAAAATCGAAGCATACCACTCTCTATTTCGTGAATTCTATGATATATTTTATTGGTCTTACAAGGAAATTCTAGGCATAGATACTAGTATAGTTGAACACATTATTAATATGCATCCTGATGTCAAACAGGTGCGTCAACGGCTTCATCCTGTTCATCTGAAGAAAGTTGCTACCATCAAAGCAGAAGTTGAAAAACTTATGCATGCTGGTTTCATTTACCCTGTTCCACTGACTGAGTGGATTTCCAACATTGTTCCTATGATGAAAAATCAAGGAACTATTAGAGTCTGCATCGATTATCGGGATGTCAATCTTGCTTGTAAAAAAGACAACTATCCTACTCCCTTTATCAACTAGATTATTGATGATTGTGCTGTATGCAAAATCGTTTGGTTTATGGATGGATTTTATGGCTACAATCCAATCAATATCTACCCAAAGGATCAACATAAGACAACATTCATCTTTCCCTGGGGCACATTCGCTTATAGGAAACTACCATTTGGTTTAAACAACACTGGGGAAACTTTTCAGAGAGCAATGGAATATGCTTTCAATGACATCAAGGACATTGTTCAACCTTATCTAGATGATTTACCAGCGCATTCATGAAATCAGACTGATCACCCGTTGCACCTGAGAGCCATATTCTTACGCTGCCGACACTAAAAAATACGCCTCAATCCACATAAATGTGTGTTTTGTGTTGGTTTTGTTCGTTTGCTTGGATTTGTAGTCTCAAAAGAAGGAATTCGATCGACAATTGAAGGTTCAGGCCATTCTTGATTTGCCTCCGCCATCAAATTTACTTAAGATACAGAAACTTCAAGGAAAGGCTAACTTCCTAAGAAGGTTCATTCCAAACTACGCCAAAATGGATAAAGGATTTACTCGAATCTTTATAAAGGGGGTTCCCTTCCATTGGGACCAAGTTGTGCAAACTTATTTTGATGTTGTCAAGGATACTCTTGTCCAAGTGTCATTAATGTACCCCCTGATTATCAAAATCATTATTTCCTATATATCTTCGCAACTGAAACGACCATTGTTATGGTTTTGGTCCAAGTATAAGATATAATTGAAAATCCAATCTATTATTTGAGTCGTAATCTCAATGATACAGAAGTTAAATATTCGTACATGGAAAATCTTGCCTTAGCAGCTATTCAAGTTGTTCAAATATTTCGCCACTATATCCTGCTCCGAAAGACCACTGTCATTTCGGATTGCAACCCTAAGACTTATATATTGTCACGTCAATTGCTGGGGGGGGAATATTTAAAATGGATTGTCATTTTGCAGGAATTTGATTTGGAATTCATCAAGTCCATGTCAAAGAAGTCTTTAGTTTTAGTTGAGCTTCTTTGTGACCTTCCCTCTAATAGTACTGTAACTACATCGGAACCATCAATTCCTGATGAGTCTCTGTTTTTGATCAAATAATCTGATCCTTGGTATGGAGATTTCATCATTTATCTCCAAACTCAAACTTTTCGACCTGATACCTCTCGCTCTGAACAACGATGTATTCGAAACAAAGCCAAATATTATCTCATCATCGGCGATACACTTTATCATCGTGGTGTCAATACCATTTTAAGGAGGTGCCTCACTCATGAGGAGTTTGAAATTTTTTTAAATGATTGTCATGCTGGAGCTTGTGGTGGACATTTATCTGGATATGCTACCGCGCAGAAGATACTCTGCGTCGGTTAATTTTGGCCTACAATTTTTCGAGACTGTATCCTCTCAGTCAAAAGTTGTCATGCGTGCCAGAATTTTTATCGTAAAATTTGTAAATAGCCAACGTCAATGCATCTTGTTGTCTCTGTGGGACAATTTTCGAAATGGGGTATTGACTTCATGGCCTGTAACCCTTTTTCGTCTGGGGGGCATGGTTATATTATTGTCGCAGTCGACTACTTTACCAAATGGGTCGAAGCAATCCCTACATTCAACAACATAGGATAGATAGCTGCATTGTTTTTATTTAATAATGTTATTGCACAGTTTGGAGTCCCATAGGCTATAGTTACAAATCATGGGAATCACTTTCGCAATTGTCACATGATAATTCTACTCCTTATTATAAACAATCAAATGAACAAGTTGAAGCTATCAACAAGATTCTTAAATGTATGCTTCAACGAATCATAGGAGTTCGTAAAATAAATTGGTATTTGATCCTATACTTCGCCTCGTGGGCTTATCGAACCTCAGTGAGAAACGCGACTGGATTTACTCCTTTTCAATTGGTGTATGGTCTGGAAGCTATCTTACCAATCCAATGTGAAATAATGTCATTAAAACTCACAATCGACTTGTTACCTGACACCTCATAAGAAGAAGCACATCTCCTTAACCTCATCCATCTTGATGAAACGCGTTGTGAAGCCCAATTGGCCAACGAAGTGCATAGGAGACGTATAAAGGCGTAATACGACAAAAATGTCCAGCCTCGCATTTTCTCATATGGTGACTTGGTCCTTATTTACGATCAAGAAGCTTATGTAATAGGTACAGGAAAATTTGAGCCATTATGGCATGGCCCCTATATTGTCAAAAGAGTTCTTGCTAAGGATGCCTATGAGTTGGTTGATTACGTTGGAATTCCATTGGCGCAGCCAAGAAATGTGTTGTATCTAAAAAGTTACTATGTTGAATCATGAGCGTAGTAATATTTTTTGTATTATATATATATATATATATATATATATATATATATATATATATATATATATATATATATATATGTTGTTGATTTGCATTCACTATCTTAGTTTTTTTTAGAGTTTTCTTGACGTTAGTAATCCACTTTACACTTCATCGCAGATGTCTGAATATTCGGAACCATTTGTTGGATATGTTGAAGGTGCTATTTGTAGTACATAGAATCTAGCCTCTGCAGCATGGGCCATTTTTTCTCTGAACAACGAGTTAGTGAGTTTTTGAGGGATTTGTATTGGTAGATAGACAAAAAATATCGTTGAGTATAGTGCGTCGATCGAACTTCTCTCTGATGCCATTTCATTTGGTATTAACCATATCATCATAAGTTTAGACTCACAACTTGTGGTATTACAACTTACTAGTGTTTATACTGTTAGAAATCTAACACTAAATAGATTGTTCCTAAGAGTTTGAATTTTGTAAATACACTTTGATTTTATTCAATATCAACACATTTCCAGAAATTTGAACACATTGATTGATTCTTTAGCTAATCGAGTTTTAGATAGATATTTGCAACATATGTTAAGAAAACATTCACATCATTAAATAGGATTGCAAAATAAACATATGAAAATGTTGAAATCATATAGATAGATAGTTATAGGTTTTTACAAAAATTTGTGCCCAAGACACATTGGTCATCTAACCTCAAAATGTATGCAAAATTTCAAAAGTAAACTAGTGGTGCTCATGGTAACATGCTATAGACCTAGCTATCCTACACAGTAACCGCATCTAGCGGTTAGGAACCCCATTAGTGTGTCACTGTAGTCGCATGGGTAACTCTTTGATCCAGAAATATGGAATCCCGAAGGTCAAACCCTCCATGTGATGTCGAAGCTTAGCCAGAGTCTCAGCCATATCAAGATCCTGAAGGACTGCTCTCCCGACAACCCTCTCTGCTGGAACATCTGCTTCACACTCTGGTTCCTCTACTGGTTGAACATGACCAACATCTTCATTACATTAAACATTTAGTTTAGTCTTGGGAAAACATAAAAAATACAAAAACATTGTATAAACCTTAGGAAAATAAAAAACATGGTCAAAACATTCTTACCCATTGCACCCCACAGAGTGCCTTCTAGTAATGCTAAATCTGGATCTCCTCGGAAATCAATGCCTGCATATGCATACTCATCGATGGTGAAAATATGTCATCAGAACCAGGGGAAGAATGCAGTTGAGAACACAATAGTCGATTGGCCTGCGTGCCTACCCATGAGTTCTACCCATATATGCATCCGTGGATCTCTAGGATTAGACACATCCAGTGTCACATGTTGTGGCTGCATGAGTGGAATCCGTTCTAAGGCAAAGGATATGAGGATCGAACCATAACTGAATTTCTTCTTCCTTCCTCCCTTTGCTTTGTTCAGTTGTTATTTTATCTGAGAAAGTACAGCTTCAGACGAGTTAAAGACTGTTGGCTCCATACACTCTAGCGCGTATTACATATACGATCTATTTGCTACATGTAGTGTAACGATGCCAGCAAGTTTTGCGATCATGAAAAGGATAGTTCTCAAAGGAAAATCTATAACATCCTAGATGTTTATCTTTCCATATTTTCTTGGCTCTGCCCCTAGATAACAATGTTGTAAAACATAATCTCTCACTGTCTCTCCTCCAAAAATAGACCCTGAGAGCGAAATAGGCAAGCCTCTCCTCGAAAAACCTATAAGAAAGTATACATCCTCGATTGTTATGGGAACCAATTGTTCTCAATATGAAATGCCTCGATATTTGGATCCCATGCTCAAACTAATAACTCCAAAGTTCTATTTGTTGCCTCATCCCTAACAACCTGAAGTACTTTATCATTCCACAATCTCTTAGGGCTCTTACTGTACCCAGATCATTTAGGGAAACCATATCATGTTCTTCATGTTTTCTTTCCCTCCATGTATTCATCATTGTAATCTGATGGAAACCTGAAATACAACCATAAGAACCATTAGATTCCATTCAATGCAGAAAATTGGGCAAATTTTGGGCATAATGCAAAAACCAAAAATACAGATTGTGCCCAATGCAGGCTCTAACAAGATACATTGTGTTGTGTATGCAAGTAACCTTCAATTTAGTTGCTATTCAATGGAGGTTTCGACATTCAAGGGTGTGTTTCCATATTTTTGGGCAGAATTTACCCTAGGGACACCAAAACCCTAAAAAATTGAAGAAATTGGAAATGAAATAATTACTAAAGGAAAGAGGAGGTTTGTATCACTAACCTGGATCAAATGGCAATGAAAATTTTCCATAGAAATTATCACAATCAACAACTGAAGTTTGGGGGAAAAATTAGATTCAGAGCTCCAAAATGCAAATGGTAACTATGGAATGGTAAAAATGAATAGTAAAACACTTTTTAATATTCATTTAATTATTTGCAAATCGAATTTATTGCTATGAATATGGTTTTATTATGTTTTTTATCATGAAACATGTATTTTTAATCCATTTGATGTTGTTCTAAATAGGTCTTACAACTGATGGAAAAATTAGTCATGCAGATTTATTTTAGGAATGATTTAACCACAAAGCATACTTTTTCTCCTTATTTTTCGAGCTTTTTTCAAAACAAAAAAGGATTTGAAGCGCACTTTTATCTCTTTTTCGAGCTTCGTTAATAGTGAAAAAGGAACCCATGGAGCCTTCTTTTAGCACTTTTCAGACTCTAATAATGTGAAAATATTTCCGAGCACTTGTATTTTTGAGCTCGTAAAAGTAAATGAATTGATATCTACTCAGTATAATTTTAACCCTTTTCCGAGCTGAGATAGATTATTTACGAAAAAGGAATACATTGGTCAGACATGACTAAAGAGGTTCTCTCAGATATTATTTTACACTTTTTCAGATCTGAGCGACAACTTTACGAAAAATTACTTATGGAGATTTATTTCGTCCTCTTTTTCAAACTCTCTAAATATGAAAAAGGACCAGGCTATCACTATCATTAAGATTGTTAAAACATAAAATAGTGACGGGCTTGTCAATCATGGCAAGAATCAAGTTTCATTCATCGCTAGACTCTTTAAATTATTAAATAGCGATACATTATTCACCTGAAGGGTTGAATTATAGATCAAGCAAATGTTATCCTCATCAATCTTGTTAAAAAATAAAGAGGTATTTGTCGACAAATGACTGGGGAAAATTTGGGAAAGTGAACAGAACTTTTTACGGTAGCAGGTCGCTCTTGAACATGACACTTCACTCCATCACCGTGACTGTTGGATAATATTCTTGACGGTTCATTCATACCTATGGTTCATCATACCTTCACTTCGGTTTTGGGTCAATGCTTCCAACTCATCTCAGTGTCGCCGATATGTTAAAGAGAAGTCATCCAGTGAATACTCATCCTTCTACAATACTCATAAACCTTCATTCTCATGATCATCATCCCTGAAAATTGCTATATCAAGTCATACCTTTGTCTCTGAAATCAGTAACTCCCATTTCGTAATAAGGTGGCTTCCTGTCGACAACAAGTCATTATCCAGGAAGCTCACTTAGAAACATTATGTTCCAGTGCCATGAGGCTTGTTACAGAATCGACAAGATCCTCGCTTCCAGAATTTTGACCGAAATATTTTTTTGCCATTCAACATCAAATCATCTATTCATGCCTTACGAAATGTACTGCAGTACCTTGAGGGCCATTGACATCAATGGTGGTTCTCTCGCGTTTGTTAACAGCTCACACCATTGGCTGGTAATCAAACGATGTCTTTCCATGTTCAACTACAAATCATATATTCACATGGCTAGACTTGTACCTGATTGATTGAGTGAATGAGATACAAAGACACCGGATCTAGTTTCAGTCATCTGAACTACAATTTTAGGATTGTTGTATACATCATCTGTACGATGACCTTACATATAGATCGTCATCCGAACATTGGCCTATATCTGTAGGAAAGTCTATATTAGGCAACATTCCAATGTAGACGACTTTCTGAATTATGTACATGTTATTAGATTGCTTATGTGTTGAACATGGGAATGCCTAGAAGGATGGCTAGACATGTACCAAAATTATTGAGTGAACGAGATACGAAGACACCGGATCTAGTTTTAGCCATCCAGGCTGCACTTTTAGGATTTTGGTACACATCATCTATACGGCGACCTTACATACATATCGTCATCCGAACATCGGCCTATATCTGTAGGCATGTCTGTGTTGGGCAACATTCCAATGTAGATGACTTATTGAATTATGTACATGTTTTTAGATTGTTTATGTGTTGAACATGGGAATGTTCATTTTTTGACCAGTACCTCTTTATTTTTTAACAAGCTTGAGGAGGATAACATTTTCTTGATCTATAATTCACCCCTTCGGGTCAAAATGTATCGCTATTTAATAATTTAATGAGTATAGCGATGAATGAAACTCGATTTTTGCCACAATCGACAAGCCTGTCATTATTTTATGTTTTAATGAGCTTAAAAAAAGTGATAGCCTGGTCCTTTTTCATATTTAGAGAGTTTGAAAAAGAGGACGAAAGAAAATTCCATAAGTACTTTTTCGTAAATTTGTCGCTCAGATCTGAAAAAGTGTAAAATAATATTTGAGAGAACCTCTTTAGTCATGTTTGACCAAGGTATTCCTTTTTTTTAAATAATCTATCTTAGTCTGGAAAAGGCTTAAACTTATACTAAGTATATATCAATTCATTTACTTTTACGAACTCGAAAAGACAAGTGCTCAGCAATATTTTCACATTATTGGAGTCTAAAAAGAGCTGAAAGAAGACTCCAGGGGTTCCTTTTTCGCTGTTATCGAAGCTCGAAAAAGAGATAAAAGTGTGCTTCAAATCCTTTTTTGTTTTTAACAAATCTTGAAAAATAAGGACAAAAAGTATGCTTTGTGGTCAAATCATTCTTGAAATAAATCTGCATGACTAATCTGTTCATCAGTTGTAAGACCTGTTCAGAACAACATCAAATGGATTAAAAATACCTATTTCATGATAAAAAAACATAATAAAACCATAGTCATAGCAATAAATTCGATTTTCAAATAATTAAATGACTATTAAAAAGTGTTTTACTATTCATTTTTACCATTCCATAGTTACCATTTGCATTTTGGAGCTCTGAACCTGATTTTCCCCCCAAACTTTAGCTGTTGATTCCAATCATTTCTGTGGACGGATTTCGTTTCTGTTTGATCCAGGTTACTGATATGAACCTCCTCTTTCCTTTAGTAATCATTTCATTTCCAATTTCTACAATTTTTTAGGGTTTTGGGGTCCCTAGGGTAAATTCTGCCCAAATAGAGTGCAACGCACCCTTGAATTCCGAAACCAGTGTTGCATAGAAAATAAATTGAAGGTTACTTGCATACACAATGCATTGTCTCTTGTTAGAGCCTGTGTTGGGCACAATCTATATTTTTGGTTTTTTCATTATGCCCATAATTTTCCCAATTTTCTGCATTGAATTGAATCTAATGGCTCTTATGGTTGTATTTCAGGTTTCCATAAGATTACAATGATGATTACATGGAGGGAAAGAGAACATGAAGAATAGGATATGATTTCTCTAAATGATCCAGGTATAGTAAGAGCCCTAAGAGATTGTGGACTGCTAAAGTACTTCAGGTTGTCAAGGATGAGGCAACAAAAAGAACTCTTGGAGTTCTTAGTTTGAGCATGGGATCCAGCTATTGAGGAATTTCATATTAAGAACCAAGTGGTTCCCATAACAATCGAGGATGTATACTTTCTTATAGGTTTTTAGAGGAGAGGCTTGCCTATTTCGCTCTCGAGGTCTATTGTTGGAGGAGAGACAGTGAGATATTATGTTTTGCAACATTGTTATCCAGGGGTAGAGCCAAGAAAATATGGAAAGATAAACATCCGGGATGTTAGATATTTTCCTTTGAGAACTATCCTTTTCATGATCGAAAAAATTGTTGGCATCGTTACACTACATGTAGAGAATATACTGTATATGTAATACGCACTAGAGTGTATGGAGACAAATATCTTCAACTGGTCTGAAGCTGTACTTTCTCAGATAAAATAACAACTGAACAAAGAAAAGGGAGGAAGGAAGAAGAAATTCAATTATGGTTCGATCCTCATATCCCTCGCCTTAGAACGGATTCCATTGATGCAGCCACAACATGTGACATTGGATGTGTCTAATCCTAGAGATCCACAGATGCAAAGATGGGTAGAAATCATGGGTAGGTAGGCAGACCAATCAACTATTATGTTCTCGACTACATTCTTCGCTTGGTTTTGATGACATATTTTCTCCATCAATGAGTGTGCATATGCAGGCATTGATTTCCAAGGAGATCCAAATTTAGCATTACCAGAAGGCGCTCAGTGGGGTGCAATGGGTAAGAATTTTTTTCCCATGTTTTTTATTTTCCTAAGAATGTGAAGTGGATGTACCAGTAGAGAGGGCTGTCGGGAGAGCAGTCCTTCAAGATCTTGATATGGATGAGACTCTGGCTGAGCTTCGACAGCACATAGAGGGTTTGACCTTCAGGATTCCTAACCACTGGATGCAGTTACTGCGTAGGATAGATAGATCTATAGCATGTTACCATGAACACCACTATTTTACTTTTGACATTTTTCATACATTTTGAGGTCAGATGACCAATGTGTCTTGGGCACAAACTTTTATAAAAACGTATAACTATCTATCTATATGATTTCAGAGTTTTCATATGTTTATTGTGCAATCCTATTCAATGATGTGAATGTTTTCTTTACATATGTGGAAATTTTTTGTCTAAAACTTGATTAGCTAAAGAATCAGTCAATGTGTTCAAATTTCTGGAAATGTTTTGATATTGAAGAAAATTAAAGTGTCTTTCCAAAAATCGAACTCTTAGGAACAATTTATGCAGCGTTGGATTTCAAACAGTATAAACACTAGTAAGTTGTAATACTAGAAGTTGTGAGTCTAACCTGTATGGTTAATACCAAATGAAATGGCATCAGAGAGAATTTTGAACAATGTGTTATACTCAGTGATATTTTTCATCGACCTACCAATACAAATCCCTTGAAAACTCACTGACTCGCCGTTCAGGGAAAAAATGGCCCATGTTGCAGAGGATAGATTCTGTGTACTACGACTAGCACCATCAACATATCCAACAAATGGTTCCGAAGATTCAGACATCTGCAATGAAATGTAAAGTTGATTACTAACTTCAAGAAAACTCTAAAAACAAACTAAGATAGTGAATGCAAATCAATAGCATATATATACAATATAATAATAAAAATATTACTACACTCATGATTAAGCATAGTAACGTTTCAGATACAACCTATTTCTAAGTTGCACCAATGGAATTCCATCATAATCAAGAAACTCATAGGCACCCTTAGCAAGAATTCTTTTGACAATATAGGGGTCATGCCATAATGGCTCAAATTTTCCTGTACCTATTACATCAGCTTCTTAATCATAAAGAAGGACCAAGTCGCCCTCTGAGAAAATGCGAGGCTGGACATTTTTGTCGTATTGCGCCTTTATATGTCTCTTATGTGCTTCGTTGGCCATTTGGGCTTTAAGACGCGTTTCATCAAGATGGATGAGGTTAAGGAGACATGCTTCTTCTTCTGAGGTGTCAGGTAACAAGTCGATTGTGAGTTTTAACGACGGTATTTCACATTGCATTGGTAATATAGCTTCCATATCATACACCAATTGAAAAGGAGTACATCCAATCGTGTTTCTCACCGAGCTTCGATACACCCACCAGGCAGAATATAGGATCAAATGCCAATTTATTTTACGAAATCATATCATTTGTTGAAGCATAAGTTTAAGAATCTTGTTGATAGCCTCAACTTGTCCATTTGATTGTGGATAATAAGGAGTCGAATTATCATGTGACACTCCTAACTTGGCACTCAATTCAGACATCATATGGTTGTGAAAATGCGTCCCATGATCTATAAATATAGCCCATGGGACTCCAAACCATGCAATAACATGATTAAAGAAAAATAATGCAGTTGTATCCAGACAAATTTCCACCACAAGCTCCAGCATGACAATCATTTAAAACATTTTCAGCCTCCTCATGAGTGAGGCACCTCCTTAAAATGGTATCGACACCACGATGATAAAGTGTATCACTTACTATCATATAATATTTGGCTTGGTATCGAATACGTAGATGTTTAGTGCGAGAGGTATCAGGTCGAAAAGTTTGAGTTTGGAGATAAATGATGAAATATCCATACCAGGGATCAGATGATCCGATCAAAAATAGAGACTCGTCAGGAATTGATGGTTCTGACATACTTACATTAATATCAAAGGGAAGGTCACAGAGAAGCTCAGCCAAAACTAAAGACTTGTTTGACTTCGACTTGATGAATTCCAAATCAAATTTCTACAAAATGACAATCCATTTTGAATATTCCCCCCCCAGCAATTGACGTGATAAGATATAAGTCATGGGGTTGTAATCTGAAATGACAGTGGTCTTTCAGAGCAGGATATAGAGGTAAAATCTTTGAATATCTTGAACAGTTGCCAAGGAAATATTTTCTATGTACGAATGTTTAACTTCTGTATCATTTAGATTACGACTCAAATAATAGATCGGATGTTCAATTCCATCTTCTCCTTGGACCAAAACCATAGCAATGGTTGTTTCAGCTGCGATGATATATAGGAAATAATCATTTTGATAATTAGGGGGGTACATTAATGACACTTGGACAAGAGTATCCTTGACAGCATCAAAAGAAGCTTGCGCAACTTGGTCCCAATGAAAGGGAACCCCCTTTTTCAAGAGTCTTGTAAATCCTTTAGCCATTTCAGCGTAGTTTGGAATGAAACTTCTTATGAAGTTAGCCTTTCCTTGAAGTTTCTATATCTAAAGTAAATTTGATGGCATGGGAAAATCAAGAATGACCTGAATGTTCAATTGGTTGATTCAAATTCCTTCTTCTAAGACTATGAATCCAAGCAAATGACTAGAACCAACACAAAACACACATTTATGTGGATTGAGGCATATTTTGTAGTGTCAGTAGCTTAATAAGATGGCTCTCAAGTGCATCGGGTGATCAGTCCGATTTCATGAATGCGCTGGTAAATCATCTAGATAAGGTTGAACAATGTGCTTGATGTCATTGAAAGCATAGTCCATTTCTCTTTGAAAAGTTGCCCCAGCGTTCTTTAAACCAAATGGTAGTTTCCTACAAGCGAATGTGCCCCAGAAACAAATGAATGTTTTCATATTTTGATCCTCTGGGCAGATATTCATTTGATTGTAGCCAGAAAATCCATCCATAAATGAAAAGATTTCACATCTATCACAATTGTCAATAATCTGATCGATAAAGGGAGTAGGATAGTTTTCTTTAGACAAGCAAGATTGACATCTCGATAATTTATGCACACTCTAATGGTTCCTTGCTTTTTCATGACAGGAATGATGTTGGAAACCCACTCAGTCAGCGGAACAAGGTAAATGAAATCAGCACACAAAATTTTTTCAACTTCTGCTTTGATGTCAGCGACTTTCTTCGGATGAACAAGACGAAGTCGTTGATGCACCAGTTTTACATCAAGATACATATTAATATTTTGTTCAACTATACTATTATCTATTCCTAGAATTTCCTTGTAAGACCAAGAAAATACATCACGTAATTCATGAAATAGAGAGCAATATGTTTCTATTTCTGATGGATAATAAGATACACCGACATGAATATTTTCTACAACACTGGGTTTGTTCAAAATATTATTAGAAATGGTTTGTTCAATATTTAAAAAATTTCTCTCGGAATCAATTGCATTAATAGGTAAATAATTCCAAAATAAATTTTTGATTGATGGGTGATATAGTTCCCTAAGATAGTTTTATTCATAATTAGGAAGATGGGAATGATGATGATAATATTCCCATGGTTCTCCTTCTGACATCATAGCTTCCAAAATATTCTCATATGTCAATAAAATTGAGGAAAAAGGATTAGATGGAGTGCCAACAGCTCAGGAACGATCAACCCAAACAATCAGTGATGTTTATTTTGGATTAACTGCCCAAGCCAAATAGATTGATTTCTATGCTAGCTCAATAGGGTTGGGTTGCAGAAACTCATCCAATGTAAAAATTTCAAAATCACCCGTACTCTCCCTTAAACCAGATGGAGTGGAAGAGATCATGTAGCAGGTCTCTATACTTGCAATTTCTACCGACGTTGCGGGTGGAGGTAATGCAAAGATTCCCATGAAAGTGGAATCCTTTAAGATTCCTACACCAATGTTCTGAAGTGCTAGTTGGGGTGCGTGAACAAATGGAATGCCTCAAGTTACCTATGAAGGGGAGGCAAATAAGGATAGTTGATTAATGACTGTGATAGTACCTTTATATGGAAAGGAAATCATTCTGAAATATGTAGAAACAATTTCAGTCATTGTGTATACCCATGGCCTTCCAAGTAGAATATTATAGTCAAGGGGTCCGTTAATAACCTCGACATCAACATTCACCATTTTTCCCCCTTGTTCAACCTGCAGGTTATTAATAATACCACAAGGCTTATATGCACATCCATCAACAACCTTCAACGTTGTTAATTATTGTGATAAGTGCGGCGAGCCAAGTGGCTTACAATAATTTAAAGACATAATGCATGTAGATGCTCCCTCATCAATAATAGTACGATGAACAAGGTGATTGAGAAAAATTGCTTGTATGGAGAATGCCAATTTTGCTGGTAGTTGCAGCACATAACCCGTGTGATTAAAGACAACAAGATTAGAATTAGTTAGATCAATTCCACCAATAGCCGACAATAAAGATTTCTTTTGGGAGGGAAAATTTTGCAATACCTCAAGAGCAGACATAGCTAAAGGGGATTGAGCCAAATATTCAACTATATTATAATTTTGAGCAGCTCTTGCTCGAGGATTATATGTCGATTTGTGAATTAATCCCTTTGGTGGTTTGATTGTCAATTCAGGAATAGCAGTAGGCAGTATTGATTCTGTAGATGGATACGTAGTCAAGGTAATAGGTTGATCAGTGGCCTGACTACCATAATCTTTATTACATGTTGACAGAAAAATATCTGTTGAAGGTTTTGTGATGGAAAAAATAAGTACTTGGGAACTAGAAGCTCGATCCGTAGCTACCATGTTTATGTTTGGATTTGGAAATGGGTCTATCAACACAGCTGACGCATGGGAAGTATTCATGATTTTTGAGACTTCAGTGTGGTGAGGAAAATTCCTAAAAAAGTGTTCCTCATTACAAATTATGCATGGATAACGAGGTTTCCTAGGTCCAAACAATTGATCAGATGATTTTTCTTGTGGGTTAGAAGTTTTCTTTTTCTTAGATTTCCCTCTTTTCATACTTCCGGGTTGCTTGTCACTTTTTCCCTTTTCAAATGACATGACATTAATTTCAGAAGAAGGTGCAGGATCAGATATAGTAGTATGATGTGTGCTTTCAATACCAATCAATCTGTCTCCAGCATGAGAGTCCTTTAATTAAGGAGGAACAGTAAATTAGATCTTGGTGCGTTAGGAATTTTTTCAAAGAGCGTGCCAAATTGAGTATAAATCAAGTCTAAATATTGGGCATAGATGATAACTTGCTCTTCTTTGACGACGCCACCCTCAGTTATAAATGGTAACAGGGACTTAATGAACCATTCAGAAAGGATATGATCCGAAACAAATGTCTTAACCATTCTACGATGACAACGCCACTCATGAATATGATCGGAAATGTGAGTAGCATTAGTTTGATTGAAATTGGTCAAGAGTTCCGTTCCAATTTCATATCTGATGGGTAACTGGAAATGAGTAAAAAAGACAGTAGCTAGGGCAATGAAATTATCAAAATAAGCTCTAGGTAACTCAATGTACCATTTTGCAGCCGAACCTGTGAGTGTACGCTAGAAAATATGTAGTCGAAAAGAATCATCATTCAGGAAGTTTGATGAACACCATAAATGATAAGTCATGACATGAGTCAACGGATCTTCTCCAGGGTTTCCATTGAATTAGGAATATCCGAGGGTAATTTGTGAGGTATCACCGGCCACCAAGGAGCATAGTTAATTAGATCATTAGCCGATTTAAATCTGGTAACTCTAAAGTTGCAACAAAGGGAAACTGTCTATTAAGGTCAGGTTGAGCATAGCCAGGGTAATATGGAATTTCTTGAGAAACACGCCTTTGAGCACCAGCAAAAGGAATCTACTGCTGGTAGCCCAGATAGGGGTTGTTTTGAAAAGCCAACGCTTGAGGATTCTAATGACCAAAACCTGGATATGATACTTGTTGAAATGAAGTATGACGCATTTTCACGTGAGGCTACCAAGGGGTTTGTCCACCAATGTTATAACCCAAATTATGATAACTTGGATTCGGTCGAGGATAATTATAACCTGTTTGTTGTTGTGACATCCCATAAAATGGTAAACCAACTTGTGAATAAATGATTCCGAACACAAGTTGTTGTAAATTAACCGAAGGATTTGGATTCTATGGACCCAATATTTGAGGGTATTGAGTTGAAGGAAGATGGTGTTTCACCAGAGGTACGAATTGTACTTGATTAGGTAGAGTGTGATCGCCTTCGTCTACCAGAAGTAACTTCTAGTGGTAAAGGTGGTTTTAATGCTAGTCTATGCGAACGACGAGGAAAAGGATTTTGTTCTTCCACGAGTACTGATTTATTTTAACCAAAAGAAAATAAACAAAATAAAAGGGTAATGCTAGGAAAAAGGGTTTACCAAGAAACTGTGAACTGCATAATACCTCCTGGCAAACCAAGAAGTACGGGCAGGCAATCTCCCCGAATGTTGTGTTTGGTGTATCACAATTTACAAGGTAGCCGACTCAATTCACTATGGATGGATAGCACCTAAATGTTGTTCTCCCAAATATACCTGAAGGTACGTGGAGGCCCAAGTCTGTATTAGCACTGTCTGATGCAAAATCGCACAGTGAAAGCACCCCTTTATACTTTTCGTACTGTAACACCGCCCGATATAACTGAAGATACGTGGACGAGCTAAGACATACTTACGTACAGGGAGTGAGGTATCACACACAAAATGTATCACAGACAAGTTAATGACAGCTGCTATGTTTTATGATGCCAGAACATGTCTCTAGCCTAGACCTTCTAAATGTTATCGTTATGGTTCCAATGTTTTGTTAGGTAAATTGAGATGAATTTTAAGTTGATATTATTTATCAATTTTCCTTTCAAAGGTTCACCGCGATTATGTATTGGAAATTCCTAAAATGCAAACTAAGAATGATAAACAATATTTCACTTTTAGTTTTTCAATGAAATTCCTAGCTACTAGAGGGAAAGAGCAATAAATTTGAGAGCAAACAAATCAAAGAGCACAAAAAAATGTAGATTTCCTAATTGTTCCTTTTGAAAATCACACAATCCACTACATGCAAATACAGGTTTTTCTTTTCAGTTCCTTTAATGTTATTAATGCAGAAAAGAAACTAGGTGCACTAAATCAATAACAACAAATGCCTTTTACTTTTGAGAAATTAGGAATATAAACAAAAATTTCTCTTTTGAAGGAAAAATGAGGAATTAAACAACAATTTCTCTTATCAAGAAACGAATAATTTATGACAATTTCCTTTTCGAAAGCAAACGGATCTAATGCGAAAATGAAATTACTTTGAAATTAATTCATCAATGATAAAGAAAAACACTTTAAACAAACATTGAAAAAACTATTCTTTCAAAGGAGGAAGAAGTAGATAAGTTTAGTGGTTAATATGAGGCTTTAGGCTTTTCAAAACGCAACAGAGAACAAACAGAAAGCAAAATGCAATGACAAATTCAATGGAATTTGGATGATCTATGGGGTCAATGCAGTCTCTAAGGGGAGACAGAGCATTGCAAAGCACCCCTGAAAGGGAGAAAGTGCTATGCAAAGCACTATGTCCTGTCCAACAGTGTGTTGGGCGCAGTGTACAATGAAAAACACAGTTATTTAATACACTTATAATGCAAATTTGGATTTAAAAAAAAATAATCTTTCTGAGTAAAATCTATTGGGTGACTAAACAGAGAAAATCAGAGGCAAATACACCTAGGATGAAGGGTAAACTCCCCAGTGGAGTCACCAATTTTTTAAGCAGAATTGTGAATTACGGAAAAATCATTCTTCCCTAGATAGGTGCTTATCTAGAACAACAGATTAAAAACTTTGGGACAACTTTTCCTAACTGTAAATAGACACAGAACAGATCAAAGAACTTACTTGGAGTCCAAGCGCTTCTTATTCTCCTTATGTCGCTCTTGCTGTAGCTTCAAATCCAAGCTAGATGTCTGAAAATATTTCCTGCAAAGATGACCACTAAACAACAAAAGATAGAAATAATACAATTTTCTATTCAAGTTATTTAGTTAAATCAATGAAACATAAACCATATACATCATATAAGAATTCATAATATGGAAAACATGAGCTTATATAGACACATATGTGGGAAATTACGAAGCAATCTTTATTAATGGATAGAAGGGGAGGTTACAACCCAGTGATTGATTTGAAGTGACCATCTCCAGCAGCATCCCAGCCTCATCACAATGTAGATATCTCTAGCAGCATGTTACACAAATAAACTCTTCAATTGAAATTCCACCAAAATTTCTCTGCTCAAATTCTTCCTTATCAAACACTAAGGTCTGTGCTCAATTTATTGAGGAGCTGAAGGTAGTTTTACAATTAATGACTTTCCAATAACAGGCAAGACATGTTCTCAATCTTGTAGGTGTCAAATGGACACATGGATTCGAAGTTTGACACATGTGAACTCTTCTAGAAGGCACTAGACAAGTGGATATTCCGGAACAATGAGAATTTCGCTCCCAATGTGACCAATGCACCTATGAGTGCCGGGAAGTTCTTTACAGAGTAGCCTTGAATGGGGCTACCTGCATATGCAATGCACTTAGTCCCTTTAGAGGCAACGTTGATGATGTCTCATATGATATATTATAAAGTTCAAATCTTGGAAACCTTTGCAGATGAAAGTCATGAATTATTTGTCTTGTTCTTTGTCTTAGGTCATGTAGCAACTGAAATGATAGGGGAAGATAGACCCTATTCATTGGTCCTGGAGTTGATGTCTAGTTAACCAGTTCATTGGGAATGATGCCCAAATTGACCTATAATAAATTTCCCCCTAAAGCATTAAGTCAGAATAATAATAATGATATTTTGATTGAGATGATTTACAATGTGAAGGGCTGGAGATGAAGCAGAGTGGTGACCTGCATCAATCTTACAATACATTACATCATGTTATATCCTCTTGATCATAATTGTGAGGGTAGGCATTCCCATGTTCATAACATAAACAATCTAATAACATGTACATAATTCAGAAAGTCATCTACATTGGAATGTTGCCCAATACAGACATGCCTACAGATATAGGCCCATGTTCAGATGACGATCTGTATGTAAGGTCATTGTACAGATGATGTGTACAGCAGTCCTGAAATCACAGCCTGAATGGCTGAAACTAGATCCGGGGTCTTATTATCTCATTCACTTGATTATTCGGCTACAAGTCTAGCCATGTGAATATATGATTTGTAGTTGAACATGGAAAGCCATCATTTGATTACCAACCAATGATGTGAGCTATTAACAAACGTGAGAGAACCACCATTGATGTCAATGGCCCTCAAGGTACTGCAATACATTTCGTAATATGTGAATAGATGATTTGATGTCGAACTCCAAACAAAATATTTTGGTCAAAAGTCTGGAAGAAAATATCTTGTCGATTCTATAACAAGCCTCATGGCACTTGAACATAATGTTTCTAAGTGAACTTCCTAGATAATTATTTTTTTTCGACAGGAAGCGACCTTATTACGAAACGAGAGTTACTGATTTCGGAGACAAAGGTATGACTTGATATAACAATGTTCAAGGATGGTGATCATGAGAATGAAGGTTTATGAGTATTGTAGAAGGATGAGTATTCACTGGATAACTTCTCTTGAACATATCGGCCACACTGAGAGCCTGCGTTGGGCACAATCTATATTTTTGGTTTTTTCATTATGCCCAAAATTTGCCCAATTATTTTAATTTAATGGAATCTAATGGTTCTTATGGTTTTATTTCAGGTTTCCATCAGATTATAATGATGATTACATGGAGGGAAAGAGAACATGAAGAATAGGATATAGTTTCCCTAAATGATCCGGGTACAGTAAGAGCCCTAAGAGATTGTGGACTGCTAAAGTACTTCAGGTTGTCAGGGATGAGGCAACAAATAGAACTCTTGGAGTTCTTAGTTCGAGTATGGGATTCAACTATCGAGGAATTTCATATTAAGAACCAAGTGATTCCCATAATAGTCGAGGATGTATACTTTCTTACAGGTTTTTCGATGAAAGGCTTGCCTATTTCGCTCTCAGGGTCTATTGTTGGAGGAGAGACAGTGAGATATTATGTTTTGCAACATTGTTATCCATGGGTAGAGCCAAGCAAATATGGAAATACAAACATCCAGGATGTTAGATATTTTCCTTTGAGAACTATCCTTTTCACAATCACAAAAATTTCTGGCACCGTTACACTACATGTAGTGAATATATCGTATATGAAGTACGTGCTAGAGTGTATGGAGCCAACAGTCTTCAACTGGTATGAAGTTTTACTTTCTCAGATAAAAGAACAAATGAACAGAGCAAAGGGAGGAAGGAAGAAGAACTTTAGTTATGGTTTGATCCTCATATCCTTCGCCTTAGAACGGATTCCACTGATGCAGCCACAACATGTGACACTGGATGTGTCTAATATTAGAGATCTACAGATGCAGATATGGGTAGAACTCATGGGTAGGAACACAAGCCAATTGACTATTGTATTCTCAACTGCATTCTTCACGTGGTTTTGATGACAGATTGTCTCCATCGATGATTATGCATATACATGCATTGATTTCTGAGGAGATCCAGATTTAGCATTACCAGAAGGCGCTCAGTGCGGTGCAATGGGTAAGAATGTTTTGACCATGTTTTTTATTTTCCTAAGGTTTATACAATGTTTTTGTATTTTTGATGTTTTCCCAAGACTAAACTAAATGTTTGATGTAATGCAGATGTTGGTTGTGTTCAACTAGTAGAGGAACCAGAGCGTGAAGCAGATCTGCCAGTAGAGAGGGTTGTTGAGAGAGAAGTCCTTCAGGATCTTGATATTGCTGAGACTCTTGCTGAGCTTTGGCAGCGCATAGAGGGTTTGAACTTTGGGATTCCAGATTGTTGGATCGAAGAGTTACCTATGCAACTACAGCGACACACTATTGGGGTTCCTAATCACTGGATGCGGTTACTGCATAGGATAGCTAGATTTATAGCATGTTACCATGAGCACCACTAGTTTACTTTTGACATTTTGCATACATTTTGAGGTTAGATGACCAATGTGTCTTGGGCACAATTTTTTATAAAACCTATAACTATCTATCCATATTATTTCAGTGTTTTCTTATGTTTATTGTGCATTCCTATTCAATGATGTGCATGTTTTCTTTACATATGTTGCAAATGTCTGTCTAAAACTTGATTAGCTAAAGAATCAATCAATGTGTTCAAATTTCTGGAAATGTGTTGATATTGAATAAAATCAAAGTTTCTTTCCGAAAATCGAACTCTTAGGAACAATCTATGTAGTGTTGGATTTATAATAGTGTAAACACTAGTAATTTGTAACACCACAAGTTGTGAGTCTAGTCTTATGATGATACGGTTAATACCAAATGAAATGGCATCAGAGAGAAGTTCAATCAATGTGCTATACTTAGCAATATTGTTCGTCGATCTACCAACACAAATCCCTTGAAAACTCACTAACTCTTCGTTCGGAGCAAAAATGGCCCACACTACAGAGGATAGATTTTGCGTACTATGACTAGCACCATCAGCATATCCAAAAATTGGTTCCGAAGATTCACACATCTGTGATGAAATGTAAATCGGATTAGTAACATCAAGAAAAATATAAAAACAAACTAAGATAGTGAATGTAAATCAACAACATATATATACAATATAATACCAAAAATATTACTACGCTCATGATTAAGCATATTAACATTTCAGATATAACCTAATTCTAGGCTACGCCAATGGAATTCCATCGTAATCAAGTAATTCATAGGCACCCTTAGCAAGAAATATTTTGACAATATAAGGGCCATGCCATAGTGGCTCAAATTTTCCTGTACCTATTACATCAGCTTCTTGATTGTAAAGATGGACCAAGTCACCCTCTGATAAAATGCGAGGCTGGAAATTTTTGTTGTATTGCGCCTTTATACATCTCTTATGCACTTCGTTGGCCAATTGGACTTCACGACATGTTACATCAATATGATGAGGTTAAGGAGACGTGCTTCTTCTTCTGAGGTGTCAAGTAAGAAGTCGATTGCAAGTTTTAATGACAGTATTTCACATTGGATTGGTAAGATAACTTCCATACCATACACCAATTGAAAAGGAGTAAATCCAGTCGCGTTTCTCACCAAGGTTCAATACGCCCACAAGGCGGAATACAGGATCAAATGCCAATTTATTTTATGAAATCCTATCATTCGTTGAAGCATTTGCTTAAGAATCTTGTTGATAGCCTCAACTTGTCCATTTGATTGTGGATAATAAGGAGGAGAATTATCATGTGACAATCCTAACTCAGCAGTCAATTTAGTGATCATATGGTTGCGAAAATTCTTCCCATGATCTGTAACTATAGCCTGTGGGACTCCAAACCATGCAATAACATGATTAAAGAAAAATAATGCAATTGTATGCCCTGTGTTGTTGAATGTAGGCATCACTTCTGTCCATTTGGTAAAGTAGTCGACTGCGACAATAATATAACCATGCCCCCTGGACGAACGAGGGTTACAGGTCACAAAGTCAATACCCCATTTCGAAAATGGTCCCACAAAGACAACATGATGCATTGGCACTGGAAGTTTGCAGATTTTACGATAAAAAAATCTGGCACTCATGATAACTTCTAACCACAAGGAAACAATCTCGAAAAGTTGTAGGCCAAAAGTAACCAGTGCAGAGTATCTTATGTGCGGTAGCATATCCAGATAAATGTCCACCACAAGCTCTAGCATGATAATCATTTAACACCTTTTTGGCCTCCTCATGAGTGAGGCACCTCCTTAAAATGGTATTGACACCACGATGATAAATTGTATCACTGACAATCAGATAATATTTGGCTTGGTATCGAATACATCGTTGTTTAGAGCAAGAGGTATCAGGTCAAAAAGTTTGAGTTCGGAGATAAATGATGAAATATCCATACCAAAGATCAGATGATCCGATCAGAAATAGAGACTCATCAGGAATTTATGGTTCCAACATAGTTACAGTACTATCAGAGGGAAGGTCACAGAGAAGCTCAGCCAAAACTAAAGACTTCTTTGACGTGGACTTGATGAATTCCAAATCAAATTCCTACAAAATGACAATCCATTTTTAATATTTTCCCCTCGGCAATTGACGTGATAAGATATAAGTCATGGGGTTGCAATCTAAAATGACAGTGGTCTTTTAGAGTAGGATATAGTGGCGAAATCTTTGAACAGCTTGAACAGCTTCCAAGGCAATTTTTTCCATGTAAGAATATTTAACTTCTATATCATTGAGATTACAAATCAAATAATAGATCGGATGTTCAATTCTATCTTCTACTTGGACCAAAACCATAGCAATGGTCATTTCAGTCACGACGATATATAGGAAATAATAATTTTGATAATTAGGGGGGTACATTAATGATGCTTGGACAAGAGTATCCTTGACAGCATCAAAAGAAGCTTGCGCAACTTGGTCCCAATGGAACTGAACCCCCTTTTTCAAAGGTCGAGTAAATCCTTTAGCCATTTCGACGTAGTTTGGAATGAACCTTCTTAGGAAGTTAGCCTTTCCTTGAATTTTCTGTATCTTAAGTAAATTTGATGGCACAGGCAAATCAAGAATGGCCTGAACCTTCAATGGGTCGATTCGAAATCCTTCTTTTGAGACTACGAATCCAATAAAATGACCAGAACCAACACATAACACACATTTACAAAGATCAAGGCATATTTTGTAGTGTCAACAACGTAAGAAGATGGCTCTCAAGTGCATCGGGTGATTATTCTGATTTCGTGAATGCACTGGTACATCATCTAGATAAGGTTTAACAATGTGCTTTATGTCATTGAAAGCATAGTCCATTGCTCTCTGAAAATTTACCCCAACATTCTTTAAACCAAATGGTAGTTTCCTATAAGTGAATGTGCCCCAGGGATAGATGAATTTTGTCTTATGTTGATACTCTGGGTGGATATTCATTTGATTGTAGCTGGAAAATCCATCCATAAAGGAAACTATTTTTCATCCAGAACAATCCTCAACAATCTGGTCAATAAAAGGATTAGGATAGTTGTCTTTTGGACAAGTAAGATTTACATCCCGATAATCGACGCCCACTATAATAGTTCCTTTCTTTTTCATGACAGGAACGATGTTTGAACCCCACTTAGTCAGCGAAATAGGATAAATGAAACCAAAACGAAAAAGTTTTTCAACTTCTTCTTTGATGGCAGTGGCTTTCTTCAGATGAACAGGACGAAGCCGTTGACGCACCGATTTGACATCAAGATACATATTAATACTATGTTCAACTATACTAGTATCTATGCCTGCCATTTCCTCGTCAGACCAAGAAAATACATCACGAAATTCACGAAATAGAGAGTGATATGTTTCGAGTTCTGATGGAGAACAAGATACACCGACATGAATATTTTCTACAATGCCAGGTTTGGTCGAAATATCGATAGAAATGGTTTCTTCAATATTTGACAGATTTTGCCCGTAATAAATTGCATTAATAGGTAAAGAATTTGAAAATAAATTTTTGATCGATGGGTGATATAGTTCACTAAGATAGTTTCCTTCATAATCAAGAATATGGGAACAATGATGATAATCTTCCCATGGTTCTCCTTTTGACATCATAGCTTCCAAAATATTCTCATCTGTCAAGAACATTGAAAAAAAGGGATCAAAGGGAGTACTAAAATATAAGGAATGATCAAACCAAACAATCAGCGACACTGATTTTGGATTCGTCGTCGAAGCCAGATAGATTGATTTCTATGCTAGCTCAATACGGTTGGGCAGCAGAAACTCATCCAATGTAACAATTTCAGAATCACCTCTACTCTCCCTTAAGCCAGATGGAGTGGAAAAGATCACGTTTTAGGTCTCTATACTTGCAATTTCTGCCAACGTCACGGGTGACGGTAATGCAAAGGTTCCCATGAGAGTGGAATCCTTTAAGAGTCCTACACGAATGCTCTAAAGTGTTAGTTGGGGTGCGTGAAGAATGGAATGCTTCCAGTTACCTGCAAAGCGGAGGCAAAGAAGGATAGTTGATTAGACTGTGATAGTACCTTTATATGGAAAAGAAATCATTCTGAAAGATGTAGAAACAATTGTAGTCATTGGATATACCCATGGCCTTCCAAGTAGAATATTATATTCAAGGGGTTCGTCAAAAACCTCGACATCAACATTCATTATTTTCCCCCCTAGTTCAACCTACAGGTTATTAATAATACCACAAGGCTTATATGTACGTCCATCGAAAGCCTTCAACATTGTTGATGATTGTGATAAGCGTGGTGAGCCAAGTGACTTCCAACAATTTAAAGCCACAATGCATGTAGATGCTCCCTCATCAATAATAGTACGATGAACAAGGTGATTGAGAACATTTACTTGTATGGATAATGCCAATTCTGTTGGTAGTTGCGGCACATAGCCCATGTGATTTATAAAGACGACAAGATTAGAATCAGTCGGATCAATTCCACCAATAGCCGACAATAAAGCCTGTTTTTTGGAGGGAAAATTTTGTAATACCTCAAGAGAAGACATAGCTGAAGGCGATTGAGCCAAATATTCAACTATATTATAATTTTGAGCAAGTCTTGCTTGAGGATTATATGTCAATTTGTGAATTACTCCCTTTGGTGGCTTGATTGTCAATTCAAGAATAGCAGTAGGCAGTACTGATTCCGTAGACAGATTCGTAGTCAAGGTAGTAGGTTGATCAGTGGCCTGACTACCATAATATTTATTATGCATTAGCACCAAATTATCTGTTGAAGGTTTTGTGACAGATAACATAAGTACTTGGGAACTAGAAGCTAGATCCGTAGCAACCATGTTTGTGTCCGGATTTGGAAATGGGTCTATCAACACAGCTTACGCATGGGAACTTTTGATGATTTTTTAGACTTCAGTGCGATGAGGAAAATCCATAAAAAATTGTTCCTCATTACATATTATTCATGGATAACGAGGTTTCATAGGTCCAGACGATTGATCAGATGATTTTTCTTGCGGGTTAGAAGTTTTCTTTTTCTTAGATTTCCCTTTTTTCTTACTTCCAGGTTTCTTTTCACTTTTTCTCTTGTCAAACGACATGGCATTAATTTTGGAAGAAGATGTGGGATCAGATGCAGTAGTATTATGTGTGCTTTCAATACCAATCAAGCCATCTCTGGCATCGGAGTCCTCTAATTGAGGAGGAACAATAAAATTAGATCTCAGTACGTTAGGAATTTTTTCAAAGAGCGTGCGAGACTGAGAATAAATCAAGTCTAAATATTGGACACAAGCGATAACTTGATCTTTTATGACGACACCACCCTTAGCCACATCCTCAGTTATAGATTGTAATAGGGACTTAATGAACCATTAAACAAGGATTTGATCCGAAACAAATATCTTAACCATTCTACGATGACGACGCCACTCATGAATATGATCGGAAATGTGAGTAGCATTAGTCTATTTGAAATTGGTCAAGAATTCCATTGCAGTTTCATAGCTGATGGGTAACTGGAAATGAGTCAACAAGATAGTAGCTAGGGCATTGAAATTATCAAAAGAAGCTCTAGGTAACTCAATCTACCATTTTGCAGTCAGACTAGTGAGCGTACGCTGGAAAAGATGTAGTCAAAAAAAATCATCATTCAAGGAGTTTGATGAACACCATAAATGATAAGTCATGACATGAGTCAATGGATCTTCTCCAGGGTTTCCATTGAACTTAGGAATATCCTAGGGTAATTTGTGAGGTATCACCGGCCACCAAGGAGCATAGTTAATTGGATCATTGGTTAGCCGATTTAAATTTGGTAACTCTAAAGTTGAAACAAAAGGCAAATATCTATTAAGTTCATGTTGAGCATAGCTAGGGTAAGATGGAATTTCTTGAGAAACAAGCCTTTGAGCACCAGCATAAGGAATCTGCTACTAGTAACCCAGATAGGGATTGTTTTGAAAAGAAAACGCTTGAGGATTTTGTTGACCAAAACCTGGATTTGTGTAATATTCCCAAATTTTCACCTGATATTTGGAATATTAGAGTTCTTAACTTTCTTAATGAATTAAGTAAATAAAAGGGTGGAGGGACCCATAATCCTCAAGATGAATAAATATCCACTTTTTGTGTGTGAATGTGGATTAATTAAGCCTAAATCTACATAATGAGGTAGTTGAGCAACTACTAATGTGAATAAAATTGGAGATTATGTCTCATTAATTGAGATAGATGATGGAGGTTGATACAATCAACTAAGATCTTAAAGATGTCAAACAAAAGATCATGGAGCATTCATGATAAAGTGATGGAGGATGTTTTGCATTTAATGCACACATGACGGAGAGGGTGTACATTGCACCTAGACATGATGGATGACTTGGTCAAACAACACAGTCACACATGGAGGATCTTGTCCACATGCACAGCGTAGTCTAGATGAGGTCCAAGGCATGGGAAGGCTCAAACACTATATAAAGGAGATGAAGGAAACAATGGAGGGCATGCTTGTGATTATTTATGTTGAGGATCTATTTAGATCTGGAATTGTCATGTAACATTCCATTGCTTTCTTGGGTTGTTTAGAAAATATTGCAAGTGATGTTTAGCATAGGGTGTTCCTGGTTGGGAATCCCACCTATTTCATTGAGTGATCTCTTGGAAGAGGATTTAATTCATTCTACATTGGGCATTGGTGCCACATATCTTTTCCTACTTTCTACAGAACATTCATATTCAGAAATTGCATAATACTAAAGATCAGTTTGGAAGGTGGAGGTTGTCTTCAGTATTTCAGCTGGAGAACTGGTGAAGGTTTATTCCTATCACCTTAGGCTTAAAGATCAACATTCCCAGAGCTTCATATCAGATTTGGGATCAGGCCAAAACTTATTTACCTCCTAGCAGCAGTAATACCTTCAGGAATTACGCTGTCCAATTTGAAAATCCAAAAGGAGGAAGGACGTTACTAGAATTTCAGCTAGTAATCATGTGAGGGATCATTCCCTTATCTTTCCATCAATATTTCCATCAGCCTGGATTTTATTACAGCATATTTCAGTAGGTGGAAGACTTCTCTTTCCATCACAGTGCAATTTCTATTGGTAGTTGTGTTGCAGCACATGTAATCATCATTAGAGGATTGAGAAGCTAGGTCTAGAGTTTCTCGCTTGTAGATCTGAAGAACGGATCAACTCGTCAAGATTAGATATGATTTTTTGACATATTTCAACCATATATTTGATAGATCTAGCTTCAGATCTATATTTCTCAGTAGATCAAGGATCAAATCCTAGGAGGGTGATTTTCCAAAGTTGAGATCTGGAAAATCCTTTCTGGGTTATCTTGGGAATCCATCATATTGGCCAGATCTTGAATCTTAGCATCATCTGAGTTCCATATTTGAGTAGATCTGCATTTTCATTTTCAGACTGCAGTCATATATTCATATTATGTTGAAGGGAAAGCGCAATATTTGCTTCAGTGGCTCTCTAGTTATGCAGTGCCTATTGTGGCATGTTTTCTAGGTGATTCTAGGCCATCTCTTTAGCTAGATATCCTCATATTTTATACATTGTGTAACTAAATATTCTCCAATATAATAAAAAGGCCCAACTTCTCTGTAAATTTTGATGTTGTCTTGAGATTTATTGTCTACTTATTTTCAGTTATTATATTGTGTTTAAGTATTACTGCATTCTCCCATTTGGGATATTACATTGGTATCAGAGCATGATCTTTGGCTCAACTTGTGGACACTTCATCTTTTGCATCAAAAGAAGAAGTAGATAGATGAGATCTATCATGAAGGAGGATAATTTTTCCACTCCTTTCTTTAGATACATGCAAGATCTCTCCAAGGAGGTTTATCAAATGAAGAAGGAAAGGAAAATAAAGGATCCAAGAAGAAGATTTGAAGAGGAACGTCCAAGCACTTCCTATCAGTAGAAAATAAAACCATGGAATCATAGATCTCCTCATAGATCTACTATGCCCACTTTTTTTGGAGAAGGTGAGAAGTATATAAATGAAGAAAGAAGAGAACCTAAGAATCATGCGACTCTTAGCTTGTATCTTGAAGAGTACAAGGAAAATTCTAAAGCTTTCAAAGAAATTCTAAATCTCCAAGAATTCTTTGAACTCAAGGAAGAAAGAAGATCCTATAGCAGCAATAGAAGGAAGAGGCATAATAGATTCTATTTGCCTACATTTGATGGATCTTCCTCAAGCACTGTTAAGGCTTGGAGGAAAGATTTAGATTAATTTTTCATGCTAAATCCTCTGGCTAAAAAAAAGGTTGTCCAAATTGTAGCACTTCATCTCTTAGGTGAAGCCAAGGGTTGGTGGTTTAGTCACATGGAGCATGCAAGGGTGACTAAATATTCAGATTGTTTTCACAAGTTGAGGAAGAATTTTGATGTGAAGAATACATAAATGGGCTACAAAGAGACATTTCCTAAGGAAACAAAGGAAGATGTCATTCTTGTTACTCTAGACAAGAAGTCACTACATTCACCACTAGCTATAGAAGTACCTACATCTGGAGAAGAGAAACTTGCAACCTTGCAAAATAGTCTTGATCTCTTGACACATAGAGCCCCATGCATGATTCAGGAGATGCATGAGGAAGAGGAGGAAGATTCCAGTGCTGGTACATTAATAGAAGAGCAGCCATCTCTCTTACCAGCAGTTGGAGACACCATTGTTCTGGTTGGAGGAACTCTTGTGTTCTGTCAAGAGGTTCCCACATATCAGTTGATCCAAGGTATGCATACACATTCATCACCTATTGTTTCAGTAAATCTTATTGAAAATTATGGGGACATGCCATCAGGGCCAATGCATGACCAAGGATTAGATCAAAATGTTGATTTGGAGCAGCAGCATATCACAGTGCAGAGGAACCTTGATCTAATAAAGGAGGAGATGAAAAGCTATCCTAGTTTGTCATGGATGGACTACGTTCAACCTCTTGAGTTGAAGTGTAGAGTTTTAGAAGAAGGGATGAGCATGATCATATGTACAATGACTAGTTATGATATCAGTATTGTACCTTGCTTTGAGACAGTAGATGTATACCCTGTAGATCTACAGCATTGTCACTTAGTAGCATTGATAATGATGAGGCCCCATTATTATTGGAGCATTATGAAGGTAGATTCACTTATGAAGCAATGGAGGTTAAGATGATGAATGGTAGACATCTTGATATGAGAAATCTTTTCTCCTTTCTTGATGACACTTAATCAATGAGCATCTCATGGCTCAAAGAGAGACTTCTACCTGCAACAAATCCAGAACCTCATTGGTTTTGGGGGGCTATGGATGAGAAGGTCTCATTAAGAGATCTCATGGGAGGTTCACTTCAACATTTCATGAGGTGCAAAGTTTTTCATCAGTTTAAGGAGGTTGGTGTCTTACAATGGGAGGATACCAAGTATTTGTAGATTGAGATCCATCATCCACATTGGGATGAATGGATGATAGTATGGAGCAAGGGGTTGCCAAACCACTTGCAGATATATGACACAGGCCAACAAGAAGCATGGTTGCACTGGTTTCTCTTTGGTGAGTATGGTTACTACCCAAAGATTTATATTTTCTTGTCTCATGCCTTATGTCTCAATAATATAATGCATAAGAAGAAGGCATGGTTACTATGGTTGTTGAGAAGAGAGTTTGGACATCACATGTTATATTTTATGTCAATATATTTACTCTTGTTGGGGATATGTCTCATGTATTTACATGTATTTCTGTTTGGGATGTATCTCATGTTCATGCATGTACTTGGGGTTGGGAGAAATCATAACTCTCACGTGATGTGGCATAATGGAGCTTGTTTGTATTATGTTGATGAGACATCTCACATGTCCATTACTATATTGTTGCTCCATGACTTGCATCATGACAATGCAAGGAGGCAGAAATAATCCTTGTTGCTTTGGTTACTATCAGGAGAGTATGGGTTGAATTCTTCCCATACATTGCATGACATTGATGGAGGATGGCAAAAGGAGGCCTTACAGCGTTGGCTTCTGTTGGGAGATTTTGGTCATTGTACTTGGTATAATGATGATATGATGGGGCAACAAGATACCTTATTGAGGTGGCTTCCCTTGAGAGAATATGGCCACTACATTTGGTACAATGATGTTATGGTATGGCAACAAAAGTCATTGCTAAGATGGTTACTTTTGAGAGAGTATGGCTCTGAGATTCTTATTGATGACTTGGCATGGCAAAAAGAAGCATTGCTAAGATGGCTTCTTTTGAGAGAGTATGGTTCTCTTACTTATTTTTATGATGATATAGCATGGCAGCAGAAGGCTTTGCTACGTTGGTTGTTATTAGGAGAATATGGTTTGACATTGTTTATGTTTTCCCATATGTATCTACTTCTTTTTTTTCACTATGTTGATGTGATGTTTGATTCCTACATGGCCAACATGGCTAATGATGACGACATTGATGTATATAATCTACTCTATGTATCATGGGTTGGAGAGATAGTTCATGATTTGGGACTTTCCACTTTGGGAATGAACCACTTTAGCTTATGTATCTCATGTATAGAGGAGAACTTTGGTCATCATATGGTTGCCACTTGGAGATTCATTGGTAAGGAAGGGTATCTAACTTTTTAGTTGGAATCCATTCTAGACATTCTAGAGAGGCAGCTTTGGAGCTGGACATACATGACACATTGTGATAGATGGGAAGGCCTTCCACATGAGGATGCCATTTGGAGGGAGGGTGTTTGATGTAGCATCCACTTTTGTAGTTGCTTCAGGACAAGCAAAACTTCTCCGGGGATGACTATAATATTCCCAAATTTTCACCTGATATTTGGAATATTAGAGTTCTTAACTTTCTTAATGAATTAAGTAAATAAAAGTGTGGAGGGACCCATAATCCTCAAGATGAATAAATATCCACTTTTAGTGTGTGAATGTGGATTAATTAAGCCTATATATACATAATGAGGTAGTTGAGCAACTAATAATGTGAATGAAATTGGAGATTATGTCTCATTAATTGAGATAGATCATGGAGGTTGATACAGTCAACTAAGATCTTGAAGATGTCAAAAAAAATATCATGGAGCATTCATGATAAAGTGATGGAGGATTTTGTGTAAGTAATGCACACATGATGGAGAGGGTGTACATTGAACCTAGACATGATGGATGACTTGGTCAAACAGCATAGTCACACATGGAGGATCTTGTCCACATGCACAACGCAGTCTAGATGAGAGCCAAGCCATGGGAAGGCTCAAACACTATATAAAGGATATGAAGGCAAAAATGGAGGGCATTCTTGTGATTATTGATGTTGAGGATCTTTTTAGATCTGGAACTTTCATGTGACATTCCATTGCTTTCCTGGGCTATTTAGGAAAGATTGCAAGTGTTGTTTAGCACAGGGTGTTCCTGGTCGGGAATCCCACCTCTTTCATTGAGTGATCTCTTGGAATAGGATTGTACTTCATTCTACATCAAGCATTTATGCCACATATCTTTTCCTACTTTCTAAAGAACATTCATATTCAGAAATTGTAGAATACTGAAGACCAGTTTGGAAGGTGGAGGTTGTCTTCAGTATTTCAGCTAGAGAACTGGTGAAGGTTTATTCCTATCACCTTGGGCTTAAATATCAGCATTCCTAGAGCTTCATATCAGATATGGCATCAGGCCAAAATTTATTGACCTCCTAGCAGCAATAATACCTTTAGGAATTACGCTGTCCAATTTGAAGATCCAAAAGGAGGAAGGAAGTTACTAGAATTTTAGTTAGTAATCCTGTGAGGGATCATTCCCTCAGCTTGCCATTAGTATTTCCATCAACCTAGAGTTTATTGCAGCATATTTCAGCATGAAAAAGGCTTCTCTTTCCCTCACAGCGCAATTTCTATTGGACATTTTGTTGCAGCATCTGTAATCATCATTAGAGGATTGAGAAGCTAGATCTAGAGCTTCTAGCTTGTAGATCTAAAGAAGGGATCAACCCTTCAAGCTTAGATATGATTTTGTGACATATTTCAGCCATATATTTGATAGATCTAGCTTTAGATATATATTTCCTAGCAGATCAAGGATCAAATCCTAGGAGGGTGATTTTCCAAAGTTGTAGATCTGGAAAATCCTTTCTGGTTTATCTTAGGAATCCATCATATTGGCCAGATCTTGAATCTTAGCATCATCTGAGCTCCATATTTGAGTAGATATGCATTTTCCTTTTCAGCCTACAGTCATATATTCATATTCTACTAAAGGGACAATGCATTATTTGCTTCAGTGTCTCTCTAGTTACGTAATGCCTATTGTGGCATGTTTTCTGGGTGATTCTAGGCCATCTCTTTGGCTAGATCTCCTCATATTTTGTACATTGTGTAATTGAATCTTCTCGAATATGATAAAACGCCTCAGCTTCTCTATAAATTCTGATGTTGTCTTGAGATTTATTTTCTACTTAGTTGCAGTTATTATATTGTTTTTAAGTATTACTACATTCTCCCATTTAGGATATTCCAATATGATACTTGTTGAAATGAAGTTTGAGGCATTTGCGCCTGAGGCTGCCAAGGGGTATGTCCACCAATGTTATAACCCAAATTATGATAACTTGGATTTGATTGAGGATAAATATAACCTGTTTGTTGGTGTGACATCCCATAAAATGGTAAACCAGCTTATGAATAAATGATTCTGGATACAGGTTGTTGTAAATTAACTGAAGGATTTGGAGTCTGTGGACCCAATATTTGAGGGTATTGAGTTGAAGGACCCACTTGATAAGGTTTTTGTACAACATTTTAATTCTGTAATTGGGGTAAATATTTATTAACAAGTGGAAATGATGTGGTTGTAACAGGTTGAACTAGTTGATACGACTATACAACCATTTATGGTTGAATAGGCAGAGTGGGATGCCATTGACAAACATTCATTTTGACATTAGGTTGACCAAAAAGTGACGGAGTACTGCCATATTGGGTGACCAAAGGTTGGCCCCCAGCATGAGGAGGATAATAAGATGGAAAATATTTCTCTCCAAATGCTGTGAGTCTAGTTGATATGGTACTTAAAGGAATAGACCCCGAAGGACCGGCTTGATATTGCCCTAATGATGTGTATAAAGAATCAAGCCTTTCAGTACTCACTATAGGATTATCAGTTAGAATACCGGATGATGACAGTGGTAAATTCCATGGTTTTGAAGATGCACCAGAGAAAATTCCAAATAGATATTTATAACCTGGTGGGACCATAAGGCCACCATGAAAATATGACTCTGGTGAAGTTGTAAACATCGACGAGGTTGTGAGGGCAGGTGCTGACATAATTGGAACAGATGGCCCAACCGAAGATGTTGGTTCAGGCATGGTTACTTGACCAAATGTTTACCCTTTTGAATTGACGAGAGTTTGAATGGGAACAGTATCAAAAAAAGAATATGGTGACGATTTAGGAAAAGAATCGTACACGTAAAGGTCCTCCCCAAAATGGGTTGGAGTTAAAGGTGTCTCGTCTTCTGGGATTTCTTCAAACGCAATTAAACCAGGTGGAAGTATTTCACCATCAGGCCCAAAGTATATTTCAGGTGGTTGACTGTGTGATATGGGAGACTCAATGGCTACAAAAATTTGTGGGATGACCAAGGCAAGAAAAAATTCCGGTTGTTCGACTTCAAGATGCATATGTTCTGGAAAATAAGAGATGTCAGATAGCGCTAATACGGACTTGGGCCTCCACGTACCTTCGGGTATATTTGGGAGGAAAACTTTTAGGTGCTATCTATCCATAGTGAACTGAGTCGGCCGCATTGTAAATTGTGATACACCAAACACGACATTCGAGGAGATTTCCTGCCCGTACTTCTTGGTTCGCCAGGAGGTATTCTGCAGTTCAGAGTTTGTTGGTAAACCCTTTTGCCTAGCATTACCCTTTTATTTTGTTTATTTTTTTTTGGTTAAAATAAATTAGTAATCGTGGAAGAAAAAAATCCTTTTCCCCGTTGTTCACGTAGATTAGCATTAAAACCACCTTTACCATCAGAAGTTACTTGTGGTAGGCGAAGGCAACCACACTCTGTCGAATCAAGTACAATTTGTATCTCTGGTGAAACATCATCTTCCCATAAACCAAGGTTAGCTCAATTTGTTTCTACACATCCCAATTTGTCTACTGTTGTCAAAACGGAGTCCTCACAGCTACTCGTGCTCATGATCCATCTAATCAGTGAGACTATACCTCCTGGACCTGACGTTGTTCGACCAGAAATTGATCCAGATCCACATATTCAATAAATCACTAAATTAATAAATATGTCAATAAATATTAGGAAAATTTTAAATATATAAATAGATCATAATATATACATTTACATACCTGCTTCAATTTCTGCTTGAGGTTGATTTTCTTCTTCAATATTTTGAGGAGTATCTCTATTTGTTTACATTAAACAAAATATTTTTCAAACTAGTTCATCAAATAAAAATTAAGCTTCACATTTTACATTAGGAAAATTTTAAATATATCAATAGATCATAATATTTACATACCTGCTTCAATTTTTGCTTGAGGTTGATTTTTTTCTTCAATATTTTGAGGAATATCTTTGTCTGTTTACATTAAACAAAATATTTTTCAAACTAGTTCATCAAATAAAAATTAAGCTTCACATTTTACATTGGGAAAATTTTAAAAATATATCAATAGATCATAATATTTACATTTACATACCTGCTTCAATTTCTACTTGAGGTTGATTTTTTTCTTCAATATTTTGAGGAATATCTCTGTCTGTTTACATTAAACAAAATATTTTTCAAACTAGTTCATCAAATAAAAATTAAGCTTCACATTTTACATTAGGAAAATTTTAAATATATCAATAGATCATAATATTTACATTTACATACTTGCTTCAATTTCTGCTTGAGGTTGATTTTTCTCTTCAATATTTGAGAGGGCTTCTAACTTTCTTTTGCGAGATTGTCTCGTCTCTTCTCTACGTTCTTCAGGGTCTCTTTTTCGATCATATTTTCTCGCACAAGTTCTTCGATTTCCCATGATAATAGGGTATGAAGTTCAAAAAATTTCCTTCAAAAAATTGGACAATAACTCAATTACAAAAAATATCACAAAAGATTTAATTTAAAAAAATTCAGTGTAAATTTTTTGCAAAAAATACATATTCCAATTCAAAACACTTACTTTAAAAAATTCGAGAGAAAAATGTCTTATAAAAATGAAACGAAGCTCAAAAGATTTACTTCAACTCAAAACACGTACATACCTCCAAGAAATGTCTTTTGAATGTACGTCCAAGAAATTTTTTACAATTTTCGCCAAAATCACGCCGCCTCTAAGAAATGTCCTCCAAAAAAATTCTTTAAACCCAAAATTGTAAAATCAACCAAGAAATGCTCTTAAATCCAAACTTTGAAGAAAATTTTTTGAACTCAAAACAAGATCTTTGTAAAATGAGAAGAAGTGTGCGAAATGTGCGAAAATTATGAATCATTTCGCGCCAATTTATATTGACGCGAAATGTTTTTTAGTAGGGGGCTCCGAAAAACTCTCTAGCCGACGAAGAGTTATACAATAGTTCGGCCAACGCGTCATCAATTACGCAAAAACTAGGCTCTGAATACGGTTCTGCAACTTTGGACTGATTAAAATCCACGAAAGGTTGTTAATTAACTGTCGGAACCAAGACAAGCATTTTCAGAATTGAATCTACTTTCAGGAAATATAACTTTTATGGAATTTCATAAACGTTTAATAATTTTAATTATTTTTCTAATAAAATGGGTGCAAACAATTTCTGAGGGTCATTGTGATTCAGTGAAATCAAAATTTTGTATCTCCCAAAGTACATTGTAAAAAAAATTGAAAAAATTATGGGGCATTACATTGGTCCATCGTCTCTAATGGGTAGCTTTTAGATTTTTAGTTTATAACTTATATGTTAAGAAATTTCTTGTGACGCGAAACATATCCAAAATACGCAGTTTTTCGTATTGGACCAGTTCAAAAAATTCTAGTAATTATGATATGCATCCATTGGCTTTGTAAATATGACGAAAACAAAGTAGACTATGTCTAGATTGTTGTAACACATTTTGTTTTTTCAAAAACACAAATTTTCAATGAATACAACATTGCGTCATAACATGACTTCTTATGAATCCTTTGATTGTTAAGAAACACACACTCAAAGAAATGCTAAGTTGACATATCAAATATGCATAAAAAAATTTCAAAAAATAAGTAATAGAAAGCTAATAAAATTTATCACAACTTTTATTTTTATTGCAAAATGAAATTCTACACAGAAAAATTGTTATAGTTTGAAGAAAGTTGAAGAACCGAAAAAAATGAAATTTTTTTCTCAAAAAAGGGCAAAAAGTGTAACCCAGCTTCACATTTTCACCCTTTTTTCGAATATGTAAAGATGAAATCACTATCGATAATGAGATGTTAGAAAATGTTGACACTCACACATATGGAGATAAAAAACCTGACCATATTATACGATATCGTGTCGACCGCATTTTTGAAAAGTATTTCTTAAATGAGTGAGTGACAGTTCAGGCTCAAATGTTGAAAGGTCTCCTATCATCAAGGAAATTAAAAGAAGCGACGACACTATTGGGTATTCGAAAATCAACCAAAGATAAAAAAAATGAAGGAAGAGATGATAAAAAATATGAGTAGTGCTATAAAGTCAATTAAGAGATCTAGAGATAAAGATGTTTCAAATGTACGTAGAGGAATACAGATGGCAATGGTTTCACCAAGTACTCAAGAGAATCGTTTGATAACATCTATGGCACGAGCACTGGGAACCTCGTGAAAAACTCTGCACAAACATCGAAAATTTCGACCGCAAATAGATGTAAATGATGAACTCGCTTGTTGGAGAGCTATTTGTAGGCAACCATACAAAGATAGACTTGGAGAAGATGTTAAAAAAATAATATATGAATATTTGAAGAACAATTCGCGTGTTTCACCCACTGCAAGACATGTGATGCGAAGAAGAATAGCACGAAATCAATACGAAGAACATGAAAAACATCTCTTGGAAACCACTCAAATAGAGTTATTCAACAAGTTCAAAGAAGAGAATTGTCAAATTCATGTTTCACTTAGTGCTTTTATTCAACAAAAACCATGGTATGTAAAACCTATCATCGTACGCGACACTTGTTGTTTCCGTTATCATGTGGAATTTGAGTTATATTATGACACATTCCTTGATTTCGGTAGAACATTATGGAAGGATTCACCTCCTCCTTCCACTATCCATGAATTCATATCTCAAATTCTATGTGAAAGAGAAAGCGATGAACTATTTTACAAAAAGAAATGTGTTGGTGGTAAAAAATTTGATGATTGTGGAAATTTGACTAAATTTCAAAACAAATATCATATTGATATAAATGATCAATCATTTTCCAACATGAAAGTGAAATGGAAGAGATATGAATATATCGGTACATCGATTCAAGGTGCAAATAGTGTTAAAAGAATCGAATTATGAGAAGACGAAATTTTTTTGATAGAATTTTTGAGAAAGTTTGAGGCAGAAATTTACAAATACACCAATAATTCCCATAGAGCTCATGGCAAGACTTGCAATTCAAAAAATCTCATGAAGTTTTTCCACCAGGGACCATTTTGTCAGTGATTGATTTTGCAGAAAACTACACATTTGTTCCACAAAAAGAAATTCAGAGTGAATACTATCATTCTGACCAAATCTCCATGCTCGTCCATATTATATATAGACATGGTGAAAAAAATGTCGATCATATAGAAAGCACGAGTGAAAATCGACATATCATTAAAGAATATCACTTTTATATCAGTGACGATCGTACACATGATACATGTTTTGTACAACATTGTTTTGGAAGAATTTATGATTCATTGAAAAATCGTGGAATAACATTAAATGAACATTGGATATGGTCAGACGGATGCGCAGGTCAATTCAAATCTGCACGATCATTCTTTTGGTTGTGTTTTCTTCATAAGAAAACCTGCATTAAACATTGTTGGAATTTCTTCGAGACTGACCATGGAAAAGGAGAACATGACGGTGCAGGAGCATGCATAAAACGAGTACTTCGAAGATATCAAATGAACCACTCTTCACACTGACTTGTGAACGCTGAAGAAGTTGTTCAATGGTGCATCGCTTCTCTAAGCCATGAGAAAAACCCATCAAGAGAAGTGCGAAGGTACATTCAATTTAATTTATATTGAAAATCTAATTTTAAACATTGTACATCTATCATGCAATGATTATTTTTAATTGTATTTTGATATCATATTTACAAATTCTTTTTCTAATTTTCCATATAAAGGTTTTTCTAGCATATTGGAATCGAAGACGTAGACAGATCAATTGGAAATGATGTTGAAACAATAAAAGGGACTTGAAAATTGCATTCAATTCAAACAAAGTTGTCCAGAAATGTGTTTGCATTGGATAAAAGAAAATATTCTTGTTTTTGTGATGTTTGCATAGACAACACAAAATCCAATGACATTTGTGAAAACAAAATGTATGTGAACGATTGGAAACATACAGAGCTAAATACAAAGGGAAAAATGTTTGTTGCAATGTTTGAAGAAATGCAATAAGAGGAAACTACAATATCATCCGATGGTGATCAAGTTTCTGATCTTGTTAGAGAAGGTAATATTTGAATTACTTTCTAATGATTTAAAGATCTAGAAATAAATTTAAATATGCATAATTAAATGTTAAATTTTTATTTTATTGTGCAAGAGATGTTTTTGTTGTAATTGCACCTATTGACAACGATGAAAATGTGAAGTATTATTTGATGCGTTGCACTGAACGAAAAAAGAAATTATTACAAGACTATAATGATCACGGATTTCAGTATGACAGAGGGTCTATTATACTGAAAGGTTATTTTTTCAGACAAACTCATCAAAGTGGAGACTTTGTTTAATTTGAAGACTATGAACCTGATTCCATAAGTTGTCAATATAGTCACTTGGTGTGTGCAGCACGCATAAAGTTGATAGAAGTTCAATCAAAGAAAAAATCGAAAATTAAGAAATGGAAAATGTCAAAATCCGATCATGAACGAATTATTGAAGATGGAATTCCATTAGAATTTTTTTGAGTGAAGTGTCCAACAATTTATTATCTTTGGATTAAATATGTTTTAGAACTTCCAATACTCAACTAAAAATTGAGCTGCTTATGTTATTTGTGGTTTGCACATGTTACAAATTGTTTGGGCACAAGCACGTGCTCTAGTATCAACTGAAAGTAGTTTTTCTATACATGTGCATTGATGAAAAATGTTATATGTATTGGATATATATATTCTAGAATGAAATTAATTGTTCTTGTATATTTTTTCCGACCGTATGGTACAAATTATTTCACTTTATTTTTTAAGGTCAGATTCGGTCCCCATACGGCCTAGCCACCAAGGGACGAGATAACAAGTGGTTGTCCCCACTTGCCCGAATCTCAGCGTTTAAGTAAAATTTTACTGTTTATGGCGGACATCTTACATGATGTCCTAGCCAAGGATAGATTCTCTTTGTTTCAAGTTTTCAATAAAATTTGTCACCGAATGACCTACTAGGATATTATAAATACTAGCTTTGTAAGATCATTTGGCATTCGGAAAAATTCGAAAGTCTTGGACTGTCAATAAATTTAAAGTATCATTCACCCTAGGGAGTGTAAAATATTCAATGTAGGTTGGTGATGATGCTCACTCCTAGCTTGAAGCAGCTCCAATGACCAATTCTTTAACGAATTCCAATGCACTAGACCAAAGTTGGTGACCCACTTGGTTTTTCACCCAAGAAATTCCAAGGTACTCTTCTTACCTTTGGCCCACAAAGCTACAATGGAGTTATAGGAAGGTGAAGAAAATTTTGTTCACTGATAGGAATTTGGTCACATCCCTTCTCTCCCCTTATCAAAAAGTTCCTATCTACTACATTATCCAACGTGTACTCAAGATCACTATTTCGTAATTAGAATATCACAATATCATAATTTCTCACAAAAATACTTGGAATGCCATTACGACACTCATCTAACAATGGGGAGCTCAAAACCTAGAAAGCTCCTCGTCCCCTTAATAATAATGTGTTTAATTTAGTCTTTTAGGTGAGGATTAGGTGTGAATCTTGTTTTCACATACAAAAATAATTAATTGTTTAATTCCATAAATTTTATTATTCACCAAAATACATGTCATATCCACTATTTTTCTCTCCTACAAATTCCCATTATTTTATTAAAATATATGATTTTATCTCACCCAACTATCACATGTTTCTAAATTTACTCCTAATTGTTCCCTATGCTGCTTTTCCCTTATTTTTAGTAAGTTATTTTCCTAGATCCATCATAACTATGGATCTATCAAGCGCCGAGAGGGATCAAATATCTAGAGGTGCAAACCTCCTTTTTGAGTGCAAAACTTGAGGAAAGGTTTGCACCTTGAGAGATTTTATCCCTCTCGGCGCTTGATAGATCCGTAGTTAAGATGGATCTAAGTTGGTTTCAGTTGTGTGCAACCAAGGAAAAACTATCGATAATATGAGAAACATATGACTAATTTTATCAATAATATGTAAATACATCTAATATTAATATAACCATTTTAAATATGCTAAATATGTTTGAGATTTATCAAGTCATTTTAATTTTAAATTTTCCTAGTTAGCTCAATTTGTTGAGATGATAAATATTGTAGAATAACTTTAATAATGGAAAATGATCAAATAAAATTTTTGAATGCAAAGTGACAATGTAATAATATTGAATGATAGAATGTGAATAATTAGAATGTAATCAATTACAAATAGCATTTATTGTGATCAATCTTAAACTATTTTCCTCTTCTATTCTTATTGTCACCCTTATTAGTTTTGTCATCTTTCCGTATCGATTATATTAAAAAGAAAGTAAAAATCATAAATCATAAACCATTTAAATATTTAGCTCGAACTATTGTAGTAAACACCATACCTCAAGTCTCTCTTGCTCTCCAATATTATTAGGTTTAATTATTATAACACAAAAATCGTTCTACATTGTCAATAATTTTTTGCGCTTACACTGAAATCAATGAACACTATTAATCCAATGACTTTACAAGTAATGTACCATCATACATGCAATTATATCAAATTAGAAATCAACATATATAATGAAATCAATGGGGATTGTCTTGTTACAAGTAACATTTCAATTTACCACATGTGCAAATGTAGGTTGAAACCATCCAAAACTTTAAGTTTTAAAACCCTTTTGATTATATATTGTGCAACATTAAAACATTAAATATTTAAAGTTCATTAAATATCACATGCAAAATGTAGATTGAAACCATCCAAAACTTGAGTTTTAAAAACTTCACATGCCATGCCAATTATAATTCAACTATCCAACAAAAACATTTAACATTAAATATCACATGCCATATGTAGTTCAGATGACAACATTACTTCACATTCACATGCCAAAAGTACTAAAACCATCAAAAATTTAAATAAAACAAATTATATAATAACAATGTAATAAAATATGTCCAAAAATTGTAAATCTCACTTGAGTATCAAATTGTATCAAGTTTAACAAATTTTAAAACCATCTAAATTTTAAAATCAAATCTACTGTAAATGATGTCCATCAAATGGAGGATCTAGCGTCTGGGTCTCAGTCTGCGCCCTATCCTGTGAATAGGAAACCTACATACACAATGCACATGTACTTGAACATTAAAATTTGAAGTTTTAAAAATGAATGAGAATATATATATCTATAACTTAATGTAAAAAACAAAATATAACAAAAAAATCATTCAATACCTCATAAGGTTCCCTCTCCATTTGATGAACAGGTTCTCCCATACGAACATCTGCAGTGGTAAACTATACAATATACATGTACAGTTAAATATAAATAAATAAATATATATATATATATATATATATATAGAATTTATATAAATATATAAATATATATATATATATATATATATATATAATTTATATAAATTAAAAACTTTCAAATGAAAATTCACGTGTACATATATAAACTTATTTTCAATAATATTAAAAAGAGGAACTAAAGACAACTTGTTCAAATGCTGTGGATGTTCCTATCTCCGTCGCTAGAGTCCGTGGATTAAAGAAATCTTCTATAGGAACCTAAATTCAAAATTTTTTAAATAACTCAAAATATAGATCTCTCTCTCTCTCTCTCTCTCTCTCTCTATATATATATATATATATATATATATCTCAATTTTTAATGGAACTTTTTGAGGTAGAATATATATATATATAACTTTTAAACATAAATTTTAAACTTGTGAAAAATTGTCCATACTTGTGGCTCATCTCCCAATGAAGTAGAAGGTATATCTCCTAAGGAAGAAGAAGGTACCGCCATCCCAAAAACATCAAATGGAATCGGTACCTGTTAAAACATTTTATCAAATTATATATATACATACATGTACATGTGTGGCAACAATTATTTATTTTAGAGTCACTTAAAAAACACTAACATTTGCCAACATATCATGATGGTCAGACCCATCTACATCATTTGAACCAGAGGTCCCGAACGTGATATTAACATTTTCGTCACGCATCATGCTTGAGAACTGCAAATGGTGTTTTAACATATAATCATACATTTTTGTTAGATTAATGTACACATACAAATAAATGTATACATGTACATACACATGTATTTATTACAAATTGTACACATATATATGTAAATATAATTTCAAACCCTAAGGTCACCAACACATACCGTTTCGGTGCCCTCTTCCTCACGAAAAATTAGGTCTTGCAGACCATTGCGACAATTTATTGCATATGTTCGGAGATCTTCAACATTCATGTTGTAAATCTCCTCATTTGTACGATAAACAAAATTGGCACGTGCATTTTCACGTGCTCTTTGTCGATTTAAACAAAGATCGACTCCACTCAACCCGCTATGAACATTGTCGATCATAACATCTCTTGCTTCTCGACTTATTTGAGAAGTCGCATCCATCTCTGATCGCAGGGTTTCGACTCGAAACGGTCGACTCACCAATGGCGGCTCAGGGCGAGGCAACTCCACATCTCGCTTAGCGCCCTTACGTTGATATAATCGACCTCTCCTCGGGCCAAAAAATTCTGAAGGAAGGTCATTGTAGTCGGGTTTCATACCCAAAAAAAATTCTGCATAAAACATTTGTGCAAAATAAACAAGAACCTCATCGTTCCATGGAAGCCTTCCAAAGGCCGCAAGATGTCGATCATACAAATAACCAGCTTTGTCTGGGTGCTTGAAATACTGCACCTTCAACATTTTTCTTTTTGGCCCTTTCTTATAATTAAACATTGACTTGGCCTCTGCTCTTGTAACTTTTTATTTTATGTCCTGCCATTTATCGGGACCTATCACTGTTTCTTTTCTCTTTCTCATCATTTCTACAAACGAATCAGTCGTTGGCCCCAAATTTCTGTACACCTTTACCATTTCACCCAATGAATGTGTAACTATTTCAAGGCTTTTTCTACTCTCAGCAGGTAGAGACAAAGCCATGAGATCTCTTTGCAATTTTGCATGAAGGCTTTCACACCTTTGTAAGGTGCATTCCACCATGTTGGTTTCCCATGGTATATCAATAATCTCAGCCGAATAAGTTGTGCTGGGTTGAAAACCTTCTTCTTGAATGTAGCGAGCTGATCTGTGTCTATTTTGACCACTAGCTCGAACATTTTCGGCCTTTGCATCAATATATATAAAATTTCGTATATTAGAAAAAACACGTGTAAAAAAAGTTGTACAAATTTAATGAAAAAATATTGAAATTGATCGCAACCTTGATGTTGTTGGTTAACATCTTCTCCAACATGACCCTCCTGGGAACCAAACCCAAAATGATGCTGCTGAGAACCAGACCCACAGTGACCCTGTTGAGAACCAGCAGCCGTTGATTGGCCTTCGGGGGAATAGATATCACCCCCTTCCCGCAACCTGCTACCACTCATACCTCGACCAGTTGAACCTTGGCCACGCTCCATGGATGGAGTAGAAACCCTTCTCCTCTTGCCTCCTAAAAATTAAAAATATGAAACTTATTAACAACTAATTTCACTCACAAAGTTAATAAAAAAATCAATTCCATATGTACACACATGTATGGAGATTTAAGATTATATTTAAATACCGTGAACATCCTCTGATCCCTGAACCTCCATATGGGATTCGACTGATCTTCGTCTTTCATCCTCCATGATATATATCTATTGGTCGACATTTACACAAAATAGATTTCAAAAAATCAATTTGTAATTTAGTGTACACAAATTATGTAGAACACAACTTTCAAAGCAATAATTGACCATGTGTGAAACTAAATTTAATCTAAAAAGATATTATAAAAATGATAAGTTCACCAAATTGCGCTTTGCATGGTGGGAGCACACTTGGTATAAAATTTACTACTTATACACTTTAGTTTGTGGAAGAAATGACACATGTACATAGTTCACCTTAAATTTGTTGTGTTTTACAGATATTAAAATGAAGAACTTCTATTTAGATCCATTCCAGAGATTGACTGTAGGGGCATTTACTAGATATGTCACCTTTCATAAAATATGAGATCCAGAGGCTACCTGGCCCTTTATAGACTCTACCTATAGAACTTGTAGAAGTAAACACTAGAGGAATTAACAATATCAAAGAATTTTTTCATGCTCAGACATGGGAATGTGTCTCTTTCCCTACGCAAAAAAATAGTTCAAGGTAGTTAATCTTCATAGACATGTCATAAAGCAAGTCAATGTGATCATCCCCAACTTACTTTTTATGAAATTAGGCTTGGAATCCTCTACAACCCGGTGGATGGAGTTGAATGGGAACTAGGTTGAAAGGCCTTTACAAAATACATGCTAGTGAATAACACTTACTAGGTTATGCCAAAAAATAAAGTGGGAGAAATTTTTTCTCCTCGAGGTTGTCCAATTGGGTGTGTAATACCAACTTCACACATTTCCTCACAGGTTTCTCTCTTAGGTTACAAATGTCTTCCACCTTATTAGTTATATATTTTTCAATTTCCCGAGGATTCCTTGATTTTTTTCTCCTACCATCTCCCTCTCTCACTCCCCAAATTATTTCCATCAAACATGCCCCATTGAGGATCTAGAGCAATGTTTGCACCATACTTAGAACTGTCATTGCTGCTAATTAAAATTGGAGTCATGTATACTAGATTGCGTGCTTAAGTGGCTCTTACTTGGGCAATATCCTGAGATGAGTTTGACATGATGGTCATATGAGGTTGGAAGCTACTTGGTGTAATTTTCCTTAAATCTTCAAAAAAACAGAGCAAAAATGTCATTTTCGATCATTTTTTATTAGCTTCTGCATACAGCAAATGTTATCACAATTGAAACACAATCATGTTCCATGAGCATGAATTATGAATGTCGCAAGCCAAATGGCAAGGAAATTTGCATTCATTTAGGCAAAAGAAGGCTATGAAATTAAGGTCCATGCTAGAAAAAATTATGCAAATAAATGGATATCTCCTTTCATCTATACATTTCTCTACCATCTTATTTCCAAGTGAAATGGGAATTTTCACATTTTGAATGCCACTACCATGTAATTTGGTAGCCTGCTAGCTAGACCTATCACAAGTAATGTTGTCATACCAAACTATTTCTCTTGCTCAACTCAGTGACCATGACTCTCTTCTCACACTACTTACCATATAAGATCTTCAATTGTACATGTCACGCAAAGTTGGGGGTTCTAGGTCTACACCTATTAGGTAAAGTTACATATTTTATGTCATTGTGGTCCTTAAATTTTGAGGTGTTCCACCTGAAAAAGTAGGCATTAAATATGGATGAAAAGGATTTGTTTTAACTTTGATAGAATTTCCTCGTGGAATTACTAAATTTCTCGACGACATCATGCTAGCTTTGCTTAGAGAAGAAGGTTTTGGAGGAGAAATTGAATTCTTTTGACTTATTTTTGGCATTGAAGTTTGAAATAGTAGTTTTGATGACTCCATTGATGACCTTGTTGAGGAATTTGATGCACACAATATTGACTTTGAAGATGGTTTAGAAGATGTTGAAGAAGTTGTAGATTTTGGTGTTGTCACTGAATGTTTCTTTGTTGTTGGACTTGATCAAGACATGTAATTTAACTTTACGAGCAGATTGAAGACCTTGAAGAGGTTTTAGATTTTGTTGTTCTCACCGAAGGTTTTTGTCTAGTTTTGTTTCTTAAACCATCATTTCCATAGGACATTTTTGGTGAATAGATTCTTGACCTTGATGAGAGGATATGATACCTTGAAGAGGCTACATCTTTTGGTGACGTCACTAATTGTTTCTCTATTATTATGTTTGTTAAACATCTTGCTTAGGGCGAGGCAACTCCACATATATTGTACAGTTTATGGGACATAAATCAATATGTAGAAATATTCACTTGGTTTTTATAATTGGATAGAAGAATGACTTAAAATGACCTTATATGTCTTCTCATTTTAGAGCTCAAATTTTTAGGAAGGATTTAAGTATCCACATTTCAAGAATCACTAGAAGAGGTTGATAAAGAATATAGGAAGGAAATTTGTACATGAGCTCTATTATTTGACTTGAGAGTCAGTTGTTTGAAGAGGCGTGTTTTGTCGACTTGTGTTTGGTTGATGGTTTTGTACACCAATATGTAAGAGTACATGGAGATATTCACATGATGTGAATTTTTTTTCTTTGAAGGAGAAAAATGATATGTCAGCGAGCTATGTTTCTTGCATGATGTGTTTTTCAGTTTCATGGTTTTGTTTGTGACAAGACGTCACAAGATTTTGGGAAGGTCCACTCTTGAGCGAGAGCCTCATGATTACAACCTAATCATGAGAATCAAATGGGAGTGCATCCTTATTTTGAAAACAAATAGGATTCTAAGCTACCTAGGACTCAAACCATTATTTTTAAATTTGAAATATCATGGTGTTGTTTCAATGCCTGAATCCACAACCCTAACATAAATTGTTTTATTCTTTTTTGGTAGGATTTAGTTGGTTATATTAAAAGTCAGTTGAATTTAAAATTCTTGGCTTAGTGGCATGAACCAAACATATTGTACATATTAAATGAGGAATTTCGCTCTCCCAATCATTTCTAAATCACCCATATCACCAAGAAAACATGTTTTAAAAGAACATACTTTGGTATGGGAAAGACCTTAGGTTTCAAATATTATAAGATTGTATAATATTATAAGATTGGATTTAATTATATTATTTGTCATATTATATTTTGATGCTTCAAGAGTGAAAAAACTGAAAGAATCAACTTGTAGGGTCATTTTAATGGTGGGTGGAGAATTGGGGTCTAAAACCTTTTGGAGTCATTTTGAGGTATTAAATGACATTTTTGTGGGTCAAACGATTATCCCTTGTGCTGAAATCTTGGCCATTATTCTACACTTAAAGACATATATCCAATGGTGCAAGAAAAACATCAAATGAAGTTCATTCAAAATTTCTGCCTTTAGTAAGTTGACCTATCATGTTGACCAGGTCATGGTACGAGAGAATGACATTTTAGCCCCATTACTCATGCATGGCAAGCTAGCTACATGTGGAATTTTAACAAGACTCTAAAAGGTCTAAAATCACAAACCTCATTAATGGTTGACAGAGTCAAATCTTACACCTAATTGGCTATCATGCTATGTTAAATACTTGGCCACTAGGAGGAATAAGAGTTCCATTTTGTGTTATTGTATTTTGTTCCATAGTTTAAAATACAACTAGGAGTCTAAAGTTAGAGAGAAAAATGTATGAAGTTAAGTTTTTATGGCAAACTTACATGCTAAAAGTGTTAGCTAACTCTAGAGAGATTACCTCTTTCTTTGTACTCACATATTTTCCATACCAGAAAAGAGAGTAGAGCATGTTTACATTTTAGTGTTGTTTTTCTCCCATAAGGATTTCCTAGGGAAAAAGGAGTCTAAAGCATCATTACTTTTTAGGGTTGCTTGTCTCCCATATAAGGATTTCCTAGGAAAATAATTGTGTTGATTGTCTAGAGATATTTATGTGTGTGTTTCATTATGTTCTCTATTTCTTACGTTGTGTTTCATTATGTTTTATATTTCTTACATTTCTTCCCTCCTATTTTTCTTTCCAATCAAGGTTTATAAAATAACATGAGAAGCAACATGAGACTTGGAACAATCATTTTCATTATCTATATGGAAGGCAAGAATGATTATATCCCCTTAAGCTTAAGCTTATGTAGTTTGTCAATTTTTATCATATATTTTTTGGTAAGGGTAAATGTTTTTTTATCTATAGTACAAGTCATGAGTTCCCTAATTTTACCTTATGTAAAGCATGATTCTAGGATTACTACAATTTGTACTTGGTTTTTTAAGAATATATCAAATAAAGTTTTTGAGAAGCAAATATGGCTTGTTCCTCAACAACATCCCTGAACATGGACACATCCTTGACTATCTAAGGACATAATGATCGAATGAACCATTTACATAAGATATCATCAAGGAGTTTGGTTTGTATTAACCCCTTGCGACATCACCAGTCATGGATGTGATTAGAAATCAGTATGGAATCATCTTGTTTTAAATTAGAAAAGAGATCAAAATCGATGCCATACCTTATCGGTAACTAAAAATGAGTTAAAGGAGTTTGAGCTAACGACGAAAAATTAATGTAATATTTTTTGTCTAATTCAATATACATTTAGCATCATCTCCAGTTAAGGTGCATTAGAACAGACGTAGTTTAATGGAATCATCCACGAAATAATTTTATGACCACTACAGATGATAGGTGGTAATGCACATTAATGGATTTTCTCTAGAATTCCCTTCAAATTTGGGGATATTGGAAGGCAACTTGGAAGGTATGGGTGGCCACCAAGGATCATGATGAATGGGGTCATTAGTTAACTTCTCCAAATTTGAAAGAAAAATGGAGGATAAGAAAGGATTATGAATTTGAATAAATATGATATAGGAGGATGATCACCTTGAACAACAGTGAGGTCCCCCCATATACTAATTCTAAGGAATAGGAATAGTAGGTTAGGAAAAACTTCTAGTAAAAATAATTGATCCTATAGGATAACTAGAGTTAACTACCATAGATGGTGAAGATAAAGAAGTAAGCATAGGAACACTAGGAAAATTTGTAATATACATATAATATATCAGTCAAATGTCCCAAGAATATGTGAGAGGTGTCAATTGAGGTGTAGCTCCTACCACGTTTAATGGTGGCAATGATGACATATCAACAGAAACTTCAGATGCAGAGGGCAAAGGGGAACTAACATCCTTCATTGGTAAAATAGGAATGTAAGTGTAATTAGGTGTAGTATTGTCTGGGTTTAGCCACAGTAACTATAGTTATAATGGATCAGTCAAAGGTGGATTTACAAGAGAGCCATAATTGTTCACCAATGTTTCGATGGAAACCAAATCACTACAAGGAGGACTAGGTATAGAATCCATAATTATATTTTTGTCTAAGTCTTAGGTAGTGACAGGATCTATCCGAGCAAGAGACAAAATTCCACCTTGTTCAAGAGGAAAACTATAAATTCGACATGACTAACAGTTACTGGGTTCAGCTAGGGTGAATAAATGTATATAAACCAAAACAGGTTATTACAAACACCCATAAGGCCAAACCACTTACTCAAACCAAACAACATGCACTAGAAAAGTCTTAGAAGATAGTCACACATGAAAGCAAATCCTATTATTATGTCTTAGATGGCCTTCCAAAAGACTTCTTACTTATAGGATCTCAACTCCGCAAACAGAGTTGTCTAGGGTGAGGTAAGGTAGAAGGATGGTTATTGCCCCATCCACCACCTATAGGGTGTTTTCCTAAGAATGGCCACTAAGGTTACCTTCGTCCCACAGGGGAGGTTGAGTCTTCAGCTTTTGAGTAGTCATCCAAAAATACGATATTCCCTGACACGAGTATGGTAGCCTTGAGAAGAATTGATCATACTTTGACCTAAGCCTAACCCTCACTTACACGGGTGTCTGGAGCACACCGGTTTTGATGGTGGGATGATGAAGGATTTTTCACTCCTTAGCTCATTTTGATAAGTTCTTTTTATGGTCTTGGAGCATTTTACACACACGCCTATCTCCAAAACCCTAGCCTAAGATAATGTTGGTGCATTAAGAGAAAAAATATGAGTCTAGTTTATTTTATTAATGCATTAATTTTATTATTTGTTATTTACTCAATTGGTTAGCAGTGTGAAATTTAGATGGTGTGATAGAATCTTTGTTAGTAACACCCTACTGCAACTATATTAAAAATTATCTCTCAATTCAATGAATCTCTGCTCGGGGAATTGTCAACATAAGGAATATTTCTCTCATGTAAAGGGATGCAATGATGGTATTTGAAAGGCATGCCACTACTTATTGATCATAGAAATGACCCTCCAATGGGCGAGGTGGGGATTGTAGGGACAGTGACAAAATGTTTTGTAACAGTGGTTCATAGTGGAATGACATATCTTAAATTTGGCTTGGCATTTAATTTTTTTATCATGACTTTCTAACCATAGACTAATATTTTTTTCCAAAATAAATTCATACAACTTAGCTAAAATGTGGCTAATCATAATGTTCACACAATTAGAAGGAATTTTTTTATCCCCACTTTTAAATATAGGTGTAATGAAGCTTTGTGTCTAGGGTTAAGAAAGCCTTGCTTCACTACCAAATTGAAGATTTTATGTATGTGAGGGATGAAAATAGATCCTCTTTAATAAAATTCAAGTTGATAGCATTTAATGTATTTATATTTCCCATTTACAAATCACTTAATCCAAAACCTAATGTCTTCCAGATGAAAGATTTTGACTTCTATTGGAGCATTCTAAACATAGTGTCCATGGTGTTTGGATATTCATACAATTTTTTCAGTTAGGAATTTAAATGCTTGAAGGAAATCAAATTATTTCCTTTAGTATTACAAATTAGAACTTTCCTCCAAAGTTCCTCGGGATTTGGCTTAGATAGGTGCAACAATTTCTCTTGCTTTTTATTTATATAGTACATTTTCTTCTTTTTAATACGAGCTTGGTATGTATTTATTTTATCAATATTTAAAGTTTGTTAATGGCATCCCTTATTTCTTTTCTAGCAATTTTACAATCATTATCATAGCAAGGTTCATTGCTTCATTTTTCATTTACATGAGACTTCAATAGAGAACTTGTTCATGAAAGTAGATATGGTTGTACAGTAAATTTATGATAAAAGTTTTTTCTATTATCCTTATAGGTTAGGAGATGTAAATCTCTATTTAAATCCTTTTAGAAAATATCAATCTGAATTTTATCGAAAAGTAGGTGCCTTCCATTCACACAATTCTCTTGCATGGGGTTTTTTTGCATAACAAAGTTTAGAGTTAAGGCTGATGATATGTGATCAAAGTTAGGCCATGGAAATTTAAGAGGTAAAAAGTTACTATTTGGTTAGAAATAGGGGTTTCAGATATGACATAATCCACAAAACTACTAGGCCCATGGCACAAGTCATTTGGCAAAGAAAATGACATTATACCTAATTATGGGAGGCAAGATAGTAAAAAAATGGCATTATATAGTGAGCATTAGTTTCAAAAAACTATAGTATGTAATTAAATGGTATGTCAATTACCATATTGCCAAGAATTAACAATACACATAACACATGAATTCATGTAGAAATTTACAAAAAACAAGATATCTAAACTTTGAGAAGTTTCAATCAAACATCACATAAAATAACATTTGAATTCCATGAATGAGCATGATGACAAGAATTAATATGGTTCTCTTTAGGAATCTAACATTGTTTTTAAGTGTGGAGATATTTGCGGCTAGAAATAAGCAATAAAACTTGAATAAATTGCAAACATCAAGGACAAGTATAAGTTCCAAGAACCTAGAGCAATGTTGAATACAAAGAATATTAGCATGCAATCAAGATCAAGAAAAATGAGATTAAGAGTTGAAGTGTCTGGACAAGAAAGGTGGAGATGAAGCTTCACTAACAAATGAACAAGCATGGACCCTTTAGCAAGAAGACAAAATGAAAGCTTAGTTATCAAGTTATTTTATATACCATTATAAGTGTAGGTAAGACTGAGACCAACAGAGGTATCTTATTCATGTTGTGCTTTGATTCATTTCTCCAATAGGGGTATCTTATTCATGTTGTGCTTTGATTCATTTCTCCTTTAAGAGAGGAACTTGAACTTGGAATTAATGAAGAAATATAGAGTATTGTAGAATGTATTATTAGATATTTTTTGAGATTATGGTGTCTCACTCAAGTTGTGAGATTTATTTAAGATGCAAATCTTATTTATGAGGAAGTTGTTCCAACTCCTAAATAAATTTGTAATACCTTAAATGTATGTGCTTTCTTGCTAATAAATGTTCATTTTCTCCATTTTCTATCTCTCCTAAATTTTAGTTTTTTCATTTTCTCCATTTTTTGTCTCCTAAATTTTAGTTTTTTTCTCCATTTTGTGTCTCTCCTAAATTTTAGTTTTTTCTCCATTTTCTGTCTATCCTAAATTTTAGTTTTTTTCTCCATTTTGTCTGTCCTAAATTTTTAGTTTTTTCTCTATTTTCTGTCTGTTCTAAATTTTAGTTTTTTTCTCCATTTTTTCTCTCCTAAATTTTAGTTTTTTCATTTTCTCCATTTTCTCTCTCCTAAATTTTGTTTTTTTTAATGATTTAAATGAATTTTCAAATACATAAATAGATCTAGAAAACCTTTTAAATACTTAAACTTTAAAAATTAAACTATTTAGACTTTAATTTATGATTATTATAAATCTCTACTAAATTTTGATAAAATCTACTAAATTTTAAAATTTAAACAGATTTCATCAATTTTAAACTTTAAACAAAATTCACCAAAGAAAAATCCTTTTCCTTTTTGCTCAATTTTAAACTTTAAACAAAATTCAACAAGGAAAAATTCGTTTAAATTAAATCTCATAAACTACTGCCCTTAAGTGCATTAAAACAACAATTAAACTGTAGATTCAAGCATTAGAATGTTATATCTCAGTTTAGCTTTCATCTAAGCTTTTGTGGCAACATAGTGGCTTTGTTTCTTTCTGTTTTTGAAACTAAACGTGATATTGTCATTACAGGTTTAATCTTTGTGGTGCCCTTTTGTTCGGAGTTGCCTCGTACTGGTGACACTGTTACTTCTTTGTCTCGCCTATGGGCGTGGAAAACTATGTTTTCTTATTATGTATGCATTTTCTGTAGTTGTTGGGACTTTATGTTTAAAACTTTGTAAGATCTTGGTGTGACTACGTCAAGACAGTTTTTGCTGGTTTGGATGGGACTGCTACTAGTGCATTGTAATGTCTTTTCCGTTCTGTTCCTAGTACTCAATATAAACCAGGGTATTTTTCTTACTGAAAAAAAGTAGAATGAGTGTAGAAAGAAAGAAAGAAATGAAAATTTAAATGGGAAGATAATATACCTAAGGCCAATCATCTCAGAAAACTATAAACCTCTTAAAAAATTCAATTAACACTAGTGAAATTTGTTGGCAAAAAATAATCATGGGGTTTACACAATGAGGAAAAATTTGACCACGTAGGTTGAGGCCCATTTGGAGACTAACTTTGCATAGGTGCAAAAGAAAAAATGTTGTATAGTTAAGGATAACTTGGCCTGTGATAGTATCAAATCAATTGTTGAACAAGAAGGCGGCTACCTAGAAGAAAAGACCAAAAAAATGCATACTTCTTAATATCAATAAATAAATGCCAAACTATGTGGGACAAAAACAACCGAGTAGAATATTTAGAGGCTAATCTTCAAAGTTTATTAAACTGGCAACTAGGACTGCCTAAAGCTAAGCTAGCTAAACCCATTAGTTGGTGTATACTTCATGAAGCTTTTAAAGTAATTCCATTGTGTAGATGGACATATTCTCAGAGTTCATCTCAATTTATGTTTGAACGTTCATCTAAAAAATAAGTAAAAAAAAAATTTTAACCCCACAACTATGTAAATTCATTTTTACATTGGAGTTTACCACTAACATGTTAAATAAAATGATTGATATTTCCAGTGCACAAAAGTTGCATTAGAAAATTCCTCTGTAGAACATACCTGTTGAATTAGTTCGGCCGACAAGGGGAGCAACAACGCTGAACGAAGCATCCGGAACACGCGAACAACAGTAGCGCTAAGGGAGCAGCGAAAATTCCCAGAAATAATGAAACGGGTAAAAGAACAGCATTCGTGGGCAATTTATTTATAGGAATTAGTTCGGCCAAACTTTTGAAATTAGTTCGGCCGAACTTTTGGTACGAGTTCGGTCGAATTTTTGGTATGAGTTTGGCCGAACTTTTGTTGCCGGTTTTCCAATCTCCGGCAAAAATTCTGTTGGCCCACGTCGTCTGTGTGTCGTCAATCTTAACGGAATCAACAGTTCAGCCGAACTTTCTAAGAAAGTTCGGCCGAACTATTACAGATTTCGGCTGAACTTTAGAATAAGTTCGGCCGAACTATTGCCGAAAAAAAATTTCGACCCCCGATTCTCACAAAAGTGTAACCCAGCTTCACGTTTCCGCCCTGATGCGAAACCGCACAGTGAGAGCACCCCTTTATACTTTTTGTATTGTAAAGCCGCTTGATATACCCGAAATTATGTGGACGAGCTACGATATAATTACGTACGTGGAGTGAGGTATCACACTCAGAATGTATTGCAGACAACTTAATGACGGCTGCTATGTTTTACAACGCCGAAACACATCTCTAGCCTATACCTTCTAAATGTTATCGTTATGGTTCCAATGCTTTTTTAGGTAAATTGAGATAAATTTTAAGTTGATATTGTTTATCAATTTTCCTTTCAAAGGTTCACCACAATGATGTATTGGAAATTCCTAAAATTTAAACTAATAATGATAAGCAATCTTTCACTTTTAGTTTTTCAATGAAAATCCTAGCTACTAGAGGGAAAGAGAAATCAATTTAAGAGAAAACAAATCAAAGAGCACAAACTAAATGTAGATTTCCTAATTATTCCTTTTGCAAATCACACAATCCACTACATGCAAATGCAGGTTTTTATTTTCAGATCCTTTAATGTTATTAATGCAGAAAAGAAACTAAGTGCACTAAATCAATAAAAACAAATGCCTTTTACTTTTGAGAAATGAGGAATATAAACAACAATTTCTCTTTTGAAGGAAAAATGAGGAATTAAACAACAATTTTTCCTATCAGGAAACGAATAATTTATGACAATTTCCTTTTCAAAAGAAAACAAATCGAATGCGAAAATGAAAATACTTTGAAATTAATTCATAAATGATAAACAAAAACACTTTAAACAAACATTGAACAAACTATTCTTTCAAAGGAGGAAAAGGTAGATAAGTTCACTGGTCAATATGAGGCTTCAGGCTTTTCAAACCACAACAGAGAACAAACTGAAAACAAAATGCAATGACAAATTTAATGGAATTTGTATAGTATTTGGGGTCAACGCAGTCTCTAAGGGGAGACAATGTGTTTCAAATCACCCCTGAAAGGGAGACAGTGCTATGCAAAGCATTGTGTCCTTTCCAACAGTGCGTTGGGCGCAGTGTACAATGAAAAATGTAGTTGTTTAACACACTTCTAATGCAAATTTGGATTTCAAAACACCTAATCTTTCTAAGTAAAAGCTACTGGATGAATAAACAGATAAAATCAGAGGCAAATACACCTAGGATGAAGGGTAAGGCCCTTGTCCAACAATTTCTGAACCTGATTTCTAACTTCCTCATTTTCCTTTGGGGTCGTCCTATAAGTAGCCTTATTTGGTTAGATTTATCCAGGTATCAAATATATGTGGTGACAAATAATTCTTTTAGGTGGCAATATATTGGGAAAATCATCAACTGCAATGTCTTGATAATCCACTAACATATTTTTTATTTCTATTGACAGATCTGAAATGACAGTATTAGTAGATTAACTTTTTGGCTTACAAACAATGGTGTAACTCACCTCTTCTTCTGTCAACTGCTATAAGAACTCTTTTCCACCAAGCAATAGAGATTTTGGCTCACTCTTTACAGCTCCATTCCCTTCTTACAAAGGTAGAAAAGTATGTTGAATACCACCCATCGTGAACTTATAATAGTTATTTCTTCCATCATGCACTAATTTCAAATTTCCAAAGTTTGTCCAATGAGCACATGACACACATCCATAGGAATGATATCACAAGTCACTTTATCTTGATATTTCCATATTTGGAAAGACACTTCACTTTTCTCAGTAACCAGCAATTGGTGTCCCTTATGAAACCATGACACCTTGTAGGGTGTTGGATGCTTGACCTTCTTAAGGTTTAGTTTTTCCTAATGATGTGATTAATTCCTCATTGAGTTAGAGGTGAGAGGAAAGACCCTTCCATTTTTTTGTTAGACTAAGTTCCAAGCTTAATCTCGACCGTCTATCCATCCTCTTACAAATTAAAACTAATACTTCGTCTTCTCATACACATAACCTGCAATATGTCTTTATACATGGATTTGTAACCACCATGAATGCATTTAACACACAATGAACATTTTCAAAAAGCTTAAATCGATTTATATGAACTGCAAAAACCTACACGATCAATATCAATGCTATGACAATCTCATTAACCTCAATAATGGAGAATAATTGTACAAATTTATACAATCACAATTTGTCAAAAAAAAAAATACTTCTATTGATTTAGAAATAAAATCCAGTCTCCTCTATATGTCTGTACAATTCATTCTAACCCCTAATTAATAAATTTGAGAATTTAAATAAATAGAGCCTTGCTCTCTTCCTTGAATGAGGGTAACAACTTCTGAAAATAACATTTCTATTATAATCATTAACTCTATATTAACAACTCACAAATATCTACAATCAACTCATTCTTATCTTAACCTAAAATTTGGGAACTGAATCCTATGGTAAAGATCTAAATTTGGAATCTTCTTCTCCAGCTCAGACTTCCAGCTGTTGAGATTCAACAAGAAAATTTAGCACCCATGCCTAGTGCATTAAGCACCTATGACATTAAGCACCTAGTGCACTAAGCACCCAGACTAGGGAAGGGCCCACAATGCTATTTTTGGGTACATGTCTATTTTGGTTATCCCTTAATTAAGATGGACATTAAACTATAATCTATTCTCAATGTTTACTTGAATCAGTTAACTGAAAGTGATAAATTCAGCTAGCTAGTGGATTTCGAGTTAGAGGTAGTTGTTGAGGCATGCAGATCAATTCTAGTTGTAACATAGTTCGAAGTGTAGTGGCGCATTAGTAATGCAAGTTGTAAATATTTTAACTTATTTAAGTGAGTTAAACTTAGTTTTTCTAGTTGTAACTGAAGATACACTAGTGAGAGATCTAGTGAATTAAATATTAATTAATTCACAATCAGTGATCTCACATGCAACTAAGGATTTACTATTATTAGCTGCATGCATGTCAGATCCAATGGAGACCCAGTTGAGTTCTAGGTCAAAGGGAAGTTAACTATCAGTTGTAGGATTATTGGGTTGCACACATGCAACCAAACACCCATTGGAGTGACCATGATACTTGCACATTCAAGGCAAGCAATAATTCCTATCTTTTAGGGATTTGTACCATCAGGGATTGCGTAAGAAAGGTAGGCTGTCTGGAGGCTGATAATTGGCTATGTGTTGGTCAGTTTTGCATATGACAGTGCGAGACAATTAGCTGAGTAATGGAGGGCTCTTGTGAGAAGATTTTTGTATGTAATTGTTTCATGATCCATGTTGAATATACAACAAAATATAGTGTGGTTTTTAGCTGTAAGCTTTCCCTAAGAAATTATCTGTGTTGTGTGTGACTGATCTTTCTTCATGTTCATGTGATTAGTGATTGTGTTTTTAATTCCGCAAAATATTTGTAGAAGCGATTCAATATTTAACTTTAGTACGTTTTTAGATTGGATGAATCCAAGATATATATGCATGTTGTATAATTTCTACATGGTATGAGAGCACATGAAATTGAAGAAGTGAAGCAGGAGCTGATTTTGTGGCTGGATAGAATTCAAATTTGCAGAAAGACTTTCTTGGTGCTACAACTGATTCAAGATCGAAATGGCTTTCAATGGCTTGAGGTTAGAGTATGCACTCAAGGGCAGCTTGAACTACATTTCTTGGAAGGACGGGATGGAGGCAGTACTCGAAGACAATGGCTTTAAGGAATTCATTGAAAATAATGTTCCTAAACCCGTTGTGGCAGATGCTGCAAATCTTGATGCATGGAAAAAGAAAGTGGAAAAGGTGATGAGGATCCTGTTGGAGGGAGTACGATACCACATTTTCTCAAACCTCCATGGGAAATCCAGTCCATATGAAATGTGGAAAGCTTTGACAGATCTATTCCAAAGCAGCAGCGACCATAGGAAATTGGCACTCAAAGATAAACTCAGGAATATCAAGATGGAAAAGGGTGACACCATTCCAAAATATCTAACAAATTTTATCCAATATAGGGATGAACTAGGGAGCATTGGAATAACATTTTTTGATGATGATTTTGTGAGATTGGCTCTCCTAGGACTTCCCAAGAGTTGGCATAGTTATCAAGACTCTGTAAATGGAAGGGAAAATTTCTAGATTGGGAACAATTGTGGTTGGATTTAGTGCAGGAGTTCAAACGGAACACCAGATATGGATCTTCATCTAAGAATGAGGATGAAGAGGATTGTTCTTTGGTTGCCAAGGCAAGGAAGGGGAAGGGGAAGAAATTTCATTCTAAATCCCAGTCGAAGAATGGAAAGAAGCAGGACATGTCCAAGGTGAAGTGTTTTCATTGTCACAAGCATGGGCATTTTACTACTAACTGTCCACAAAAGAAGAAGAACAAGAAGACTCGAGGATCTGCAGTTGGTGAGGCCCTTGCCTCACAATTTTAGCTTGAATTCTCATTTATCACATGCATGGTGTCTAGTGCATTGGGATCTGTGTGGTATTTGGATAGTGACGCTTCCTTTCACATGATGGGAAATAAGGAAATTTTCAGTGACTTCGAGGAGAAAGATCTCCAGATGCATACTAAAATGGGTGACGATGGATGGTACAGTGCTACCGGGATTGGTACCATTACCTTTCAGAGGGCATAAGGTAAACCATTTCAATTAAAATATGTAATGCATGTACTAGGTCTGAAGAAAAATTTGGTCTTAGTCGCAATGTTGGAGGATAGAGGCTATGATGTTGTTTTTAGTGATGGAAAATCTTTCCTGCGACATAAAACAACGGGACAAGCCAAGAGGATAGGGATTCGAGTTAAGAATATCTACAGGTTGGAGGTAGATGGCTACGCAACAATGATGGGCAAGGCAAGTCAAGTGGTGATCCGAGATGAGGGTGAATTATGGCACGGGCGATTGGGCCATCTTCACCATGGAGCCTTGAAAATCATGAAATAGATTTATACTGGTCCTCCTATGGGTACACTTTTGCAGTCAGACACATACAAGGGATGTACTATGGGAAAATATGTAAAGGCCACCTTTCATGAGAAGGAAAATTGAGCTTCAAGGATCCTTGAGAGATTTCACACAGACGTGTGTGGTCCTTTCTGTGTTTCTTCAACCAAAAAACAAAAGTATTATGTAATATTTGTTGATGACTTTTCTCGTAAGTGTTGGATATTCTTCATGCAGAATAAATATCAAACATTCTCTAAGTTCTGTGAGTTTAAGGCACTGGTGGAGAAAGATTAGGGGAAGAAATTGAAGGCTCTTAGGAGCGATAACGATGGAGAATACATCTCTAACGAATTCAAGAACTTCTGCAGCAAATAAGGAATTTGAAGAGAACTCATAGTGCCTCATAAACCATAGGAGAATGGGGTCATAGAGAGGAATAACAGAACTATTGTGGGTGCAGCATGAGTGATTTTTCATGATCAAAGCCTACCGATGCATCTATGGGCGGAAGCATGCAACAGAGTGGTACATGTACAAAACCGTTTTCCTCATAGATTATTTGGCATGAGTACACCTGAAGAGTCTTTCACTGGTAAGAAACCTGATGTTTCACACTTTAAGATTTTTGTCTCATCTATTTATGTGCATGTGACCAAGGACGGCAGGAAGAAGCTAGAACCAACAACTGAAGTTGGGATTTTTTTGGGGTACACTGAAACACCCCATAATTATTGTGTGTATTTTCCAAACAACAGAATGATTGTTGTGCGACGGGATATCAAATTTGATGAGGAGAAAGCCATGCGATTGTCCCTTGAGAGGGATTTGGACTTAGATGCAGAGGAGGAATTGTTGGTTCCCAAGGATGAGTCTCAATATGTGGATTAGCCACATGAAGAGGTTCATGGAGTGGGCAAAAACACTCATGCAGAGACATTCATCATAAATGGCAGAAGGCGCACCACTGAAGCTAAAAGATTGAGACTTGATATTGTAGAGAATGAAGGAGCCCTTACTTCACAACACAAACAGAGATAGTCTCCTAACCGATTTACTGGATACATGGCTCTTATGAGAAAATGTATTGTGACTGAACCATATTCCTTTCAGGAAGCAGTGTAGTAGCCAACTTGATGCAATGGTTGAGGAGTATGACTCCATTGTCAAAAAAAGTGTGTGGGTGATAGTCCCAAGACCGGTCGACAAATCAATGGTTGGATTGAGATGGATCTACAAGGTAAACCAAGCTACTGATGGGAGTGTGGAGAAATACAAGGCTAAATTTGTGGCCTGGGGATTCTCACAAATAGAGGGGATAGATTATGATGAGACTTTTGCACCTGTTGAAAGGTACTCTTCCATAAGATCCATCCATGAACTCTCATCATAGATGGGCTGGCGCATTCATTAGATGGATGTGAAAACAATGTTTTTCAATGGAATCATTGAGGAAGAGGTGTACATAGAGCAATATGAAGGTTTCTAAATCTTCAACAGTGAGTCGCATGTGTGCAGACTCAAAAGAGCACTATATGGGTTGATGCAAGCAACCCGTGCTTGGTACACTCAGATAGACATCTATTTCACCGGACTTGGCTTCACCAAAAGTGAATCAGATGCAAACCTGTACCAGATTGTTGTTGAAGGTAAGCTATTGATCATTTTTCTTGATGTTGATGATCTAATTTTTACTGGTTATGAGTAGCTGATACACTTATGCAAGGAGGATCTTGCAAGGGAGTTCGAAATGAAAGAAATGGGACTCCTTCATTATTTCCTTGGATTGGAAATATGGGAGTGGGATGGTGAACCTTTTGTGTCTCAAGGCAAGTATTCAAAGGAGATATTAGGTAAGTTTAATATGGAGAGCTACAAACCCATGGATACTCCTCTTCCAGGAAATTGGAGGAAAGAGGATGCTACTTCTGGAGAGGTAGTGGATGCTACTATCTATAGGCAGTTAGTGGGTTTTCTAATGTATTTTGTGAACAAGAGACCAGACATTTGCGACGCAGTTAACTAGTTGAGTCAAGCTATGGTTAAGCCTACCAAGCTCTTTTGGAAGGCAGGGAAGCATGTCTTGAGATACCTAAGGGGCACATCAGAGTATGGTATATGGTACAAACGGACAGAGGGAGTGAAGTTGCATGGCTTCATGAATTCATATTGGGCCGGCAATCCATTGGATAGAAAGAGCACAGGAGGGGAGATATTTAGCATTGGATCGATAGCAGTTTCCTAGTACAACAAGAAGCAAGGATCTATGGAAATCAGTTCAGCAGAAGTGGAATACACGGCAAAAATTCAAGATGCATGTGAGGCTATCTGGATGAGAAAGATCTTGGTTGGTTTGTTTTATTCTCAGATGGATCCGACAGTGATTCATTGTGATAATCATAGTTTCATTAAAATATCAATTAATCTTATGTTTCATGATAGGTCCAATCGTATAGATATCTGGTACCATCATCTCATAGATTGTGTGCAGAGAAGGATAATGTTGCTTTAGTAAATTCCCACAGAAGATAAAGATGCAAATATTTTGACGAAGGCGCTCACCAGGATCAGATTCGAATACCATATAGATAGGATCGGGTGAAGGATAATCCCTTTATTGTTGAGAGGGAGTGTTGAGAGTCAACAATAAAATTCAACACCCACACCTAGTGCATTAAGCACCTGGTTGCATTAAGCACCCAGACTAGGGTGGGGCTCACAGTGCTATTTTTGGGTGTAAGTCTAATTTGGTTATCCATTAATTAAAATGGACATTAAACTTTAATCTATTCTTAATGTTGACTTGAATCAGTTAACTGAAAGTGATAAATTCAGTTAGCTAGTGGATTTCGAGTTAGAGGTATTTGGTGAGGCATGCAGAGTAATTCTAGTTGTAACAAAGTTCGAAGTGCAGTGATGCATTAGTTAACGCAAGTTGTAAATAGTTTAACTCAGTTAAGTGAGTTAAACTTAGTTGTGCTAGTTGTAACTGAAGATACACTAGTGAGAGATCTAGTGAATTAAATATTAATTAATTCACAGTAAGTGATCTCACATGAAACTTAGGATTTACTATTATTAGTTGCATGCATGTCAGATCCATTGGAGACCTAGTTGAGTTCTAGTTGAAAGGGAAGTTTACTATCAGTTGTAGGATTATTGGGTTGCACACATGCAACCAACACCCATTAGAGTGCCCATGATACTTGCGCAGTCAAGGCAGGCAAGAATTTATATATTTTAGGGATTTTTACCATCAAGGATTGCGCAAGAAAGGCAGGTTGTCTATGTTGAGGTATAAAAGGTGTCTTTTTAACGCCTATTTATCCTACATTAATTATCAATCCAGGTACGATTTTTTATTTCAAGAGTGTACTCTATCTGAGTCTGCAATTCAATCTAAGAGTAATGCCTTGTAGTATGTAGTACATTGTTCTAAATACAAGAGTAAATGGATGATTGGAAAAGAAATATAACTACAATAACATAAGCTCAAATGCTCTGAAACCCAATCATTCACTCAACAAACATCAATCAAGGATATAGTAGCGATAACTCATTCCTCTAGAAATTGATGCAATTGAAATCAAACTAAAATAAGACCGTCAATCTGGGAACGTGGAAGCAATAACCAGTATTCTCTGCAGTTGACAGTCCTGCTTTAAAGCAATTAAAAGGAAATAGAAATTGAACTAAAGCTGCTAATGAAAGTGAACTAGGAAATCTCTCAAAACCAAACTCTTTTCAATTAATCAACTGAAATGAACAGTAGCTCTAGAAATGAACAAAAATGTAAATGAAAAACAAACTGTAGTCAAAGGAATTGAATAGCAAATCCTATTTAATAAATCTGAACAGCAAACTCTTAACTAATGGAATCGAATGGAAAATTCTATTGAACAACAATCTGCAAATGAACAACAGTGAAATGGAACGACAATCAATTAGAACAGCAAATGAAATGAAACAATAATGGAAATAGAACAGCGAAGCTCTGTTAAGGTATTAACAAGATAAATTATATAGTATTAATATTCTTATTAAATCATAAAGAAACGACAACGCGATTCGTTAATATAACACACTAATATCAAATAAGAAATGAAAAATAAACCACTTACTTGCAAACCATAATGAAAAAAATTACAAACTATCACACAATAATAATGAAAAGATAAAGATACAAATAGCGGATCGATCCACTAGGGTCGAGCCCATAACCACTAGTGAAACGCCGCTGGGCTTTACTCCAGAGTTAAGAAATTAAAAGGCAAAAATATCTTGTATTAATCAAGCATAATAATGTTTACAGCAGTCGCTCTCTGATCATGAGAGTCAATAAATGACAGAGTTACAAAAGGAATGTTTAATCCATCGTTCCCCCTTAGTTTTCCCCAATGACAATACGTGCTTCTCCTTTTATAATCAGAAAGAGGAGAATGTAAATAGTAAATGTGATACCTCATAACAATATTGGATTGTCCTCAACAACTTGATCAACAAGAAAAGATATTTCCATCAATATTTCAACAGGAACAAGTCAAATTTGGATTTGCAGCTGAGATAATTTGGAAGACCTCCACAACAGTGAATCTGAGAAAATCATGCTCAAAGAACCTTTTTTTTTCTCTCAATACAGACCGAATTTGGGCAAAAAGTTCTGCAATAAATTTAATTCGGTCCGTTCTGGACAAAACCCATGTTCCGGATTTTCCATATTCTTCTCCATTTGCCCATAATATCAACCGCAAAACTGTCACTTCTTATTCCAGCGAATTTCTAAGTTGGAATATTGAATGACGTGCTGAAGATCAAATCTGCAATCTAGCAAATATCTTGGAGGCTAAAATGCTGAGTGTTGTTAAAAAATATATTAATAAACCATCATTGATAAAATTATGCATAATAATCATTAATTTATTAAAAATAAAGGAGAATAAATAATATTTATCCATAAGAGCATAAATAATTATAAAATGGATTTATATGATAAATTATGATAAATTACATGATAAAGAATAGTAGAAATGGATGAAATAGGTGTTAAAAAGTGGTCATATTAGCGGCTCAACATACTCCCAAACTGAATATATTGCATGCCCTCATGCAACCCAGAACTGAATATATTGCATGTCCTCATGCAACCCAAAGAAAAAAAAACCCATATGTTAACCAACCAAAGAAAATTGTTCATCCCAACTCATGAAATGGATGGAACAAATGAATTTTTCTTCAAATAATGAATATTCAATTTTAGCAATCTTGATGAAGGTATAAAAAATTTTACAGTTGACGTTCAAATATATGTATATGAAGTTGCAGAAAAATGTGACATAAGTAACAACAAACTTCATTAACCATATTTTCAAAAATCAGATTGTTTTGATGTACGGATCATGAGATATAAACAAAATGGTTGTAGGTGATAGTGCATAATTTTCAAAATTTTATGAACTAATTTAGCATGAAATTATTTGGGTTTGTGTATTTTAATGATACCTCCTTGTTATCCAGAAATCACAAGAATTCAGTTCATAGTTTTAAAGATATATGCAAATCAATTTTTGCACTGTATAAAAATGAAATTGTATGCCTTAAATGAGAAAGAAAGTAGAAAACATCCATCATGTGTAGCAATTCCTCCTCCAAACTGAAGAATTAGCATGTCCTCATGCGATGCTAGAAAACAAAGAGAAGTGGTTGCTACAATCTATTGAAATCGATGCTTGGTGTAAAACAACATGGAATAAGGGAGGTGTTGAGAATGAATAAGAATATCAATGGATGATAAATAATATTACTGACATGGTCATAAGAAATAAATGAAAGAAAGCAACACTCCCCCAAACTGAAAGCTGATATGTCACTAAAAATTGGGAAGTGGTAAAGATGTGGAATGAATGATGATAAATAATGCTCAATGGATTTTCATGAAATTCTCCTAAATTCATAATAAATCAAAAAATTATGCTATTTTACCTCAAGTGTTACCTCTGAAAAAAATGTGGAATGACATGTAGGGACTAGCCTTTGTTGAATTTGATGTAGGCTGAGCGGATACTGAAAGTGATGCAAAAGGTGGAAGCCATGCAAACTCATCATGTCTGAAGAATTGTACGTGTTTGTGAGTTGCGTGAGCCTCTGCTGTGTGCTGCGAATAGAATTTCCTCCCATATTTGTTGTTCTCCTGTAAACAAATCACGATTCTACATGCAATTTGCTTGAATCCACAGTGTTAATTTTGAAGAGCAACAGATAAGATGTATGCCAAAAGTTCAATCAGAAAAACTTCTGTAGAAATGCAGTATGAATATTGTGTCAAATCAACAAAATATAAGAGCAGCGTACTGCACAGCAATTGTACAGCATAGAAAGGCATACATACTTATTATATGATCAACAAATTATCGCATTACTGAAATCATGCATATTTTGAAATCGTGAGTAGATATGAAAATGTTTATGTAATGATTCGAAAATAAGGGCAAATGACAGCTGATGTGAAAAAAGTACGTATGCGGTCATTATCCACATAAACCATTATGATCGATTTATAAATAAATTTCATGCATAAGAGGTTCCGAACAAATGGTTTAGGAGCATACTCTCATTTGATATTAGATAAAGATATAAGAAAAGAGTTTATCATTACTATTGATTTGTGAAAAATATGACTCCAGTACCATCAGTAGAGCTCTGTTTCTCACATGTGTCTATAATCTTGACAAAGTTGTTTTTTCACCCTTGGAACCATTATCCTTTATTTATGCCTAGGGAAGTGTTGTGTTATGTCATGATGGAGGCCATTGTGCTGGCTTGGGAACCATATGAATCACAATACCATTCACCAGGAAGGAATGAAAGGTGGATAGGTCGGCTCGTGATGAGACCTCTTGTTCCAAGGAATTTTTATTTTTCTGAGTTGTCCATTGGATCATATCCCTAGTGTGGTGGCCATAATGAGAATGCCACTTCACTGCTCCCTTATGATCATGGTAGGCTGGCTCTTGATGAGACCCCCTATCCTCCATCTTCCATATCATAGAATTGTTAGTAATTATATAGAGATTTTTTCTTCTTTTTTCATGTGGCACTTCCCTATTTATGAATAGAGGATGGCTCAACACTCCTTAGGAGTAGGGATGGTGGAAAAAGTTTAAACATCTCAATAGAGAAAGTATGCCCTTATTCTTATTCAATAAATAAAAATCAAAGAGAGTTATGAAGATTTAGGAAAGAACCAATATGATAAAGATAACCGATCATATTAATTTTAGTGAAAATAAAGACAACAAAGTAATATAAATGGTTGTGTCCTTTCATTTTCTTATCACTACAAAATAATTTCTTAAAATTGACAATTTCTCTTGATTTGTTGATTTCAGTAACCTCTAATTTGTGTATCCTTCCATAAATTGTATGTTTGTCTTTCAAAGAGTCATAAATAATTCAAAAAAATCCTCAAAAATTTATTCACAAACAAGAAAAATGCACTCAAAAAGTGTTATTTATTTGGAAAGGAACAACAAAAACAATCTGCGAAAATGTTGTTCCTTTTGAAAAGAACAGTAGAAACAGTTGGAAAAAAAAAAAAAAAACATGTTGTTCCTTTCAAAATGAACAGCAAAAAGTGTTATTTATTTGGAAAGGAACAACAAAAACAATCTGCGAAAATGTTGTTCCTTTTGAAAAGAACAGTAGAAACAGTCGGAAAAAAAAAAAAAAAAAAATATGTTGTTCCTTTCAAAATGAACAGCAAAAAACAAGCAGAAAAAATGAAACACACAAATGCGTTGTTCCTTCAAAGGAACGACTGTTGTTCCTTAAGAGGAAAAACAAACAAATATAAGCACGGAAGGTTGCTATTCCTTAAGAGGAACAACATGAAAAATAAAGGCACACAAAAAAGTGTTGTTCCCTATAGGGAACAAAAAACAAAAAAAATGCACGTAGAAATTGTTGTAGGGAACAACAAAGGAAAAAAATAGAGGAAAGAACAAATCCATTGTCAAGCAAATCCAATCAACTTGGAAAGTAAAATTTATGTACAGGTCTAAAGAAAAAGTAAATTTTTATAGAATTTGTGCTGCCGAAGAATTGCCTCCTGAAACTTGCATGGTGGGGTCCTTATTGTTCAATTGCCAATGGAGCGGAAACTATAATTTGAAGGGATCAACACCTGAAACACAAAAACATAAAAGAAATCAGAAAAGAAACAACACTTTATTAAGTTACAACAGCTATGATGTTATTTCCTAAGGGAATATCAATCTGTTAATGGAAAAAAAATGATCTTTTTGAAAAATGATTGGCAGCAGTGACATGAATCTTCAAATGGAAACCAATTCTTCATTTTTTTCTTGTTATGAATTTGTTAGGTAATGAACTCGATGAAATGCCCTTGTTTCACTAAAATTTCTTTCAAGAATCGCTCGTCCATAAATTGACCTTCTTTGTTCTACTAAGACCTGCAAAAAACGAGTGTCTAACTGCAATAAAACATTAAATCATGGAGAAAAAGAGGTGCACGGCTCCCCTAATCCAATAATTATGCAAAAAAACTAAGTAGTTACTCTATAGAACAAATCCATGGACAAAGTAAGATTAATTTATTACCTGCGGGAGAACAGTGGCCAATCATGCTAACCAACAGTGTTTCAATTATAAATTCTTTGTTTTTCGTCCGATTTGAGTGATTACAAAGCCAAATGAAAGTGAATTCAGAGATATGTCTCCAATAGAAACAGGTTTTAAAAATTTCATGTAATGGTATGTTAAATTTGCCTAGAACAACCTACATAATAGAGTCATTTTGGATTTTCTAGCTCAGACCAACAGTTGATATTTCAAGCATAAATTATTCGTTTGATGACGGATTAAGCTGATTCAAATTGGAAATGAAATTAGATTCATTTATTTATCTCCAATAGAAACAGGTTTTGAATAGAAGAATAATTGATGGGTCAAATATGCTAGTGAATAGCCGAGAAAACAGAGTTTCCAGAGTGCTGATTTATGATAAGAAGTCAATATTTTGGTCATAAATCCCTCATAAGATATCGAAATCGAGTGATTCAAATTTATTTGTAAACTAGATTCATAGAGGAATCTACCGTAGAAACAAGTTTTAAAAATATAGTCATTTAGGCCTCCAAAAACTGACTGTCCCAACTCTGTTCCTAAGCTGCTTACTATAATCCCTGTCAATGTTTTGGTTCTAACTTTTTTCGTTTCAAATCCAAATGGAGTGATTCAAAGTGGGTTGGGAAGTATACATCAAGGGCTTCTTAGGATAGAAACAGGTTTTAAAAATATTCACTTTTGGTCCCTCAAAACATGACTATCCCAACTCTGTTTTCAGAAATTTCATCAAGCCCACAAGCCAAAAAAATGATATTCAAGCAATTTTTCCATATTGGTGATAAAATGAATACGAGTGTTTATAGAATTTTTATTTTAAATATAATGCATCTACATACAATAAATTAAAATATTTATCATCGATGTTGATTTCCACAACGTGTTGCAACAAAAACAACTATTTTTCCAAAAATAAAAAAAATAAAAAAATGTGTTTATTTTATTTCCTTATTTATTTTATTTTTTCACTACCATACTCTGATTTGGAAAATGAATAGGATTATGTATAAGAGTATTTCTAGTGTAACCATTTTTTAAATGAGGCTTCAAGTATATACATACCCAAATTTGAAAAATGCATGTTAATAAAAATTAGGGTATGAGAAGCCAACTTCCCTTGAAAAGATGGTGCCAAAAATTGTTGAAGCATGGAGTAATGCTGCAAACAAATGGAGTGAAACAAATATTCAATGTATCCCTTAGTTTATTTATTTCCCATAGTCGTTGTATCATGAAGTTCTTGAGCTTTTAAAATGGTTTGTTGGTGCAAACTAGAAGAAACCTTATTTTCTTTCATAACTTCTACAATTTTTGGATTTGATACATTCTGAGTCTCAGTGTAAGTTTTATCAAATGGTGCATGTGAGATAGAATGGGTGGGACGGGTGAGTGAATTTTGCAGTTCAACACTGTAAGCATGTTGTAGTGGTTTATTATGGTGAGGGTGTGGAATGAGTTGAGCAGGAGATTGTGTAGGGAATAGAGCCTCTTGATGATGTAATTGATTGGGGTGAGTGGATGATTTTGATAGGCAAGCAAGGTGTTGTGGAAGAGCTGGAAGATGTGTTTGTGCTACAAGATGAGGGAGAGTAGTCATGCAATCATAAGATGAACCATGCCAAACTTGTAGACAAGATTGGTGGTGGCTATATTGAGATTGGCATGGCTGCCCTAACATATGAGTATTCCATAATGAATTATGCAAGTAAGAAAATGGAGAGGAAGTGTTTTGAACCATACCTGTAGGGCATGATTTCCATGGTTTTGACCTTGTTGCAGCTTCCCCATCTCTTTGATATGCTACTTCCATCCTAGATAAGGAAGAACAACTATCTATGGGATGCTTCTTTCGGTTATGAGGGCAAAACACTTCATCAATTTTTTTATTTTTCTAAACCTGCAAAACATTCAATTGTGAATTTAGAGAGCTAATAAAATCATATTTAAAATTTTCAAATAAAACCTTGATTTCAGCTCTTATGTCTCTTGTTCTCGTAGTAAATTTGGAAAAGAAAGAAGAAATTTCTCTAGAATTCTTTCCAGCCTTGGAAATTCCCCTTCAATACCTTATGCACAATTCACAAACATCATCATATGATCACTAAAAAACATCACCTTTTCCTATCAGATTTAAGAGTTCTAAAAATTCATCTTTGTTTCCTTTAAGAATGAGTGTTTTCAAGATCTCTTTTTCCAAATGCTTATGCTTTGATTTTTGAAGGTTATATTGAAATCACTCTATATAGTCCTCCAAGCTTTCATCTTCCCCTTGTATCACACCAAAAATATCTTCATTGGATTTGCAGTAGTCTTGGTACTTCTTCAAGAATATGTTCTTCATGTCCTCCCATGTTTGGATGCAGTTCCCACCTAGGCTCATGAACCATCAGAGAGTTGCTCCTTTTAGAGTAAGAGGAAACAATTTCAACCTTTGATCATTAGTATAATAATCATATCCTCTACAAAGTATTTCAAACTCAAATAAGAATGTATCTGGATCTTCATTTGTCAAACCATAAAAATTTGGTAGAGACAATGGGGGAATTATGTGCATTTGTGTCACTCCTCCTAGATCTTTGATAGGGATTTCAAAAGTTGCAATGTGAGCCATTTCTTACCATAATAGAAGATGTTCTTCATGTTTTTCTTTCAGAATCCTCCTTCAAATGTTCCTGTCAATTGGTTAGTGAAATGGGTGGTGCTTACATCACCACTCGAGTGGAATTACAAGATTTTTTTCAAAAATTCTACCTCTAAAATTCAAAAAAAAACAAGCATTCATTCCTACCTAAAGCTTTCACTCAATTCTACTGTGAAGCGGGCCAGTGAACAAGTGTGTTCCTTGCTTCGTGCGCAAGTTCTTACCTTCCATCTTTAATACCCAATTCTTCCCAAGCAGAAAAAATTAAATGTGCATCACTCTTTCTAAATGGCATACACTCTCCCCGGCAACGGCGCCAAAATGTTGAGGTATAAAAGGTGTCTTTTTAACGCCTATTTATCCTACATTAATTATCAATCCAGGTATGGTTTTTTATTTCAAGAGTGTACTCTGTCTGTGGCTGCAATTCAATCTAAGAGTAATGCCTTGTAATATGTAGTATAGTGTTCTAAATACAAGAGTACATGGATGCTTGGAAAAGAAATATAACTACAATAACATAAACTCAAATGCTCATAAACCCAATCATTCACTCAGCAAACATCAATCAAGGATACAGTAGCAATAACTCATTCCTCTAGAAATTGATGCAATTGAAATCAAACTGAAACAAGACAATAAATCTAAGAACGTGGAAGCAATAACCAGTATTCTCTACAGTTGACAATCCTGCTTTAAAGCAATTAAAAGGAAATAGAAATTGAACTAAAGCTGCTAATGAAAGTGAACTAGGAAAGCTTTCAAAACCAAAATCTTTGCAATTAATCAACTGAAATGAACAGCAGCTCTAGAATTGAACAGAAATGTAAATGAATAGCAAACTGTAATCAAAGGAATTGAACAACAAATCCTATTTAATAAATCCGAACAAAAAACTCTTAACTAATGGAATCGAATGGAAAATTCTATTGAACAACAATCTGCAAATGAACAAAAATCAAACGGAACGACAATCAATTAGAATAGAAAATGAAATTAAACAATGATGGAAATAGAACAGCAAAGCTCTGTTAAGGTATTAACAAGATAAATTATATAGTATTAATATTCTTGTTAAATCATAAAGAAACAGTAACGTGATTCATTAACATAACACACTAATATCAAATAAAAAATTAACAATAAACCACTTACTTGCAAATCGAAATGAAAACAATTACAAACTATCACACAATAATAATGAAAAGATAAAGATACAAACAACGGATCGATACACTAGGGCCGGGCCCGTAACCACCAGTGAAACGCCATTGGGCTTTACTCCAAAGTTAAGAAATTAAACGGCAACAAGCTCTTGTATTAATCAAGCATAATAATGTTTACAACAGTCGCTCTCTGATCACGAGAGTCAATAAATGACAGAGTTACAAAAGGAATGTTTAATCCATCATTCCCCCTTAGTTTTCCTCAACGGCAATACATTCTTCTCCTTTTATGATCAGAAAGAGGAGAATGTAAATAGTAAATGTGATACCTCATAACAATATTGGATTGTCCCCAACAACTTGATCAGCAAGAAAAGATATTTACATCAATATTTCAACAGGAAAAAGTCAAATTTGGATTTGCAGCTGAGATAATTTGGAAGACAGACGCAACAATAAATATGACAAAATCATGCTCAAAGAACCTTCAGTTTCTCTCAAGAAAAGCCGAATTTGGGCAAACCGTTCTTAAAAAAGTTAATTCAGTCCGTTCTGGACAAAACCCATGTTCCATATTTTCCATATTATTCTCCATTTGCCCATAATATCAACCGCAAAACTGTCACTTCTTATTCCAGCGAATTTCTGAGTTGGAATATTGAATGATGTGCTGGAGATCAAATCTGCAATCTAGAAAATATCTTGGAGGCTAAAATGGTGAGTGTTGTTACAAAATATATTAATAAACCATCATTGATAAAATTATGCATAATAATGATCAATTTATTAAAAATAAAAGAGAAGAAATAATATTTATCCATAGAGCATAAATAATTATAAAATGGATTTATATGATAAATTATGATAAATTACATGATAAAGAAGAGTAGAAATGGATAAAATAGGTGTTAAAAAGTGGTCATATTAGCGGCTCAACAGTCTGGAGGCTGATAATTGGCTATGTGTTGGTTTGTTTTGCATATGACAGTGTGAGACAATTAGTTGAGTATTGGAGGGCTCTTGTGAGAATAGTTTTGTATGTAATTGTTTCATAATCCATGTTGAATATACAATATAATATAGTGGTGTTTTTAGCTGTAATATTTCCTCGGGAAATTATATGTTTTGTGTGATTGATCTTTCTTTATGTTCATGTGATTAGCGATTGTGTTTTTAATTCCGCAAAATATTTGTTGAAGCGATTCAGTATTTAACCTTAGTACATTGTTAGATCGGGTGAATCCAAGATATACATGCATGTTGTATAATTTCTACATGAGTTTCTAGCTTGATGCCCCTGCATCATAAATTATTGCAGGATACCCGAAAAGGATCAACTCTGTTAAGAGAAAGAAGAGCTAGTAAGAAGAGGCAGAGTTGATGTCACTGCTATTAATCCTCAACTTATACTACTCAAGATATCACAAGGTCATTATCTCAAGTTTCCCTTAAAGATCAAGAAATTATTGAGTTGAAAAAAAAAGGAAATAAACTGCAAGAAGAAAAGGAATCCTTAGAAATAACAAACAAATAATTTCAAGAGAAGATTGCTAAGCTAAAGACTAGATTGATTGGGAATCCTACTCTTCAATCTGCACAACATTCATTATGGGATCATATTTATGCAGAATTAGCAAATATTTGGGATGAATTGACGAAGCTAGAAACTAAGAAGGCTTATATCTATTCAGCCGTGGATAAATTTGAACTGGCTAAGGCACAATTACAACAATTACATCAAATTCCTATGGAAAAGGCCTTATCTGTAATAATTTTTTTAAAGTTTTCTTCTGAAGATTCTTTAATACATTTTAACATTCAATATAGGTTTCAAATTATAATCAGAGCTCAAATGATTGTTTTACAATAATTTTCTAGTACAGAAAAGGAATGATCATTCCTAGTTTGAAATTATGGAGGGAAATTTGGTGGGAGAGGTAATAATTAAAAATTTGGGTAATACTTTGGACCTCCTCAGTCAAATTAGAAAAATAAAACTTCCTCCACCTTCAATTGAGGAATACATTGACTTGGAGATAGAGGCTCGACAGCTAGTCAATTCTGAGATAATAGGTAAAGGTCAATTTCAAGAAATCGGCAAGTTGGTAGTCAAACCTCTTGTGGGAGTCACTCCTACATCTTAGTGAAGAAATTTATATGATAAATAAAAGACCAGTTGCAGAAGTAAGATATACATTCTTTACCAAAGATTCAAGTATTTGGTGTCTTGAATGTGTCTCTTTTCTCATGTGATTTTACTGTGTTTTGTTCATCTTCTCAAATTATATTCAGATTCTTAAGATTTAAGTTATAATTGAGTTTCATCCAATGTTAAGAAATCAATTATAATTTCTTTTAAGTATTTCCTTTCCAAATATATTGTTTATATATCATAATTCACTCTTGATAAGTGCTCTGTTTCAAATACAATCCATTCTGCTAAAGCTATATTGGGAATTCATCCTTGGTAGATTCTCATGATATATTGGATCATCCTTATCCTTCTTCTCAAACTAATAAATCAATTACTTTGTCTGATAGACACCAAAGACCTTTCCTTTGCTTCCTTAGTTTTATGACCCGTCCTTTGGTTTCATCTTAAACTACAGATTTTGACTCCATTTCCCTATACTTCTTAAGTTAATTAGGTTGAGTCAATTAGGTTTGAATGAGGTCTCTAGAATTCAAATTTTCAAAAATGTGCGTATGTGAGGGGTCGTAAAGGTCGAATCAGTTAGTTGTCAGAGCATTTTCAAAATGCCGCTTAAAAAATACTTTAGAATGAAGTATTCTTATGATTATTAATCATAGGTTATATGGTTAATTATATAATCACTCATAAAGTGGAATTATGTAATAAAGTGTGCATCAAATAAAATTTCTGTAGGTTTAAATGGCTACGATCAGGCACTTTCAAATCAATGTCTCGCATCCAAACCCACACCCCCTAGTGTTTCCAAACGATGTCCATTGGGTGGTGGGTTTGGGTAAAAGCGTTTCACCAAAACCATCGTTGCCTACGTGTCTCCATCCCATTTATACCGCACAACCCCCCCTTCCCCCTCTGGGTAGGCTTCAAAACCACCTTTTGACTATTTGACTCATTCCCCACCATCCTTTTTCATACACATGCATGCTTGGTCATGTATTTTTCGACCAATTCATCCCACTTGTTCATTCAATTCTAATTTTCGATTTAAACACTTCACCCTCATCCTTGAAAGTCTCTTGTTGACAACCAACCACTAATATTTTCAGTTCTACAACCACATAATACCTAGCCTCTGCACTTAAAACAACCTATTTCTTTATGCTTGACAAACATATTTCACTATTTCACATTACACTATTTCACTATTTCATGCCAAGCATGAGAGGAAAAACTTGGTTTTGAAAGAGGCTACAGTGGAGGATGAACCACAAATCTCCAGGAAATTCTCCACATTGTTAAAGAAAGAGTATTTCTCACTCCTGGATTCAGACGAGATTTCCAGATATGGTTGGTATCTATACAATGGTGCCACATTCAATATGACAAGGGAGTGTGATCTATTTCATCCATCTGGCTCAATATCTATTGGATGCTTGGTGAGGTGTAGGATCCACACTAAAGGAATAGTTAGTACAATAGAGGGTTTAATTGTATTTAAGTTAGAATAAGGATAGACTATAGCCTTTCATCATGTTCTATATGTTCTTCGTCTAAGAGTGAATGGGCTCTCTGTTTCAGCCTTAGAGGATCAAGGCTATATAGTTGAGTTCATAGGAGAGTTAGTACAGTTATGGCCAGAAGGAGTTTTGTATGCTAAGGACTCCACAATACTGGGGATCAGAGAGGGAAAATCGTATTGATTATGGGGTCAACCACTAGTTCGAGAGGGACATAGAGCTAGTTATGCATCATTTTTGAGGAGGCAGGAGGGTTGCCTTAGCAAACCCACTTGGTGGGAATGGAACCATATGGAAGAGATGGGATACTCATATGAATTCAATAGAGCTTTAGCTGGTAGCCATAGCACATATGAGGTCAAGTTTTCAGATTCAGAGGGAGCATGTTGCTCCAATTCAGAGGCAACAAGATTTTGAAAAAATTATGAAAAATGATTTTGAAAAACTTTGTGATTCTACTCTCATTGATTAAAAGTGATATTAGTAATATGTTTAACATGTAGCTCCAAACCAATGTTATGCATGTTGGTTTTCTTATTTTTCACTTTAGAATGTCATGGTTACATCAATCCACCTCCCAAGGTGTTTATATCAAGTGTGATCAAGTTAGATGTATATATGGTAGCATATTGTTTTTTAGCATGGTCACAATTTTTCTGAAGGACGTATTTAAAAAAACTTAAAAAGGGAGGAGCTTTCCAATGTTGATATCCTCTCTTACATGAAAATATATATGAAAATTTCCCTTATATTAAATATGGGTTTATAACTGCAAATGTTTCCATTTCAAAAGCATTTAATGACAAGGATACAATGCACATAATTGATTTTAAAATTTCTCATAGAAGCCACCACGTACTAATGACTCAACCATATGAAGAAGGTGGATCACCCTGTATTAGAGTTTAATTAAGGTCAAGTAATACACTTACTTGGCCAAGGATTATGAAATATTATTAAAACTTATCAAGCTCATTTTGAATTTCATGCTCTACCTGTGTTCTGGCCTAATGTGAGTGTTGATATGCTTGATATTCAGCATGGGGAAGCATTGGATGTAAATTTATTTTTACAATTCCATCATATACCTAATTAGAGTATGAGTCCAAGAACCATCAAAATTCGATTTTAGTCTTGCGTCCCATAGAATGATATGCATATTCAAAGAGATTTCACTCACAACTCGTTGTGCAACAATCACAGAGCAGTCACATCAATTCTCTTAAAGACATAACGAGTTACCACAACAAGAAATTTTCTATTTCTTTCAAACTTGTTGAATCTCCCTTTACATAACAAAATTCCATCATATATATAAAAAATAGAGCTAACTGCTCTTCCTCTTCGAATGATGAAAAAAACAAGATCGAAATTTAGAATTTCTATCCCTAAATAATCTCTAACCAACTAACCTGTATTCGATCAACAGGGTGACAAGGGGAAGGCACCAGCCTCAAACCAATCCATAGATGCTCCTGAGGAAGTGCTTACTGAAGAAAATATTTATATGTCGATCGATCTAATCCAAACATTCAAGAGGATTCTCGTAAAATTAAGCAAGAGATTTAGTTTTTTAATTACGATTGAGCCACAGACATAAGATATAAGATACCAAATCAAACCGTGATGACCCAAATCTGTCAACATGGGGTAAGAAACTAATTTAATTATCCCATTTCTTTATTTATGATTTTAATTTTCTCATCCTTCATAAAAGAACTATTTATTTTACAATACTTTTTGAGGGAGTTTGATCCTCATGGTGAGATTATGGAGGTAGACATTGGTAGCAGCACCATTGCTCCGCTTGTGAGTGACGCACTAAACACACCGACCGTTAATGCAACTCATGAATAAGGTGACACGCCATTATCTACACCCATTTAATAACGCACATAAGGATGTGCACATGATGCAGACCATGATTCCATCAGATATAGTTAAGAAAATTTTATTGGGTCTACTCGTGTTACTAGCATAAGAACACTACCAGTTACATTCTTGGTAGATGATGACCATGTTCCCATGAAATCATAAAATATTCCAGGTATTTAAGAACTATTTTGCATATTAAGTATGTTCTAATTAAATTTTACGTATAGAATTTCATTATTTTCAAGTAATGATAATATTGTTTTGCAGGAAACGATACCTTCTATATGTGCTTTAATGAGGCAGCCTTGCAATTCTTTGGGCCCACCATTCGCACAAGGTGGAATTCACAAAATTCAAATTTGAAGGAAGAACTTATCAATATGTTGGTTTTCGTTTGTTGAGATTCAATAAGAAGATCCTAGTGAAAATTAAGCACCTACACTAGGATGGAGTCTCACGCTTTATAAATGTATGTGCATAATCTATTTAAAGCATGCATGTCTATTTATAGATGCATGTCTACTATAATTATCCCTTAATATTAGTTGGACAATAAACTATATTATATTCTTAATGAGCACTTGGAAATAGTTAACTAAAGTGGAAAATCAGTTACATAAGGAATTTCAAGTTAAGAGGTTGGTTGGTGGGACATGCAGGTTGACTTAGTTGTAACTCAATGATTCAAAGTTGCAACAGAGTTGGAAGTGCAGTTGTGCAAGTTGTAAAGTAGTTTAACTCAGTTAAGTGAGTTAGACGCAGTTGTGCTAGTTGTAACTGAAAATACACTAGTGAGAGATCAAGTGAATTAATTATTAATTAATTCATAATCAGTGGTCTCACATGAAACTGAAGATTTAATATTGCATGCATGTCAGATCCAGTGGAGACCCAGTTGAGTTCTAGTTGAAAGGGAAGTAAAGTATCATTTGTGACATTATCCAGTTTCACACATGAAACCACGCACACATTAGATGTTTCCATGAGGATTGATCAGTCAAGGAAGGTAATATTACATTCATTTAGGGATTGCTATCAGTAGGGATTGCGTAATGGAGGCAGGCTATTTGGAGACAGAAAATTGGCTAAGGAACTTGTCAATTTTTGTATGACAGTGTGAGACAATTATCTCATGTAATGAGAGCTCTTGGATTGGAGCTTTGTATGTAATTGTTTCATGATCCATGATATAATACACAATAGAATATAGTGGGGTTTTTAGCTATAAGCTTTCCCCGGTAAATTATTTGTGTTGTGTGTGATTGATCTTTCTTCATGATATTGTAATTGGCGATTGTGTTTTTAATTCCGCAAATATTTGTAGAAGAGATTATGTATTTAATAGTAGCAATTTGTTAGATTAGGACAATCCAGGAAATACATGTATTTTGTATAATTTCTACATGGTATCAGAGCATAATAAATTGCAGAAGTGAAGCACGAGCTGAGTTTGTCGGTGGAATGAATTCGAATTTGCAGAGAGACTTTCTTGGTGCTACAACTGATTCAATATCAAAATGGATTTCAATGGCTTGAGGTTAGAGTATGCAATTGAGGGCATATTGAACTACATTTCTTGGAAGGACAGGATGGAGGTAGTACTCAAAGACAATGGCTTGAAGGAATTCGTTAACAATGATGTTCCTAAACCTGCTTCATCATATGCTACAAATTTTGATGCATGGAAAAAGAAAGTGGCAAAGGCGAGGAAGATCTTGTTGGAGGGAGTAAGAGACCACATTGTCTCAAGCCTCCATGGGAAAGCCACACCATATGCTATGTGGAAGGCTTTGACGGATCTATTCCAAAACAGCAGCGACCATAGGAAATTGGTGATCAAAGATAAACTCAGAAAGATTAAGATGGAAAAGGCGACACCATTCCAACCTATCTCATGAAGTTTGTCCAATGTCGGGATGAACTAGGTAGTGTGGGAATAACTATTGTTGATGATGATTTGGTAAGCTTGGCTATCTTTGGACTTCCTAAGAGTTGGCACAGTTATGAAGACTCTGTCAATGGACAAGAAAAAATTTCGGACTGGGAACGACTGTGGTCAGATCTGGTGTAGGAGGAGTTCAGGTGGAACACCAAATATGGCTCTTCATCAAAGCAAGATGATGAAGAGGATTTTTCTTTGGCTACCAAGGAATATAAGGGAAAGGGGAAGAAATTCCATTCTAAATTTGAGTCTAAAGTCAAGAAGTTGGATATGTCCAAGGTGAAGTGTTTTCACTGTCACAAACATGGGAATCTTGCTACTAACTGTCCACAAAAGAAGAAGAACAATAAGGTTTTTGGAGTTGTAGCTAGTGAGGCCCTTGCCTCGAAATTTTAGCTTGACCTATGCTTGATTTCATGCATGGTGTCAGGTGCATTGGGATCGGTGTGGTGTTTGGATAGTGGTACTTCCTTTCACATGACAGGAGACAAGGACCTTTTCACTGACTTGGAGGAGAAATATCTCCAGGTGCATATAGAGATGGGTGACGACGGACGATACAGTGCTACTAGGATTAGTACCATTACATTTCATAGGGATTTAGGTAAACCATTTCAATTAAAATATGTTATGCATGTTCCAGTTCTTATGAAAAATTTGGTCTTAGTCACAATTTTGGAGGACAAAGGCTATGATGTTGTTTTTGGTGATGGAAAACCTTTCCTGCGACATAAAACAACGGGTCAAGCCAAGAGGATAGGGATTTGAGTTAAGAATCTCTACAAGCTGGAGGTAGATGGTTGCGCTGCCATGATGGGAAAGGTAGAAAAAGTGGGGAGTCGGCATGAGGGCGAATTATGGCACAAGTGATTGGGCCATATTCATCATAGAGCCTTGAATGTCATGCAACAAATATCTACTAGACTTCCAATGGGAACACTTTCTCAGTTAGATCAGTGTAAGGGTTGCACCATGGGGAAGTATGTAAAGTACGCCTTTCATTAGAAGGAGAACCATGTTTCGCGGATCCTTAAGAGAGTTCACACAGATTTGTGTGGACCGTTCTCGGTTGCTTCAACAGAAAAACATAAGTACTATGTAATCTTTGTTGATGAATTTTCTCGTAAATGTTGGATCTTCTTCATGCAGAAGAAAGATCAAACATTCTCTAAGTTTTTTGAGTTTAAGGAATTGGTGGAGAAAGAGTCGGGGAAGCAAGTGAAGGCTCTTGGGAGTGATAATGGTGGAGAATACATCTCTAACAAATTCAAGAACTTCTGCAGAAAATAAGGAATTTGAAGAGAACTCATAGTGCCTCATAACCCACAGCAAAATGGGTGCACCACGAGCGACGTTGCATGGTCAGGGCCTACCAATTCATTTGTGGGCGGAAGCATGCAACACTTTGGTTTATGTGCAAAACCATTTCCCTCATAGAGTACTTGGCATGAGTACATATGAAGAAGCTTTCACTGGTAAGAAACCAAATGTTTCACACTTTAAGATTTTTGGCTCATATGTTTATGTGCATGTGACCAAGGACGCCAGGAAGAAGCTGGAGCCAACTGCAAAAGTTGGAATTTTTGTGGGGTACACAGAAACATCCTATAATTATCATCTATATTTTCCAAACAGCAGAATGATTGTTATGCAATGGGATATCAAATTTGATGAAGGGAAAGCCATGTGGTTGTCGTTTGAGAGGGATTTGTACTTGCATGCGAAGGAGTAACTTCTGTTTCCCAAAGATGAGTCTCAAGATGTGGATAAACCACATGAGGAGGTTCATGGAGTATAGGAGTTCACTCACACAGAGCCATCGATCAGAAATGGAAAGAGGCATACCAAGGAAGCTGATAAGTTGAGACTTGATGTTGCACAGAATGTAGGAGCCCCTACTTCATAGCATAGACAAAGACAGTCTCCTAACTGATTTACTCGATACATGGATCTCATGAGAAAATGTGTTGTGACTGAGCCATCTTCCTTTCAGGAAGCAATGCAGGAGCCCACATGGGTAGATGAAATGGTGGAGGAGTATGACTCCATTGTCAAAAAAAGTGCTTGGGACATTTTTCCAAGGGTAGTTGATAAATCAGTGGTAGGTTCGAGATGGATCTACAACATAAAACAAGCTGCTGATGGGAGTGTGGAGAAATACAAGGCCACATTTGTGGCCCGGGGCTTCTCACAGATCGAGGGGATATATTATGAAGAGACCTTTGCAACTGTCGCAAGGTATTCTTCCATAATATGCATCCTTGCTCTCTTAGTGCAGATGGGCTGGTGCATTCATAAGATGGATGTGAAAACTACATTTCTCAATGGGATTATTGAGGAAGAGGTGTACATAGTGAATCCTGAAGGTTTTGATATCTTCAACAGTGATTCACATGTGTGCTGACTCAAAAGAGCATTGTATGGGCTTAATCAAGCACCCCATGCTTGGTACACTCGGAGAGACAATTATTTCAACAGATTGGGCTACACCAAAAAGTGAAGCAGATCCAAACCTATACCAAATTATGTTGGAGGGTAAGAATTTAATAATTTTTCTTTATGTTGATGATTTAATATTGAGTGGTGATGAGCAGCTCATACACTCATGCAAGGAGGATCTTGCATGGGAGTTCTAAATGAAGGATATGGGCCTCCTTCATTATTTCCTTGTATTGGAAATATGGCAGCGAAATGGTGAAATTTTTGTGTTCAACAAAAGTATGCAAGGGAGATACTAGGTAAGTTTCACATGGAGGGCAACAAACCCATGGATACTCCTCTTCCAGGAAACTGGAGGAAAGAGGATGCTAATTCTAGAGAGATAGTGGATGCTACTATATATCGACAGTTAGTGGGTTCGCTAATGTATCTAGTGAACACGAGACCGAACATTTCTATGCAGTTAACCAGCTAAGTCATGCTATGGTTAAGCCTACTAAGCTCTTTTGGAAGGTGGGTAATCATGTCCTGAGATACCTGAGGGGCACATTAGAGTATGGTTTATGGTACAAATAGACGGATGGATTGAATTTTCATGGCTTCATGGATGCAGATTGGGCAGGCAGTCCATCGAATAGAAAGAGTATATCTGGGGGATCTTTAGTATTAGATCTACAGTTTTTTCTTGGTACAACAGGAAGAAGAGATCCGTGGAACTCAGTTCAGTGGAAGCGAAATACATGGTAGTAAGTTGAGCTGCATGTGAGGCTATCTGGATGAGAAATATCCTGGTTGGTTTGTTTGGTTCTCATATGGATCCGACAGGGATTCATTGTGATAATCAGAGTTGCATTAAACTCTCTATTAATAATGTGTTTCATGATAGATCTAAGCATATAGATATCTGGTACCATCATCTCAAAGATTGTGTGCAGAGGAGAATCATGTTTCTTCAGTACATTCCCATGGAAGATCAGGATGTTGATATTCAGACGAAGGCGCTCACCAGGAGAAAATTTGAATACCATAGAGGTAGGATCGGGGTGAAGGATAATCCCTTTCTTGTTGATAGGGAGTGTTGAGATTCTGTTATCACCGAAATAGTACCTGATTGGCTGTTGATCAGAGAACTTTAGTGTAACTATTCCAAACCAATCTTGTGACTGAAGCTTAGCCTCCTCAATCTGAGAGGGCTCTCTTAAGGGTTAATGATATTGAGTAAATATGTAGATAGATAGCTAACTCTATAATTTATGTATTGGTTTTATATGTTTGTAGGTTGAAAAGATAAAAGCTTACTACCATTGGGCTATGGAGTCAGTGACAGGAATGTTAATAACAAGGATTTCCTTGTGGAAGATGAGGCTTGTAAATATTTAAATGAAAGAGCAACACATATAAGAAGTTTTCAATAGCTTGAGGTTCAAAGGAAGTCAAAGCACGTGATACACAAATTCTGAGTAATGAAACATCAAGACATTGGAGGAAAAATATTAAAAAGAGATATACCATGGCTTAATACTTAAAGGAAGCCAGAGCATGAAAAATCATGAGTTCTGAGTAATAAGCATTAAGACATTGAAAAAAACCTTTCAAAAGATAGGACAGGAACTCATTTAAATATAGCAAGAATCTCAGCTGAAGAAAAGTTGTGTTGTTACTGTATATAGCAGAAACTCCAATAGTTTTACAATCAAATAGTCTTATGAGATAACATCTCCAACCTTGCAGGTTGAAAATAATATCAATATGTAAAAATTGGGCTTATGGATTCAACACTTTCAGTGATTCAGTGAGTTTACTTGACATGGAAGTTGAGGCAGGTCAAAGTTTTTAGTAGTAGGACACACACACATGAAACATGAAAATACATAGTAAATTCACTTATAAAGAAAGTCATAGCATCAAATGGATGAATTATGAGTAATATAAATGAAATCCACTGCAAGAGAGATACATAAAAGGTATCGATAGGATAAGTAAGCACCAAAAATTCCTTCAGAATCCCAATTTGGTCAAGTAACAAATCTTTGTATTGCTGAAACAGCCAATTTACAATAAGCTGCCATTTTTCCATAAATATCCAACCCTTGAAAAATTCAACCCCATGGAATTTAATAGACATCTTAAATCCTCATATGATCTGCCTCCAGGCTAGATACATCGAATTTCTATCCACTGACACCTTGCATAACTATAAAACATGAAATTTATGACAAACAAACACCTGTGCTACTTGACAGTCCTATTTCATAAAGGACTAAAACTACTCATTACTATTTTTAACAACCTTATATATTTAAATAAATTACATCATTGACAAGTATGTTGTCACATGGTCAAATTTGGATAATGGCATTCATATATTTTATGACCGTTTAACTGACTTCCTCAAAACTAGGAAACAAGACCCTGTTTTTTAGGCAAATAGTCTTCTTCTTCTTTGAACATCTTGGCTGTCAATTAATCTCCAATTCATGGTCCTTGAATGTTTAATCTTGACTTGACATGGCTGTTATTCTTCCATAACCTCCAGCTGTCCAAAAATCGCTTCAAAACCTGCCCAAAAGGATGAAATGCAGTGTGCTACGAAATTAAGACAATTTCATAGCGCTTTTCGTAACGCTGCAAAATAAGCCTTTATATTCATCCATTTCAACTCTTTCCATTTGCATCATATTTATCATCATCCAACACATGTGTCATACCAATTTCAGCTCTCAACACCCTCCATAACTGGTCAAAAAGACAAAAACGCAGCTACAGTAGTTTTGTATCACATTGCTACCCTTCAAGACTGAAGGCGCTACGAAACTGCTGAAAATGCAGATTTTTGCACAATTTTGAAATGTGAAACCTGTGAGTTGAAAAAAATTGTAGCTAATCATTTCATCAACCTCAAACAACCATAAATCAACTCACCTAAGAGTCTTTGGGTGTCAATCTCACCTTTCATATTTAAGACATCCTTGCAAATTTTTCTTGTTTTTTCCTCAAAAATAGGTCTTGGAACAGAGCCTATATATTCTAATACATGATGTATTTTGCACAAATGAAGGAGGTTTTTTTAGGTAATTATGTCTTGAAAAAAATGTCTCTTGTTTTTTTGAAACACATCTCCAGATGTCCAGAAACTTCATTTTCAAAACATCTGTAAAATAGGAAAACTCTATTTTCTGAAAATAGGGCTTCAAAGAAATCCTTGTATCTCCCAACTGATAACACCTGTGAGAAACATGAGATACTTTATTGTTATTTGATATGTTTTTGAAAATGACCTCTCTCAGTTTCTTAAAATACCTTTCTTTTTGCCCAGAAACTTCCTTTGAAGTTGACTATTCAAAGTCAGAAAACAGAGTTTTGCTTCATATTTCGCTACGAAAATTTTAGCAGTTTCGTAGCAAAAAGTGACTTTTTACAGTGCATTGCACTACGAAACTGTGGTTTCTTGGATAATTTGGCATTTTTGGTACAAAAAACTTTGGAAAATGAAATGAATCAGAGAATGATGAATGATGTGACATGAAGGAGTTTGAATATGGGTGGGTTTAGACCTGAGGGTAAACTTAAACAAGAAGATCCTAGTGAAAATTAACCACCTACACTAGGATGGAGCCTCAGGATATTTTTAGGTTTATGTCTATTTATATATGTATGTGCATAATCTATTTATAGAATGCATGTCTACTATTATTATCCCTTAATATTAGTTGGACAATAAACTATATTCTATTCTTAGTGAGCACTTGGAAATAGTTAATTGAAGTGGAAAATTAGTTAGCTAAAGGAATTTTGAGTTAAGAGGTTGGTTGATGGGCCTTACAGGTTGAATTAGTTGTAACTGAGTGATTCGAAGTTGTAATAGAGTTGGAAGTGCAGTTGTGCAAGTTGTAAAGTATTTTAACTTAGTTAAATGAGTTAAACTTAGTTGTGCTAGTTGTAACTGAAGACACACTAGTGAGAGATCAAGTGAATTAATTATTAAATAATTCACAATTATTGGTCCCACATGAAACTCAAGATTTACTATTATTAACTTTATGTATGTCAGATCCAGTGGAGACCCAATTGAGTTGTAGGTTAAAGGGAAGTAAACTATCAGTTGTGACATTACCGGTTGCACACATGCAACCACACACACATTGGATTTGCCCATGAGGATTGCGTATTCAAGGCATGCAAGATTTCATTCATTCAAGGATTGCTATCAGCAAGGATTGTGTAGTGGAGGCAAGTTGTCTGGAGACAGTAAATTGGCTAAGGAACTTGCCAATTTTTGTATGACAGTGTGATACAATTAGCTCATGCACTGAGAGCTCTTGGATTAGAGCTTTGTATGTAATTGTTTCATGATCCATGATATAATATACAATAGAAGATAGTGGGTTTTTTAGCTATAAGATTTCCCTGGTAAATTATCTTTGTTGTGTGTGATTGATCTTTCTTCATGATATTGTAAGTGGCAATTGTGTTTTTAATTCTACAAATATTTTTTGAATCGATTATGTATTTAACAGTATCACATTTTTAGATCAGGAGAATCCAAGACATACATGTATTTTGTATAATTTCTACATCATGTTCGGAGATGGTTCCTTCAAAAAAAGTGGATTTTTCTTGAAGGCAGGCCTATATTTAAAATAGATGCAAGACCAATATAGGGTTCATTTGTAAAATGACCCTAAGTATGAGCACCCTCCAGTGATTTCAGAAAGTGAGTGGAAATCCCTCCTAGAAGATGCAAAGGAGAAAAAACTTCCAAAAGAAGGGAAGACACCACCTGGACCAGGAAGGTATGAGGCACTTTTATTAATGTAATTATCATGCTTTCTCATCAATATTGCGACATATAATTAAGCTTATCAATACCATAAATATAGGCTCCAAGATACATCTAAAACTATGAAGACGAGAATACAAAAACATGGCCAACATCATCTTGGCCCTAGGGGTTACTCAAAACTGGGCGCAAAAATTGTAAGTATAAAAATAAAATTGCATCCAAATGAAAATCCCATGGAGGAATGCCTCAAGCTTTCTTACAAGCATGAATATGAATTTGATATTGAACATGGGACAAGCACGGGGTCTTCACGTACTAGTTCTGATCCCCCACCTGAGACTGAGGTAAATAAAAGAAACAAAGAGCATTTATAAATTAATACTTGTAAACAATCTATTATTTTTTATTTTTGGCCATCAATTAATGTGCTTGATTGTAAAAATTAGGAAGACAATGTAAATATAGATGTCCCAAGAAATGATGGAAGACATGAGCCTAGTGAAATTGGAGTGCAAATTGAAACGGATGTTCAACTCAATTCTCGAGGTATTTCATGTGAATTATAATTTTTTTAGTATGGATTAGAATTATAAAATTTTAAATTAAAATGGTGTATTAATTATAAATATTTTTGGTTCTACTCTAGAGCATGTATGGGATGAGGCCAAACAAGAGGAGGAACCTATGGCCACATCCAAAAGTATCTTGCTTCCCTCTACTACCGAAGCAGGTAACGAACACTCTACTACCTTTTTATTAATAAAAAACATGCATTAATAATGACAATAAATAATAATTTAACAGTTTATTCTTATTGCAGTTGATTCTCTATCTCCCTTACAGCAGCATAGACATTTCACCAAGTTGGGAGCAAGACATCTTACAGCTAAAGGGGATGACATCCTTGCTTCATACATGAAAAATTGCAAGAAACTTAATAATAATTGATTAAACTTGTAATTTAATTAGAACAACCTTGTTTCAGATTATGTATATCATACAATTTATTATAAATCATACTGAGATCAAATATTTTTTAAACTCTACAAATGAATGAATGAATAAATGTTTACTATATATTTCTTTATTTATGACATATCTTAATATCTTTCTTTAAAATATTTCCTAGTAGATATATTGGGTACTAGGGAATTGAGAGTGATGTGAGGGGGGGGGGGGATGGTCCATGAGAGCTTCCACCTTCACGTGGTTGGCCTTGTTCAGTAGAGAATAAATTAATATTCAGAAAATTTGTAATATCCCAAAATAGGGAAAATCAACACTATTGGGAATATCTTAGGATATTCCAAAAGTGGAGCTACAGCAATCCATGAACATGATAATGAAAGAGAAATGTTACATCAACTCAGAAACTGTAAGAAGAGCATCTAGCCATATTATTAATCTTATAGCAGAAAATAGATACACGATCTTGAGGAGAGAGTTACTGAAGATAGGCAAAATCAGCCTCAAGAAACATGTGTATAAATTACAAGCCCACTGCTACACAGAAAAGTATACAAGACTAGGACAACACAGTTTTATTAAGAATAACTGCTTCTATAGTATATCAATACATCAATATGTAATTATATAGCTCATGCATTGTTGGGAGTGAATATCTAAGCCCAAATACTATTTCAAGACAATCCTGGAAGGATTGGCTGAAATATGCAAAACTGCAGAAATGTCGGAGTTGCAGTAGTAGCTGCAAATTAAGAACTGGAACTGGATGGAGATGGATGAATATGATGCATTAGATAAATATACCTCCTCCAATGGATCTTCCAAGTGAAAGTTTGATCCTATCAGTGAAGATCTCACCCTCCAAACACTCTCTGTAATCCTCCTTGCAGGTGCACACTGAAAATAACGCAGTCTAGAAAAGGGATTGTGTTGTAGGAGAAAGGAAATGTATTGGACAAGTGCCAAGATCTAAAATAAGCTCTAGAATCTTCCTCACTGGTTTTCCAAAGGAAATAAATCTTCCTCCTTTGAGAAACAAGCCCCGGAAGTGGTGCTGTCAACCCTCCACTACAACACCCTACAACACAACCCAGCTCTCAATAGAAACTGCACTGTAGCTGAAGGAGGTAGCTTGGCCTCAAGCCTAGATGTGGAGAAATGAAGTGCAAGCTCCTTCAAGAGCCCTCTCTTGAAAGGAGAAGGGATTCCTAAATAGGAAATCCTTGTGCTAAGCAGCACTGCAACTCTGCTAAACAACAAGAGAATGTCAAATAGTCTTTCAAACAATAAAATCAAGAATACATAACATGAATAACAATGGATGTCTTGCCCTCATTTTAAACAATTGAAAGCCCTATCACCATGGGTCCCACTCATTAGGGTTTCCTTCACCAAAGGACCCCCCTCCCATTCATACTGCATTGTCTCTCAAAGTCTTATCCACCTCCTATCCCAGCGTTGTTGACTTGGTCAAAATTGACCTTGTCTCCATGCAAATGTCCTCTTTCACACATAAGGGTATGAAATCCAGCTCTTATGACTATCCCCTTTCACATTATGAGGGGTTTTATTCATGTTTTTAATATGCATGGGCCTCCTTACCCATTTATTTAGTTGCAAGGTGATAAAAAGCAAAATTCAATATTCTAATTAGTTGTATGCTAAATTTGGAAAATTATTGTCCTCCCCTCCAAAATGTTGCTTGTCCTCAAGAAAAAATAAGGATAGAACTGAAGAGCCTCCTCTTCTTCCCCTGTAGCATCCTCATATGATAAAATCCTCCAAGGATCAAAATGTTGTCTCATCAATATGTCTCCAAGATGTCCCTCCCAAGTATGCAAGCTAGCTTTTGGCGTACATCCCAAATAGCTATCATCATGTAAATCATCCATGGAGGCAACAATGGGATATCTAAGGGTCTCTTTGAGGCATGGAATCCAAAAGGTATTGGGAACTAATATTCCCATGTGGATCCTCCATCCCCAAGCTATCAACCATACAAAATGAGTCACCCTCCATAATGGTAACTCATACAAATCATCCTCCACCTTGAGTTCTTGCAATGTAGGTGGGCTAAAAATATGATCATGGTAGACAAGATAGCATACCCCACACTTTCCTCCTCTCCAATTATGATAAGGTTAGAGTGTTTGTTGATCCTGGGCTGAAATAATGTTGCCCTTGAGAGGCAAGATGAAGACTAGATCTTCAAAGATCTCTCCTCCAACACTGTGAATCAAGCTAGCCCAAACCATCTCATATATGATGAATAGGACATTATCATCATATGGCATCCAAATGAGGAGATTACTGAAGGTTCCATATATTTTTGGAAGGCACCAACAGTCTCCCAAGGGGTTACAGCACAATTTTTCTAACTGTGCTTCAGAAAATGACAAGGCAAGATGTTTCTTGAAAAATAGCTAGTTGTATATGTCAACACCTCTAATAGTGAATAGTAAATTGCTTGGTGAACCAACTGAGCATACATAAAATAATAATGAAACATTTTCCCAAGGCTACATAAGAGATGGTTGTCTCTATCACAATAGTTTACCAAAAGATGACTATGGAGCCCAAAGAGAAGCTTTCCCTCTTGTGGAGCAATGCACTGAATAGGGATGATAAGAACATACAAATGTTGTATTAGATAATCCATGTATGTAAAAGTAAAATTCTTACCATGTGTTGGAAGTAAGATGATATATGGATCCATGAATAATTTCTCCATAGTGGTAGGACATACTCCTATGAAGAGGAATGTACCATGCACTACATGAAGGTCCTCCTTCTTATGCTTGGATACCCAAGTTAAGAAGATCACACCTTGGTAATAGATGTCTCCATCGACTACTCCATCACTCTTACCAAGTGCACCATATGTGAAGTGATCCTGGGAACACTCCATCAATAAATCCCAGCTCCAAAGTGATAGCATTGTTGGCCTATGAACATAAGCTCCTTCCATCCCATAACTCCATTATTTGACATGCCCATTTTCAAAGACATCTCCCACAATGCTGCCATATATAGGAAGCTCCTTCCAAAGTGGAAGCACCTCCTAATAATTAAGGCTAAGGAGTATCCCCCTTGCACCATGATAGTTCCATCTCCTACTACTGCAACATTATGCAAAGTGTGAGAGAAAATCTACCCTTGATCTCCCAAAGTCCTCACAAGAAACAAAAGCTTTTGTTGCCTCCTCATACCTCCATCATAAAAATCATGTGTTGAAGACATAATGATCATATCATCACAATTCATCCACACTCCTTGCTTCCCAATGATGCAAGTATCCTTCCAAGTTCCTTCCTCCCTCATACCCTTTGAAAGAGGATATGTCTCAATATGGCCAAACTCTTTTAAGAGTAGCCAACGTAGCCATGCCTCTTGCTGCCCGGTGTCATAAATTTGCAAGTAGCTTACCACCTTCTTGCTTTCCATCCACCCCCATTCATCCCAATGTGGGTGCCTCCTATCATGCTCCACCTTTTTACCCTTCCAAAGAAGACTAACAACCTCCCAAATCAGATTTTTGTCTTTGCATTTCATGGGATATTGAAATGAAATCTCCTCAATGACCAAATTAATCCCATAAGGATCCAAATAGGTGGTAGGCAAAAACCTCCCATCATGATGTGTAGGGCTCAAGAAGTATCCAACACAAACATGAGAGATGTTATCCATCCTAAGATGTCCTCCATCATCTATCTACTCCCCCTTTGTTATGTATATGGGAAGGTCACTGGAATATTCCAACATATCATTGCTTCTTAATGACAACAATGTTAATTTTTTCAATGATTTGCTTTTTGTCTCATGCTCCAACTCAAGGATGAATATATGGTTTTTTGTAAGTTTGTTTGAAACAAAATTCATCCTATCCTCCAAGTTTTCAAACCCCAACCTCAAGTGTAGCATACAACTCATTAATGGTATATGAGGATGATGGTTCCTCCCTTCCTTGAACAATTCAAGGTGGCACAACGCAATGAAAGTCTTTTGCTCTAAATAAGCAGCATGCAATGGTATAAAACCCTCCATAGAATTTGCTGAAACAATAGGAGATGAGAACTTAAGCATACCTTCGTGAAAGTTTGAAGAATCTTGTATGGCTGCAAGAGTTTCTTCCTCTAATGTGTTGGCTCCCCCAACTGATGATGTCGAAGGCTGCTCTCCCAAGGTTGTAACAGTGCTGGTACAATTCTCCTCCAATGGTGGTGAGGGCTTCCCCTCCTCTGATTCCTCTTTTCCAAACTTTCTAATCAACCTTTGAGTAAAATCAGCAAAAGTATGCACTCTTGCATGACCCAAATGGTTGAACCACCAAATATTGGCCTCACCCTCAAGGTGTAGTGCTGCAATTTCTATAGCTTCTCTCTCTACCACTGGATGTGGTAGGAAGAATGAATCAAGTTTTCTTGTCCAAGCCCTTGCTGAAGATGATCCATCAAAAGTAGACAATAGAAACCTATTGCCCTTCATTCTTCTTGTGTTGCAAGGTCTCCTTTCTTCCTCCAGTTGAATGAACTGTGGGAAGGCTAGAGTCTCCTTGAAGGCTCTAGGTTGAATCTTGTACTCAACAAGGTATTCACTTAGGATCTTGTGATCTAAGTGACCTTCATATTTCTACAATTTGGCCTCTCTTTCAAAAGGAAAGGGCATAATCCCACTACTTCTTTGATTGACCTCCTTGTTGAGGTCCTTCTTGCTTCTGAAAAGAGATGAGAGAAGGCTCATTCTCTCCAACATTCTGATCTTCTTCTTTTCTTCTGATAGCATAATGGCTAAAACTCATAGGCTAAGCCAAGATTATGCTCTAATGCCACTGTAATATCCCAAAATAGGGAAAATCAGGACTATTGGGAATATCTTAAGATATTCCAAAAGTGGAGCTACAACAATCCATGAACATAATAATGAAAGAGAAATGTTACATCAACTCAGAAAATGTAAGAAGAAAATCTATCCATCTTATTAGTCTTATAGCAGCAAATAGATACAAGATCTTCAGGAGAGATTTACTCAAGATAGGAAAAATCAACCTCAAGAAACATGTGCATAAATTACAAGCCCACTGCTACACAGAAAAGTATACAAGACTAGGACAACGCAGTTTTATTAAGAATAACTACTGCTGGAGTATTTCAATACATGGATATGGAATGATATAGCTCATACAATGTTGGGAGTGGAGATCTAAGCTCCCAAATACTATTTCAAGACAATCCTAGAAGGATTGGCTAAAATATGAAAAATTGCAAAAATGTCGGAGTTGCAGTAGCAGCTGCAACTCAAGAACTGGAACTGGATGGAGATTTTTAAAGATGCTACATCAGATAAATAGACCTCCTCCAATGGATCTTCCAAGTGAAAGGCTAATCCTATCACTGAAGATCTCACCCTCCAAACACTCTCTGCAATCCTCCTTGCAGGTGCACATTGAAAATAACGCAGTCTAGAAAAGGGACTGCACTGTAGGAGAAAGGAAATGTATTGGAAAAGTGCCAAAATCTAAAATAAGCTTTAGAATCTTCCTCACTTGTGTCCCAAAGGAAAGAAATCTTCCTCCTTTGAGAAACAAGCCCTGGAAGTGCTGTTTTCAACCCTCCATTGCAACACCCTGCCACACAACCTAGCTCTCAATAGAAACTTTGTTGTAGCTGAAGGACGTAGCTTGGCCTCAAGCCTGGATGTGGAGAAATGAAGTGAAAGCTCCTTCAAGAGGCATCTCTTGAAATGAGAATGGATTCCTAAACAAGAAATCCTTGTGCTAAGAAGCACTGCAACTCTGCTAAACAACAAGAGAATGCCAAATAGTCTCTCAGACCATAAAATAAAGAATACATAACATGAATAATAATGGCTGCCTTTCCCTCCTTTTAAACAAGTGAAATACCTCTCACCATGGGTCCCACTCATTAGGGTTTCCTTCACCAAAGAACCCTCCTCCCATTCATACTGCGTTGTCTCTCAAAGTGTTCTCCACCTCCTATCCCAACGCTGTTGACTTGGTCAAACTTGACCTTGTCTCCATGAAAATTTACTCTTTCACACATAAGGGTGTGAAATCCAGCTCTTATGACTATCCCCTTTCACATTATGAGGGGTTTTATTCATGTTTTTAATATGCATGGGCCTCCTTACCCATTTATTTAGCTGCTAGGTGAGAAAAAGAAAAATTTAATATTCCAATTAGATGTCGCTGCTAAATTTGGAATATTAAAAAATCTTACAGTAAAACTCCAAGATCCAACAGATCAACAACAAGGTCAATGTTGACTTCTTTGCTGCTTTGTCAAGTGGAGGGAGGTTTGCTCCAAGTTTAAACTACACCAGTAATTTATTCTCAAAACCAAGAGGATCTCATTCAGGTATTCATGCACTCAAGTTTTTTTTAATTATTATTTATTGGTGAAATTAAATTTAATAATTGGTCAGATTTGATCTAATTTTTCCTCATTGGTCTCATGAATATGTGTAGGACAATCTGCGTTGATTTGGATGTTGAAGAGGAACAACTATCGGAAGAAAATATCTCAAAAAGGTAACATCACATTTAGTATTAAATTTTTCGTTATTGTTATTAGGAATTTGTTTGGTGGTTCTTATTATTTGAGAAACTTTTGTTTTAGCCCTTTTATAAATTGTCATGTCTATCCTATTTCTTAGAATTAGAGATACTTTTCCTCTCTATATATTCATTATTTCATGGTTTTCAAGTTGAAGTTTGGGAAAATGGAAGAGGCTCCATGAAATGGTCGTTGACTTTAACAAGGTATTTTCCTTTTCAAGTTCTAGAAAACTTGATTTCAAACTAACTCTGTCTAGAACTTTAATGTAGATGTAGCCCAATTACTCATATTATGATTCGGGCAGCAAAAATTGGATATTGTGTAATTTTCATGTGTTTCAATTCAATAATTCGCTCAAATGAAATAACGTACATGGGATGCAAGGTTCAACAATTTTGTGCCATAATAGGATGTACTTTAATTCTATATAGATTGCATGCCAATCCTCTTTTGGAACGACATTGTTGAAGCTTGCATCCCATGTACATTATTTCATTTGAGAAAATTCTTGAATTGAAACACATGAAATTTACACATTCTCCAATTTTTGTTGCTTGAACCATAATCTAAGTAATTGGGTTACATCTACATTAAATTTCTATAAGGAGTTAGTTTGAAATCAAATTTTCCATAACTTCAAAAGGCAAATACCTAGTTAAAGTTAACAACAATTCCTCGGAGCCTCTTCCATTATTTTTCAATAATAACCTGTCGGATATTCGACGTACATTTCTCGGAGATCCATCTCTCATCCGACGCAAAATATCTTCGGATCCATAGCATATTTGTTGAAGGAATAGAGATAACTTCATCTATACGATGTATACACAAACTGTCGAACCGATAGTTTGGTCGTCGAATGAAAAATCACAATGTCGGCTAACCGACGTATGATGCTTGGATATTCGATAAACACATCCGACAAATGGATGTCAGGTATTCAAACTTGGTTAAAAATTAAAACTTCACATATTCGATGACTATCCATCTAAAAAATTCCCGGTTAACTGGCGGTTTATTTGGTATCAAGGACGGCGGATATCTGACATACAAGTCTGACGATTTCCTGGTTGTTGAATATTCGATGAAATCCCACCGATGATATCTATGTCTCGGGTTCATCGGATATTAGATGAATTTGAATCGTATAACTGACGAAGTGACATTGGATTTTGGCCCCATTTGTACTAGTGTCGTATAATACAAAACATAGGTTGGCCAGGTGGAGAGGACAAAAGGGGTCATGAATTTCTACATCGATGTCCATAAGTGGTTTTATGTGGCCTGAGGGTTTTGACTCTTGGGGTTTGGGGGGATTAGGTGTAGTTTTCTTCATTTTAATCATGGTAACAATGCTACAAGGACATGGTGACTATGATTTACTTGGTGAATGGAGGTTTCCAGACATTGTAGGCACAAGTAGGGTCTTGTACTAGTCCACTGTTGGGAAAACAACATTTGTAAAAAAATGAAATAGAAAAAAATGGGAGAATTTGAATTGGAACAGTCGATTTGTGAAGGGATAAGGGTGGCAAAAATAATGAGGTTACATATGGCACAACTATCTTGTATGAGAAGCAAGGGAAGGAGAGTGAATAACGTTTGAAATTTTGCACTCGTCTGCCACGCTCCCAACAACTAACATAGTCGTCGTGCTTGCATAACGAGTGACATGTTTATTTACCACCCTCCAACAAGGTGCTTGAACAAATTTTGGAACCAAGCTCAACACCCCAAAATTAATAGTGACAATAGTTATGTCGCGTTGCACCTTTGACATTTGAATCTCCAGGGGAGTGGCATTGGCTTAAAAGTCACGCTTATTACCCTGTTGGAGCCTTGCTGGATTGGGCCACTCCAAAACAAATGAAAATCCACATACAAGATGATTTTTGTTTAATAATTCAATATAAAATGTGGGGGAGGGCCCACATCTCATAACCTTGAGTTCCTGGATACATTATACCATAGGGAAAAAAATAAAAAAAATTACTATCATTCCCCTTTTCTTCCTCCTCTTTCTATTTTCTTTTTATATTTTATTTTTTCCCTTTCTTTCTATTTTTAAAAACCATATAACATTCCCTATGTACATGAACAAACCTCCCCTACAACATCAATAATAGAAGAAAAAATGGACAGGATACAACATATTGGATGTGGTTTAGGCTTCGGACTACTTTTGTAGTCTTGGGGATGATAAAATGTTGTAATTTTTTTATTATATGCACTAATGCAAGGGTTGTTTTTCATTTGGATCATATTTAAGAGGAGGTATTGATAATAAAAAATTAATGTATTATATAACGTGTTCTCAATTTTCATCATCTTCTTGGACTAGTACGATAGCCATGGATACCTCAAAATCTTGTAAGTAGAGAATGTAGTTTTTGTTTTTGTTAGGAGGATTGATGAATGGTGCATTTGATAAGGCAACCTTAAAAATGTTGAAAGATTTTTGTGCTTGGTCATCCCATTCAAAAGGGATGAACCTATGACCAAAAGTACCATACTTTGTGTTAGTGTTAGAATTTGCATTCTGCCATCAATGATCAAAATCACTCTTTTTTTTATTCATCTTAGGTGTCCCATTCATAAATTTGTTATCATTCCATTAGGTCAGGCAAAAAAATTATTCACTGATGGTATCCCTAGTCATAAAACCTCACTCTCCCTCAAAATTTCACATTTTTTGACCCATATTCATGTATTGTTGAGCATAAAACAATCTTAAAAGATCATTTCACTATGTCATTATTCAGTCAAAGTCAACCATGAAGTCAAGTTATCCAAGGTCCCATTAGGTCAATTAGGTTTCATTTTTCAAGGATCTTGAACACATCATTTCATCCCAATAAGGTTAGCAAAGGTGTGAGAGTGACTCAAATAAAATTTTCTCAATCATCTATAGAGGATTTATCAGCATGTAAATATCATTTTTAAAATTGTAATTTTTGTTTTAGAGTATGATTTTCATTCAAAAACGTAATTTTATTCAAAACAAAGATGTAATTTATTTTTTAATTTTTATGTAATTTTATGCTCATAATATGTAACAAGTTTTGTCACAAGCTACCAGCTCAAACTTTACATGCCAAACTGGAGGGAATAAAAATCAAATGAAAGTGCCAAACTCTAGCAACATCATCTTGCAAAGAAGAAAAATGAAAAGGAAAAGGGTAATCAGCAATGTTTTCAAAAAAGTGAAATGAGACATTAGAAAAGTGCATTTTTAAATCCAAATTTAAATTCACTTATGTATTTATGCCTCCTTGACTTCATTTCAAATTCATTTTCCTCCTCCAAACATCAAGCAAGCACTCAAAAAGATCAAAATTTTGAGTTTCTGGGTGAAATTTGTGAATAAAACTAAGCAGAGGGCGCAAATGCTGAAGCGAGGGCGCAAATACACAATTGAGGGCACAAACGTTAAAGTGAAATCGCAAATGCATAGTTGAGGGCGAAAATTCATGGTCGAGGGCGCAAATGTTCAGTCGAGGGTGAAAACACACAGGTGAGGGAACAAATGCTCTGTTGATGGCGCAAATGACCAGCAAGCCCTAGAAACGTGTTTCAGTTGAAAAAACATCATCTTCAAAGCTTCCTCAATATACTCATCAACCTCCAAGTAAATCAGTAATAGCTCATGCCATTTAAAACCATTTTCACAAAGTTTATGTGTTCAAGTGTTGTCAAAATCGAGGTTATAATTTGTTTTTTTAATTGGTAAAATACCCTATTATCCCATTACACTTGTGAAAACTCCCAAATTTCACTCCCTTATCCTTTTCATCCTACCCACGCTTACAAAAACCCATTCCCAAACCCCTGATTTGAAAAATCCCCTTTTCCTAAGCCTTTCTCCCAAAACCCTAAGCCCTAGGTGTTACATCTACCTAGGCTCCCAATCCCCAAAATTTTCCTAAAAACACATTTCACACCATCTACTTCCCTAGGGTTTTGACAAAAACACCATGGCAGCAGAGGAGGAAAACATGTCATTCAGTGAAGGAGAGGAAACATAAGTGAGGAGGCCACGTAAAGGAGGAAGAGTACTCAGACTTGAACCTACCAACACTAGAGAACTCTTGGCTTCTCCATTGACTGTGACATGCTTAAAAAATGTTGGTTGATATGATTTCTATGAGAAACTTCAGAGGGTCCAACACCATCCAATGCTAACAAGACTTTTCATATCTGGACTCCATGACAACCAAGTTACATTAGCTGGTGTCACTTTTACTTTATCCACTACTATTATTTCAGCTGCGACCGGGATCCCAAATGTTGGGGAGAAGTGGTTCAAGAAAGGTAATTTGAAGAAACAATATTATGAGTTTTTCTTAAAACCAAGACATCAAAATCAGATAAAGAGATTCTTTCCTTTTTCTCACCTCCAGGAAAGATATGCACCAATGACGAAGATAATCATGAAATATTTTTCATGTGAATTTAGATTTTCAAGGCTTTATTCCTGTCACGCCCGACTCTTAATGCATAGACTAGGGTGAGGATGCTTAACATACCCTATTATATTTTGTAGAGCATAAAGAAGATGGCATACATTTCCCAGAAAAAGGAGTATGAAGAGAAAATGAGAAGTCTATTCCATCATTCCCTCATAAAAAGCATAGTCCTCCACCATCTTAATCAACTAAACATTGCATGGAGTACCTTCATAGCTAATGATATTTTCAATGAACCATCTACTCAGCATGCAAAAAATGTTTTTTCATCATCCCAGCCATCCATTTCCATCCCTCCATCTCAGCCCATAGCACATTCATCATCATCATATCAATCCCATTCACCTCCTTCATCTCCATATCATCATGACAGTGGGTCACCTAGTAGGATTTAGGACATTGAGCCTAAGTGGGCTAGTATGGTTGAGGTTGAGCCATTGCAAAAAAATTACCAGAGAGGCCACCGGCATGTGTTTTTCCACATAGAGTGGAAGGGACGTGCCTTGTACAACAACAAAACAGGTGTACAAGGGCAAAGAAAAGGTGAATGAGGTAGTCAGACATAATGAGGAGGATCTTCATGAAATAGAACAAGAATTTCAGCTTGTTGACCTAGATGAGGATGAAAATGAAAAAATAACTAATGCAACCATCAAAGGTAAGGATTTCATGATTAAGAAGCTCCAAACTAATCTTGAGAGGGCCAGATATGTCATAAAATTCCTTGAGAAATAAAATGAGCAATTGAAGACTAAACAGGTCATTGATGAGGTCAAGTATGTCACTACTCAAAGGGAGGCAGAAAAAGCCAAAGCCATGCTAGATGAAACACTTGAAAAGTATGGCTTACTTTATTAACATGAGGAAAAAGTACCAAGATAGATACCTAGAACTAGAGGGCTGAAAAGAGCTCTAGCTCTAGAAAGACAAAGGGAGGTTGAGCTTGTTGGTTAGCTAACCCTAAATGAGAAGCTTGGTATAGTGATTAGTAAAAATAGAGAGTCATGGCTTGATAGAGCCAACCAACACTTGGAGATGCTTCTTGCAAAGGAAAATAAAGACAATGACTTCTTGAGGAGGAAAATCAAACATCGTGCCCTAAAATGAAAAATTGCAATGGCCAAACTCAAAAGAGCCAATGAAAAAAATGGTGATTTGACCATGGAAGAGAAGAATAAATTGGGCATTCCTGATGTGGCTTCCCTCCAAGCTTAGACACATCATCATCATAAATTCTACAAATTTTGAGGTATTTTGGAACTTTTTTGAAAAATATGGATTTTTCTGAGTTTTTTGTAATAGCCATTTAGCAAAAAATTGGTCATTTACACGGCACCCTAGGCACTACGCAAACAAATTATTGGGGAAATTTTTGAGGGAAATAAATATACCATTTTATAGACATAAGAATTCCATAAAAACATGTTTCCAGCCTTGGTTTGCAGTTTTGATAGGTGAAAAGCTCAAAAAAACACCTAAAAAAGACCTTTCTGCACCTGTTTTGACCTAGGCATTGCACAAATACCAGTCTTGGGAGAATGAATTTTTGAGGGGGGAATGACATTCATTTTCAAAACTAGAGGCATATTCAAAAATAGGACTGGACAGGCTTTCCAAAAAGACATATTGGGCCTGATTTGGACACCAGTGGGTCAGCCACAAGTGGTCCTAAACATGGAGGGCACAAATGACCATTTTGATGATTGTTTTTGGGAAATTCTCTGAAATTTTGAATTTTCTTCAAGAAATCATGTTTCTACCTATGTAATAAATGATGGTAAATGTAATTATTCTTGGTATTAGTTACCTAGGGGTAGATTCATTTGGTAAAATTTATCATTGAGTCAAAATGAATCAGTTTGAGTGTAATTAGGAATGAGTCACTTGGACCATCCTACACTTCATCTTTCAGTTCAGTATTTTATGGATCTCTTCCTTGCCTCATGTATTTGACCCCTGAGGATGATTTAATGTGGTTTTAATGTCTAATTATTCTCTTTCTTCACTCTTAGCGAGGGTGGAATCAGTTTGGATGTTAGATTTTTTTATCAAGGAAACTACTGTACTCAGTTTGGCGAGTTAATAAATAAGAGTTGCAGCTATTTTTTGGGATACATGTGGTATGGTGTTTATCATTCTTTTTTCTTCAATTTCATATGTTAAAATGCGTTGTATTCATTTTCATTACATCTCTATGGTATGATATTTTTAAATTTGATAGGCAGAACACAAGCTTGCTCATGCTCTATTTTGGGGAATTGATCATATTTTGTCCATTTTCCTCTGTTTAGGAAGAACACATCTCCCATGATCTTCCTACCTTCTCATCAGTCCTAAAAATCATCTCATCACAGTCATCTTAAAGTGGTAATCTTTATTCCTACCTTTCCCCATTAAATCCCTGCAACCATACCTCATTTTCCCTGGCGTAGCTCCCTTGAACTAATTTCTTCATCTAGTGAAACCCAACCAAAGAAAATAAAAACAACCCCCTTCACTCAATATCTAGCCTAAAAACCCTAATTCCTCCATCCCTCTTGGTTGTGACCTTGTGGAGAAAGCCCTCTCTAGTTTGGTAGGGCTAGCTACCAAGCCAAAATTTTGGTGTGTGGTTACCTTTGTTGGGATTCCTTCTTCAGTTGTAATATTCCTAAATTATCTTGCAACTAATTGGAATATTAAAATTTTGTTTTGTCACTTAGATAGGTGAATAAGTGGGTAGGGAGACCCATAAATCTCTTTATGAATAATAAAACCACTTATCATGTGAAATTGGATCATCTTTTCAGCTTAATAAATCACCCTACGGTGTGAACAGGGGCTAGAGTAGATGGACTAGGTCAATGTTGACCAGATCAATAACGTTGTTATGGAGATCATGGAGGATTAATAGAGAAAAACGCAGTCATTTAGGATGATTGTATGCATGAGAGTAACTCCTTTAATGAGTGGGGTCTAGGGTGAGGATGCTCACCAAGCTTAAAAATAAGGTGATGGCAGCATTGGAAAGGGGGATTTGTATTATTTATTCTAATATTTTTAGATCTAGATTTGTAATGTGACATTTCTATACATGCTTTTTTTCTTTGATAAGGTTTGTTGTGCTCTTAGCATAAGGGTGTTTCGAGCGGAAATCCCACCCTCATCCTCGGGGGACTTTGAGTTCGTACTCAGGAGAGGCTATCTTGAGTTGCATTACCACTATCTGGCATTTGGCCAAGCTTCATTCTCATATAAAACGTAGTTCTGTTTAGAGTTAGGTTGTGTTGCAGGGATGTAGGAGTGGAGGAGAGAGATCTCCAATTTCTGAGCTATTTTTCCATTGGAGGGTTCATCCTTTCATCCAGAAGCTTGTAAGGAAGTTCTCAGAGCCTCATTTCATATTTTGGCACCAGGCCAAGTAGCATTCATCATCTATAATGTAGTTTCCCTCAAGGACTGTGTTATTTTAGAGAGCAGCTGCAGTAGTGGGTTTATTTCCCATTTTGGAGGAGTTGTGTTTCCTTTGAGGGGATCAACACTTCATTTAGGATATATATTGGAGGAGGATCAGTCATATTGTACATCAAATCATCCATCTCCCATTAGTGATTCAATTGTATATATTATTCATCCCTAGGGCCATATCTGTTATATTTTGTATAGTGTGTATTTCTGGAAACCTTTTCTGGGTTGTCTTGGAAATCTGTTTTGAGGCTTGGATCTATATTCCTTGCACTATTGGAAATTGTAGTAGCATATACATGTATTTACATTTTCATTTGTAGATATCCCCTCATAGAAAACACAGTTTTGACATTCCAGCTTTTATTGTATTAGCAACATTTCAGATCTAGGTGTATGCTTTCGTGGGAGACTTGTTTGCCCAACTTGAGTGATCTTTTCCTCAAGTCTATGTACCTATATTGTTGTTATAATCATAATGAATGGATCTATGGTTGTCTCATGTATTTATCTATTGATATTTCTGCATATTTTTAGTTTTATGTACTATATTGTTGCTTTCCCCATTTGGGAATATTATAGCGGTATCGGAGCATAATATTGGCTCAGCATGTGTACTTCAGACACTATGTCATCTAAGGAGGCTTCTCATAGAAAGGAGAATATATGCAGAAGAGATAAAGGAAAAACTTCATTATCAGGAGGGAAGGAGTTCTCAAAAATTCTTCTTCAAACTATGCAGGGCATTAACAGAGACATCAAAGAGATGAGGATGGAGAGATATAGAGATTCTCCAAGAGGGCTTGTACATAAAGAAAGCTCCATATTTTCACATTATGGGTATGAGAATTCAACTACACCATCAGATCTACAACGTGGTACCATGCCTACATTCTTGGAAAGAGAAGAAGAAGAAGGAGAAACACCAAAGGAGGAGACTCTTGGTGACTATCTCCAAGAATATGAATCTCAGTCTAGAAGATTCAAGGAGCATCTAAACTTCCAAGTTTTTTGTCAAATAAAAGAAGATAGAAGACCCAATGACCACAATAGAATAAGATGGTGCATGCATCACACTTTGGGGAGAATATTTCTACCTACTTTTGATGGGTCACCCAAGGCTTGGGTAAAGAAACTATACACATATTTTCAGCTGCATCAAGTTTCAGAAGAGGAAGCCATTAGAGTAGTAGCACTGCATATTGAAGGTAAGGCTTATTCCTGGAGGTTTTATGAATCTTCTTCATTGAATAATGAAAATATATCTACTTATGAAAAGTTCATTAGGGGGTTAGTGAAAATATTTGATCAAAGACATTCTGAAACTTCTATGGGTGAGCTAGACAAACCCAAGAAATTACAACCTTTGCATGAGTTGGAGGGATCCATGAAGCCAAATCCATTTTAGAACATTGTTGAGGGGGTTAAATATCTACAACATGCTTTGCTAAGGGAAAAAGCCCCTCTTCAGCAAAAACTTTATTCTCAAGAAGAAGACATGAGGATTCCTCCTTCAAGAGGAGATCAAGCCAAAGGATCTCTTAATGATGAGGTATTCTCCAATGATCAAGAGAAGGAAGAGAAAGAGCTAGAAAGAGCATCCAGCACTGTAATAGCAGGAGGGTATCCACCATTATTTGGAGACGGAGATGAATCAATTGCTTCAACTAGAGGAGCTCTTGTATCTTTGCAAGAAGTTCCAAGGGATCTTACATATGAAGATCAAGAGCAGCATGTGTCTATGTTGATAGGCAATGAGAAAAAACAATGTAGGAATTGTGTTCCAACATTGACCACATTTTTGGGGTCATACACCATGATAGATCACTTATTTTTTATTGAGACTCTTGACACCAATATGACATTGGGTGTGAATGAGTTGATCAGATTGGATGAGAACACCTTAAACTATGAGATCTTTCAGAAGGTGGGAGAAGATGAGAAGGAGGGCCAACACCAAGTGATTGGGAGCATACACAACCATCATTTTCAGGAGATTTGTGCAGAGAAACAAGAGGATGATTTGTGTAGTGAGGGAAGGGACAAAGAATTCCACTCACATATACAACCTGCTCTAGGCCTTGAAGTTTCATTACAGGAGGAAATCCACCAGGGAGACCCTCTGATTGGAATATGAACAAAGATTTCTCTCAACATGGTCCAGCATTGATATATTTGGCTAAGGAAGGAGCCTTGGGAGGAGCTAGCATAGTGCAGAGAACCTTTGATGGGTTGAAAGGAGGGGTGAGAAATTTTCTGATATGGACATTGCCATCTCTAAGTCAGCTATTTGCGCTAGAAGATGATGATTCAGGAATCTATGAAGGCACAAACATGGTGTCAAAGGGCTACTCCAACGCCTTGGAGCAGAAAATGATACTTCCACACATAAGGAAGATTTCTGAATATGACAGGAGGCTATTGACACTCTTTCATGCATTGGCCAAATTATGGAAGTTTTGGATGGGCAATACCTTCCAAGAGGAGGTTGACCTCCATGTACTTAAATCTTGTCTTGGGTAAGATCAGCTACAAGGGATGCAACAAAAGTGGGGTAGCATTACTCCAACATGTGGATTTGGCATTGAGCATGTAAAAGAGGAGAGCTATGATGAGACAGGTACTTCATTTCATATTTCTACAGTGCTGTCATTGTTGGGAAGGATGGATCCATATTGGGAGTCCCAACTATTGGTGGATTTTTCCAAGAACCTCTTCACATGTAAGGTTCTTGATGGGCAAGTGACGAATGGAAGATATAGAGTGGTTGATGGAGTCATTTATTTTCATGATTTGATTTACTTGACTAGATACTCCAAGCTCAAGGAGGGGATTCTACATGCAGCATATGAGGCACTCTTTTTAGGGCATAAGGATTCCATTGAGTCCTATATCACCATCATGGAGGGATTCTATTGGGGGGATATCAAAGAAGATGTGCTCCAACATATCATGAGGTATGTAACTTGTTTGATGAATGAGGAGGAGAGAAACCACCTTGCAAGGTTATTTCAATCACTTCCCCTCTTAATGAAGAGATGGGAAGGTTCATCTAAGGACATGTTCATCAACTTGTTTACAATATATGGTAAATATTATGTTTTGATTTTTATTGATAAAATAACAATGTATGTGTTGGGGTTCCCATGTTTTGGCCAGATTGGCAAGACCAAAAGATGAGACAACATCAAACCACTTTCAAACCTTAGGATCTAGCCCTCCTAGGTCCAGAGAGGGATCTCTCTATGATTGTCAAAGGTATATGTCTTTGAAGTTCCAATGTTAAGATGTTAGGCTAGTTATAGGCATAAGGTTTTCTTGTTTTATTTGTTTTGATTTGGTTGTTGGGAATCAGGAATGAAGGGTTCAATATAAGACAAGGCAAGGCAAAGAACATTTTAGGCAAAGGAGAGGTAAATTCAGATAGTATCTCAATACCATTGGGCAAATGGAGTCAGGAAATAGTTTACTTGCTGTTCAATATGCAGGCTTTCAGTTGGTCTAGTCATCTAAAGCATTGGATCCTAAAAAGATAGGTGCAGTGAAAAAATCAAGGAAGAAAGTGAAAGAATGAGGGTAAACCAATTTCTGTCTATAGAACAGGTCAGAGGTCATTTAACTCCAGACCTGCTTGGACATACTCCTAGGCAACTCTCAAAGAAAGGCAAGGAACAACTTGAGGGAACTTAGATAGGTTTAATTAACTGAAAAGGATCCTAGTGAGACAGAGATAGAATTCCACACTCCCAGTGTTCCCAATTCATTTAATTAAACTCTAACAAGAACATCTAAGAATCAGATTCATTAACTCATACATCAGCTAGTAGGCAAAAACATCCACTACACTGGTTAAATCAACTGAAACTAATTCTTAGATAACACATTTAGCAGAAAACATTAAGGCAAGGAGAGAAGAAGCATAGGGTGCCTAACAAGGGAAAATCCTATGCCAGATTTCTGATGCAAGCTAGAAGAACTAAAATGGAATGAAATAAAACACAGAGGTATAAAAACATCACCGCAGCTTTAGATCAGGATCCAAAGAAATGTGCTTGTCATATTAAGAGCAACACCAATCAGGTACAGCATTTTCCAATAGTTTGAAATTCAGTTTGAAAACATACTCCTCAGCCTATCTTACAACTTTACACAGTGAGCATGCCTCAAGAGAAAGCTTGCAATTCTCAGATATCTCATCAACAACCTTTTACAATATTTTCTCATGAGTTTTATAGCAGAAAGATGAGTAGAGGAGGTAGGTGAAGAACTTAATGTAGCATTAACACTCAGAAGAGGAAGAGGGCCGAAGCCCATTCTGTTTTAAACTCTGAGCATTAATCTCTGGCACTCTTGGAGGAAAGAATGGTCTTCGTCAGGTTTCATTAACTCCAGGTATGTCTCTGATGCATTCTGATTTGCTGTACTCTGTGGTACCTTTGGTAAATAAACAACAGGTAAATAAATGACTGAAAGTCTACCATACTTGTGCAAAAAATGCTCTGGTAGATTTGGACAGTGAACAAGGCGGAGATATTCCCTGGAGCACGGCATATAATAAAAACAGTATGGGCAACCCGTCCTTTCTTGGAGGAAAACATTCTGCTGATGTAGAAAACCTGACATATATTAATTTTTGCACCTCTGTCAGTGAAAACTTGCCGCTGTATCAACACAGTATAATCATGGTGGCGTTTTCACCTCCTGTACCCTGAAAAAAACCACAACTACGTGAAGAAACCCATGCACGGAGGAAGGTGGATGGTTGTAGAGGATGGGCAGAGTGTTAACGTTGCGGTGGCCGAATGGTGCTTTTGGTAAAAACAATGGTGAAAATGCATTGAAATGGTATTAACAGCGAAAAAATAGGGTTTTATGGTAGAATGCATGTGGACCGTTCGATCGTGGTCTGGAGACAAAAATCAACGGCAGATTCAACACAGCAGGATGGATTTATGAAAACGGACGAAACGAACGTGAAATATTAACTTTAATGTAAATGCGGAACTTTGGTTAAAATCGAAAATGCACAGGAAATGGAAGAAAATGCTATGAAATGCGTGGAAATGAACGTACATGGTGGGACCCAGCGTGGTGGAGGGAGATTAGATCTGAGCCGTTAGATCTTCAGATCCAACAGACGGTCAAGATTAAGTCAGAGGATCGCAATCGGGAAGGGGCAGGGTGACACATTTATAAGTTCTGATTGAAATTAAGAAAGGGAAAGTGATGACCGTTGGATCTGGCGGAGGAATGAACAGTGGAGATCTGCTCGGAGCAATCGCAATCGAAGGGAAAAAAGTGCAACACATTACAAATGTTCGATTGCGACGGGGCGGGAAGAGAGAAGACCGTCGGATCATGGATTTAAATGGATGGTCGAGATTAGATCGGGGTAATCGCAATCGGTGGGGGGATAGTGGTGACACTTTATCAAATTCCGATTGTGATTGGGCAGAGAACATGATGGTCGTTGGATCAGTGGGGTAATGGACGACTGGGATGAGATCGGGAGATGGCATGATCGGGCGATCGAAAGACGAGATGCAATCTGGGATCGGAGGGAAAGACTTGCAATCAATCGGAGGGAAGGGCTTGCGATCGGAAGGGAAAATGTGATTGCGATGATCGGAAGGGGGCTGTGATCAATCGCATCGCAATCATTTGCGACGGGCCGATCGGGGGGCTTAACAAAGCGTTGCGATTACAAAGGTTTGCGATATTGCGCGGGCCGTTCGATCTTTGTGGGAAACAACGGTGGAGATGTGGTCGGGCAATCGCAATCGGGGGCGGGGGGGGGGAAGAAAGGGTGGCACATAACATATTTCCGATTGCGATCGGGTGGGGAGTGCGATTATCACTCCGCCGTCAGATATTCAAGATAGATCAACAGCATTGATCACATCGCGGGGCTTGTTTAATAAACAATCGCATCGGAACTTTTTTGATATAACAAAGGAATTCGCCCTTCCGACGACCTCCGATTGCGATTAGCGCTCAAGACTTAAGCACTTGGTCTTAGCGCTGGGGTGTATGGGGAAGTGGTTCTAAGGGGGCTGGCGGGAAAAGGGTTGGGCCCTATTATAATGTTTAAAAGTGGGGTTTTGGGCCTTTTCAATGAATTTTAATGGTTAGGGAGGGTATCGATAGAGGGACCAAAGGGGAATTTGGCCAAACAGAAGGTGGATATGGGGTTTAAAGGGGATTTAGGGGAGATTTTTAGGGTTAATGGGGGAATTTATGGGGTGGAAAGGGAATTTGGGAAAAGGGTAAAACAGATAAAATGGGGGAATTCTACAGAGATACAAGGGGCGAAATAATGCCTTTTTGAGAAAAAATTTATCATTCAGCAGGCTCATTGATACCATAATCAGCAGAGGGAAACATTCAAAGGCAGGGAACATAAAAAGGCTTCAAGGATGATGTGTTTTCAAGGGAAATGCATTCCTTGAAGGCTCAAAAAACAATCTAGCCCCTTGCTTGCTTGCCAAGGAATTCATAAGGGGCTAACAGTATGTACATTCCTTTACCATACATTTGCAACACATTGTCCACAAGAGAGAAAAACTATATTTGGATTTCATGGTCCTTTTGGGACTACATTCAGTGATTGGATTGACCACTTTCTAGGGGACTTTGGGCAACACTTTTTTTTCTTGGATCATATTCAGCCAACGCCTAATGTCCTCTACTATTTTCAAGCTTTTGAGAAGCTTATGACAACAAGCAAGTGGTTGGATGGCCACTTATCATATCATGTTGGGAGACAACAAGAATAAAAACAACGCTGGTCTCACTTGAGGGATTATTGTCACCATCCAGTATGTCATGTGACACTTAGTCCATGTTTCTTTTGGAGCCCATATGATGATGACACTCTATTCACTATATGTAGGAAGGATTGGGTAAGAAATATTCCTAGAACCAAGGAGTGGGATCATGAGACTCCAAGTATCTTTTGGCTTCATGAGGACTATATTATTGCAGCCCAAGATCAACAGCTCCAAATTTATCATAAATGGAGAGAGAGACATTGTAAGTTGAACAATTGTTTCTCTCATTTTTAGCCATGCAGCCCCTACACATTACAGAAGTAGGGGATTGGTGATTGTTTCTATGAGCTGCCAAGGATGGATCACTTTGTTTGGATGATAGCATGGAGATTGGAGTTTCTCATTGGGGATGAGTCATCCAAAATTTACCATCTCTCATGCCTTGAGGAGGCCAATGGGCAACATATAACTTTTTCTATATGTCTCCCACTTTTTCATGATGAAAGCTATTTGGTTTATCTACTAAAGGCTAACTTTTATACTTGGGAGGAGACATATCCATTGGATGTTTTGCAGTATCCTTGCAAATTCTTAAGGACAAGAAACATTTTTGAGGGGAGGATTGTAATATTCCTAAATTAGCTTGCAGCTAATTTGAATATTAAAATTTTATTTTTTCACTTAGATAGGTGAATAAGTGGGTAGGGAGACCCATTAATCTCTTTATGAAGAATAAAACCACTTCTCATGTGAAAGTGGATCATCTTTTCACCTTAATAAATCACCCTAAGGTGTGAACCATGGCTAGAGAAGGTGGACTAGGTCAATGTTGACCAGATCAACATCGCTATTATGGAGATCATGGAGGATTAATGAAGGACAACGCAGTCAATTAGGGGGAGTGTATGCATGAAAGTAACTCCTTTAATGAGTGGGGTCCAGGGTGAGGATGCTCACCAAGCATAAAAGGAAGGGGATGGTGGCATTGGAAGGGGGGATTTATATTACTGATTCTGATCTTTTTTAGATCTATATTTTTCATGTGACATTTCTGTGCATGCTTTTTCTTATTAGCATGGTTTGTTATGTTGCTTAGGAAAAGGGTGTTTCCGAGCGGAAATCCCACCCTCATCCTCGGGGGACTTAGAGTGCCTACTTAGGAGAGGTTATCTTGAGCTACATTACCACTATCTGGAATTTGGCCAAGCTTCAGTCTCATATACATCACAGTTCTGTTTAGAGTTGGGTTGTGTTGCAGAGGTGTAGCAGTGGAGGAGAGAGATCTCCACTTTCTAAGATAGTTTTCCATTGGAGGGTTCATCCTCTCATCCGAAAGCTTGTAAGGAAGTTCTCAGGGCCTCATTAAATATTTTGGCACCAGGCCAAGTAGCAGTCATCAGCTACAACGCAGTTTTCCTCAAGGAATGTGTTATTTTAGAGAGCAGTTGCAGCAGTGGGTTTATTGCCCTTTTCGGAGGAGTTGTGTTTCCCTTGAGGGGATTAGCCCTTAATTTAGGAGATCTGTTGGAGGAGGATTAGCCATATTTTCTATCATATCATCCATATCCCATCAGTGATTCAGTTGCAGATATTATTCATCCCTAGGGCCATATCTGCTATATTTTCTATAGTTTGTATTTCCGGAAACCTTTTCTGGGTTGTCTTGGAAATCTTTTTTGGGGCTTGGATCTATATTCCTTGCACTATTAGAGAATTGTAGCAACATATACATGTATTTACATTTTAATTTGTATCTATCCCCTCATAGACATTGGAGTTTTGACATTCCAGCTTTTATTGTATTAGTAGCATTTCAGATCTAGGTGTATGCTTTCATGGGAGGCTTGTTTGCCCAACTTGAGTGATCTTGTCCTCAATTATATGTACCTATATTGTTGTTATAATCATAATGGAATAGATATATTTTTGTCTCATGTATTGATCTATTGATATTTCTGCATATTTCTAGTTTTATGTACTATATTGTTGCTTTCCCCATTTGGGAATATTATATTAGCCTTGGGAATTTGGCGGAGTGATAAAACTCTGGCGTTATTGCCGATGAATGAAAAGACAAATTTTCCGTGGGTGTATGACAAATATTTATTAGAAACTGATCCTTTGGATGATAGGATCGAGTTTCATCAGGTTGATTTCATAATTACAGTGCCTCATAGCAGATCTGGATTCTACAAGATATACCAGAGCGAATCCAGACCCTGATCCAGTCGATCCGGTTGATGATTCGGAGAATTTATTTCAAATACATCAATATCAAACTTCACACATTCGATCAGGACCAATTCGATTAGTAAGATTAGTTTCTCTACCTACTAAGTTACTTTCTCTTGAAGATATACCTTATGACCTGAAGTTTGAATTGTCATTATTTAAATCCAAATCCGAAACTTCTTTGTCTGATGTGGTATTTGATCCTCTAATATTATCTGAGGTAAAAAAAAATTTCTGAATTAGACCTTATTCCTGTGAAATATTGGTTTTTCGAAGAAATTAAGCCTAAATCTGACCTTGACATTAAGGAGTGGATCCAATTCTACCATCCGGAGGAATTTTTTGTTTCATATGAACTTCAAACTCAGTCAATTATAGTATAGTCATCTGCACCTTCAACTTCATCATACATACCTGCCACTTCAGTACCAACAACTTCAGCTCCTTTACTTATTCATCCAATCCCTCCTGTTTTCAATCCATTATTCCATTTAGCAGGAATTATGGCAAGATTTTCCCCACTCATCTTACCAGGCCAATTTCATGACTTACCACAAGGATATGGCCAAATACTTCCCCTCTTCGATGAAAACTCTGAAATCACTGCCCGTCAGCACATGGCCAAAATAACAACCTTCATAGATGTTGAGGATTTAGATGCAGATGATGCCAAGATGTGTATTATTGCACTAAGTTTTTCTGGTGAAGTTAAAGTTTGGTTTCGTGCCCTAACAGCTAATTCTATTAGGACTCCTGCTGAACTAACTGATGCTTTCTTAGCCAGGTGGGATGAGAAGAAAAACCCTTTACAAATCCTTGCTGAGTATGACTCCCTCAGGTGCAATCCTAATGAATTTGTTCCTGATTATAATTCCCAATACCTCAAAATATATAATTCTATCCAAAATGGAATGAGGCCACCTCCTGTTTTTTCCCTCTTGCGTTATCTCGATGCTTTTGACCTAGATATGTCCTACTCATTAAGAGAGAGAAATCCCGCTACTCTAGAAGAAATGATCTAAAATTCAGTGAGTGTTGAGGCCAACCTCTTGATTAAAAAGTCAAAACTAAAAACTAAACATAAAGTGAACATTAAAGAGGAACCTTCCACTTCATCCGACGCTAAATTTGATGATTTTATTAGGACCATGGAAAGGATTGTCGATAAAATATCTATTCCAGAGAGACAAAGGGAGCCACAAATTAGAAATCTGAACTTTTGAGGCTAGCAATAGCAACCTCAGTTCCGGATAAAGAAAAGAGAGAAAAGAGCTCCCGAAACACAAAAACAACAGTAATTTAGGACACCACTATAAAATAACTATGCTCAGAGTGATGAAGAGGAATAACTAATAGTAGAGGAGAACCTTATTTTTACAGCTGATGGTCAGCCCATCAATCTAACCAAAGATGAATAATATGTGGAAAAAACAAGATTACCTAATGATAAAGACTTCACATTGGAAAATGATCATGAGTTAGAAGTAGAATCTGATGATTATCAGAGAGGATACCTGAATGCATTCAGTTCCTAGCCAAGGAAATACTCCTTTAGGAGTCGTGATGTTCCAATCAATCCACCTCTGAAGAATAAAGTTCAGCAGAAATAAGTACCACAGAAGAAAGTTTCTCAAGACAATCAGAATAAGAGTAAAGATATTTTAGCTCCAAAACATAACAGAAGCAATCAGCCTTCAACAAGTGCACCTGTCAAAGAAATATATATTCAGAGGAAAGAAGTTGCACCAAGAGATCATGTTGAGAAAAGGGATATTGTGGTAAAAGAGGTAGACAGAACTATACCTTTTAATTTAGAGTTAGAAATTTCAAAGTTAAAGGTGTCTATTCCTCTTATTGAATTTGTCAAATTTGATAAATATAAATCCCATGTAGTCAAGACCTTTAAAGTTGACCCTTCATCTGACATGGTTAATATAGAGGATCATCAGCCCAAGTTAATATTTTGTCCCACAATCAAGGGTCATTTTGAAGATAGTTGTTACACCATTTTTTGGTCATCTAAACTATTATCATTAGATGGACCCAAGTACACCATGTAAGACCAATTTTACCCTAAGTAAAATTTCTTTCACTATGTAAAATAACTTAGTAAACCACATTTATTAGGTTGTTTATGGTCTAAACAGGAAACCCCAAAAGGAAATATTAAACAAACCTATATTTGTTTGGGTATATATGGAATAATTAAACAAACCTATATTTGTTTGATTTTCCTGGTCATGTTTAACGCAAAACAAAGAAATTAATTAGATAAATCTTTATTTATCTTATTATTTTCTAGGAATAATTATTTAAACCTTATTTAAATAATATTCCTTGTTAAATATGACTAAATCACCCATAAATAATTAAATAAATCATTATTTATTTGATTATCTATTAACCACCTCCTTAAAATGATAAATAAATCATTTATTTATTTATTATTCACAAATAAAAGGATTTGACCCAAGTCAAATACTTTTTCCCTCCACAAATATAATAAAATATTCCATAAAAGGTGGATCTAGATTTGGTTAATATTATTTTAATCGTACTTTTTAGAATCTAGAATGACCCAATATTTTGTTATAAATAGGAGGGTTTTCCCCTTCATTCTTCACCTTTTGTTGCATATTAGATCACTCTGGATCTATACACTTGGTCACATTTCTACATTATTTGTTGTGTGAGCTCCCTTTGAGTTCTATCTTTGTCTGGGTTTTCTACACCAACAAGAGAGAGAGATTCTAGATCTGAAGTGCTGAGGACTTCCAAGAACCCATCCCATTGAGAAGAATTGGATACGCCTTCTTGTTTTCCTCCCAGGTGCCCTTAATACAAAAATTCTTTCAAAAAACATTGTTCTTGTCTTGTCTATTGGATGTATGGAGAAAACTCTTGATTCTTACTGTTTAATGTCTTTCTATGCATAGATCTGGTTTTTTACAACACTTGTCTTGATCAATTAATTGCAGATCTGAAGATGTTAGCAACCACATTTGATGTTAGGGCTATAAGTTATGCGTAACTAAAGTGGTCTTTTTTCGTACGCTTCGACAAAAGATTCATACTAACAATAGTGAGGTCTCACCATTTTAATTGAGTCTCAAAATCCACCAATTCATCCTTCATAACACTATGTTAGACTCTAGGGCCTCCCACAACCTCATGCCCAAAACCATCATGGAGAAGCTTGGCCTTGACATAACCCGCCCATATCATGATTTATATTCTTTCGATTTTGTTCATGCCATTGTTTGGGTCTAATCAAATATTGAGTTCTCCCTAGAGCGGATCCTAGCCAAAAATGTCTTAATGGACATGGTAGTTGCTAATATTCCTCCATGTTTCAGTATGTTGCTATCAAGATCCTGGGGGGCTAAATTGAGATGTACAATGCAGTTGGACTTTTCCTACACAACAATTCCTATCTTTGGTCAAATGAGAAAACTATACCATGAGACTAAAATGAAATACATGATCAAAAACAAGGAAATCCCTGATAATCATCCTATAAATTTTGTACATATAGACTTAGAGTCCTTCCTTTTTCACAATGATTCTAGATTAAATGATGTAGATTTTCAATTAGTAGAAATAGAGGATGTTCCTAAAGTTTCAGATTGCATTATAATAGTGTTAGAAAAGGAGAAAGAGAATCTTCCTACTATATCTGAACAACCATCAGAGAAGGTAGATGAAAGTTAAGAACATCATAAAGAATTAGATCATAAAATTGTGTCAAATCAGAGTCAAGAGTTTCAACACCTTGATGAAGAAGATGGTCTTTAAAGCATGGAATTTTACGGTTCCGTTGTCAAAGACGAGGTCGACATTGGTTTATGGATCCGTATCCCATTTCAATAGCAAAATAAAGTCCCAAATAATGTTGGACTGCATTTCTACAAATTAGCATTCGATTGTACAAACGATGAGGCTAAATATGAGGCACTCATTACCGGTCTGAAAATTTTGAAAAAATTGGGAGATAAAATAATTATAGTCTATGGTGATTTAGAGTTGGTAATTAAACAAATCAAAGGTGAATATCAAGCTAATCACCCAAGGATGAGGCAATATAGGAATGCGACACATGACATTTTGAGAATGTTTTCAAAATATACACTTAAAGTAGTGCCAAGGTTGCAAAATTTGATGGTTGATTCATTAGCCACTGCTACAAGTAATTTTAGATCTACAATGTTTTCAAATAAAAAACTTTGAGATTTATATAAAGCACAAGCCTACCATTCCTGATAACTTGAAATTTTGGCAAGTATTCTGAGACAATAGGCAAGTGAACAATTTCCTTCAAAGTGAAGGTGAGTTTGAGAATTGTTCTATGGACGAAGTCTACGACAAGGATGACCAATTCATCAAGACAGATAACATTGATGTACTTCAGGTCAAGGAAAATAATATTCCAAAAGGTCTTATATGTAATATCCCAAAATGGAATAATGCATTGATACACAAAAACAATATTTGTAACACATAAATTGTACATGTAAATATTGAACTATCATAGAATAAACAGAATAGATGAGAATTTTTATTATATGGAGGTGGATAAACCAGTACGATAGTGCTCAAAATATGAGGCACTCAAGCCAAAGGGATGGCCTAGAATGACCCTGAAATGATCCCACAAGAGGGTCTGCATAACTGTTGGACTGTTGGAAGGGAAACTACGTTGTCCTTGCTATAAAATGGTAAGGCAGTGACTTCCAAAATATAGATAGTCAGATCTAGGTAGTTTGGGAGCTCCGATGATGCTGAAACTTTAGATCTGGGCTCTATGATGGATACCCAAGATAATCCAGAAAGGATTTCTCAGATATATCAATCTAAGTAAATCACCCTCTTAGGGCTTACACTATGTAGTTGTTGGGTATGCAAATATGCTGCATGAACTGAAGATATGATAGTTGCAATGATGTGCAGTCAACTCTATGCAAGAAGGGTTTATCCCTTCACTAGATCCTTGGGCTAAAAGCTCAAGATCTAGCTCCTCCAATATTCTCCACTAAAAATAGCTGTTGAATGATCAACAGCTTCAGAAAACTATGTTGTAAGAGAGGGAGGCTCAATATCTTGTTGCTAGATATGTTAATACAGCTCTAGAATGATGAAAACAATGGATACAATGTGAGGATATGACCCCTCAGAGGATTTCCAGCTGAAATGCTAAAAACTTCCTTCCTCCAATAGATCTACAAGACTGAACTGCGCAATCCTTGAAGGGACTGCTTGTTGGGTATGTGTTATATTCTTTCCACGATTAGCCCCACGCGCTGTATGTTGCGTCGGGCGTAGCTGGGGAGTCACGAGGGGCGAAGCAGTCCCCACCGTTGGGGTTTGGGGCAGCGCCCCGGCCAAAATTTGTTTTTTGTGCGGACCCACTAATAGGCGGATCCGCCCATGGTTTTGTGCATGGTTTTGCACATGGTTTTGGGGTTCGATGGTTTTCGGCCCCTGGTATTTTTGTAGATCCAGTCAAGGGAACTACGGTTATGTTCTAATCCAGGGTTAATGGATTGGGGTTTATGTATGCTTCGGCATGTATATATATGTGTTGTAACACTAAAAGGTTTATAATGAAAAATCAAGCTGGTCGTCCCGATTTGGGATCCAGGGGAAAATCTCTGTGTTTATCTGTTTTATGTTTTATGCTCTTGCTATTGTTTATTTTCTGTTATAAGAATCGTGTGTAGATATTTATGTTCAGGGTTAAAACCTACATTTGGTATCAGAGCTGTTTCGGCTTCAAGGGGACGCCTTTGTTGTTGAGGGTTTTTTGCTCGGGCCTGTGGTAGACCCTGTGCGGTGGGAGATCTGCGGGATCGATTCTTGCGGTGAAAGAATATGGCGAGCGGCGGAAAGATAGAGATCGAGAAATTTAATGGTCAGAGTTTTGAGTTGTGGAAGCTCAAGATGGAGGATATGCTGGTGGATAAAGATCAGTGGATCGCGGTAGATCCAGGTACTAAACCAACGGAAATGTCAGATGAAGACTGGAAGAAACTGGATCGGAAGGCTAAGAGCACAATACGGTTGTGTGTGTCAGATTCAGTATTGTTGAATGTATCTAGGGAAGCTACGACGAAGAATTTGTGGGAAAAACTTGGGACTTTGTACCAATCTAAGTCTCTGGTGAATAATTTGTTCCTGCGAAAAAAGCTGTATAACCTGAGGATGAAGGATGGAGACTCGGTGATAGAGCATCTGAACGCCTTCAATACTGTGGTAAGTCAGCTGTCATCTGTTGATATTAAAATCTCAGATGAAGATAAGTGCATCGGTTTGTTGTGTTCTCTACCAGACTCATGGGACAGTCTGGTTATTGCAATAGGTAGCAATACAACTACCTTGAATTTTGATGACATTGTCTCAGCCTTGCTGTCGGAGGAAATGAGACGGAGAAATATGGAGGGTCGGAATGGAGATGCCTTATCTGTACGAGGAAGGTCCCAGAACAGAAACAAGAATAAGGTTTCGAGTGGGAGATCTAAATCTAGAGGGAGATCTAAATCTCCTGGAAAGTTTGTAAAGGTGTGCTGGAAATGTGGAAAGGAAGGACACTACAAAAAGGAATGCGGATCTAAAGCTCCTGAGAAAGGAAAGGGATCTGATGAAGGTCCTTCTGCAGAGGCAAAAACCACCTCAGATGAAGGTGGGGATGTGCATTTGGCTTCTTCTTCAAATACACATGTAGATCATGAGTCATGGTTGATTGACTCAGGTGCATCCTTTCACTTCACTCCCCATAGGGAGTGGTTCTGTGAGTATGAGAAATGTGATGGTGGTGATGTCTTCCTAGGGGATGATAGGAAGGCCAGAATCGTCGGACGTGGAAAAGTCAAGCTGAAGCTGCAAGGTGGAAGGATTAGAACACTTCCTGGTGTTCTGCATATTCCTACATTGGCCAGAAATCTGATTTCTGTAAGCAAGATGGATGATGCAGGTGTAAAAACAGTGTTCAAGAAAGATGCCTGCAAGATGGTTCGGGGAGCACTGGTATTAATGCGGGGAGTTCGGATTGGAACTCTGTACAAGCTACAAGGTAGCACTGTTATTGATGGGTGTAACAGTTCTGTGGTTCCTGAAAGTGGAGCGGAAAGCCTAGCCGTCTCTGGAGAAAAGACCATGCTATGGCATCAAAGGCTTGGACATATTGGAGAGAAGGGCCTTCGGATACTACATAGAAATGGTATGGTAGAAGGTATGTCTAATTGTTCTCTAGATTTCGATTTCTGTGAACATTGTGTATATGGGAAGCAGAATCGGGTGAGTTTTCCTTCTGGTGCTAAGAGGGCAAACAAGATATTAGAACTTGTGCACAGTGATGTGTTTGGACCTGTGTCAGTTCCATCACTAGGAAAATTTGTGTACTATGTTTCATTCATAGATGACTTCTCAAGGAACACATGGATATATTTCTTGAGGAAGAAATCTGAAGTCTTTGACAAATTTAAAGAATTTAAGGCTGTGGTGGAAAACAATGAGAAGAAGATAAAGGCGTTGAGGACGAATAATGGGGGAGTTACTGCAAGAAGGAATTTGAAGAGTTCTATAAGAAGTGTCGTATAACCCACCCGGCGAGAAGACTACTCCATACACACCTCAGCAAAATGGAGTTGCCGAAAGAATGAATAGAACACTGATGGAAAAGGCAAGAAGCATGCTCAGTGGTACCGGGTTAGGACAAGAATTCTGGGCAGAGGCAGTGGAGACTGCATGTTACTTAGTTAACAGATCACCTTCATCAGCGTTGGAGGATAAGACCCCACATGAGGTATGGAGTGGTAAGAAACCCTCTCTTTCACATCTAAGGGTATTTGGATGTGATGCATATGTACATGTTCCAAAGGAGAAAAGGACCAAGTTGGATAATAAATGTGAAAGGTGCATCTTTATTGGGTATAAGGATGGTTTAAAGGGTTACAAGCTTTGGAACCCAGAAACAAGGAAGGTTGTGTACAGCCGAGATGTGGTGTTTAGAGAAGTGAAAGATGTTGTTAAACATGAAGTCCTACCAAAGGAACATGAGAAGATAGAGTTTGAGCTAAAGGAGGATGAATCAGACTCTACAACAGAAGAAGACTCAGAAGATGAAGAGCCACAAACTCCAGCTTTGAGAAGATCAGTTCGGGGAAGAAGGCAACCAGAAAGGTATAGTCCATCTGCTTTCTGTTCAGGTTTTGCCTTAACTATAACTGATGATGAACCCAGAACTGTCAGGGAGGCAGTAGATTCAGAGGATGGAAAACTCTGGAAGGAGGCCATGGTTTATGAAATGGCATCCTTGCACAAAAACGATGCATGGGATCTGGTGGAGTTGCCGGCTGGAAGGAAGCCCATTGGGAGCAAATGGGTGTTTAAAAAGAAGATGAATGTAGAAGGCAAGGTGGAGAAATAAAAAGCTCGGTTGGTAGCAAAAGGTTATTCCCAGGTGCCGGGAATTGATTTTGGTGATATTTTTTCTCTTGTTGCCAAGGTTACTTCTATTAGATTACTTCTATCTGTTGCTGCTGCATTTGATTTTGAGATAGAACAGATGGATGTGAAGACAACATTTCTTCACGGGGATCTAGAAGAGGAGATCTACATGAAGCAACCTGAAGGCTTTATGGTGAAGGGTAAGAAAGAACTAGTATGCGGGTTGAAGAAGTCTCTGTATGGGTTAAAACAGTCACCAAGGATGTGGTATCAGAAATTTGATACCTATATACGGGGACTTGGCTTCACCAGAAGCAAGGAGGATCACTGTGTTTATTTTAAATTAATTGGTAACCGTCTTATTTATTTGGTCTTGTATGTGGATGATATGTTGCTGATTGGAAATGGCAAAGAAATTATCCAAGATTTGAAGACCCAACTGTTCTCCAAATTTGACATGAAGGATCTTGGTGCTGCAAACTATATTTTGGGCATGGAAATTAAGAGAGATTGAGCAAAGAGGAAGCTCTGGTTAAACCAGAGGAAGTATGTCGAGACTATATTGCAGAGGTTCAATATGCAGGATAGTAAACCGGTGAGTGTTCCTATTCCTGTAGGTGCAAAGCTGTCTGCTGAACAGTGTCCCAAGACACAAGAAGAAGCGGAGGATATGTCCCGTGTTCCATATGCAAGTGCAGTGGGTAGCCTGATGTATGCAATGGTCTGTACTAGACCAGACATTGCACATGCAGTGGGAGTATTGAGCAGGTTTATGTCAAACCCGGGGAAGGAGCATTGGACAGTAGTGAAGCGGGTTTTCAGATATTTATGTGGCACTAGTGATTATGGCTTGTGCTACCAGGGAAGACCAGGATTGGAAAGAATGTTGAACATTCGTGGTTTTGTTGATGCAGACTGGGCTGGAGATCTGGACCAAAGAAGATCTACAAGTGGGTATGTGTTTAGCCTATTTGGAGGCGCAGTCAGTTGGATGAGTAAAAGGCAGTCTGTAGTGGCTCTTTCAACTACAGAGGCAGAATACATAGCAGCCACTCATGCAAGCAAGGAAGCAGTTTGGTTGCAAAGATTGTGTTCAAGTATGGGGTTGGTACGGCAAGCTATAAGGATAGAATGTGATAGCCAAAGTGCAATTTTCTTGGCTAAGAACCCTGCTTATCATTCAAAGACAAAGCACATTGATGTTCAATATCACTTTGTTATAGATATGGTTGAGGCTAAAAGGGTGTTTCTGGTAAAGGTGGACACTTTGAAGAATGTTGCAGATGCATTGACGAAGTCTGTGAGCACTCAAAAGTTCTCTTGGTGTAGAGAAACAATGGGTGTTGAAGAATTGGGCCAATGACCAAGCTCTCCTGTGGCCCCCTGTGGAAAGAAAACAACAAGTGGGAGAATGTTGGGTATGTGTTATATTCTTTCCACGATTGGCCCCACGCGCTGTATGTTGCGTCGGGCGTAGCTGGGGGGTCACGAGGGGCGAAGCAATCCCCACCGTTGGGGTCCGGGGCAGCGCCCCGGCCAAATTTTTTTTTTTGTGCGGACCCACTCATAGGAGGATCCGCCCATGGTTTTGTGCATGGTTTTGCACATGGTTTTGGGGTTCGATGGTTTTCGGCCCCTGGTATTTTTGTAGATCCGGTCAAGGGAACTACGGTTATGTTCTAATCCAGGGTTAATGGATTGGGTTTTATGTATGCTTCGGCATGTATATATATGTGTTGTAACACTAAAAGGAATATAATGAAAAATCAAGCTGGTCGTCCCGATTTGGGATCCAGGGGAAAATCTCTGTGTTTATCTGTTTTATGTTTTATGCTCTTGCTATTGTTTATTTTCTGTTATAAGAATCGTGTGTAGATATTTCTTTTCAGGGTTAAAACCTACACTGCTGCTTCTTGGAGGTAAAACTCAATGGCCTAAATGTCGGATATAGATCTACTGCTATTGGAAGATTGAATGTGAAGAACAAAGTGGAAGGATGAATCCTCCACCATTTTCCTAGCTAAAATTCTAGAAACAACCTCCTGAAGATGGCACCAATGTCTGATGAGGAATAAGCCCAATAGAAAACCTTCCCAGAGTAGGCACTCAAAGTCCCCCATGGGTAAGGGTGGGATTTCCGCTCGGAAACACCCTGTGCTAAATAGCACTATAGACTTAGCTAAATAGAAAAATCATGCACAGAAATTTCCTAAGACAAATCCAAATCTAAACAGATCAAAGAATAATCCAAGTATCTAAATCTTCCTTCTATTGTTCCTTCACCTTCATTATATAGATTGTGAGCCTCCCATAGCCTAGGCCCATCTCATAACTGTGTTGTATGTGTGGAAATAAGTCTCCATGATTGACTGTGTTGTATCTCCATGTCCTCCATCATGTCTACATGTGATGATCAACCTATCCATCATGTGTGCATTAAATGCACTACTTCCTCCATCATGTGTGCAATAGGAGAACCCTCCTCCACTAACTTATCTTATTTTGAATGCATTATGATCTTAGTTGACGTCTTCAAAGTTACTCATGATTTTACATTTAAGATCCATGATCTTATTTGATTGTTTCATCCTCCATGATCTATCTCGTAAATGAGACATGATCTCCACTCCTTTGTCATTAATGGAGTTTCTCCACTACTCCATGATTTATATCTAGATCTAAAATATCCACATACACACATCAAAAGTGGATTTTATTCATATTTGAGGATTATGGGTCCCTCCACCATTTTATTTACTTAATTAATTTATTTATTAAGAACTCTAATATTCCAAGAAACATGTGAAAATTTTGGAATATTATAGTCCTCCCCAGCAAAATGTTGCTTGTCCTCAAGCAACTGCAAAAGTAGATTCTAGAGCAATCTATCCCCCTCCAAATGGCATCCACACAAGTAAGGTCTCCCCATTTTCTTAAATTAGTTATGTATTCCCAGCACCAAAGTTGCTCTGTAGAATGTCTAGAGTGGCCTCTAACTTTGTAGCTAGATGTCCCTCATCAATCATGAAGCTCCAAGTGACAACCATAAGTTTTCCAACATCCTTCATAATACATGAGATACATAAAAATAGATGGTTCCTCCCACAAAAAGAGAGCTCCAACTCACAAAGTATTCCTCCATCCCATGCTACATGAAGTAAAAGAGGCTCATCATTCCTTCATTCTTAGCCATGTTGGCCTTGTTGGATCTAAGCATTGTCCCAAAATTGTACAAAAGAATAAATAGAGACATATGTGTAGACAATATTTTCAAACCATATTCTCCTAATATTAACCACCGTAGCAATGCTCCCTGCTGCCACACCACACCATCAAAATACCAAGTGGGTTGGCCATATTCTCTCAAGAGAAGCCATAGCAACAATGTATCTTGCTGCCGCACCATATCATCATCAAATCAAGTATAGTTTCCATACTCTCCAAGCAAGAGCCATCGTAGGAATGCCTCTTGTTTCCATCCTCCATCATAATTATGCAAACAAGGGGAATATGTCAAGACAAACTATCCCAAAAGTAACCATAGCAACAAGATCACTTGCTTCCTCTTTACATTATCATGTAAATAATGGAGCAACAACATAATTATTGACATGTGGAATGTCATATCAGCCCAACAAAAACAAACTCCATCATTACACATCATGAGAGTACTATGACATATCATAAAAAATACAAAACACATAAACATGGGAGATGTCATGTGATGGCCAAACTCTCTCAAGGGAAACTAGGATGAACATGCCTTCTTTTGCTACATTTTTTCATTGATATACTAGGAATGAGTCAAAGAAATATAAGCTATTGGGTGGTAACCATACTCACCCAAGAGCAGCTAGCGCAACCATGCCTCCTTCCTCATTACATGAGTTTTGTTCAAGGCATGGGTCATGAAAATATGTGTTGTTGGGTAGTAACCATACTCACCCAAGAGCAACCAATTCATACATGCTTCTTGCTGGCCTATCTCATAGTTCTGCAAGTGGTTTGGCAACCCCTTGCTCCACATCATCAACCATTCATCCCAATGTGGATGATGGATCTCATTCTGAAAAAACTTGGTATCCTCCCATTGTAGGACACCAACGTCCTCAAATTGTTGTTACACTGAAAATTGTCATCTTGAAATTCTGCTATGTGTATGAGCTCATTATTACTCGTACTTCCTCCTTTGCAAGTCTAACATATCAGTTCCTCATGTCAAGCCTTGAAAATCAGAGAAAAGTTCCTAAAAATCTCCTTAACTTTGGTATCGCACTTTCTCTATATCTTTCCCGTGGTCCCGCACCTAATGTTCATGTCTCCTACGTACCTGAATGCACTTTCTCTGTGTTATGGGTGCAGACCCCTGTAAAGATTAAAAAAGGCGGAAGTAAACTCAAAAAATCTGACTTTCAGTAAATTCTAGAAGCCTCTAGAAAGAATCTTGCGGTGGCAAAACCGCTCTTTTGAGGTTCATGTATCCCTTACCTTATGGAGCTAACCCCTTGATGTGAGGAGCTTATCCCTTTGAAGGAGGATTCTATCCCTTCATAATTGGAACTGAAACCTCCTCTTTTTCACTATAAAAAGAAGCATTGGGTAGCCTCAAGGGGGGTTCAAGCTTTAGATTATTTGAGGTTAAGTGTTGTTGGGATTCAGACTCATTTAACTGAGATTTTTGTGAGGAAGGATCACATACCTCTATCTGTCTCAGTTGGAGGAGTGTATAATTTATCAGAGTAGAGGAGACTCCTGCTTCGGAACCCGGGAAGGCCTGTTCAACATCAAGGCTAAGGTTGTAAAGTTTTCCTTCTTTTAAAGTTAATATAAATGAATTAATTTTTCTCAATAAGTTGTTAGTTAACTCTTTATTTCATGGATTCCTTGATCACCATGATAAGCATGATTTATGATGTTTACTATACAGGTGCTATTTAATGTTTTCTTGTTTGTGACTGCAGTTTTATGAGGATAACTCCTTCAAGTGCACGAGGGACAACAACTACTTTGAACAAGTGTTGGACCTACGGTAAGTTTTTTACACCTCTATAGTGCTTTTTGTAAATCATATATGCTTAGAGAAAGATTAGTTCATTTGGTTGTTTGTTGCTAGATTACCTTTTGGTACTAGGGAGATCGGTCTTGTTCGCAAGATTGATTAATCCGCATAACAATTGTTGAAGAACTTTGCACTCCATGATATTTTTAAGTGCACCTCCAATGAGATCTCTCCATTACATCCTCTTCTCACCAATGGCCCTCCAAAACCAGTGAGGTTTTGGATCTGCTGCAGGTAGAAGTTTCTCTTTGAGCTGTGAGATGCTCATTGAGAAACTTTCATCTGGAAAGAAGAAAATATTTCTCATCTCAAGATGTCTACCATCTATCATATTTACCTCCATTGCTTCATGAGTGAAGATACCTTCATAATTCTCCAAGAATAATGGGGCCATTTCATCATCACTGCTACTAAGTGATAGTGTTGTAGATCTGCATGGTGATACATATGTTGTCTCATGGCAAGGCACAATGCTAAACCCATAGCCAGCCATTGTACATAGGATCATACTCATCCCATCTTCTAAAAATCTACACTTCAACTCAAAGGGTTGAATGTAGCTCAACAATGATGAATTGAGATGGCTTTTCATCTCTTCCTTGATCAAATCAAGGGTCCTCTGCGCAGTGATATGTTGTTGCTTTAGATCAACATGTTTTTCTAATCCTTGGTCATGCAGTAGCCCTAATGGCATGTCCCCATAAGTTTCAACAAGAGGTACTAAAACAATATGAGATAAAAGTGGATGCATACCTTCAATCAACTGATGTGTGGGAACCTCTTGCAAGTCCACAGGAGTTCCTCCAACCGGTACAATGGTCTCTCCAACTAATGGTAAGAGTGATGGCTGCTCTTCTATCAATGTACCAGCATTGGAATCTACCTCCTCTTCCCCATGCATCTCATGAACCATGCATGGGACTCTATATGTCAAGATCTTAAGTCTGTCTTGCAAAGATGCAAGTACTTTTGCAACTGGTGGTGAATGTAGTGACTCTTTGTCCAGAGTGACAAGAATGACATCCTCCTTTGATCCCTTAGGAAATCTATCTTTGTGACATATCTCTGGTTTTCTCATATCAAACTTATTTCCCAACTTGTGAAAGAAATCTGAATATTTAGTCACCTTTTCATGATCCATGTTAGCAAACCACCAATCATTGGCTTCACCATGAAGATGAAGTGGTGCAATTTGGACAACCTCTTTTTCAGCGACAAGATGTAGCCTAAAAAATGCATCTAACTCTTTCCTCCAAGCCTTAACAGTGCTTGAGGAAGATCCATCAAATGTAGGCAAATAGAATCTATTGTGCCTCTTTATTCTATTGCTTCTATAGGATCTTGTTTCTTATTTGAGTTTGAAGAATGGTTGGAGAGTTAGATTCTCCTTGAATTCTCTAGACTGTGCTTTGTACTCTTCAAGATATAAATTGAGAGTCTCATGAGTCTCAGGTTCCATATTTCTTCTTTATTAATTTCTATACCATTCACCTTCTTCAAATAAATTGGGCACAGTGGATCTTTGAGGAGATCTGTGATTCTCCGGTCTTCTTTGTCGCTGATAGGAAGTGCTTGGACCTTCCTCATCCAATCTTCTTCTTGGATCCTTCCATTGCCTTTCTCTCTTCATTTGATTGACCTCCTTGGAGAGATATTACAGGGATCTAAAGAGAAGAGTGGCAAAACTACAATCCTCCTTCATGATAGATCTCTTCTATCTGCTTCTTCTTTTGATGCAAAAGATGAAGTGTCCACAAGTTGAGCCAAAGATCATGCTCTGATACCACTGTAATATCCAAAAATGGAATAATCACTACAAGGAAAAGACCCTCTTGCAAATTTTTTTGAGGACCCCCTTATAAAAATACCCCAGACATCCATTTCTAGCGGAGGTTACTAGAGGAGGTTGGCGGGTGGAGGTTTTTGCAAATGTTTTTTTTCTGGTGTGCTTATCATCCTAAACCGCACTGGTGCGTTCAATAAGAGAAAGCATCAATGCACACAAAACATTGGCACACTGGACACCGTGTGCTCTGTACACACCCGCCTGGTGCATCTTGTTATTGTAGCGCGCCATTGCTTTACAAATATTCCACACCGGTGCGTCATAAAACCCCGTGCCAAAACAGAAACCACCTAGTGCGGTCTTAAGCAACTGCATTGGTGCGCCTATAAAACCCCGCGCACTGGAACAAGGTAAAATAAATAAAAATTACAGCTAAAAAACTGTGTTTTTCACTTTTCTCAGTGCTCCAAAGCTCTCAAGCATCGGTGTAATTTATCCTTGTCTGATTCACCCTGACATTGGTTCTCTCATTGCACCCATTGCACGCACTGTTTTTGTGCATTTCCCACCAATCTCCACCTTGAATTTTGCAAAACAGTGGGAAATTTATCTTTTGAAAATTCTACAGCCAATATGCCTCCTCGAAGGTCAAATGTACAGGTATTTTTCTTGTTTTTCCATAATTAATCCTTTTATCATATTGGAATTTCAAATTGCCTTAAAATTAACCATTTAAAAGAAAAGAGAAAAATGTGTCGTGTGGTGTGCTCGAGCCATTTGGCTCGCACCGATTCACGGTGCTGCCTATAAATTTACAGGCAGCACCGCAACCGGTGTCAATGGCATCCACACCAGTTTCGGGGTGGTACCGAAGGTGCACCATGTTATTTTAAAATTTTTAAAAAAGTGCAGTGCATTCGGTTACCCACCCACACAATTGACCATGTGGAATATCGGAAATGTGGTGCGTTGACTTAAATAACTGCCTCAGGGCAGGTATTTTTGTCAGCGCACCACATTCCGCATTTTGACAAGGTCAACGGTGCGGCCTGGTAAAAGACTGCACCGTTGACTATGTAATAATTTTAGGAGGTTGGTGCACTGACCGAACTATATGCCCTAGGGCGTAGAGTTTAGTCAGTGCACCACACTCACGACACCGTCCATAGTCAACAGTGCGCTGAAAATTTTCAGGTGCACTGCTGCTTGTGCGCTGAACATTTTCTGGTGCACCACCTCTGGTGTGTGACAAAAAAAGATGAACCGGTACAGGTGCATGCCTGTTTTTTTTTGGCGCACCGACTGTTTTTTTTTTTTTTCCTAAAAAAATTATATATGTATATTCCTAAATACATGTCTCATTTAATAAAAAAATTGTATTTAATATGTCAATAATTCAGAGACGTGAAAGGAGAGAAGAGGGGGAACAACAAAAACAACAAGCCGACCAATATAACATGGTTCACCTCTGTGAGGCATGAGAGAGGGAGAGAGATATGTACCCTCGCCCTAGTACAGTAGCTACCCAGGGGCTCCTAAGGTAGGTAGGCCTCCTCAAGTTCTATGAGGAGGCTACTTCCCTAAAGGGCCATCGTCTATTTTTGATAAATCTTATCCGTAGGTCGAATGCCCACATACAGGCTTTCCGAGTTGGTCCTAACCAATGGTATGCGCCCACTGAGCAGGACATATATTTCATTACAGGGCTATCGAGGAGAGGGGTGGATTTTCCCTCGTTCCCAGAGGTTCTATTTGGCTATGCAGTAGGGAATCAGTTGGTATACTCCCATAGATACATTAGCGCATATATATTGTCTCCTTTATATTTTTAGGTCTTCAGAGGTCAGTTACGTATTGGTGCATTTGGTAGTCAGGAGGTGAGGTGCCTCTCACTTCTGATTTCGACCTTTTCACACAACACCAATGACGGGAAATGCATTATTTTCTTGCTTCTATATTATATTGATTCTTTATTACAGGAGCCACAACTTGTCAGGTGGTCTGCCATTTTTTTGCAGCAGTTCTATATAGCCTTAGATAGATGTCGTGCTCATGCACAAGGGAGGGTCAACTTCCCTTTTTCTTTAGAGTTTTTTTGTTTATTTTTTTAGAGGTTTCCAAAGATGAGGCCTACTTTTGTTCGACAGCCTCATAGGCCGATGTTTGAGGCACGGATGCACATGTGGGGGAAAATTATGCCCAAGAGGGGTGAGACTATGTTTCCATCGAGGATATTGCATGATGCACTAGAGTTTCTAGCCAGTGTTGACGAGCATCCCTTCATTATGGTCCCCTATCCTTATGTTGGTTTGGATTGGCAAGGGTGTGCCAACACCATCTTCACAAATGATGACCTGCCGGATGATAGAGGTAATATTACTTTTTTATTTAAATTTATTCTAACAATTTTTTAACTTGTTTTGATTAAATTGTTTAATGAAATTGTCTAATTATTGTTGTGTACTTATATATATTTTGCAGACATTGGGTCTTTTGATGGCCAGGACATGCCAACACCACCACAAGATCCAGGTGTGGATCCTGATGACGATCAGGGTATGCCAGATACCGAGGATCGTCAGGAGGCCAGTGCAGAGATACCTGCTCCTGCTGGTACGCCGGTAACGCCTTTTTCTAGGTGTGGTAGGCTTGATAGTAGATACAGAATGAAGTTGGGCAACCAACTCACTGCGTTGATTGTTGAGGCATGCATTAGGCCCGCTACTATGAGAGACATACAGGCCGATGGTAGGCTGTTACATATATGGAGAGGCATGTCACGTGACATGTACAACCTTATGTGGCATGTCGTAGGAGCTACGACCTTAGTTACGCAGCTAAGGAGGATCGTTGCACGTTATAGGCGTGGTCGAGACGTAGCACATGATCGATAGTCCGCGAGCAGCGACGCATCATCTGATGATCATTCACCTCATGTTGCGCCAGATGAGTAGCCTCCACTAGCATCAAGCAGTAGTCATCATGGAGAGCAGGTAGGACCCTTGACCACGTCTAGTCAATAGCCTGTAGCATCCAGCAGTACTCATCATCATGAGCAGGCTGGACCATCGACCATGTCAAGTCATCACGATGAGCAGCCGACAGTTGATCCAGATCAGCAGGCACATGATGATCAACATGTATCTAAGCTTGTCAAGGCTGCACCATTGACTGAGCATGTCTCGACTAGTACTGTTATTGATGATGTACCACCAGATGATCAATGACATTATATTACAGTTGTATATTTTTTACATTATTCAGTTATATATCTATATATATATATATATATATATATATATATATATATATATATATATATAGTCCATGTATTTTATGTTCATGTTGCAGTTGTACTTAATTTACATGTTAGTGATCATCATGATGTGTATATTGTTAGGTCATGTTAGATATGTTCATTTAATGTGCAACTTGCAGATAGATGTGTATGTGATAGCAGTTACTTCACCTGGGATGTATATTTGATGTTTGTGTTGTGATGATGTTATATAATGTTAATTTTGTTTTGTTAGATGATCATGATCATGATGATGTTAGCGAATTTGAATGTGTTTTTTAGTCAAATATGATGTTTGTACGATGGTTATCATGAACGTGATGTTTATTAATTAATTTAATATTAAATGATCATGATATTGTAAAATTGTAATATTTGTAATTCTATTTGTATGTAAAATTCTAAAATTGTTATTGTATGTAAAATATTTGTAAAATTTTAATTGTAATTGTAATATTTAATTTATTGTGAAATGATTGTAATTGTAATTTTAATTGTAATTGTAAATATGTGAAATTGTAAAATTGTAAAATTGTAATTGTAATTCTTATTGTATGTAAAAGTCTAAAATTGTAATTGTTTGTAAAATTCTAAAATTGTAATTGTAATGGTATATATGTAAATTTGTAAAATTCTAATTGTAATTGTAAATTTTAAATTTGTAAAATTGTAATTGTATATATGTAAAATTCTAAAATTGTAATTGTAATTGTAATTGTACATGAAATTGTAAAATTGTAATTGTAATTCTAATTCTAATTCTATGTAAAAAAATTGTAAAATTTTAATTGTATTACTGTGAATTGATTGTAATTGTAAAATTGTAATTGTATGTAAAATTCTAAAATTGTAATTCTAATTCTAATTCTAATTGTATGTAAAATATTTGTAAAATTTTAATTGTATTAATGTGAAATGATTTTATTAAATTTTTTAAATTTGTAAATTTGTAAAATTTTAAATAATTGTAAAATAATAAATCTAGAATAATATGAATTTTTGTAACATAATAAAGTTTAGAAAATAATGCAAATAAATTCATGTCCTTTAGAATTATCATTATTTTATTATGAACTTACATACAAAAAAAAACTTTATACAGTATTCCATTTTTTTTAAGATCAACATAATTGCAATTATCAAGTGAAATGTTAATTTTAACATTAACACAATGCAAATTACCAATTAATTCAAAATACATATTATAATGTTTCAAAAAACCCATCTTAAAAAGGATAAATATTGCTGAAATAACACATGTACCATATCACTCTCGGTTCTCATGATCACCCTCATTATCTTCCAGCTCGCATGGCATGATAACACTATTGTTCTCAAAAATATGTTTTGATCTAGGGTCATGTCTCAATATGAACCATCAATCCCTATCCAACACATCTGCAAAAACATCTGCTGCAGCAAGTTTGGTAATGATAGGCCCTTAGCTTCATCCCACATCTTTCTAGAGTTGATACATATCAACCTACTATTGCGATATTCCTTTACATTATTCTGATCAAAGGTGTCCCACCACTTGCACCTAAAAATAACACATTGGAAAGAAGATAAATCCACTTCAATGATCTCTTGTATCTTTCTGATGTAACCTAATGTCCCTCGTACTAGGTTTTGATCACGGTAGCTAGATCAACTAGATTGATCGAACTCGACTTCCACTCCACATTCTTGTGTGATGTTTCCAGCATCGACATTTTCTATGCAAAAATGGTGTCCATATGCCCACATAAATGGGAACAAATGCACCTATTATAAAAAAGTTAAAAATTCATAGTGTCATGTGTCTTATAATAACCCAACAGTTAAAATATGTAATATAGATGTCTTATAAGTTTCAAATTAACATACAAATTAAATAGATTATTACCAAGTTGTTGCACCTAATCCCTACATTTTGCGCATCCTCTTCGGCACGCTGGTAACAACCGATTGCACTGTATTTCTCTCTGACTTGATCAGCAACCCAACTGTTGGGGTATATTTTTGGCATATTTTATTTCAAATGATCTGTTGAGATTCAACAAGATTATGATCCTAGTGAAAATGAAGCACCTACACTAGGTTGGGCCCGCAGGCTATTTTTAGGTGATATGTCTATTTTTAGAATTTGGATCAAACTCTATTTTTAGCAATAATCTATTTATAGATGGTGGAAAAAATTATATGGATGGATGGGCGTCTCTTTTTGGAATGCATGTGTGAAGACGGTTCGTCGATCGCATGTCTAAAAATAGAATGCATGTCGATTAATATTATATCTTAACAATAATTAGACAATAAATAATAATCTACTCTCTTGAAGAACTTGATTTCAGTTAACTGATGTGGCAAACCAGTTAACTGAAGGAATTTCGAGTTCAAAGGTTGGTTGGTGGGACATGCAAGTGGACTTCGTTGTAACTGAGTGATACAAATTTTTAACAGAGTTGGATGTGTAGTTATGTGAGTTGTAAAGTAGTTTAACTCAGTTAATTGAGTTAAAATCAGTTGTGATAGCTGTAACTAGTTGTAACTAATGATACACTAGTGAGAGATCAGTGAATTATATATTAAATTAATTCACATGGAGTGATCTCACAGGCAATTGAATATTTACTAATGTTAACTACATGCATGTTAGATCCAGTGGAGACCCAGTTGAGAGATAGGTGAAAGGGACAATTTGACTATCAGTTGTGACTATAGTGGGTGCACACTTGCAACCAAACACACATTGGAGATTCCAATAAGGATTGTGCAGTCAAGGCTAGGCAAGATCGAATTCATTCATGGATTTTGATCAACAGGGACTGCGCAGTGGAGGCAGGCTGTCAGGAGGCAGTAAATTGGTGCATGTTTATGCTAATTTTTGTATGACAGTGTGAGACGATTGTATATTGTACTGAGAGCTCTTGGAGTAGAGTTTTGTATGATATTGTTTCATGATCCATGATATATACATAATATATGATAATGGGGCTTTTTAGCTTTATGCTTTCCCGATAAAAAAATATGTGTTATGTGTGATTGATCTTTCTTCATGTGTTTGCAATTGGCGATTAAATTTCCACAAAGATTTTAGTAGAAAAAATATGTATTTAATAGTGGCATATAATTGTTAGATCAGGAGAATCCAGGCAATACATAATTGTTGTAATATTCCCAATTAGTCCTAAGGTAATGGGAATATTCATTTTGTTTTAATTTTCTGTTTCATGAATAAAAATGTAAAGGAGGATCATAAAACTCCTAAACAGTAAATAAATCAATGCCAAATGTGAAAAAGGCTATATCTTGGCTATGTAAGCAAGCACTCTTAGGTATTAAAGGGGTTGGATGTTTTGACTGGGTCAACATGACCAGATCTACAACGTTTTCTTGGAGAAGTGGCCATGAATGAGGCACAACACAGTTTTAGATGGAGATGGCCTGTGTGAAAGAAGTTATTTCATTGAAGGTGGTTTAGGGTTTACAACCTCTTAACTTATAAAAGGAAGAGGATGGCAGCATGAAAATGTTGTTGGATGATATTTTATTTCTGAAGTATTGTTTGTTTATACATACAAGCTTTCTGTGGTTTTTTAGCCTAGATTGAAAATGTTGTTTAGCATTGGGTGTTCCTGATCGGGAATCCCACCTCTTTCCTTAAGAGGCCTCTTGGTATAGTCTTGTATTGCATAGTCCACTATCTGGCTTGAGGCCGAGATTCTTCTTCCAACTACAACGCAGATCCTGTTGAGGGTTTGGTTTTCTTTGAAAGTTGTAGCAAGTGGAGGCTAGATCTACTCAAATCTAGACAATTCTAGTGCTCCTTTTCAGTGGGGAAGGCTTCTATCCCATTGGCAAGAGAGTATTGGATCATTGGAGCATAAATTTTAGATCTTGGCATGTGGCCAATCATGTTCTAAACCCTACAGCGCATTTATACTTCCAGATCTGCATTTTCACTGTAGGTGCTGTTGTGGGGTCTTTTGGCTTACCATCTGGAGAGTTGGTTTTCAAGTGTTGGGGATCTGCCCTTCAATTTGGAGATCCATTGGAGGGATCATTCTATTGTTTCATATCAGATCATATCCATTTCCAGATCTGAATATTTCTGCATATTTACTGTCTTAAAACTCATATCTACAAGTTGTACATGGAGTAATGCTAAAAAAAGAAGGGGATTATGAAGAAGAGCCAATTTAGTGTATGGATCTGTTGCAGATCTGAATTTTCATGCACTAATTTTCTCTAGATATAAATTGTAATCTTCAGCTACTATATGCTTAGTAAAATAACGCTTTCAAGCCTTTTTCAGTCTATACATGTGATTTCAACACCTCTTTTTGAGGATTTTCTTCTGTTGGAGACTTATATTTCCTGTTGTACATCTTATGGGCCTCATTGTACATCTAATTTTCTGTTGTAAATGTTAAATAAGAGTCTCCATATTGGCCTTATGCTCTTACTTTTATGATATACATTATTTTTCTTTCATATCTTTCATCTATTGCTACATTCCCCATTTTGGGATATTACAGTGGTATCAAAACATCATCTTGGCACATCCTGTGCATCATAAGAAGCCAATATGTCTTCTGAAGAAGAAGAACCTATTACTAACAGAGAGAAGAGGTATCTAAAGATAAGATAGAATAAATTTGATTACACCAATGACAATGAGGGCAAGGGTAAAGCCCCTGTATCTGGAAGTGATGAAGAAGGAAAATACTTTGCTAAGATCCTTTTGAGAGCCATGCAAGATCTTGCTAGAGAGATAAAAGAGATGATATTGGACAGAATCAAACAATATCCTACGAGATTTCATCTTGGAGAAAGCTATGGCATGTGTCACCACTAGAATGATCAACCAGTGCATCAACCACAAGTTTCTCAACGCTCTACCATGCCTACCTTCTTGGCTATGGGAAATGAAGGGTTTCAAGAGAAAGAATCCCTTGAAGACTATTTTGAAGAATTTGAGTCTCAAAATGAGAGATTCAAAGATCACTTGAGTTTTCAGGAGTTTTTTCACCTCAAGGACAAAATAAGACCAAGGCATCATCATAGCGATGGTGGATTCACTCAGAATCATGATCGACATCACTCTATGGGAAGATTCTTTTTACCCAATTTTGGTGGGTCATCTAAGTGTTCTTCCAAAGCATGGGTATAAAAACTTGACATCTACTTTCAGTTGAACAAGGTTCCAGAGATAGAGGCTATCAAGATTGCAGTGCTGCACTTTGAAGGCGAAGAACATGACTAGTGGTTCCATGTCTTGTCCACATTGGGTAATGCCAATGTGACTGCTTATTCATAGTTCACTAGAAGGCTGGTGGAGAGATTTGAAAGAAGAGATCCAGAGGCACCGTTCATGAGCCTTGAAAATTTAAATCAATCAGATAATATAGAGTCTTATATTTCTAAATCTTTAAGATTATCTATTATGGTTCCTGATTTGTCTGCAGCTAGAAGGGTGTGCATGTTCACTGATGGGTTAGATGAACCTCTTCATGGGTTGGTTTAATATACCAAGCCCACTACCCTACATGATGTTATTTAAAGGGCTAGAGACCTTCAAGATTCCTTACCAAAAGCAAAGGAAAGCTTTCAGCATAAGCCCTCTTTCCCTTCAAAGGGAAAGGAAGAAAAAGCTACTCCTTACAAGGAAAGCTCATACAAGAAGCCTCTTGATGAAGAAGTCCGAAGAGATCTAAGAAAGAGGAAGATATGCTTTACTTTCCAAGAATCGTGGGCACCTGGACATAGATGTGCTGCTGGAAAAGCGCATTACATAAAGGTTTTCTCAGATGTTGAGGAGGAAGAAGAAGATGAACCAAGAAGAGGTCACAACGCTGACACTGCAGGAGGAGAACCAACACCATCAGGAGATGGGGATGGAGAATTTGCTCTTATTGGAGGGGCTCTTGCATATTTGAGAGGAGTACCTAAGTACTTGACCTTAAGAGTTCAAGGTTCCATCTTGAATCAAAGGGTCTTTGTTTTGATTGATAGTGGGTGTTAGGACCCTATAATGTATCTTTTTGACCATACATTTTGCTATCATTCCACTCTTTTCAAGTCCATATTTAAAGTCTATATTATCACTTTCATCCATTCTTCCAAAGGTATATAAAGTTCTTCTCTTTAATATATGTTTAACTTGTTTTACATGTAATTTTAAATTACTTTCATATTTAACAATTAATTGGAAATATATAGTTGTTGAAACAGTTTAAAGACTGCAGTTAATTTATCATGGCTATCTGAAGACCGCATTGCTGAAACAGTCAAAATAGTACGCAAATCTTGTTGCTGAAATAGCCCATGATTTGCGATTTTGAAGAAATATTTCAAGCACGACAGCAACAAGAAAAGATAAGTAATGAGTTGTTACATTGGTCGTAACAACTACACCTCGGACCTAGTACCATCGTAACCATTGTAACAACATTTTTCTATGGAAGAAAATAATGTCCTATTTCAGTATAGAAGATCAGATCGGGTTAAGAATAGGATATTCTATGATGTAACCAATTGTGTAATAGTTGTCTCCTCTTTAAAAAGAGGAGACATCAACATTAGAGGGGGGATGACGGAAGGTTTATTTTGAAAGAGACTTACAGAGAAGGAACGTGAATCCTTTGTAATATGTTACATTTGACAGATGAATAAAAGCTTGTTTTGAGCATTTCGTTTTAATTCCTTCTCCCGGGGAATCTTTTGAGAAGGAAAGGGCACACCTTCTTCACAATATTCACCCATTTATTTCCGTACTGTGTTAACTGTTCTTTTCATTTACGCCTTGTTAAACTCTGTTTGCTGAAATCATTTATGTAACATTGGAACTCTGTTATCTATTGTTGAAACCCTATTTCTATTGATTGTTGCATTGTTTTCATACAATTCATTCCTAGGTAATTGTGGATTATTTTAATTGGTAATCTTGTTTACAGAATGATTTTGTGAAAGAGTGGTAATCAGAAACAGGTGCTGAAGATTCCTACTTGGGGAATAGGGTCCTGTTCTCTGTTATAGCATAATTAGTCTTTTCTTCTTCAGATTGGTTTCCTTTCCTAGATTGATGTCTTTTTAAATATAATCCAGGATTCTTTTGGTGATTGTCTGCAATAGAAATATTGCCTTTGATGTAACTCAAGTAGAACTTTAGTTTGTTTGAAACAAGGTGTGATTAGTGTAATTTTTACTACAACTTTTCATTTCTTTTGAGATTGAGCATATACAGTGTGTGATTTCCTTTGAAATAGATAGACTTCCTTGGGTTGACAATTTATGTAGCACTTGATTGTTTAAATTAATAAGCAATTAAAGTGACCAACATTTTGGCGCCATTTTCGGGGAAGGCAATTGTAGATTTCAAAAGCATTGATGTTTTTCTTGTAGATGTACAGATTGCATGAGAGGACGCAGAGCCCCCAAGAAAACTGACCCTACAGGTGGCAAGGGCAAAGGAAGGGGAGGAAGAAATACCTTTAATGACGAGATTGTATCAAAAGTTGAATCTTCTCAGAGGCTAAGCTCTTGAAGGCCAAAGCCTCAACATTCCCCTCAATCGAAATACGAAACAGAAGAAATTGTGAGCCCTAAAAATATTGAGGAGCTAGCAGAAAATGTTGAAGAGCCAGTAGAAAATGTTGAAGAACCAGCAGAAAGCATTGAAGAGCTAGTAGAAAGCATTGAAGAACTAGCAGGAAGCATTTAAGAGCCAGTAGAAAGCATTGAAAAGCCAGCAGAAAACGTTGAGGAACCAGCAGAAAACATTGAGGAGCCAGTAGAAAACATTGAGGATCGAGCAACTACAGTAGGAGATCAAGCAATGGAAGGGAACAAAGACGAATTCTTCAGAGGAGGAACAGTAGATCCTGAAGGAGGGGGAAAAGATGAGAGTTCTCTCTCTACCTTGGGGTTTCCTATTGGTGATCTCCCTAGAGGAGTAACCCCCATGAAGAATATCCCACTTTCAGCTTTACCTAACTTTCATGGTTTATCTTCTGAAGATCCTAATGAATTTCTTTTCGAGTTTGATATATTATGCAAAAGTTACGATTACATTAGCAATGCCCAAAAATTGAAGCTATTTCCAGCAACATTAAAAGGAAATGCACTAAGGTGGTTCATGAGTCTTGGAGGCCATGTAATCACAACATGGGATCAGATGAAATAGAAATTTCTTCTCAAATATCAAGACAACTGCCGGATGAGAGAAAAAGAGAGGAACTATTTAAGATGGTACAGAATAAGGAAGAAAATCTGGAGGAATTTATGGAAAGACTACAATATAACTTGCAGAGATCCAATCATCCCGATGTAAGTAAGGATATTCTTAAAACAATATTACTGAAAGGGGTGAGGGATGATTGTCTAGATATGCTAAATATGCTTGGTAAAGGGGACATATCTAAAGAATCATATGATGAAATTGTTAACCTCTGTAAAATATGTTCAAGAGGAGCTACAAGGAACAGGTCAAACAGCAGGGATACCACATATTCAAGAGTTCAAAAATCAGCCAGTGGAGGAGCAACAAGAGCTGAAATAGGTAATTTACTTGAGAAATTTAAAACTGAAATGTTAAGTTCTTTTGCTTCACATATTGACACCTTGCAGGTTAAGAAGAAACAAACCGAAGAAGAAGGGGCTTTGTCTGTATTTTTTCCTAAATGCAGAGATAAACACCCACTAAGGGAATGCCCATTGGACAAGGTGCCAATTTGCACCCTTTGTGATAAGGATCATGAAACGCAACAATTTCCTTCTTTACTAGGAATAAAAACATCATTGCAACCAACCGAAGAAGAAGCTGAAGCAGTCTATCTGCTGACACAAAGAAGGCAATGGCAACCACGAGGACAAGGTATGAACTCTAATATGCCATTTACATCTTCTATTTGTTGGAACAATTATCCTTATTTTAATCAAGAAAATTACCCTCCCTTTAACCAAATGAAATACCCTCCCTTCAATCAAATGAATTACCCACCCATGCAACAAACAAACCCTCCCTTTGTAGATCCTGCAATGTGGACTCCTTGGCCTCTACAACAACAATCTTACTTTCACCAATGGAATCCGAATTGGAGGGGTCAAAAACTCCCGTTTCCAAATCAATTTCCTCAATTTCAGCAACCACTTCCTCTACCATCAGGTGCTCCACAAAATAATCAAATTATGAGACCCTATCTACCTGTACAACCAAATCCTAACCCCAATAATAAATTTGTGCAAGTTATTGATATTCAGAACCATCCTATACTTCTTGTTTTCCATGCACAATGTAATGGCATTCATTTACGATCGGGGAAAATAGTTGAACCCATTATCGATGATGTTACCTCTTCTGATTCTTATAAAGAAGAGACTGAAAAACATGATTCCCATGAAGAGGTACAACCACCCTCTAATAATGGTGTTGAAACAGTAGAACCACCATTCCCTCAGCGTTTAGTTTTAACTAGAACGCCTGAGCCACCTACTTTTAATCTTCCAGGGGAATTACAGAATCTGTATGTTAAAATTCCACTTTTACAAGCACTAAGAGATGTACCAATTTATGCCAGAACTATTAGAGATATTTTTGTTAAGAAACCAGGTAGGAAAGCTAAATATCCCCTTACAGTTCATGTTATGGGTGATCTATCTGCATTAATATCTGGTAAAGCTCCTCTAGTTAAATATGGTGATCCTGGCCATCCTACTGTCACAGTGAAAATCGGAAAAAAAAAAAAATAATCCCTCAAGTTCTGGTAGATTTAGGTGCTACTATAAATATTATGACTCTTGAAACTTTACAACTATTACAGCTGAAAAACGTAATCAAAGATACACCAACCATTCTAGAGTTAGCTGATCGCTCTACAATCAAACCGGAAGGAGTTATTGAAGACCTAGTTATCTCAGTTGAATCCTGGAATTACCCAGCTGACTTTGTGGTGTTACAAACTAAAACAAAGTTGGGGGGACATCCTCTAATTCTGGGAAGGCCTTGGTTAGCCACAGTCGATGCCTTTATCAGCTGCAGATCTGGTTCAATGAAAATTTCCAATGGATATGAAACAAAGCAGCTTACTCTCTACCCTCACGCTACACCCATGATTAATAATGATAATTCTATATGGATGGACTATGATGATCATGCTATTCAACCTATTTTGACTATCAGACAAGCTTTAAGCCTTAAAGATACCAGTGAGGATGAGGTAATTAATAATTTCATTTGTGAACCCTCCTCCGTGATTCTTGAAACACATAATCAGCTAGCTGCACTTTTGAAATCAAATACCCAGGAAAATCTTAAATCTGAAGATCTACATCAAACATCAACCACCATCTCTTCTAAAATTATAACAGTAGAAATCGAACCTGGAAAAACATTGAACATAAACCCCGACTTGACAGTTGCTGAAACACAACAATTAATGAAATTACTGCTTGAAAATAAGGAAGCATTCGCATGGGACTATACAGATATGAAGGGAATCTCTCCTGAATTATGTACTCACCGGATCTATATCAAGGAAGGTTGTTGACCAGTCTGTCAACCCTAACGTCGAATGAACCCTAATTGAAGATAAATTGTCAAAGAGGAACGTCAAAAATTGCTTAATGCAGGTTTTATATATCCTATATCTGACAGTGAATGGGTTTCCCCATTGGTAATAGTTCCTAAGAAAAATGGGAAATGGAGAGTGTGTGTAGATTATAGAGCTTTAAATAAAGGCACTCAAAAATATCACTTTCCTTTACCATTCATTGATCAGTTATTAGATAGTTTGTCAGGGAAGAAATTTTTCTCCTTTTTAGATGGGTTTAGTGGGTATAATCAAATTATAATTGCAGCCCAAGACCAAGATAAGACCACTTTACTAGTCCTTGGGGAACTTTTTCCTATAGAGTTCTCCCATTTGGACTATGTAATGCACCAGCAACCTTTCAAAGAGCAGTTATAGGAATCTTTTCTGATATGCTTAATGACTCTATGGAAATATTTATGGATGACTTTACCCCTTATGGTGTGTCTTTCGAAGATGCATTATAGAATCTTGAGAAAGTACTTAAACGATGTATACAAGCTCGCCTCTCCTTAAGCACCGAAAAATGTCATATGATGATGAGTGAAGGAGTAGTGCTTGGACATTTTATTTCATCTCAAGGAATTCAGGTGGATCCATCCAAAATACAAGTCATTCAGAACCTTCCTATTCCTAAAACACAAACAGATGTGAGAATTTTCTTAGGACATGCAGGATATCACAGGAGATTTATTAAAAAAAACTCCAAAATAGCTTCTCCTTTGTTTGTGTTACTTATGAAAAATGTTGAATTCAAGTGGACTAATCTTTGCCAAGAGGCCTTTGTAGAACAAAAGCATCAGTTATATACAACTCCTATTTTGAAGGGACCTGATTGGGCACTTCCCTTTCATATATCTTCTGATGCTTCGGAAACTGCAATTGGAGTTGTCTTGGAACAAGAGGAAAACCATCTTCCTTATGCTATCTACTTCATTAGTAAGAATATGACTCCCGCTGAGCTTAATTACACAGTTACCGAAAAGGAATTTTTAGCATTCATTTATGCTATTAATAAATTTCGACATTACATTACTGGTTACTCTACTCTTGTCCATACTGACCACTCGACTATCAAGTATTTAATGAACAAATCTGTCACAAATGCTAGAGTCACCATATGGTTATTGTTATTACAAGAGTTTGATATTACAATTGTAGATCGACCAAGTAAAGAAAATGTTGTTGTTGATTTCCTTTCTTGGTTAAAAGTTGATGATAATACTCCAGTAGATGATTCCTTTCCCGATGAATATTTATTTGCAGTTTCTGCTCACTCACCATGGTATGCAGACATTGCCAATTATCTGGTTGCAGGGAAGTTACCATCACACCTATCACATCGAGAGAAAATAAAAATCATTCAACAAAGTGATCGGTATAGCTAGATAAGTGGGTGTCTTTTCTACACAGGACTTGATCATGAAATCCGAAGATGCATTAGAGAAGATGAGGTTTATGATATACTAAAAACTAGTCATGATGGTCCTTGTAGAGGGCATTTTTCTGATAAGAGAACGACACATAAAATTCTTAGGATGGGATATTATTGGCCCTCACTCTTTAAATATGCAAAGAAATATGTCTGAGCTTGTGATAGCTGTCAGAGAATGGGTCAACCTAATCATAGAGATGAAATGCCATTAAACCTCCAGGTAATACTTGAACCATTTAAAAGATGGGCCTTAGAATTTATAGGACCCATTAATCCTCCATCCAACCAAATATTTTATATATTAGTTTTCACATATTATATGACTAAATGGGTGGAGGCTAAAGCACTCCTTAGAGCTAATGAAGAAGTTGTCCTAGCTTTCTTATTTGAAGAAATATTTGTTAGATTTGGAGTCCCTATAGAGCTAGTTATAGATGGAGGACCTCCTTTCACTTCTCATGGTTTCAAAGCCACCCTTCAGAAATATCATATTCATCATAGAATGACTACACCATACCACCCCCAAGCCAATGGACAGGTGGAGAGCACAAACAAAGTAATGGAAGCCATTCTAACAAAAATAGTGAAGGAAAACCGGAAGGATTGATCTCAAAGGCTCTCTGAAGCGCTATGGGCTTATAGAACTACCTGGAGAAATACTACAGGATTTTCTCCCTATGAATTGGTTTATGGTAAAAGTGTTATTTTTCCTCTGGAATTTGAAATAAAAACCTTAAGAACTGCTTTAGCTGTTAACCTTGATTTGACTGATGCACAGACAGCTAGGTTGCAGCAGCTTCATGAATTGGATGAAAAAATATTACATGCCATTCATCAGACAACTATGATCCAATGTTAAACACCATGTTTAAGCACACACATGGTGTATGAGGAAGAAGAATGCACACACAAGAGAGACAACACACAATGAAAGATAGGCGTGAGGCTTTCTTATTTTCCATTATACAAAGATGTACATTTATAATATAATGGTGTGACTCTTGGTTTCACATTCCAAGGCCACTTGGACTCCATTGTGACTTTTCATATTCCACACCTACCCATGTAGGATTAGGTGTTCCAACATCCCCCCTTAATCCGAAGGGGTATGTGTGAGTCCAAGAAAAGAGTTGTAATACAAATCTGCAAAGTATACATGGCAGCACTTGGGCTGAATCAACTCTCTGAAAATGTTGGAAAAAAGAGATGGTTTAAGGATGACCACCAACACTGGAACACAAAACTTGTTGCAGTTCCCGGAACTCTTCCAAAACTGGCAAGAAGCTAAAAGCTTCTGCTAGAGGAATTGTCCCTCATATAAAAAGGGAGACCTTCAACCTAAAAGAAGGGAGGTCTACTACCTGTGATGGTTTTAGGATTACCAACAACTCTGGAATGCTTTGAAGCATTGCCTGAACTCAACTACTGCAAGAAGTCATGTTTAAGTCAAGGCTTCGCTTAGAGGAAGTGTTCGCCGTGGTGGTTTAAGGTTGTCCACCAACCAAAGGCATGCTCATGGGCATCCATGTCTCTGGCTACAATTCTAAATCTGGAATGATGAATTGTGGCTCAGGCTCGCTTGAACTGATGTGTCTCTAGCTACAACTCTGAATATGGAATGAGAGATTGTGGCTCAGGCTCACTTGATCTGACGTAAAATCTTGTAGATGACCACCATTTTCCCCCCTGTCAGGTACAAGGTGAGATGATGGCGAAAACTCAACTGCAAGTTTGCTCAATATTTGAGAACAAGTTCTGACATGTGACTTAAACATCTTCTTGGCTGTCGATGCCCATTGCCAAGAAGCGATCCATCCAAGATGAATCTTTGTTCTTGCAGGAGGCTTGTTTCTGAAGCATCCTAAGGACTGGTGCTTCGACTCCAAGAAGCTGCATGGATGAAGTTGTAAACAGTTGATCTTCATACGATCATGCACTCAAAGGTTGGCATTTCCACATAACTGTCAGGAAGTGGAACGGTTGGGACACTGCAGTGAACTGCCAGCATGAACTGCACTGTAACCGATGGGCTTTGTGTAGTCTGGAATATGAAAGGACACATCCTTGTCATATCCAAGACCAGTTCGGTGCTTGTTGTGGACAAGCTCTTCCCAAGGTCTGATGATGGGCTTAGGAAGTGCAGGCTGAACATCCAACAACAAAGAACAAAATGGCATGATAAAATCATCAGGCATAAGTAGTTCCAAAAAGGTAATTGGGCTTTATTGTATGATTCTCGGTTTGAAAATTTTCAAGGGAAACTACGTACAAGATGGCTGGGACCTTACGAAATAGATATTGTTTTTCCCAATGGAAAAGTAAGGCTCCTAACAATTGATGACTCTAAAACACCACTATTATTAAATGGTCATCATCTTTGTCTGTACCAGCGCCCTATTTCCAAAGAAGATTTCAAGGCCACTTTCATGGCAGATGCACATTATCTCTTTTTAGGGGAGCCTTCTGCTCCTCATTGCATTTAATTTTTCTAAATTTTATTTTTAGCATTAGATTAAATTTCTTAAACTAATAATCCCTGTCAAGGGCTGGCATGTTACAATTGATTATTTTGCAGATTCTTGATTCAGGAAAGGCTTACCAAGAAAGGACAATTTCACCACAAGGAAATTCAAGCTTCATTTTGAGAAGCATTGCTCCTCTCACTTCAACCCTTTCATAGTTCATTTCCCCATCTTCCAATAACACTTCATCATTCATTCCCTTCATTCCTTTTTCATGTCATTTTCCCTATTTTTAACATTACTGAAGCACCATTCTTCAGCAAATAATTTTCCCATTTTTCACGTTGCTGAAACACCATTATTCAGCAAATATTTTCCCCATTTTCCCACTGCTAAAACACCACTCCTCAGCAACACTTCCCCTATTTTTCCATTGCTGAAACACCACTCTTTAGCAGCATTTCATCCATTTTTCCTGTTGTTGAAACACCATTTCTTTCTCCAAAGACATGACTATGCATCATTTTCTATCATGAAACCATCTTCTTCAGTTCTTTCATTTTCACTTCTCTTATTCCTTATGCTAATCCTGTCCTTTCACTGCCTTCTCTTATGATAAAACAAACCTCTAATATAATCTCTCTCATGTTTCAAAAAGCTTATAAAGTTCTTCCATGACTATTGCTAAGCTACTATAAGCAAGCACTATATTTTCAAAGTACCAATTAAAGGTAAACATGAGGTATGTAAATTTTATATGTAAGTACAATTAAACTATGGTTAAAAGAGAAGTTTTCATTTATTATGACCACAATCCCCACAAACTTAAAGTTATCATTTCATCCGTAGTTGGGGGGAATATCGAAATTATATGCCATTATTTCACAACATGCCAATTACCGTCATATTTCTTACCCATTACCTCGCCTCTTCACCATTATTCCATGTTCTCATTCGCAAAATTTACTCTGTTCGAAGTGCGGTAACTTGGCTCTTTCACTGTGAATTTTACCAAAGCTGGTTAATTATGGGAGGACCTGATATTTGACACGAGCCTGGCACGATAGCTCTGCTCAAATTATACCCAGAAGTGTATCATATTTTTCAGCAGGCAGGTTGGGTAGGATATTTTTAGAGGCTTCAGGAATTTGATCCACAATAGGTTCTTGAATTTGCACGAAATATTTAGGAAGATCATTCTACTGTCCAGGGAGTTCAAATTCCAGTCTCAGAGGGTGACATAGCACAGGTTTCAGGTCTTCCGGTCACTGGCACTCGATGGTTTAGCCGAAAGCATATCATTCTGAATGCACAACAGGATTTTCTTCTACCAGGAGAACAAGTGGAGCCTAAAGGCCAGGGTGTCTGACTTAACTCATTGCCACCTCCTTGGCCGAAAGTTGTTGAATTCATCAAACATTACCTCACTTGTGAAGGTCGCTTCCAGGTAGTCTACCAATATGATTTTGTCTTGTTAAATCATTTACAACATGGTCGACTGCTAAATATTCCTTATTATTTACTTGGGTGTCTTAGAAATATGTCACATTATTGCAAACAGGTAAAATTCCCACTCCTTTCCCTCACCCATCACCATCTTGTTCAGCTATTGATTCAGAGGGGTTTTTCTCAACAAAACCCTCCCCTAAAAAATCCACCCATAGACCCTCAGCAGGCTGCTGAAATTCCTCAGCAAGCTACTGAAATTCCTCAAGAAGTTGCTGAAAATCCTCAAGAAAATCCTGAAAATCCCCACGAACAGCAATCATAGAACATCCCTGACCCTCCACCAATTCCATCCACAAAACCAACTAATCCAATTAACCCTTCTTCAAGTCCATCCCACAACTTAGCAGAATCATCTGATCCTACTGTCCATATTCCCAGTGATGATTCTCAAGCTGATACACCACCATCCTCCTCTATTCGTAAAAGGAAAAGGTGAATCACGACCGACTTTCTACCAAAAATACTAACAAGGGCCACAACTAAAGTAGCCACCTCCTCTGATAGCCCTTCTCCTCAGGAAAAACCCACTCATAAAAGGAAAAAGAAAACTATTGTTTTTTCTGCCTTTCTACCTAGGAGACGAATGAGGACATCAACTGAAGCAGCAACCATTACTACTACCCCTGACCCTAAAACCATTTTTTTTAAATCCCATACACCACCACCCTCCCAGACCCTGGAATCTTTACCTGTCTCACCTAGTGGCACTGAAACACAAGAACCAGATGCCCAAGGTACTGCGACATCATTTTCTACAGAACAAGTAGCTGTCACACAAGAACCAGCTATAGATGCCACACAAGAACCAGCTACAGCTGAAACACAAGAACTAGTTGCTGATGTACAAGAATTAGATGCCTAGGATGCTACTCATTCAGTTGCTGCCACAAAGGAACCAGCTCTAGCTGCTACACAAAAACTAGCTACAGCTGAAACACAAGAACCAGTTACTGAGACTGCGTCTGATACACAAAGTCCAGTCACTTTGGCTTCCCTTTTACAAGAAAATTAGTTTCTAAGATCAGAACTGGAAAACTATAAGCAAGAATTGGTGACAACAAAGGAAGCCTATGACAAGGAGCTTAATTTGTATACCCTATCTCATGCAGCATCCATGGCAGACAAACACACAGAAAATGATCAATATAAGGAATACATGTGCAGCCAATGTGGAAATATTTATCAGCAAGCAAGATATAAAATATTTCAAGTCCCAATGCTGGGAGCATCTACATCTTCTGCAGTCAAAGAGGAACACCCTACTGTTACACAAGAACCAGTAGGGCCTTCAAAAATTTTAGAAAAAGAATATAATTTACAAGTACCCCAGCCTACTGTATCTGTTAAATATGAAGTTCCTGTTATTATTTCTACTCCAAATATACCTCAGCCTACCACTTGAAATACTGAAACACAAACTTAACCATGGAATGAGAATAAAATAATGAATAAATGGAAGAAGGAGTATGCCATTTCGCAAGATAAAATCTTGCAACAGAAAAAATTAGTATGGTAGAATCATATATATTCAAACTGGGAGATTTTGGAGCAAACACTCCAGCAATCTAGGGCTCATAAGAAGCAGAATAAAGAGCTAAAAGGAAAATTTCTTCTGATGTTTGAATTGGCACAAAAATTATTGGCTGCTAGGAAACCATTTGTAAATTACTCTATATTCCTCACAGAACGCCTTGCTTTCTTTCATATGAAATCAATCAAAGATGGAAGATCCCATGAGGTGCTTACATCTGAACAGTTTGTGAAAAATTTTGCAGAAGCTTCCACCTGTGATCAGCACTTACTATGTGAGTTGTACCTTTATAATGAAGCCATTCTTGAAAACAGAAAGTTTAATCTTAACCCTCTTGTTGGCGACATTCAGATCAGGGCCTTTGCCTCTTTCCTTACTAATCAGATTACATGGTAGACTTCTTTTCTAGCATCCAGAAATAACGAAGATAACCGTCTTCTATGGATACGGCCAGAACCCCAAAACCCTGCCATCTTTGTGGCAGAACATTATCAATTTTTGAAGAAACCAGGGATGACCGAACACATACGGAAATTACAGGCTTCAGTACTCCAGGACTGTCAACATTTTATTAAGGCCAAAGAAACTACTGCTTTAAGAGAAAATAATATGTTTTGGCAACGATATTCTAAGGAAAAGCAGGAGTAAAATCCTTTCAGTCCTACTAATCTTGAAACTGCATTCTCTAGAGTACCCAATTACATCAAATGTGTTCAGCAATGCGCTGAAAAGTGGATAGGGTACCACTTTCATTTTCCTATTTTGTGGATTCCAGCAGAGGAATATCATGCTCATCATAGGTTGGCCAACAAGGATGAAGCAGCAGCCTGGCAAAGATTGCAAAATGCGCAAGGATTCAGAGCCTTAACAAACATCACCTTCCATAGCTATTGCCTAAGTAACTTGCATGCCAAAATCTAGTATCCAGACTCTGATTCAGATTAAAGTTTCCTGAGGACATGCAACATTTTTAGTTGGGGGGGATGTTAGGACCCTATAATGTATCTTTTTGACCATACATTTTTCTATCATTCCACTCTTTTCCAGTCCATATTTAAAGCCTATATTATCACTTTCATCCATTCTTCCAAAGGTATATAACGTTCTTCTCTTTACTATATGTTTAACTTGTTTTACATGTAATTTTACATTACTTTCATATTTAACCATTAGTTGGAAATATATAGTTTCTAAAACAGTTTGAAGACTGTAGTTAATTTATCATGGCTATTTGAAGACCGTGTTGCTGAAACAGTCAAAATAGTACACAAATCCCGTTGCTGAAACAACACGTGATTTGCGATTCTGAAGCAGTATTTCAAGCACAACAGCAACAAGAAAAGATAAGTAAAGGAGCTCTTACAATCGCCGTAACAACTGCACCTCGAACCTAGTACCATCATAACCATTGTAACAGCATTTTGCTATGGAATAATATAATGTCCTATTTTAGTATAGAAGATCAGATCGGGTTAAGAATAGGATATTCTATGATGTAACCAATTGTGTAATAGATGTCTCCTCTTTAAAAAGAGGAGACATCAACATTAGAGGGGGGACAACGGAAGGTTTATTTTGAAAGAGACTTACAGAGAAGGAACATGAATCCTTTGTAATATGTTACATTTGATAGATGAATAAAAGCTTGTTCTGAGCATTTTGTTTTAATTCCTTCTCCCGAGGAATATTTTGAGAAGGAAAGGGCCCACCTTCTTCACAAGATTCACCCATTTATTTTTGTACTGTGTTAACTGTTCTTTTCATTTACGCCTTGTTAAACTCTGTTTGCTGAAATCATTTATGAAGTGTTGGAACTCTGTTATCTATTGTTGAAACCCTGTTTCTATTGATTTTTGCATTGTTTTCATACAATTCATTCCTAGGTAATTGTGGATTATTTTAATTGGTAATATTGTTTACAGAATGAGTTTGTGAAAGCGTGGTAATCAGAAACAGGTGCTGAATATTCCTACTTGGGGAATAGGGTCCTGTTCTCTGTTATAGAATAATTGGTCTTTTCTTCTGCAGATTGGTTTCCTTTCCTAGATTGTTGTCTTTTTAAATATAATCCAGAATTCTTTTGGTGATTTTCTGCAATAGAAAGATTGCCTTTTCTATAACTCAAGTAGAACTTCAGTTTGTTTGAAACAAGGTGTGATTAGTGTAATTTTTACTACAACTTTTCATTTCTTTTGAGGTTGAGCATATAAAGTGTGTGATTGCCTTTGAAATAAACAAACTTCATTGGGTTGACAATTTATGTAGCACTTGATTGTTTAAATTAATAAGCAATTAAAGTGACCAATAGTGGGGCAACTCAAAATTTCATTGATGCCCATCTAGTGCAAAGGAGGGCAATACCCATTGATACTTTTGAGGGATTCTCTGTTTTGGTCCTAGGAGATAGAACAATGCAATGCATGCATTATTTCCCATCACTTTAAGTCACCGTGGGAACTTATACATTGGTTGATCACTTCTTTGTGGTTGACATACCTGACACCAATGTGATTTTGGGTGTTCAATGGTTGATCACATTGGGAAAAGTCACCACTGATTGGGAGGCTTTGCAAATGGAATGGGTGGAAAAAAAGAGTGGTGAAACTAAAATGATCAAAGGCATGCATACATATCCCTCACATACCACTTCCACACAAAAAACAGATATGGATTTGTGCAGTGGAAGCAAGGACCTTACAGTCCCATCTATCATGCTTATGATATTTCTGCATGGGAAACTTTTATCTAGTGGAAAACCACCTGGGAGGCCACCTGATTCAGTTTTTGTGGGAGATATCTCACAACATGATGCTCCAAATTCATATCCAGGAGGGATGGGAGCATTGGAAGACAATGATATAGCACTGGGAGGCTTGGGTAAGCTCAAGGAGGAGGAAGATCTTCTTCCCTTATCATCATCACCCACTCTCATTTCTAATTCTACGTTATGGGAGGAGAAGAATGGAAGGAATGGCCTTCCAACATACACCTTTGGCATGGGAGATGTCAAGGAGGAGAGCAGCAACATGACAGTGATTTTTATTGATACATCATCAACGCTTTCATTGTTGGGCAGTTTAGATCCATATTGGAAATCCCAACTGTTGGTGGATTATTCCAAGGATCTTCACACTTGTATGATACTTGATGGCCAACTGCATGAAGAGGGTTATCTAGTCCATGAAGGAGTCATCTATCATCATGGTAGGATCTTCTTGTCTAGAGCCTCCAAGCTCAAGGAGAAGTTGCTACAAAGGGTCTACAAAGATTTCTGTTTCAGCCACACCTATTTTATGAGGATCTACAACATCATCATGAGAAGCTTTGAATGGGAAGGCTTTGGAGGAGAACTACATCAGCATTTTCAAGAATGCATGAACCATGTGGATTTGGGATAGCAATATGACTCTATGAGAGATTTGTTTCAGCCATCTCTTCCTTCTTTTGAGAGAGGAGATGAATCTATGTGTTGGGCCAAAATTGTGAATTACGGATAAAACACAATTCCCTAGACAGATGACAGCCTAGAACAACAAATTAACGACTATACGACTAACTCAGAGCAGACACATATAAAGGATTAGAGGCTTACTTGTAACCCAAGTGCTTCTAAATTTCTCCTTCTGTCTATTCTGTTGTAGCTTCAAATTCAAGAGGTTTGTAGGCAAAATGCTTCCTACAAGAAAGAACACTAAAACATCAAAAGATAGCAATAATACAGATGTCTATTCAAGTTAGTTAGCTAAATCAGTAAAGCATAAACAATATACATCAACTATTCTTTATTGATGATATAAGGAGAGGTTACAACCAAATGACTAATTTTAAGTGACCCTTCCAGCATCGATCCTCAGCCCCATCACAGTATAAATCTCTCCAGCAACTATTACACAAATCTAGCTCTGAATTGAAAATTATCCAACATTTCTCTACTCAAATTATTCCTTATCAAACACTCATATCTGTGCTCAATTTATAGATGAACTGAAGGTTGTTTTCAATCAATGACTCTCCAATAATAGGCAAGACATGTTCCCATTCATGTAGATGTCAAATGGACACTTGGATTCAAAGCTTGACACATGTGAACTCTTCTAGAAGGCACTGGCCAACTGGAGATTCTAGAACAATGAGAATTTCACTCCCAATGTGACCAACGCACCCATAGATGTCAGGAAGTACTTTGCAGAGCAGCCTTGCATGAGGCTACCTGCATATGCAATGCACTTAGTCCCCTTAGAGGCAGTGTTGTTGAGCTCTCATATGCTATATAATAAACTTCAAACCTTGGAAACTTTTGCTTGATGAAAGTCATGCTTGATTTGTCTTGTTCTTGCCTTAGGGCATGTAGCAACTGAAATGATAGGGAATTATAGAACCTTAGTCTTTGGTCCTAGATATGATGCCCAGTTAACCAGGTAATTGGGAATGATTCCCAAATTTACCTATAACACTATGCACCACTCTATTTGTATGGGGAGGATTTTTGGTGAAGAAAATGCTCATGTAAAACATGTTCTATTTTCTGATTGTATGAATTCTTTCACCATATTTATGTAGGCCATGACTCCAAGGAGGAGTATTATATCTTTTAAGCTTCATGGCCAACATGGGGCCACAAAAAAATTTGAACTTGGCCACTCCCTTGGTGGACAAAGGGATATTTTTCATCATGATGGGTGCTTTCCTAAGGCACCAAATATATCTCACACTTTCAGCCATAGTGAGATAACATGTGTAGCAAGTAAGTGGTGGGGAAACCACTTACCACATCTAGATCTGATGCAGATAGGAGATGCACTGCACTAGTTCCACATGTGTGACTATGACCCACCTCCATATGCACAAATTTCTGTTTGTTTGTACATTTTTTTGCTCCCATACATTGATGATATACTTGTACTTTTTATGGGAATGTATGGAGGGATGATTGGAGGTATGTATGTACCATATGGGATGGAGACTCTCTATGTATCTTATGCTACATGTTTCAGGGAGAGAATTGGGCCAGTCATGTTTGTTTCATTTGAGTTATTGTCTCCTTGTGAGATGAACTATTTACATCTCATGAGAACTTTTAAGGAGCAATTCATGGAGAGATGGATTGGTGAACACTTACCTTATGGAGGAATCTCATCACATGTTGGTGTCACCAATGGAGGAGGAGAAGAGTTGCAGCACTCACCTTATCAGTTGCTTGAGGACAAGCAACATTTTGGAGGGGAGGACTGTAATATTCCCAATTAGTCCTAAGCTAATGGGAATATTCCTTTTGTTTTATTTTTCTGTTTCATGAATAAAAATGTAAATGAGGATCATAAAACTCCTAAATAGTAAATAAATCAATGCCAAATGTGAAAAGGGCTATATCTTGGCTATGATGTTAAGCACCCTTAGGTGTGAAAGGGGCTAGATGTTTTGACTGGGTCAACCATGACCAGATCTACAATGTTGTCTTGGAGGAGTGGCCATCAATGAGGCACAACACAGTTTTAGATGGATATGGCTTGTGTGAAAGAAGTTATTTCATTGAAGGTGGTTTAGGGTTTACAAGCTCTTAACTTATAAAAGGAAGAGGATGGCAACATGAAAAATTTGTTGAATGATATTTGATTTCTGAAGTATTGTCTATTTAGACATACAAGCTTTCTTTGGTTTTTTAGCCTAGATTTCAAATGTTGTTTAGCATTGGGTGTTCTTGATCGGGAATCCCACCTCTTTCCTTGAGAGGCCTCTTGGAAGAGTATTGTATTGCATAGTCCACTATCTAGCTTGAGGCCAAGCTTCTTCTTCCAACTACAAAAAAAATCCTGTTGAGGGTTTGGTTGTCTTTGAAAGCTGTAGCAAGTGGAGGCTAAATCTACTCAGATCTGGACCATTCTAGTGCTCCTTTTCAGTGGGGAAGGCTTCTATCCCATTGGAAAGAGAGTATTTGATCATTGGAGCATCAATTTCAGATCTTGGCATGTGGCCGATCATGTTCTAAACCCTAGAGCATAGTTATACTTCCAAATCTGTGTTTTTACTATAGGTGTTGTTGCAGGGTCTTTTGGCTTACCATCTGGAGAGTTGGTTTTCAAGTGTTGGGGATCTGCCCTTTACTTTGGAGATCCATTGGAGGGATCATTCTATTGTTTCATATCAAATCAGATCCATTTCCAAATCTTAATATTTCTGCAAATCTGTTGTCTTAAAACTCAGATCTACAAGTTGTACATAGAGTAATGCTAAAAACCCCAAGGGGACTCTGAAGAAGAGCCTATTTAGTGTATGGATCTATTGCAAATTTGATTTTTCATGCACTAATTTTCTCTAGATCTCAAGTGTAATCTTCAGTTGTTGTATGCTCAATAAAATAACGTTGTCAAGCCTTTTTCAGTCTGTACATGTGATTGCAGCACCTCTTTTTGAGGATTTTCTTCTTTTGGAGACTTATATTTCATATTTTACATCTTATGGGCCTCATTGTACATCTGATTTGTTGTTGTAAATGTTAAATAAGAGTCTCCATATTTTCCTCCTACTCTTACTTTGATGATCTACGTTATTTTTCCTGCATATCTTTCATCTATTGCTGCATTCCCCACTTTGGGATATTACAATTGTATTAAAATTTCTACATTGTATCGGAGCAAAGAAGATTGCAATATTGAAGCAGTAGCTGAGTTTGTTGGTGGAAACAATTTGAATTTTTCTACAAGAATTTCTTGGTACGACAGTTGAGTAAACATCGAAATAGCTTTCAATGGTTTGCGGTTAGAGTATGCACTCGAGGGCATCTTGAACTACATTGCATGGAAGGATAGGATGGAGGCAGTTCTTGAACATAATGGCATGAAGGAATTCATCGATAATGATGTTCTTAAGCCCACTTCGACAGATGTTGCATTACTTGATGCCTGGCAAAAGAAAGTAGCGAAGACAAGAAGGATTATTTTGGAAGGTGTGCGAGACCATATTGTCTCAAGCCTTCATGGGAAAGCCACTCCATTTTCAATGTGGAAGGCTTTGACGGATATTTTCCAAAGAATCAGCGACCATAGGAAGTTGGCGCTGAAGGATAAACTCAGAAAGGTCAAGATGGAGAAGGGAGACAATATTCCTAAGTATATCACAAAGTTTGTCCAATTTCGAGATGAACTGGGGAGTGTGGGAATCATGGTTGCTGATGATGATTTGGTGAGTTTGGCTCTTTTGGGACCTCCTAAGAGTTGGCACAGTTATCAAGACTTTTTCAACAGACGGGAAAAACTGTCGGATTGGGAACGATTGTGGTCGGATCTAGTGCAGGAGGAGTTCAGGCGGAACACCAGAGATGGTTCTTCATTAAAGCATGATGATGAAGAGGATTTTCCTTTGGCTGCCAATGAAAGGAAAGGGAAGGGGAATAAATCCCATTCAAAATCTGAGGCTAAAGGAAAGAAGTTAGATTTGTCCAAGGTGAAGTGTTTTCATTGTCATGAACATGGGCATCTCACCACTAACTGCCCACAGAAAAAGAAAAACAAGAAGGCCGTTGGAGTTGCAGCTGGTGAGGCCCTTGCCCTGCAATTTGAACTTGATTTCTCTTTCATTGCATGCTTGGTTTTAAGCACAATGGTATTGGTGTGGTATCTTGATAGTGGTGCTTCCTTCCACATGATAGGAGATAAGGAGCTTTTCAGTGACTTGGAGGAGAAAGATCTCTAAATGCATATAGAGATGGGAGACGATGGATGATACAGTGTGACTACCATTGGTACCATTACCTTTGAGAGGGATTCAGGTAAACCATTTCATTTGAAAGATGTTATGCATGTTCTATGTCTGAAGAAAAACTTGGTCTCAGGCGCGATGTTGGAGGACAGAATCTATGACGTTGTTTTCAGCAATGGAAAAGTTTTCCTATGACATAAAACAACGGGTCAAGCCAAGAGGATAGGGATTCGAGTAAAGAATCTCTACACGATAGAGATAGAAGGTTGTGCTACCATGATGGGAAAGGCAGAAAAAGTGGTGAGTCGGGATGAGGGCGAATTATGGCACAGGTGATTGGGCCATCTTCACCATGGTGCCCTGAAAAGTTTGCAGCAGGTTTCTACTAGACTTCCCAAGGGTACACTTGCATAGTTAGATCAGTGCAAGGGATGTACTATGGGTAAGTTTTTGGATACCACCTTTCATGAAAAGGATAATCGTGCTTTGGTGATCCTGGAGAGAGTTCACACAGACGTGTGTGGGCCATTCTTGGTTGCTTCAACAGAAAAACACAAGTGTTATGTTATTTTTGTTGATGACTATTCTTGTAGATGTTGGATTTTCTTCATACAGAAGAAGGATCAAACATTCTCAAAGTTTTGTGAGTTTAAAGAATTGGTCAAGAAAGATTCAGGGAAGAAAGTGAAGGCTCTGTAGAGCGATAATGGTGGTGAATATATCTCGAACGAAGTCAAAGACTTCTGTAGCAAAGAAGGAATTCAGAGAAAACTCATAGCACCTCATAACCCACATCAAAATAGTGTTGCGCAGAGGAATAATGGAACGATCGTGGGTGTAGCACGAGCTATGCTGCATGATCAAGTCATACCAATGCATTTTATGGGCGGAAGCATGCAACACTGTGGTTTATGTGCAAAATTATTGTCCTCATAGAGTACTTGGCATGAGTACACCTGAAGAAGCTTTTACTAGTAAGAAAATGGATGTTTCTCACTTTACTATTTTTGGCTCATCTGTTTATGTGCATGTGACCAAGAATGCCAGGAAGAAGCTAAACCGACTACTGAAGTTGGGATATTTGTGGGGTACACAGAAACACCCCATAATTATCATGTGTATTTTCCAAACAGTCGAATGACTGTGATGCGACGGGAAATAAAATTCAATGAGGAGAAAGCGATAAAGTTGTCGCCTGAGAGGGAGCTAGACTTACATGAAGAGGAGGAACTTTTGGTTCCCAAAGATGAGTCTCTAGATGTGGATCAGCCACAGGAGGAGGTTCACGGAGTGGAGGAGTCCACTCAAGAAGAGCCAAACATCAAAACACTCAGAAGGCGTACCACAGAAGCCGAGAGGTTGAAGCTTGATGTGGCATAGAATGTAGGAGTCCCTACTTTACAACACAGACAGAGATAGTCTCCTGACTGATTCACTAGATACATGGCTCTCATGAGAAAATGTATTGTGACTGAGCCATCTTCCTTTCAGGAAGCAGTGCAAGAGCCCACATCGGTAGATGCAATGGTGGAGGAGTATGACTCCATTTTCAGAAACAGTGCTTGGGAAATTTTTCCAAGGTCAGTTGATAAATCAGTGGTCGGTTCAAGATGGATCTACAAGGTAAAGCAAGTTGTTTATGGGAGTGTTGAGAAATACAAGGCCATATTTGTGGCCCGGGGCTTCTCACAGATTGAGGGGATTGATTATGAAAAAACCTTTGCACCTTTCGCATGATATTCTTCCATAAGGACCATCCTTTCTCTCTCAACGCAGATGGACTGGAACATTAATCAGATGGATTTGAAGGTTGTATTCCTTAATGGGATCATTGAGGAAGAAGTGTACATTGAGCAGCCTGAAGGATTTTAGATCTTCAGCAGCGATTCACATGTGTGCAAACTCAAAAGGCTATTGTATGGGCTGAAGCAAGCACCTAGTGCTTGGTACACTCATATCGACAACTATTTCACTAGGCTTGGCTTCACCAAGAGTGATGCAGATGAAAACCTATACCAGATTGTGGTGGAGTGTAAGCTTTTAATCATTGTTCTTTATGTTGATGATTTAATACTGACTGGTGATGAGCAGTTGATATACTCATGCAAGGAGGACCTTGCAAAGGAGTTTGAGATGAAGGATATGGGCCTCCTTCATTTTTTCCTTGGATTGGAAATATGGTAGGGAAATGGTGAACTTTTTGTGTCTCAAGGCAAGTATGCAAGGGAGATACTAGGTAAGTTTCACATGGAGGAAACCCATGGATACTCCTCTTCTAGGAAACTGGAGGAAAGAGGACGCTACACCTAGAGAGGTAGTGGATGCTACTATTTATCTATAGTTGGTGGGTTCCCTCATGTATTTATTTAATATAAGACCGAAAATATGCTATGTGGTGAACCATCTTAGTCAAGCGATGGTTAAGCCTACCAAGCTCTTTTGGAAGGCAGGAAAGCATGTCTTGAGATATCTCAAGAGCACATTTGAGTATGGCTTATGGTACAGACAGAAGGATGAGGTGAAGTTGCATGGCTTCACAGATGCAGATTGGGTAGACAACCCAATGGACAGAAAGAGCACATCAGGAGGGGTTTTCAGTATCAGATCTACAGTTGTTTCTTGGTACAGCAGGAAACAAAGATCCATAGCACTCATTTCAGCGGAAGCGGAATACATGCCAGCAAGTCAAGCTGCATGTGATGCTATCTGGATGAGGAAGATCCTGGTAGGTTTGTTTGGTTCTCATTTAGAGCCTACAATGATTCATTGTGATAATCAGAGTTTTATTAAACTCTCGATTAATCCTATGTTTCATGATAGATATAAGCATATAAATATCTGGTATCATCATATCATATATTATGTGCAACGAAAGATCATGTTGCTTCAGTACATCCCTACGAAAGATCAAGATGCAGATATTCTGACGAAGGCACTCACCAGGAGAAAATTCGAATAACATAGAGGCAGGATCGGGGTGAAGGATAATCTCTTTCTTGTTGAGAGGGAGTGTTGAGATTAAACAAGATGATGATCCTAGTGAATATTAAGCACCTACACTAGGTGGGGCCTGCGGGCTATTTTTAGGTGATATGTCTATTTTTAGAATTTCGATCAAAGTCTATTTTTAGCAGTATATATGGTTGAGAAAATTATATGGATGGATGGGAATCTCTTTTTGGAATGCATGTGCGAAGACGATTCATCGATCGCATGTCTAAAAATAGAATGCATGTCGATTATTGTTATCTCTTAACAATAATTAGACAATAAATAATAATCTATTCTCTTGAAGCACTTGATTTCAGTTAACTGATGTGGCAAACCAGTTAACTGAAGGAATTTCTAGTTCAAAGGTTGGTTGGTGGGACATGCTAGTGGAATTCATTGTAACTGAGTGATACAAAGTTGTAACAGAGTTGGATGTGTAGTTATGTGATTTGTAAAGTAGTTTAACTCAGTTATGTGAGTTAAAATCAGTTGTGCTAGTTGTAACTAGTTGTAACTAATGATACAATAGTGAGAGATCAGTGAATTAAATATTAAATTAATTCACATGGAGTGATCTCACATGCAACTGGAAATTAACTACTATTAACTACATGCATGTCAGATCCAGTGGAGACCCAATTGAGAGATAGATGAAAGAGACAGTTTGACTATCAGTTGTGACTATAGTGGGTTGCACACTTGCAACCAAACACACATTGGAGATGCCAATGATGATTGTGCAGTCAAGGCAAGGCAAGATCCAATTCATTCATGGATTTTGATTAGCAGGAATTTTGCATTGGAGGCGGGCTGTCAGGAGGCAGTAAATTGGTGCATGTTTATGCCAATTTTTGTATGACAATGTGAGACGATTGTACATTGTACTAAGAGCTCTTGGAGTAGAGTTTTGTATGATATTGACTCATGATCCATGATAATACATAATATATGATAGTGGGTTTTTTAGCTTTATGCTTTCCCGGTAAAAACATATGTGTTATGTGTGATTGATCTTTCTTCATGTGTTTGCAATTGGCGATTAAATTTCTGCAAATATTTTAGTAGAAGGATTATGTATTTAACAGTGGCATATAATTTTTAGATCAGGAGAATCCAGGAAATACATAATTGTATTAAAATTTCTACATGATCGGGATAAGGCACACTTCTACCATTCAACCGTCTGAATTCTTTCCTGTCACTATCCCATTTCATCCTTTTTTGTTCGTAAAATGCGACCCACAGTTGTGTCGCTTCATAATTGTAAAGAACAAATTTATTGATTGCTTCAATTTATGCATTCATTGATGAAATCAGACCGACATTATATAGTACTTAGAGATCAAAATATACATTATATCAAAGTTCAACATGAATATTTACTTTGTGTAAATTTAAAAAATTATGAGTCGCTTACTCTTTATCAAGTGTGTTTTTCCACTCGTTTGGAGAAAATCCCCTTCTCTTTTGTCTTCATCCCTTTCATCATCCTAAATCACCGCACCTGGTCTGTTTTTGATCTACTTGATGTACTCACTGGCATAATAGAAAGACTCGTACAATACGTACCCCTCTATTATAGACCCCTCAGGTTTTTCCCTTTGTCGAACAAACCTTTCAATTTCTTCATGTACCTCTCTAAGAAGAACATCCAACGACGAGAAACCACCCCAACTAATTCAACCTCATATACTAGGTGGATTAGAAGATGAACCTGTAAGTCCATGAAACTCGTCAGCGGTTCCTTCTCAAACATACAAACAATCTCAACTATCTCTTGATGCCACCGTGGAATTCTAGAGAAATGAATCTCCTTTGACGTGATCCAACGTAAAAATGTAGATAATTTAGATATGGCACGTCCTAGGTCTTGAGGGAATTCATGTTTCACACACCCACGCACAAACAAAGGATAATGACATTGCAAAGTTATAAACATGTGAAATAATATACAAAATTAGTTATGTTTTATGATCCCCACATGGGATAAAATTTATTAATATAACAAATAATAAAATCATGCTTTTGACATTATACGTACTCTTAGAAGATTCAATTGATCATGAAATTTCAACCCCGACAAATGGTAATCCACAGTGAAGCAGCGTCGTAGTGAAGACCCGTATGAAGTTGGCACCCTCACACCCATTATAACTTCCTTTGCCAAAGAAATATCATATTTTTTTAAAATCCATGGGAAATCACCTTCTTTGAAAAACCATGAATTAGAGGGACCAGTGCCTGCCTCTTATCCCGTACTTTCTAATCGTCTTGGAAAATGTTTCTTTTTAGTTTTTGAAGTAATAAGATCTTTTCTAACAACCAATGTGTCACTTTGTTTCGATGATATGTGCCTCCATAGAGAAGATGAAACATTTTTAAATATATGCATCAAATCTAATAAGTGGGTAATCTTAAGATGCTCCCAATATGGGAGGTTATAAAAGATAGATTTCCTTTTCATCCTAATGGGAAATTTCTCAACATAGGTGTCGAATAATTCTGGATCATCAAACATAGGCTCCCCATTTGAATCAAACATTTCTATGAACTCCTTCTCCTTCTCTCTCTCATATGCTCTAAGCCATTCAGTTGGTGTCATTATTGGAGGCCTTTGGGTTCTCTCTCGTTTACCATTGAAAGTGGATGTTTCTCTTCTGTAAGGGTGTTATTTTGGGAGGAATACCATGGATCAATCATACACTGGCTTTCGTAGGTCCTTGGACCATCTAGCTTTCAGAGAAGGTCCACAACATTTACATCCAAAATACCCTTTTGTTACAAGACCTGCGATATTATTGTATACAATTAATATGCATGGCACGTTAAAGAATATCATGAAGATCATAACAAATACAACGAATTAAATAACTAATATGTGAAATAATATTGTTACGTATATAAACAAATCAATATATTAAACATGTAATTTACCAGAGCAAACTCCTAAGCTTGGATAATCATGTGTCATGTAAGCACATATGCCATACAATGTAAAACTCCTCTCAGCTGCAATGGGTATTGATACATCATATACATTTATCCCATCCCATAATTCCTTCAATTCATCTACCAGTGGTTGTAAGTAGACATCCATATTCTTCACTTGTATTCTACCAGGGACTATGAGAGCCAACATAATATTTTCATTCTTGATGGACAACCATGGGGGGATATTGTTATTGATCACTACTACATGCAAAACAGAATATATGGTGTTCTAGAGGGAATATGGGTTGACACCATCCATGGCTATGCTGAGTTTTAGACTTCATACTTCATCCTTGAATTTTTTTGGCCATGTATCCTCTATATGCTTCATGGCTATTGAATCAGTTGGGATTCGCATAACTCCCAACCCACTTCTATGTGAGGCATGACATCCCTGCAACATATCTAATTATTTGCAATGAAATAGCCTTTGAATCCTTGGGATTATAGACATGTGCCTCAATATCTTAAAAGGAGGACCAGTACGTGATTTACCCTTCTTTTTTTATTTATCGTACCTGTCATGCCCACATTTTGGACCTATCTCTTTGTCTGCATATTCTCCTCTATATAGAATACAATCATTTGGACATGCATGATATGATATGTACTCAACAGCCAACATTTTCAACAATTTCTTTGCCTCTTCGCAGCTACCGGCCAAGAAATTATCACTCAGAAGAACCTTATCTTTGAATAAACTATAGTTGGTGGTCATAGAAAAATATATTAATAAATGTGCATTAATTCCTATATAATTATTAACGTTCATAAAATTTACCATTTGTAATGTTCATTGTACTGTACTAGTTATATTTCTCAAATTTATATAAGGGAGGACTTTATGGTAACTTACCTCAAAATTTCCAAGAAACATGCATTCGAAAAGCCAAAATTTGCTTTCAATTTGTATAGTAACATTGTTGTCCCCAATTGGGTATAATTTGACTGACCGCCAGGTCCAAAGAGAAGGGTAGTGGAAGCAAATTTAAGGCTTTCAAAAAAGGTGTCAGCGATATGAGCATCATCCCTAGCTGATCATCGTTTTGGAATGCATCTAACAAGATTGTCTCCGTGGCAGTCATATCTCGTAAGTAATCATCCATACCAACCTTTATTTGTGTAATATTCCCAAATGGGAAAAGAAGGAATATAGTGAAAATTTTTGGAACAATAATGCAAATCATCATATAAAAACAAGAGGCCAATATGGAGACCTTTCATATGTTATAATAGCAGCAAAATATGCATAAATAATTGGCCATAAGATAGACAATAAGAAAGTACAAGCCTCCAATGGACAAAATCCCTCCAAAATGAGCTGTTGCTATTATATATAAAGCTGGAAGACCCTTACAACATTGTTTTATTAGCTCTGCTACAGAAAATTATTATACATCAGATCTAGGGCTAATATGTGCCTCAAAATATAGATCTATTACAGATCTGAGCACTATACAACCTCCTTTGAAGAACCCCTTAAGGTTTTTCAGCAAAACACCAAGTACAAGATGTAGATCTAAGCTCTAAGGCTAATGATCTACTACAAAATACAGATATGGAAATTGTGTCTGATCTGATATGATCAATACAATAGCCTCCTCTAATAGATCCTCTAAGTGAAAGTCAAATCCCCTCCACTAGAAAATCAACTCTCCAAATGGTGTGTCAAACCACCTTGCAACTCCTCCTACAAAAATAACACAGATATGGAAGTAAAATGCGCTGTAGGGATAAATAAACAGTTGGCCTGATGCCAAGATCTAAAAATTAGCACAAAGGCCTTCAATATTGTCCTCCTAATGGAAAGGAAGACTCCTCCACTGAAAATGAGCAATGAAATGGCCTAGACCTAAAGATCTAGTCTCCACTTGCTGCAACCTGAAAAACAACCAAACCCTCAATAGGATCTGCGCTGTAAATGAAAGATGAAGCTTGGCCTTAAGCATGATAGTGGAAAATTTAGTAGAAGACTCCTCCAAGAGCTTCTCAATGGAAGAGGTAGAATTCCCAATCAGGAACACCCTGTGCTAAACAACACTCTATCTCAGCTAAAAGATAAGAGAAAGATATATGTCTAAACAAACCATATATTCAGAAATATCAAATACCCAAAGCTAATGAATATGGATTCCATCCTCTTCCTTAAATAAGATATGAGCTTTCAAACCCAAAGCCCCATCTAATAATAGCACTACTTCCATACAAAGCATCTCCATCTAAAACTGTGTTGTCTTTCATTGAAGACCACTCCTCCAAGACAACGTTGTTGATTTCATCAAGGTTGACCTAGTCAAAGTGATCCAGCCCCTTTTCACACCAAAAGGTGCTTAATTAAGCTGCCAAGATCTATCTATTTCACATTGGAATTGATTTATTTCATTATTATGAGAATTATGGACCTCCATTTTCCTCTTATTCATTAAACAAATCAGCAAAACAAAATTTAATATTCCAACTAGCTCATGGCTAATTAGGAATATTACAGTCCTCCCTTCCCAAATGTTGCTTGTCCTCAAGCAACTAACAAGGTGAGTGCTGCAACTCTTCTCCTCCTCCATTGGTGACACCAACATGTGATAAGATTCCATCATAAGCTAAGTGTTCACCAATCCATCCCTCCATGAATTTCTCCTCCAAAGTTCTCATGAGATGTAAATAATCCATCCTACAAGGAGACAATAGTTCAAATGAAACAAACATGGTTTGCCAAATGTTCTCCCTGAAACATGTAGCATAATGAACATGGAGAATCTCTCTCCCACAGGGCACATACATTCCTCACATCCTCCCTCCAAACATTCCCATAAAAAGTATAAGTACATCATCAATGTATGGGATCAAAATTAAGTACATACAAATAGAAATTTGTGCAAATGGAGGTGGGTCATAGTCCCACATTTGGAACCAGCGCAATATATCTCCTGACTGCATCAGATAATGATTTGGTAAGTGGTTTCCCCACCACTTTCTTGCTGCCCAAGTCATCTCACCATGGCTGAAAGTGTGAGATATGTTTGGTGCTTTTGGAATGCACCCACAATGATATAAAATCTCCCTATGACCTTCAAGGGAGTGGCCATGTTCAGAAATTTTTATGGCCCAAAGTTGGCCATGAATTTTATATAGAATAATGCTCCTCCTTGGAGCTATGGCTTGCATATACATGGTAAAGGAATGCAAATATTCATGAAATAAAACATTATGTACATAAGCATATTCTTCACCAAGGTTTCTCCTCATACAAATGGAGTGGTGCATAGATATATCCCGTCTCATTCCAAAAGAGGAAATAGGTGGCTGAAATAACTCCTTCCTTGATTCATGTCTCTCTTCCAACTCCACATGGTTCATGCATATTTGAAAATTTTGATATAGTTCCTCTTCAAAGCCTTCCCAAGCGTAGCTTTCCATGATAGTGTTGTAGGTCTTCATGGAATAAGTATAGCTGAAAAAGAACTCATCATAAACTCTTTATAGAAACTTCTCCTTGAGATTGGAGGCTCTAGATAAGAATATCCTACCATGATAATAGATGCTCCTTCTTGGACTAAATAGCCCTCTTCATGTAGTTGGTCATCAAGTATCATGCATGTGAAAATATCCTTGGAATAATCCACCAACAATTGGGATTTCCAATATGGATCAATCTTCCATAGTGACAGCACTAATGATCTATCACAAATAATTTATGTCATATGGATATTCTTCTCCTCGACATCTCTCATGTCAAAGGTACATGTCGGAAGTTTGATATCCCCTCCCTGCTGCTCTTCCTGCCTATGCACATTCTCAAGTGAATATTGAAGCTTTTGGAAGTTAGTCTCCCATGGGAGGTTATCATCTATGCAATACTTCCTAGGTTTAGCCAAAGAATGCATGTGTGGCCATCATATTCTATCATGTATGGAGTATTTATCTCCAAGTTAGATAATCTTCTGAGTCTCCATAGCCAAGGAATGGTCTCCTTGCCCCATGATGGTGTCATCCTCCAATATTGCATCATTTACTCTCAGCGCAATATGAGATGAGAGAGTGGGTAATGGTGATAGTGAAAGAATAACTCCCTCATCCTTGAGCCTACCCAAGACTCTCAGTGTTGTATATTGGTCTTCTAATGCTCCCATCCTTCCTGGATCTATGAATGGAGCATCAAGATGTGAGACATATTTCACCAAATCTGGATCATGTAGTCTCCCAAGTGGTTTTCCACAAGATAGTGATGTCTCATGGACCATTCTCATGTGCATGATAGATGGGATCATCATATCCCTGATTCCACTGCGCAAATTCAACTCTGTTTCATGTGTTGAAGTTTTATTAAAGTTAGGTACCACTCTTAATGATGCAAGAGTCCCTATAGTTGGAGAAATTGCTTCGTCCTCACCCTCCGTTTGTGGTGGATCATGTCCTACTAATCCATCACTGTGACCCGTTTCTTGTTCTTGTTCTTCTTCATCCTCATCATCTAAGAAGACCTCTATGTAGTGTGCCTTTCCTGTGGCACATCTATGTCCGGGTGCCCAAGCTTCTTGGCATATGAAGCAAAGCTTATCCTCCTCAAATATTTCTGAACATCATCATCAAGAGGTTTTTTATATTGACTCTCCTTTGAAGGAGGAGTCTTCTCTTCTTTCCCTTTGATGGAAAAGAGGGCTTATGCTGAAATGTTGCATTTGCTTTTGGCAAGGCATCTTAAAGGTCTCTATCCCTTTCAATGGCATCTTGTAGGGTAGTGGGCTTGGTAGACTTAACCAACCCATGAATAGGTTCATCTAACCCATCAATGAACATATACACCCTTCTTGCTACAGATAAATTAGGAACCATAACAGAAAGTCTTAAAAATTCAAAAATTTAAGTTTTTGGATTACCTGATTGTTTCAGTTTTGCAAGCCCCATGAATGGTGCTTCAAGATCTCTTTTATCAAATCTTTCCACCAGCCTTCTAGTGAACTCTGAATATGCACTCACATTGGCATGACCCAATGTAGACAAGCCATGGAAACACCAATCATGTGCTTCACCCTCAAGGTGTAACACTGCAATATTAATGGCCTCAATTTATGGAACCTTGTTCAAATATAAGTAGATGTCAAGTTTCTCTACCCATGATTTGGCAGTGCACTTGGATGACCCATCAAATTTGGGTAAGAAAAATATGCCCATAGTGTGGTGTCAATCATGATTTTGAATGAATCCACCACTTCTATTATGATGCCTTGGTATTCTATTGTCCTTGATTTGAAAATACTCCTGAAAACTCAAGTGGTCCTTGAATCTCTGAGTTTGAGATTCATACTCCATAAAATCGTCTTCAAGGGATTCTTTCTCTTGAAACCCTTCATTTCCCATAGCCAAGAATGTAACCATTGTAGAGCGTTTGGAAACCAATAGTTTCTGCACTGGTTGATCATTCTAGTGATGATACATGCAAAAGCCTTCACCATGATGAAATCCTTTAGTGGATTCCTTGAATCTATCCATTCTCATCTCCTTGATCTCTCTAGAAATGTCTTGCATGGCTCTAATAAGGATCTTAGGGAACTCCTTCTCTTCATATTCACCTCCAAATAAAGGGGTTTTACCCTTGTCTTCTTTGTGATATGTATAATCAAACTTCTGGTGTCTTCTTTGATACCTCTTCTCTCTATCAGTAAGAGGATCTCCTTCTTCAAATGACATATTGGCTTTTCAAGATGCACAGGTTGTGCCAATATTATGCTCTGATACCACTGTAATATTCCCAAATGGGGAAAGAAGGAATATAGTGCAAAATGCTGGAACAATAATGCAAATCATCATATAAAAACAAGAGGCCAATATAGAGACCTTTCATATGTTATAACAGCAGCAAAATATGCATAAATAATGGGCCATAAGATAGACAATAAGAAAGTACAAGCCTCCAATGGACAAAATCCCTCCAAAATGAGGTGCTGCTACTATATATAAAGTTGGAAGACCCTTACAGTGTTGTTTTATTAGCTCTCCTACAGAAAATTATTATACATAAGATCTAGGGCTGATATGTGCCTCAAAATATAGATCTATTATAGATCTGAGCACTATAAAACCTCCTTTGAAGAAACCCTTAAGGGTTTTCATCAAAACACCAAGTGCAAGATGTAGATCTAAGCTCTAAGGCTGTAGATCTACTGAAAAATACAGATCTGGAAAGTGTGGCTGATCTGATATGATCAATACAATAGCCTCCTCTAATAGATCCTCCAAGTGAAAGGCAGATCCCTTTCACTATAAAATCAACTCTCCAAATGGTGTGCCAAACCACCCTGCAACTCCTCCTACAGAAATAACGAAAATCTGGAATTAAATTACGTTGTAGGGATAAATAAATAGTTGGCCTGATGCCAAGATCTGAAAATAAGAACAAAGGCCTTCAATATTGTCCTCCCAATGGAAAGGAAGCCTCCTCCACTGAAATGAGCAATTAAATGGCCTAGATATAGAGATCTAGTCTCCACTTGTTGCAACCTGCAAAACAACCAAACCCTCAACAAGATCTGCACTGTAAATGAAAGATGAAGCTTGGCCTTAAGCCTGATAGTGGAAAATGTAGTAAAATACTCCTCCAAGAGCTTCTGAATGGAAGAGGTGGGATTCTCGATCAGGAACAACCTATGCTAAACAGTGCCCTATCTCAGCTAAGCAACAAGAGAAAGATATATGTCTAAAAATACCATATATTTAGAAAAATAAAATACCCAAACCTAATGAATATGGCTACCATCCTCTTCATTAAATAAGATATGAGATTGAAAACCCTAATCCCCATCCAATAATAGCACTACTTCCACTCAAAGCATCCCCATCTAAAACTTTGTTGTCTTTCATTGATGACCACTCCTCCATGACAGCGTTGTTGATTTGGTCAAGGTTGACCCAGTCAAAGTGATCTAGCCCCTTTTCACACCAAAGGGTGCTTAATTAAGCTGTTAAGATCTATCTCTTTCACATTGGAATTGATTTATTTCATTATTAGGAGAATTATGGACCTCCATTGTCCTCTTATTCATTAAACAAATCAACAAAAAAAAAATTAATATTCCAACTAGCTCATGGCTAATTGGGAATATTAAAATTTGATTGCCTCCATTTCCATCTTGTGAAGAACTACTATTGCTGTAGTCATTCCTAATTGGTGAATCTAGACATAACGGGAATTGAATCAGTGGTTGATTCAACCATTATTGGTATCGTTCCTCTCTGATTTTTTCTCGTAATTCAGTCTTCTCTCGATTTGACATTGTCGTGGGGTGAAACAAAAGATGGTAGGTAGGTCGTTCATAATCACTAGAATCCTAATAATTAAAAAAAAATATTTGAACATGATTAGTACAAAATATATGATATCAATTAGTAACCACGTTGACAATATTGCATGATTATAAATTGGTTTGACGTTGAAATAATTACATTAATCAATATACCAAACAATTATAATTATTACCATCATTGTCCCAGGATTGTGGCTAGAAGATGCAATATTGTTACAATTGGCAGGGTGAAGTGACTGTCCATTTTCATCTACCAAATGCGCCTTGCGGTATGCTTCTCCTGATAAGAGCTTCCAGTGTTTTGGGCCTGACGTTTGAATATTTTTTGCATTTGAACTCGATTCTCAATCTGCATGAACCTACAAATTTGTATACATTATGAATTTAATAAGGTTGTGCATCATTGACAAGGATAAAAAACATAAATTTAATTAGATAATGAAAATATAAATAAAATCTAAATTACATATTACATCTCGAGATGGATAGGGAGACCTCCACGATGGACTTTGAGAAATATTATGGAACGAAATGATTTAAATAATTGTCCATTTGATATAATTATGAGGAAGCCCCTACATTAGAGCAAAATCAACAATAAATTTTGGTGCACACACCTAAAAGTAATTTCGGTGCCTTAAAAATGGACTTCTTGATATCGGTACTAATGTACATATCACCGCACCAGTGTGTTTTCGTTACAGCACACCGGTGCCATGATATAAACGGACGCACTAGTGCGGTGCTATTAAGTGACGCACCAGCGACGAATAACCACAAATAAAAAAAACGCAACTCTATTTTCTTTAAGTGAAAAGAGGTAATTGAAAAATGCGCTTGCATAAGATTCAAAAATCTAATTTGATAGAACAATTCTTTAAATACTAAACACTTTTCATTATTTCACTATTTTTGCAAAAAATTTCAGCCAGAGATTTGCAGGAGACATACCTGGAGCAACAGAGCACGAAATCATTGTGAAACCGCAAAATACGTTCAAACAAAATTATTCAGGCAATCAAAATTCCAAACCTCTAGTGATTCAAACCCTGTAGCATATAATTTCAAACGATATCGTGATTAAATTTTATTGTTTTTTTTACTTTTTTCTGCAGTTTTTTTATGTAGTAAGAAAAAAATTTCAATTTCATTTTCATTTTCAGAAGAAAAATAAATAAATAAAAATCAATTCTTACCCTAAACCCTACATTATTTTTGTTTCTACCCTTTCTTCTCCCCGTTTCTGTGATTTCAGAATTAGGGCTTTTAATTTTAGATTTATAACGTTTTTGTATTGCTATATATAGGCCTAAGACATCCAACCCATGAGACAACTTGCATAGTAGGATCCCAATCCATGTCGGCCCTTGCATGAATTTTTGAAAAATATTTTTTTTTTTATTGGTGTGCCCTACGTAACCTAGCGCACCAGTGCGCTGTATTATCCTAGCGTACTGCGAAAGTACTTCCATAAAAAATTTAAAAGAATTTTTTTTTTAATCAGTGCGCCATATGTAAAATAGGGCACCGATGTGCTATTTCATTATGGCGCACCGCAAACGTGTTTTTTTGCAAAAAAATGTTTTATTGTGTTAATCGGTGCACCATGTAACATATAATTCACTGCACCGGGTATCCTAGTTGACATAGAGCACCGTATGGTGGTCCCTTGTTTGCGCGGGGCATTTATGCTACAAAAAATAACAGTGGACGATTTTTATAATTTTCTCTTGTGTTAATTGGTGTGGTGGTTAACATGTAATGCACCGGTGCTTGTTGTTGACATAGAGCACTGTATGGTCTATTATACTGTTTGTGTGGTGCATTTATAAGACACCCACGCACCAACATCAGTGCGTACACCATGAATGGCGCACTAGTTTCTTGAGATTTTTTTCCTCCTCCTGAAAAGTTGATAATTTATTTATAAAATATATTAATAAGTGATATGGTACAGGTTTCATATTGATAAAGAAATGGCTGACAAGAGATCAAGTAACAAAAATATTGATAACACCTCAAGAAAAGTAAAAAAAGTAATTTCTTTGTAAATTATTTTTATTTTTGAACTATATGTAAGTTTAACTAATATGTATTGTTTATTTTGTATCATGCAAAGCCACAAAATGATGAAGCTCGATAAGATTATTTCTGATCTAGGACCAGAAGAGCATAAAAGCTTGATGGAAAAATTGCAAAAGGATGAATCAGGTGAATGAAAACAATATTATCGATCCAATATGAGTTTCTTTTTTTTATTTTCATTAATAATATACTTAAAATTATTAGATAACATGTGTCAAATAATATATTAATTCACATATGTTTAATGTTCTACATGGACCAACAACTCAGAAAAGGAATGTTGTTCTAAGAAAAGAAAAAAAATAGAACATGAAAATGAAAATGAATTTCTCCTTAGCTCATTTGGAGTGGTTCTGGAGTTTAACGAAAGGGGGGAAAAATTTTACAAAAGTTTGAGGGATCTAGTGAAACGAATGTATAGACATTCTTCTTAATTACAATAAAAAAATCAATCCAATTATTCCAAGAACCAAATTTTATCTAAACTACAGGAAAAGTTTCCAGATGATTGGTCAATGAGACATGTCAGACTTTTAATAACAAAAACGTACAACAAAAAAAAAGGAATGAAAAAGTAATATTCCTTTAAATGTTTGTCTAGAATTATTTATAAGTATCACTTTTTTTACACTTACTTTTCATATATCAACATAAAAATTAAATAGTTTATTGTCATGTTACATTTTTAGAAAGATCATGAAAATCTCAAAAGATGAACGAGCTGATATCAGAAATATGCCAGTAGGAATGTCCAAAAATGTGTACAAAGAGATGGTCAAAGAAATGGACAAAATTGCATCGCGGGAGGAGCCATCTCAACAAAAACGTGCTTCAAATGTAATATGTAATCATTGAATTTTTTTATCATTAGGTAAAATAAATAAACAATTTAGCATTAAATATTAATTTTCAAGTATTTTCCTGTAGAAAATAAAAGAAAATGGAACCCATTCAGCACATAAAACAGGACAACAAGGAAGAAAAGGGTTGATATCTAAGTTTGTGAGTAATTGTTACTTCTTTATAACAACTTAACTAGATTTCATTTTTGTATTTTTTAAGTTGTTTACAAAAATCATCATTGAATGTCTTCAAACAGGTGCTAACACACAAAGAAGAACCATCAAACGAATTGATTGAAATTGGGTTAAATATGGGTTGTGAGTATATGTTGGCATATCAGAAATTAATTGTGGAATTTGTAAGCATCTATCGATCTTGTTTTACTTAGCTCCGTCTATAATTAATAGAACAAAAAAATCGTTTATATTAAATATATGATTTGTTATGGAGTATAAAACTTACAGGAAACAAAGTATTGAATTGTGCCAACAAATGAAATATTGAAAGATGGCATACTACGTGGTTTTGAAAGAATGTGTATAGTTCATGAGTCAATTATTACTATGGTACAAATTTATTTTCGATCTACATTGATGTATATTATTTAATATTGCAATTTTCATTATTCTCACCAATGTATGTACACTCATTACAGTTTATTTTATGTTTGTAGATGGAAGGTGAAGAAGATCAAGAAAACAATCAACACCGTGAACAAAACATTCTTGAAAATAACCTAAGTCATGTAAGTCGCTCTAGCAGTGACAACAGTTCAAGCGAAGAATGATGATCACTATGTTTGGATATCAAAGCAAGGCATTGTATTTTATGAAATATTTGTCTGTGAAATCAGACATTTTGTTTAAGTAATGGACATAGTGTTCCAATTCAAAGACAAATGGATACCAATAACTGTCCCATTTTGTATGAAAAAGACTGTCATATATATATATATATATATGTGTGTGTGTGTGTTTTAATTTATTCTATTGTGTTCTCCATTTTCGTTGTGAAATGTAACACCACTGATTAGATTTATGGATGATTAAATATTGTAATGAAGAGATGTGAAATTTGATGATATGATATAACAAATTAATCCAAACATCACATTCAAATGCACTAATAAAAATTTAATTCATATGAATACTGTTAAAAGATATGTGTCGTCTTTTCATGAATAATGAATTTTAAAAATCACTATAATTATGATATGATATAACAAATTAATCCAAACATCACATTCAAATGCATTAATAAAAATTTAATTAATATGATTACTGTTATAAGATGTGTTGACTTTTGATGAATAATGAATTTTTTAAAATCACAATAATTTCACTGTCACAGGTCAATGTTTCTAAAAAATACAAATGAACACTGGTGTGTGTCAGTTACCGTACACTGGTGCGTTTGTGAGATACTACGCCCTGAGGCATTTATGTGAGTCTACACACCAGGGAATTTGTATGACCTATGGGCACCGCACAAATACCAATACAAATTACAACAAATAGTGCATTTTTCAGATACTGGGCACTGGTGCATTTCTATAACTCGACCTACCGGTGCGTTTAGATGACCTATGGGCACCACACAAATCCCAAGACCACTTAGAATGGCCCCATGCATTATATCACCAACACTGCGCCCTGGTGCATTTTTATACCTTAACAGCCTGGTGCATGAAACTTCGACCACCCTAGGCCACCTTCTAGATGATACACACCTGTGCGTTGACACCTTCGTATTGCACCGATGAAAAAAACATCCGTAATAACCTCCGGTCGCCCAGTTTTTTCAGTTGTGTTGAAATTTATTTAAAAGCTCTGCCAAAACCTTCATAACCATAAATGAATGTTGTACCAAATGTTTTTTTGACAATTTTGGCCAATTTTATAACACTGAAAACCTCCTTTATAATCTCTGCTAGAGGGTATTTTCCTTGTAGTGAAGGCATTGATACACAAACACAATATTTGTAACACAGAAAATGTACATGTAAAGATTGAACAATCATAGAATATACATAATAGGTGAGCCTTTTTATTATATGGAGGTGGATAAACCAGTACAAAAGTGCTCAAAATATGAGACACTCGAGCCAAAGGGATGGCCTAGAATGATCCTGAAATGATCCCATAAGAGGGACTGCGTAACTGCTGAAATGATGGAAGGGAAACTGCATTGTCCCTGCTAGAAAATGGCAAGGTAGCAACTAACAAAAGATATAAAGTCAAATCTAGGCAGTTTGGGAGCTCCAATGATGTTGAAACTTTAGATCCGAGCTCTATGATGGATACCCAAGATAACCCATAAAGGATTTCTCAGATCTATCAATATAATAAAATCACCCTCTTAGGGCTTACACTATGTAGTTTATAGGTATGCATATCTGTTGCATGAACTGAAGATATGATAGCGGAAATGATGTGCAGTTAGCTCTATGCAAGAAGGGTTGATAACTTCATTAGATCCTTGGGCTAAAAGCTCAAGATCTAGCTCCTCCAATCTTCTCCACTGAAAATAGTTGTTGAATGATCAACATCTTCAGAAAACTGCGCTGTAAGAGAGGGAGGCTCAATAGCCTACTGCTAGATATGTCAATACAACTCCAGAATGATCGAAACAATGGATACAATGTAAGGAGATGATCCCTCATAGGATTTCCAGCTGAAATGCTGAAAACTTCCTTCCTCCAATAGATATACAAGACTAAACTGCGCAATCCTTGAAGGGACTGCTGCTGCTTGGAGGTAAAACTCAATGGCCTGAATGTTGGATATATATATATATGTTTCTCCTAGAAGACTGAATGTGAATAAAAAAGCGGAAGGATGAATCCTCCACTGGTTTCCTAGATGAAATGTTGGAAACAACCTCTTGAAGATGGCACCAATGCCTGATAAGGAATAAGCCCAATAGAAAACCTTCCCATAGTAGGCACTCAAAATCCCCCATGGGTAATGGTGGGATTTCCGCTCGGAAACACCCTGTGCTAAACAACACTGTAGACTTAGCTAAATAGCAAAATCATGCATAGAAATTTCATAAGACAAATCCAGATCTAAACATATCAAAGAATAATCTAAGTATCCAAATCTGCCTTCTATTGTGCCTTCACCTTCATTATATAGATTATGAGCCTCACATAGCCTAGGCCCATCTCATAACTTTTTTGTATGTGTGGACATAAGTCTCCATGATTGATTGTGGTGTCTCTCCATGTCCTCCATAATGTCTACATGTGATGATCAACCTCTCCATCATGTGTGCATTAAATGCACTACTTCCTCCATCATGTGTGCATTAAATGCACCCTCCTCCACTAACTTATCATAATTTATTTATGATCTTACATTGAATGCATTATGATCTTAGTTGACCTCTTCAAATATCCTCATGATTTTACATTTAAGATCCATGATCTTATTTTACTGTTTCATCCTCCATGGTCTATCTCATAAATGAGACATGATCTCCACTCCTTTATCATTAATGGAGCTGCTCTACTACTCCATGATTTAGATCTAGATCTAAAATATCCATATACACACATCAAAAGTGGATTGTATTCATATTTGAGGATTATGGGTCCCTCCACCCTTTTATATAATTAATTAAGTTTATTAAGAACTCTAATATTCCAATAAACATGTGAAAATTTTGGAATATTACATTATACCTTTTGAAGAATTATTTGATCAAGATGACGTGGCAAGAAAACCTACTTTGGTCCCCATATAAAAAGGCGTTGAAGATGTTAATATTGGAACAGTGGATCAACCAAAGTTCATCAAGATTTCAAAGTCTTTGTCTGCACAGGTAAAGAATAGATATGTTGATTTGTTTACTGAGTTTTCTGACATGTTTTCTTGAAATTACTCAGATAAAAAGGTGTATGATAAAGATGTCATTCAACATACCATCCTGATAAAGCCAGATCAAAATCCTTTTAGGCAGAAGCTCAGGAGAATGAACCCAAATTTTTTGTCGTCCATTGAGAAGGAAGTAAACAAGCTCTATAAGGCAGGTATTATTATTCCAATCAGATTTTCTGATTGGATGTCCAATTTGGTTCGAGTGCGAAAGAAAACCATTGAAATCTGACTATGTATAGATTTCATAAATCTAAACAAAGTGTCGTTGAAAGATAATTACCCGCTACCCAAAATGGACCACATACATCAGCGAGTTGTAGGAGCCACCAGGATGTCATTGCTGGATGGTTACTTAGGGTACAATCAGATCCTTGTGCATGAGGATGATCAAGATAAGACAACATTCACCACACCATGGGGTACGTTTAAATATGCCAAGATGTCGTTCAGTTTGAAGAATGTTGGGGCCACTTTCCAGCGTGCCATGGATATAGCATTTGATAACGATAACTATGTCTTCCTTGTTTATTTAGATGATTTGACTATTTATTCAAATTCAGATGATGAGCATTTACTCCATTTCAGAGTTGTGTTCCAGCTTCAAATATCTCTTAACCCAAAGAAGTGCCTATTTACAATGGAAGAAGGAAATATTTTGGGTCACATCATCTCAAAGGATGGGATCTAGATAGATCCTTCTCGAGTTGAAGCAATACATCAAATAGATTTCCCTTGTAACAAGAAGGAAGTCCAAGCGTTCAACGGTAGGATGAATTTCCTATGGAGGTTCATTCCCAATAGCAAAGCATCTTAGAGAGTTAACTAACATGATGAAGAAGAAGAATGATGTAAAATGGTCTGAAAATGCTCGTAAGTCATTCAAATTGGTGAAATTTTCTTTGACCACTGCTCTAGTTTTGACGAGTTCCGATTATTCACTAGATTTCATTATATTTTCTTTTGCTTCTGAGCATACTTTGGCATCAGTACTTGTGCAGAAAAAATATGGGACAGAGCTGCTAATAGCATTCTCCAGTCTCACAATAAGGGATGCAGCACTCAGATACAACATAATCGAGAAACGGGCCTTGCCTTTAGTTAAAGCACTCAAGGACTTTTGTGCACACATATTTTGGCATATGTTCCAAATGCATCGATTAAAGAAGTACTCATGCAAACAGATCCAGAAGGAAGGAGAGGTAGATGGGTAGAAGCACTCTTATAGTATGACCTTGAGATCAAGAAGACCAAGTTGATCAAAGGGCAAGGATTATCCAAGCTCATGGCTGAGTCAAATCTACATGCACTTGAAATCAATCTCATATCAGCACTGTCCAATGAGGAAGAAGGTGTAAGTCTTATTTAGGTATCAGAACTCTTTTCATCATCTCCATGGTTTTTTGATATCATTTATGTTTTACAACATTTGAACCCTCCTCTGAGCATGTCAAAGAGTAAGAGCAAGTCCTTGAAACTTAAAGCTTCAAAATATTTCATACTAGACAGTGCACTCTACTGGAAGGATCCTAGAGGTGTGTTACTCAATTTCATGGTTGAAGATGAGTCCAAAGAAGTCATGCAGGATTTCCACAAAGGAGATTGTGGAGTTCACTTATACTAGAAGACCAAGGCCAACAAATTAATGAGAGTGGGTTACTATTGGCTGAAATTGTTTGCAGATTTGTACAAGACGGTCATGAGCTGCCATGAATGCCAATTTTTCCAAGGAAAACGTAAGCTTCTTCCTTTACCATTACATCCCATTTTTGTTGAAACTACTTTCCAGCAGTGGGGATTTGATTTTATTGGTGAGATAAATCCACCCTCATCTGCTAAACACAGATGGATACTTACTGCCACAGATTATTTCACAAAGTGGATTGAAGCAATCCCCACCAGGCAAGCTACAGATTTAGTTATAATTCAGTTTCTAGAAACTAACATCTTGTCCTGGTTTGTTTGTCCTAGAAATACCATCACGGATAATGCTGCAGCCTTCAAATCAAAGAAGATGACATAATTTTGTGATAGGTATAAAATTATTTTGGGTCATTATACAACATATTATCCACCGGGAAACAGATTGGCAAAGTCCTCCAATAATTCTTTGATCAACATAATAAAAAAGATGTTGAAGGCGAATAAGAAGAATTGGCACAAGAATATAATTAATGCACTGTGGTTAGATCGTGTAAGCAACAATAAATCCATTGGCATGTCTCCATTTCTAGTAGTTTACGGTGTGGACACAATTTTCCCTTCTTCATTGGCTGTCCCAGTCATGAAACTTTTACAAGAAGCAAGAAGTGAAGAAAATAACATACAACATCAGATAAACCAAATGATTCACCTACAACAGACGAGAAGAAGTGTTTCAAAACACTTCCAAGATCCATGATAAGATTTGTTGAAGATTGCAACAAGAAACAGTGAAAGTGGCATCTGGAAACATCATTCCTTGATCCTAGTGAAAAATAATCACCTAAACTAGGTGGGGCCCACACAGGCTATTTTTAGGTGTATGTCTATTTTTAGAATGGTGAGCATATTCTAAAATTAGCAGGAGGCTGATTCTAGATGGTTGAGAAATTCTATCTTTGGATGAATTTCTATTTTTAGAAGATGGGTGAAGTCTATTTATAGATTGCAAATCTAAAAATAGAATGCATGTCGATTATTATTAGCCCTTAATAATAATCAGACAATAAATAGTAACTTATTCTCTTGGAGCACTTTATTTCAATGAACAAATGTGGCACATTAGTGGGCTAAAGGAATTACGCAATTCCTATGGTGGTTGGTGACTCATGCATGGAGGAATTTTTTATAACTGATAGTGGCAAGTTGTAACAGAGTTGGAAGGGTAGTTATGGGAGTTGTTATTTAGTTTAACTCAATTCAATGAGCTAAACTCAGTTGTGCTAGTTGTAATTGAACATACACTAGTGAAAGATGAGTGAATTAACTAGCTAATTAATTCATAAGTAGTGTCTTACTTGAAACTAAAGAAATACAGCAGTTAACTACTTGCATGTCATATCCAGTGGAGACCCAGTGGAGAGATAGGTAAAAGGGTGAGATGGACTATCAGTTGTGACTATTGTTATGCATTCAATGCATCTACACACACATTGGAGATGCTTATGAGGATTGCGCATTCAATGCATCTACACACACATTGGAGATGATTATGAGGATTGCACATTCAAGGCAAGGTAAGGTCGAATTAATTCAGGGTTCTTCTTCAGCAAGGATTATGCAGTGGAGGCAAGTTGTCAGGAGGCAAGAAATTGGTGCATAGATATGCAAATTTCTACATGACAACATGTGACGATTGTATATTGTACTGAGAGCTCTATGAGTTGAGATTTGTATGAGATATATGAGATTGTTTCATGATCCATTGATATACATAATATATGATAGTTTGGGTTTTTAGCTTTAATCTTTCCCAGTAAAACATCTTGTTATGTGCGATTGACTCTGCTTCATATGTGTTTTGCAATTGGCGATTTAATTTCCGCAAAATATTTGTAGAAGCGATTCAGTATTTAACTTTAGTACATTGTTAGATCAGGAGAGTCTGATAATATACATGCATATTGCATAATTTCTACATTGTATCAGAGCAGTGTTAATCACTGGATATTGCAATATTGAAGCAGTGTTGAGTTTTTTTTGGTGGAAACAATTCGAAATTGCTGCAAGAATTTCTTGGTGTGACAGTTGAGTATACATTGAAATGGATTTCAATGGGTTGCAGATGGATTATTCACTCGAAGGAAGCTCAAACTACATATCCTGGAAGGACAGGATGGAAGCAGTGCTTGAAGATAATGGCTTGAAGGAGTTCACCGAAAGCGATGTTCCTTAGCCCACTTTGACAGATGCTGCAGTACTTGACGCATGGCAAAAGAAAGTAGCAAGGGCGAGGAGGATTCTGTTGGAAGGTGTGAAAGACCATATTGTGTCAAACCTTCATGGTAAATCCACTCCATTTGCAATGTGGAAGACTTTGATAGATATTTTCCAAAGCAGCAGCGACCATAGGAAATTGGTGCTGAAGGATAAACTCAGAAAAATCAAGGTGGAGAAGAACGACACTATTCCAATATACTTGAAAAAGTTTGTCCAATGCAGGGATGACCTTGGGAGTGTAGGAGTCATTGTTTCGGATGATGAATTGGTGTGCTTGGCTCTCCTTGGGCTTCCAAATATTTGGCATAGTTATCAAGACTCTATCAATGGATAGGAGAAATTGTCGGATTTGGAGTGACTGTGGTCGGATCTACTCCAGGAGGAGATAAGGTGGACCACTAGGGATGGCTCTTCATCAAAGCATGATGATGAAGAGGATTTTTCTTTGGCTTCTAAGGTGAAGAATAAGAAGGGAAAGAAATTCCATTATATATTTGAGGCCGGAGAAGATGGCAAGGAGCACAACATATCCAAAGTGAAGTGTTTTCACTATCACGAGTTTAGACATATTGCCACAAATTGTCCATATAAGAAGAAGAACAAGACGGTTGTTGGAGCTGAAGCTGGTGAGGCCCTTGCCTCATAATTTGATCTTGACTTCTCATTGATCACATGCATGGTGTCTAGTGCATTGGGATTGGGGTGGTACTTTTAAACTGGTGCTTCCTTTCACATGACAGGAGATGAGAAAATTTTCATTGACTTGGTGGAGAAAGATCTCTAGATGCATATTGAGTTGGGTGACGATGGACGATACAATGCGATCGACATTGGTACCATTACCTTTTAGAGGGCGTCAGGTAAAATATTTCATTTAAAGTATGTTTTGCATGTTCCATCCTTAAAGAAAAAATTAATCTCAGTTGCAATGTTAGAGGATAGAGGCTATGATGTTGCCTTTGGTGAAGGAAAATTTTCACTGCGACACAAAGCAACAGGGCAAGCTAAGAGGGTTGGGATTCGGGTTAAGAATCTCTACAGACTTGAAGTATATGGGATTTCTATGGAGCTTCATACTATTGGGAAGTGCGAGGAAGACATGCAATTGAAGCTTGAGAGGGAGCAGGATTTTCATGCAGGTAAGAGTGAACCTCGGGATGTGGAGTAGCCACAAGATGAGGATCATGGAGTGGGAGCAACCACTCATGAAGAGAAATTTCGTTCTAGATGGACAGAGGGAGTGCATGCAGCTATACCACCAGGTGAGAAGTGGGGCGAAATGCATGAGTAATCCCAAGAAGAGGTTTCTGGGCAGGATTCATTGAGATGGTGTGGATCTCATGAATTGAACCTGGCTACAAGGAGCCTACAGAGAAACAATAGAAGGATCAATTGGATTGATGCAGTCAGCTGTCAGGAGGGCATGAAATAAAAGTGACAGTGTCAGATAATGGAGCGCAGATTAGAGTTGACAGCAAGTGCAAAGTGCATGGGTGCAGAGTTCAACAACGTAGTGGTTCCGGAAGACATGTGTAGTTGGTACCAGCAGAAGTCAAGAGACTTTGATGACATATGCATTATATTGATTCAGGTGTTTGGAGGCTATTTAGTTTCGGAAGTGTTGCATGCAAGTATTGCAGGGAGAATGCATGGAGTTGCATGTCACTTGCAAAGAGAGTCCTTTCTTGTTGAGAGGGAGTGTTGAATATTTCAACAAGAAACAATGAAAGTGGCATCCGGAAACATCATTCCTTGATCCTAGTGAAAAATAATCACCTAAACTAGGTGGGGCCCACACAGGCTATTTTTAAATGTATGTCTATTTTTAGAATGGTGATCATATTCTAAAATTAGCAGGAGGCTGATTCTAGATGGTTGAGAAATTCTATCTTTGGATGAATTTCTATTTTTAGAAGATGGGAAAAGTCTATTTATAGATTGCAAATCTATAAATAGAATGCATGTTGATTATTGTTAGCCCTTAATAATAATCAGACAATAAATAGTAACTTATTCTCTTGGAGCACTTTATTTCAGTGAACAAATGTGGCACATCAGTGGGCTGAAGGAATTACGTAATTCCTAGGGTGGTTGGTGACTCATGCATGGACGATTTCGTTATAACTAATAGTGGCAAGTTGTAAGAGAGTTGGAAGAGTAGTTATGGGAGTTGTTATTTAGTTTAACTCAGTTCAGTGAGTTAAAATTAGTTGTGCTAGTTGTAACTGAACATACATTAGTGAAATATGAGTGAATTAATTATTTAATTAATTCACAAGTAGTGTCGTACTTGTAACTGAAGAAATACAACAGTTAACTACTTGCATGTCAGATCCAGTAGAGACCCAGTGGTGAGATAGGTGAAAGGGTGAGATAGACTATCAGTTGTGACTATAGTTATGCATTCAATGCATCTACACACACATTGGAGATTCTTATGAGGATTGCGCAGTAAATGAAAGGTAAGGTCGAATTCATTTAGGGTTCCTCTTCAGCAAGGATTGTGCAGTGGAGGCAGGCTGTCAGGAGGCAAGAAATTGGTGCATATATATGAAAATTTTTGCATAACACTGTGTGACGATTTTATATTGTACTGAGAGCTCTATGAGCTGAGCTTTGTATGAGATATATGAGATTGCTTCATGATCCACTGATATACATAATATATGATAGTTGGGTTGTTTAGCTTTAAGCTTTCCCAGTAAAACATCTTGTTATGTGCGATTGATTTGCTTCATATGTGTTTTGCAATTGGAGATTTAATTTCCACAAAGAATTAAGTGGAAGGATTTTGTATTTAACATAAGATTAATTTGTTAGATCGGGAGAGTCCGGTAATATAAATGCATATTGTATAATTTCTACAAGATCAATAAAATATATGTCATAAAAACCAAGCAAGATGATTTCAAGATCGGCGATGTAGTACTCTGCTGGGAAACGAGGAATGAAGACAAGGGTAAGCACCGGAAGTTCGATAATTTATGGAAAGGGAATTTTAAGATTGTGTAATATTCCTAATTAGCAACAAATAATTGGAATATTCGAGTTTATTTAGTTTTTCTATAGTTTATAAATTAATAAAAAATGAGTGAAGAGGGTCTAACTCACTTAAGTGAAATAAAAAACCCTCCTAGTAGCACAATGTTGTGACTTAAGGGGGAGCCAAGGGGGCCAAACACCACGTAGAGAAGGGGGCCCACGTACACTCTAGAAGCTATTGCACAGGTGAGGATGAGCACGTGGAGGAGAGAGAGGCTACGTTGGGGTTTTGGAGGGAAACCAACGTTATAAAAGATGGAGGGATATCATTCTGTTATTGATGATATTGAGCTAGACGTTTTGTCTTCTTGAGCACGCTGGCTGTTTAGCCTGTCTGCAGCATTGTTTAGTGCACTGAGTGTCTCCGGTCGGAGATCTCACCCTTAGCCCCCGGGGACTTCGAGCGCCTGCTTGAGCAAGGTTATTTCTTCAATATTTTGTGAGTGGTTTTTTTGTTTGGGTTTGCTGCAAAGCTGGGCTTTCCTAGAGACTGCACAGTCACTGGGAGAGAGGACGCAGTCTATTTTGGAGGTGCTCCGGATCAGGATTTCTGCAGGAGATTTAGCCGGGATTTTGAGCAGAGGATCAACCTTTGCCTGTAGGAGGATTTTGGTGGGGTTTGAGGCGGTGTTTCAGCTATTCACATTTAGCCTCTGTGCAGAGCCTTGGAGGCCAGCGTAATTCCCTGAGGAGATATTTTCTGGTGGTTTTCGGGGGTTGGCTATTTTTGATATGGTTTCTGGGTTTTGTCTGGATTGGTGGGTAGAGGAGGATTGCATATTTTCAGATCATTCCGGCAAGGGGATCAACCCCTAGTCTTCAGTTCATTCCGGCAGTAGCAGCTACACAGCAGTTTTCCGGCAGCTGGGACGCAGTTCATAGAGCAGCCATTTCCGGTATTTTCTGAGAGTGTTTCTTCACTTGCCTTGAGCAAGATTAGGTGCCATCACTCTAATCACCTATTGTACTTCATTATATTTCTCATATTAATAAAATGGCCTAACATTTCCTCTCTATGTTTCTGGATGAGTTGCCGTATTTTCTTTCTCTGCATTTATATGTCTATTGCACTGTTATTTTATATTCTTGAGCATTCTAGTTCTATACCACTTGGTGTGTTTATCTTTCACTCTTAGACAGAGTCTGGAAAGGGCCAGGTAGCCTCCGGATCTCGTCCTCTTTTCAGAGGTGGAATATTTGGTAAATTCCCTCCTAGTCCATCTCTGGTTGGAGTTTTTCGTGTTTTGGAGATATCCCCTAAACGGGATATTACAATGGTATCAGAGCATAGTTCTGGCTCAGCCTGTGTTCTATGACACCGGGGAAGAGACCATATATTTTCTACAGAGGCAGGAAGTACAGAGACCGTGAGCGTAGGTTGGAGAACACCTACGGAGAGGGAGACTATGTTCGGGTGGTGGACACAGAGCAGGAGAGAGAGCTTGTGACAGACGCAGAACAGAAGGAGCCTGTATTAGATTCAGAGCAGAAAGGGCCAATGGCAGATGACACAGAGGCCAAACAGTTTGGGGAGGCACTCCTCAAATCAGTGCAGGACTTAGCTAGGCAGATTGAGGTGATGGGGCAGAGATTCACTGCTGTAGAGGCTAGACAGCGTGAGACCCCATGGGTTTTTCAGGTAGGAGAGGGATCAGGTACATCCCACCATTTTCCAGAGCATGGTGCAACTTAGTGTGATACTCCTCAGCCGATGGCTTCGTGTTCACCTACCTACTCTACCATGCCCACTTTCTTGGGAGCAGATACAGGGGCAGGAGCTCAGCAGGAGGCAAAGCCCAGACACATGGGTGATTATTTTGCAGAGTATCGGGCCTATGGGCAGGAGTTCAGGGATGCTCTCTCGTTCAGAGATTTTTTACAGCTCCAGCAGGACAGTAGACCCTGCGACCATCATAGAGGGCACTGACATTATCATGATGGAGATTCCCACCGTGCCTCTAGAAGATTTCATTTGCCTACGTTTGATGGATCATCAAACAGTTCGGCAAAGTCTTGGGTGGAGAAGCTAGACATCTATTTCCAGCTTAACCAGATGTCGGAGACAGAGGCCATCAAGGTGGTGACATTACATTTGGATGGTGAGGCCCAAGACTGGTGGTTCCATGGGATGGTTACACTCGGACACTCTACAGTGATGACATATGCTGATTTTACCAGGAGATTGATGGCGCGTTTTGACCGGAGGGATCCGGAATAGAATTTTGTTGAGCTGATGAGGCTCAAGTAGACAGGGAGCCCAGAGACATACATTACAGATTTCTTGAGTGTTTCGGTAATGGTGTCAGATCTATCCATGGCACGGGTGATCTATATGTTTGTGGAGGGAATGGCAGAGCCACTTTGAGGTCTAGTCAGATCTACTAGACCAGCTACACTCCAGGATGCTATCAGCACGACCAAGGACTTACAGGATGCATTTCCCAGGAGGTGGACACCTTACCCCCAGAGACAGGGTTTTCAGCCCAAGGGGAAGGATGTGAGGGTTCCTCCTCCAAAGGGGAATCCAGGACGGGCACAGATAGATGACGATGCCAGGAGGGAGTTGAGGAAGAAGTGGCTGTGCTTCACTTTTCAAGAGCCGTGGGCACCAGGGCATAGGTGTGTTGCTGGGAAAGCACACTTCATTGAGTTATTCTCCGATGATAGTGGGGAAGAGGATGAGGAGGATGATGAGGAGGCAGGATATAGTCAGATGGCCCAGGATCAGTTGCCGCCTCCACCTCCAGGGACAGGAGGTGCAGCTTTTGCACCCACAGGGGGGACCCTTGCAGCCTTGCGTGGAGTTCCTAAGTATTTGACGCTATGCGTACGAGGGACAGTACGTGGCCAGTGAGTGTCAGTTTTAGTTGATAGTGGGGAAACCCACAACTTCATTGATGCACAGATGGTCCAGCGGAGGGGTATACCGACCGAGAGCTTTGACGGATTTTCCGTCTTGGTCCCAGGAGCCCAGACGATGCAGTGTGCCCGGTATGTTCTAGAGTTGGCAGTGACGATGGGTACCTACACTGTGACCGATCACTTTTTCGTGGTCAACATACCAGATACCAATGTGGTATTGGGTGTTCAGTGGTTGATTACTCTAGGGAAGGTCACCACGGATTGGGAGGCCTTAGAGATGGAGTGGGATGACAAGAAGACCGGGAAGCATGAGAAGATCCGCGGGATGCACACTTACCCACCTTAGACAGTTTCGGCACACTGGATGGAGGCAGACTTCCAGAAGGGAGACATAGAGTGGGCGGTTGAGTTGCGGGCATCAAAGGCCGAGACCACCGGTCGAGTAGTTCATCCAGATATACAGGCCATCCTTGACAGGCATGATGTATTATTTGGGGATATACCACCAGGTCGGCCACCGGACCGAGGGTTTGAGCACACCATTGAGCTTGAGCAGGGTATTTAGGCGGTGATCACTACCCCCTATAGGCATCCCAAAGCCTATCGGGATGAGATTGAGCGGGCCATTCAAAAGTTGTTGGCTCTTGGGCACATCAGACCGAGCACGAGTCCGTTCGCTTCTTCCATGGTGTTGGTGAAGAAGAAGGACGGCACCTTGAGGATGCGCATTGACTACAGAGCCCTAAACAAGAAGACCCTGAAGAACAGGTACCCTATACCCATGATCGATGAGTTGATGGATGAGCTGAGAGGAGCTAAGTTCTTATAGAAGATTGATTTGAGATCTGGGTAACATCAGATTCGCGTGAGGGAACAGGACATTCCCAAGACCGCCTTCAGGTGTCACTACAGGCACTTTTAGTTTTTGGTTATGCCCTTTGGGCTGACGAATGCACCAGCCACCTTTCATTCTTGCATGAACCATATCTTCTGCAATCATCTGAGGAAGTTTGTATTGGTCTTCTTCGATGACATATTGATATATAGCAGGACTTGGGAGGAGCATCTCCAGCATATAGAGGCAGTACTACGCATCTTGGAAGAGCAAAAATTCTATGCTAAGCTCTCCAAGTGTGAGTTTAGGATGATGGAGATGTTGTATTGTGGTCACATTATTGGAGTGGACAGAGTGAGATTCCATGAGGAGAAGATTAGAGCCATCAGAGATTAGCCGGAGCTGAGGAACATGACAGAACTTTGAGGGTTCATTAGGATATGTACCTATTACAGGAAGTTCGTCAGAGGTTTCTCACAGCTTGCTGCACCCCTTACAAATTTGACGAAGAAGGGGGCATTCAGTTGGTCAGATACAGCGCAGCAGGCCTTTGATAGGCTCAAGGAGGTGATGAGTAGCTACCCAGTGCTTGCATTTCTGGATTTTACGCAGCCATTTTTCTTGGAGTTTGATGCGTCGGGAGAGGGGATCGACGCAATATTGATGCAGGGGGGACACCCTATAGCCTTTGAGAGCCAAAAGCTCCTTCCGCATGAGAGGCTGTATTCTATATACGACAAGGAGATGTTGGCCATCAAGTATGCCTTGGCCAAATTCCGGAAGCATTTGGTAGGGAACAGGTTCAGGGTGAGGACTGATCACAACAGCCTCAAGTTATTTTTGGAGCAGAAGCAGCTACAGGAGAGGCAAAAAAAGTGTATCAGTAAGATCCAAGCATATGAATTTGACATTGAGCATGTCAAGGGTAAGAATAACGTGGTAGCAGATGCCCTTTCATGTAGACTAGCCACGTTATCTCTTATGAGCTTGGATACAGATTGGAGGGCTCGACTTTTAGTGGAGTACTCCAAGGACAGATTTGCATGTGAGGTGCTGGATGGATAAGTGGTGGATGACAGGCATAGGGTAGTTGATGAGATCATCTATTATAGGGACAGGATCATCTTGACTAAGGGGTCTCGGCTTGAGAAGAAGATACTCCAGGCATCACATGATTCTCCATTGGCAAGCCATCAGGGGTTTACCAAAACCTACAGGGCCATTAGAGAGAGGTTCTCATGGAAGGGCCTCAAGAAGGACATACTCCAACACATCAGGGAGTGCGATGTTTGTCAGAGGAACAAGGGGGAGATGAGACATCCCGCAGGACTGTTGCAACCTCTTCCCATTCCAGAGGGAAAATGGGAGAGCATATTGATGGACTTCATCACAGGCTTGCCCATGGTGCAGGGCAAGGATTGTATCTTTGTCGCCATTGACCGGCTGACAAAGTATGTGCACTTTTTCGCCATATCCACGCATTACATAGTAGCACAGGTGGTCGAGTTGTTCTTCAAAGAGGTTTTCAGGCTGCATCGTCTTCCTAAGACCATCATCAGTGATAGGGACAACCGCTTCATGGGAGGATTTTGGCAGGAGATTTTCCGCCTGGTGGGGACGAAGTTGACACCGAGTACCAGTTATCACCCACAGATGGATGGACATACGGAGATAGTTAACAAGTGGCTGGAGGGCTACTTGCGTAACTATGTCAGTGGGCAGCAACGAGCATGGTTGAGATGGTTTCATTTGGGGGAGTACTGCTACAACACGACACATCACATGTCTATTGGTATGTCACCGTTTTATGCTTTGTATGGGTACCATCCCTTATCTTTTGCTGATGTGATGTTCGGTGCTAGCAAGGCTCCTAGAGCCAAGATTTGGATCCAAGAGAGTCAGGACATCCTCCGAGCTCTCAAGGACAATATGGCTACAGCACAGAACCATCAGAATATGTATGCCGACAGAGGTCAAGTGGAGAGACAGTTTGAGGTAGGGGACTTGGTCTACCTATGATTACAGCCATACCGACACTCATCGCTGAAGCAGAAGGGAGCGGAGAAGCTCAAGCCTCGCTTTTACGGGCCATACAGGGTGATACGCAGGATTGGGCAAGTTGTGTATGAGTTGGAGCTGCCCCAAGGCAGCAAGATCCACAAAATTTTTCATGTATCATGCCTGAAGAAGGCACTGGGGCAGCAGGTGACAGTGATAGAGGAGCTACCACCCACAGATGATGAGGGGCATTTGGTGTTGCAGCCAGAGGCTATTATTGATACCAGGGAGAGGCAGCTACGGAGCAGGACAGTCCGGGAATTCTTGGTGAGGTGGAAGAATTTTCCGGATGAGGATGATACTTGGGAGAGTGAGAAGATTTTGCAGCATCCATCACTTCAGTTGCTTGAGGACAAGCAACATTTTTCCGGGGGAGACTGTAATATTCATAATTAGCAACAGCTAATTGGAATATTCAATTTTATTCAGTTTTTCCATCTATAGTTTATAAATAAATAAAAAGTGAGTGGAGAGGGTCTAACTCAGTTAAGTGAAATAAAACACCCTCCTAGTAGCACAATGTTGTGACTTAAGGGGGAGCCAAGGGGGCCAAACACCACGTAGAGAAGGGGGCCCACATACACTCTAGAAGCTACTGCGCAGATGAGGATGAGCACATGGAGGAGAGAGAGGCTACGTTGGGGTTTTGGAGGGAAACCAACGTTATAAAAGATGGAGCAGCCTTCTCATTTCATTCATTCTGTTGTTGATAATATTGAGCTAGACGTTTTTTCTTCTTGAGCACGCTGGCTGTTTAGCCTGTCTGCAGCATTGTTTAGTGCATTGAGTGTCTCCGGTCGGAGATATCACCCTTAGCCCTGGGGGACTTCGAGTGCCTGCTCAGGAAAGGTTATTTCTTTAGTATTTTGTGAGTGTTTTTGTTGTTTGGGTTTGCTGCAGAGCTGGGCTTTCCTAGAGACTGTGCAGTCACTGGGAGAGAGGACGCAGTCTATTTTGGAGGTGCTCTGAATCAGGATTTCTGCAGGAGATTTAGCCGGGATTTTGAGCAGAGGATAAGAATTTTCATGTAGGATGATTTTGGTGGGGTTTTAGGCGGTGTTTCAGCTATTCACATTTAGCCTCTGCGCAGAGCCTTGGAGGCCAGCGTAATTCCCTGAGGAGGTATTTTCTAGTGGTTTTCGGGGGTCGGCTATTTTTTATATGGTTTTTGGGTTTTGTCCAGATTGGTGAGTAGAGGAGGATTGCAGATTTTCAGCTCATTCTGGTAAGGGGATCAGCCCCTAGTCTTCAGTTCATTCCAGCAGTAGCAGCTACACGGCAGTTTTCCAGCAGCTGGGACGCAGTTCATAGAGCAGCCATTTCCGGTATTTTCTGAGTGTTTCTTCACTTTCCTTGAGCAAGATTAGGTGCCATCACTCTAATAACCTATTGTACTTCATTATATTTCTCAGATTAATAAAATAGCCTAGCATTTCCTCTCTATGTTTCTGGATGAGTTGTCGTATTTTCTTTCTCTGCATATTATATGTCTGCTGCACTATTATTTTATATTCTTGAGCATTCTAGTTCTATACCACTTAGTGTGTTTATCTTTCACTCTTAGACAGAGTCTGGAAAGGGCCAAGTAGCCTCCGTATCTCATCCTCTTTTCAGAGGCATAATATCTGGTAAATTCCCTCCTAGTCCATCTCTAGTTGGAGTTTGTCGTGTTTTGGAGATATCCCCGAAATGGGATATTACAGATTGCATCTTCTCATTGAAAAAATTCATATCTCTTAGAATAAATTGATGGGAAAAGTTACTTATGATGGCCAGTTAATGGTAGGCTCTTGAAGCACTATCTTTTTTATCTGAAATTGTGAAAAAAAATTCATCCTCATTGTGTATATCAGTTTGATACTCTTGCAAGTGTGAAGTGGAAAATCACTAGAGTTCGGAGCCTGAAGTGAAGGTCATGGAGCTTCATTGAGTTTATACCATTTTCAATTCATAGTTTTATGAAAAGTAAGTTAAGTTTTGAATCATTGTTTGAGTCAATTTCAGTTACTTTCAAAGTCATTTTTTGTCATTGAGTTGTCAGTATTTAGTCACGCTTTTCAATTTGAATTTTTTTTACTTTATTGGCCCAATGGTTAGACACTTGTTCTACGATGTTCTTGACACCTCCAAGGAGATTCCATCCCCAATAACGCCGATGTTAGTGTCAGAATTTTCATTCTGTCATCAGTGATCAAAATCACTCTTTTTTTATTCATCTTAGGGGTCTCATTCAGAAATTTTTTATCATTCCATTAGGTCATGCAAAAAATTGATTCGTTGATGGTAGCCCTAGCCATAAAACCTCACTCTCCCTCAAAATTTCACATTTTCTGACCCACCTTCATGTATTGTTGAGAATAAAACAATCTTAAAAGCTCATTTCACTATGTCATTATCTCAGTCAAAGTCAACCATGAAGTCAGGTCATCCAAGGTCCCATTAGGTCAATTAGGTTTCATTTTTCAAGGTTCATGAACACATCATTTCATCCCAATAAGGTCAGAAAAGGTGTGAGAGTGACTCAAATAAAATTTTCCCAATATTCTGCAGAGGATTTATCGGCATGTAAATATCATTTTTAAAATTTTAATTTTTGTTTTAGAGTATGATTTTATACAAAAATGTAATTTTATTCAAAACATAGATGTAGTTTATTTTTTATTTTTTTTGTAATTTTATGCTCATAATATGTAATAAGTATTTTCCCAAGCTACCAACTCAAAATTCACATGCCAAACTGAAGAGAAGCAAAATCAAATGAAAGTGCCAAACTCCAGCAATATCATCCTGCAAAGAAGAAAAAAGAAAAGGAAAAGGGTAACCAACAATGTTTTCAAAAAAGTGAAATGAGACATTAGAAAAGTGGGATTTTAAATCCAAATTTAGATTCACTTAATTTTTATGCCTCCTTGACTTCATTTCAAATTCATTTTCCTCCTCCAAACATCAAGCAAGCACTCAAAAAGATCAAAATTTTGAGTTTCTAGGCGAAATTGGTGAAGAAACTTGAGCAAAGGGCGCAAATACACAATTGAGGGTGCAAACAATGAAGCGAGGGTGCAAATGCATAGTTGAGGGCACAAATTCATGGTCGAGGGCCCAAATGCTCATTTGAGGGCAAAAACACTCAGGTGAGAGCGCAAATGCTCTGTTGATGGCGCAATTGACCAACAAGCCCTAGAAACGTGTTTCAGTGGAAAAAACATCATCTTCAAAGCTCCCTCAGTCTACTCATCTACCTCCAAGTAAATCAGTAAGAGTTCATGCCATTTAAAACCATTTTCAAAAAGTGTATGTATTGAAATGTTGTCAAAATTGAGGTTATAATTTGGTGTTTGAATTGGTAAAAACCCCTAGTATCCCATTACACTTGTGAAAACTCCCAAATTTCACTCCCTTGTCCTTTGAATCCTTCCCACACTTACAAAAACCCATTCCCAAACCCCTGATTTGCAAAATCCCCTTTTCCTAAACCTTTTTCCCAAAACCCTAAGCTCTAGGTGTTACATCTACCTAGGTTCCCAATCCCCAAATCCCTATCCTAATTCTCATTACACTATTATTCCCTATTCCCTCCCCCATTTCATATATCCCTAGCAATATATCCCTCATTTTCCCTTTCCATTCCCCTTTCCTAAAAACACATTTCACACCATCTACTTCCATAGGGTTTTGACAAAAACACCATGGCAGCAGAGGAAGAAAACACATCATTCAGTGAAGGAGAGGAAACAAAAGTGAGGAGGCCACATAGAGGAAGAGTACTCAGACTTGAACCTACCAACACTAGGGAACGCTTAGCTTCTCCATTGGCTATGACATGCTTCAAACATGTCGGATCTTATTATTTCTATGAGAAAATTCAGAGGGTCCAACACCATCCCATGATAACAAGACTTTTCATATCTAGACTCCATGACAACAAAGTTACATTAGCTGGTGTCACTTTTACTTTATCCAATGCTATTATTTCAGCTGCCACGGGATCCCAAATGTTGGGGAGAAGTGGTTCAAGAAAGGTAATTAGAAGAAACAAGATTATGATTTTTTCTTTAAACCAAGACACCAAAATCAGACAAAGAGGTTCTTTCTTTTTTCTCGCCTCCTAGACAGATATGCACCAATGAAATATTTTTCATGTGAAGGTATATTTTCAAGGCTCTATTCCTATCACATCTGGCTCTTAATGCATTTCACTAGGGTGAGGATGCTTAACATACCCTATTATCTTTTCCAGAGCATAGAGAAGATGGCATACATCGCCCAGAAAATGGAGTATGAATAGAAAATGAAAATTCTATTAATCCATCATTCCCTCATAAAAATTATACTCATCCACCATCTTAGTCAACTAAACATCACATGGACTACCTTCATAGCTAATTATATTTTCAACGAACCCTCTACTCAACATGCACAAAATTCATCCCAGCCATCCACTTCCATCCCTCCATCTCACCCCATAGCACATTCATCATCATCAGATCAGTCCCCTTCATGCCCTTCATCTCCATCTCATCATGACATTGGGTCACCTAGCAAGATTAAGGACATTGAGCCTAAGTGGGCTAGTATGGTTGAGGTTGAGCCATTGCCAAAAACCTAACAGAGAGGCCACAGGCATGTGTTTTCTCCACATAGAGTGGAAGGGGACATGCCTTCTACAACAACAAAACATGTGGACAAGGGCAAATAAAAGGTGATTGAGACAGTCAGACATGATGAGGAGGATCTTCATGAAACAAAGAAATAATTTTAGCTTGTTGACCTAGATGAGGATGAAAATGAAAAAATCACTAATGCAGCCATCAAATGTAAGGATTTCATGATTAAAGAGCTCCAAACTAATCTTTACAAGGCGAGATATTTCATAAACTTCCTTGAGAAATAAAATGAGCAATTTAAGACTAAACAAGTCATTGATTAGGTCAAGTATGTCACTACTCAAAGGTAGGCAGAAAAGGCCAAATCCATGCCAGCTGAAACACTTGAAAAGTATGGATTACTTGATGAACATGAGGAACAAGTACCAAGACAGAGACCTAGAACTAGAGGGTTGAAAAGAGCTCTAGCTCTAGAAAGACAAAAGGAGGTTGAGCTTGCTGATTAGCTAATCCTAAATGAGAAGCTTGCTATAGTGATCAGTGAAAATAGAGAGCCATGGATTGATAGAGCCAACCAGAACTTGGAGAGGCTTCTTGAAAAGGAAAATAAAGACAATGAATTATTGAGGAATAAATCCAAACACCATGCCCTAAAATAAAAATTGCAATGGCCAAGCTCAAAAGAGCCAATGCAAAAATTGATGATTTGACCATGGAAGAGAAGAAGAAATTGGCCATTATTGCTGAGGATTCCCTCCAAGCTTAGACACATCATCATCATTTATTCTACAAATTTTGAGGCATTTTGGAACTTTTCTGCAAAATCATAAGGAAGGTTGGATCGGAGGAGCAAATCTAACCAATATTGAAAACTGTATCAATGGCCCTTTTCACACGTGTTTATTGCGCACAAAGCCAAGGAGACTTATTAGGATGCTCATAGAGAAAGATATGTCCCGGCATATTCTTCAAATTAGACTATGGTAAGTAGAGGCTAAAGTAACCAATTTTCTAAGTTTTTTGTAACAGGCATTTAGTAGAAAATTGGTCATTTGGGCAGCTCCCTAGGTGCTACGCAAATGATTGGGGCACTTTTTGAGGGAAAGAAAGATACCATTGGATTCATAATCACTCAATAAAACCATGTTTCCAGTTTTTTTTGTAGTTTTTATAGGTGAAAAGCTCAAAAAACCACCTAAGAATGACCTTTCTGCCCATGTTTTGACCTAGGCACTGCGCAAATACTAGCCTTGGGAGAATGACTTTTTGAGGGTGGAAATGACCTTCATTTTCAAAATTGGAGGAAAATTCAGAAAGAGGACTAGAAAATCTTTCCAAAAAGACATCTTGGGCCTAATTTTAACACCAGTAGGTCATCCAAAAGTGGTCTTAAACATGGAGGGCGCAAATGACACTGCCAGGGCGCAAATGCATAGTGGAGGGCACAAATTACCATTTTGCTGATTTCGTTTTGGAAATTCTCTGAAATTTTGACTTTTATTCAAGAAATCATGTTTCTACCTATGTAATTATGCTTGGGATTAGTTACCTAGGGGTAGATTCATTGGGTAAAAGTTATCATTGAGTCAAAATGAATCAGTTTGAGTGTAATTAGGAATGAGTCACTTGGACCATCCTGAACTTCAGCTTTCAGTTCAGTATTTTGTTGATCTCTTCCTCACCTCATGGATTCGACCCCTGAGGATGAGTGAATGTGGTTTTTTATGTCTATTTATTCCCTTTCTTCACTCTTAGCAAGAGTTGGAATTAGTTTGGATGTTAGCTTTTTTATCAAGGAAACTATTGTACTTAGTTTGGCCAGTTAATAAAGAAGAGTTGCAGCTATTTTTTGGGATACATGTGGTATGATGTTTATCATTATTTTTTCTTCAGTTTCATATGTTAGAATGTGTTTTATTCATGTTCATTACATCTATATGGTGTGATTTCTTTCAAGTTGATAGGAAAAACACATGCTTGCTCATGCTCTGTTTTGGGGAATTGATCATATTTTGTCCATTTTCCTCTGTTTAGGAAGAATACATCTCCCATGCTCTTCCTAGCTTCTCATCAGTCCTAAAAACCATCTCATAAAAATCATCTTAAAGTGTTAAGCCTTATGCTACCTTGCCCCATTGAATCCCTACAAACCTATCCCATTTTCCCTGACCTAGCTCCCTTGACCTAATTTCTTCATCCAGTGAAACCCAACCAAATCAAGTCAAAACAATCCCCTGCACTCAATATCTAGCCTAAAAACCCTAATTCCTCCAACCCCTCTTGGTTGTGACCTTGTGGAGAGAGCCCTTACTGGTTTGGTAGGGCTAGATACCAAGCCAAAAGTTTGGTCTGTGGTTACCTCTATTGGGATTCCTTCTTCAGCCTTGGGAATCTGGAGAAGTGATAACAGTATGTGCATAGTCTGTGATGAAGCATCACAAGAAATTCACCTTGCCATGAAGACCCTACAATTAGCGTAGAGTGTTAGGTGGGTGGATATCCTGAATATCTTGGAACTTAACGTGGACCACCATGATCCATTTCTAGGAAACCATGATTATAAGCATGCTTCTAGCAAAGATGAAGACATACTTTAGAAGGTTCAAGTAGAATTTTTATTGTCGACACCACTGGAATACAGTGTAGTTATCCTCAAGGTGTTGCGAGCATTATTTGGAATGAGTGGTGATGTTTTCTAAATAGGTGAGGATAATATACTAAAAATCATGAAATATGTAATGCATGTATCATTGGAAGGTGGCACAAACATTTTTAAGGCCAAAAGGCATAACTCAATACGTAAATGTACCCCAGGGGGGTAGTGAAGGTTGTTTGTATTGATCTATGTGGAAAATATTAATATGATTGTAGAATTACAATCCATCCATGAAAGAGAAGGATTCATGCCCCAAAAATGCATTAACAACATGGTTTGTCATTGGTGTGGGGAATTTGTCCTTTGGGAATGCCTTGTTCAAATTTGAAAATTTAGTATATTTCTGAATAATCCTTATTTCCTTAGGACAATAATTGGGTTAAAAACCCATGAAATGTAAGTAATAGGGTATATCAACCCTGTTTTGTGCAACTTATTAATTTTGGCTTTGATTTTTATAGTCACAATTTTTTACAGGTGTAGTGGATGCTTATTTTAACAAATAAGAGAAGCATCATGCTAGGTTTCAACGTGGTATTATATAACCATGGTAGGACTTAAATGGGGAATTTATGCATTTGAACAAGTGAAAATATCATGTTACTCTTGGAATAGATATTTATAGGTCGAAACTTCATCAGGGGAGAAAAATTCCTAGAAATGTTTCTTCAATGACATTAGAGTTAGTTAATAGATATTCAAATTTGATTGTAGGAGATATATATGTCATATTACCTCTTTGAAGGCATATGGTGTAAGAATGGGATTTTTAACTAGTAGACATAATCTGCGAGAAAAAAACACTTCATTTCCACTATACACATATTATCTATAGATGGTATAGAAGGTGTAAATACTCCTTTAGGTAAAAAAGAAGGAGTGATGGCAGATGGTATCCCAAAGACATTACAATTATATTATGACCTTGAGGATGTCCTAATATGTTTGGAAGATACCTGAGAAAGGTTTTGGTGTCATCGACCAGTTATGAGGTAATGGTTGATGCATGGAAATACCATTGGATGTGTAAGGGTGTGATATTGTACTAGGTTTTGTAGGACCAATGGATGAGGACAAAGCGTAGAGAAGGTGGGTTCATGTTTTCCTAGTTGGTGGTACCTTAATTTTGTACAAATAAATCTCAACACCATAGAACCATGAGAAGATTGTTGGTATCATTACTACTACATGTAAGGAAATATAGTAAATATGGTATTTGATTTTGTGTATCATTAGTAGTAGGTGGTAGAATAATCCCTTTCCTAGTTTAAACTAGTGGGGCAGTTTGAACCTCTATTGGTTGCACCAACGGGGTGGGAAGCACACTATGAGTGGGGTCTTCCCTTGAAATTTTCGAGGCACTTGGTGTATCAGGAGTGGCATCACTCTAATGTGTATTAGGCCATTAATGAGGGGGAGATGTCACTTTATTTGTGCGATTTCAATGGTATGCAATGAGTAAAGGACACATGTAGGTGATATTAGTGACTTCAACACAAAGTGTGCAAGGGAATGTCATCCACTTATTATGTGAGGTGAAAAAGTAATAAATGGTGCAAGGTTCATAATCATAATTTGAGGTTAATGAAAGTGGTGGTGAAGCTATTGAATCATGATGTAGGGAAACCAATGCATCCTTATATCATAGGATATTAGGAAAATGATTCATATAATTCCCATGTTGCACATACATGGAACATGGGTGGTTGGTTCTTAAACCCTTATTACATGATGAGATGGCTATGTTGGTTGATGGGTGGGGATCAATGGGGGCTCCTGAGGAGCATGGAGGAGATCCTTAAATTTATGCAACATGGGGCATAAATTGGTGGGATGAGGTGGTGTGTCACAAAGGGCGCTTGGAATACTTACCCTAAGGGTAGTTTTGGTTGAAGGGTCCTTCTTCTATAGTTTTCTCCCTTGCAATTTTTTTCTTCCATCTAGTGTCCTTGTGTTGGTTAGTGTTTCTGAAGTATTACGCTCCTACAAAAAGAAGGTTGAGGTAATATGTCAACCGATAACAATAATTGACATAGTTGACATGGTATGGGGTGCCAAATACCAAACAGGTAGTGTAAGAGCCATGTTTGGCAAGGTAAGTGTCACCATCATTTGGTGTGATATGAAACCAAGAGAAGGATGAACAATGGGAGTTTGAGTGATAACACATGGTAAAAACATTGCATCGCTCATAAGATTCATTTACATTCCAATTGTTGTTGTTTAATTTTCTTGAGATGATTCGCTAAAAGAGGTGGTTACTATGCATACAGGTCCTGAAGTGGAAGAAGGCATGATAGATGGGTCTCCTGGGTATGTACCTAAGAGAGTAGAATATTTAAAAAAAATTGTGCCTGACTTTAGTGAAAGAGAGGACCATGAGTTTGCAGGTTTGAAGCACTTCAAATGCTAACATATTAGTAGGGGATTATGTAAGATCGTCAACAATGCTATAACTATGTTTCATTTGCAGTGTTTGAGGCATGCCTTAAGGGTCATTTAGTCAACCTAATAATTGGGTCTATGGGAGGCCATGAGATAGTTATGGGTGGGGCTGAAAGTGGGGGTTGAAGTAGATGGAATTTCCTCTGCTAATTAGGGATTAGGCTTAGGAGGAGAGCCATATCTCGATGACTTTCTTGCAATAGGATGCTTAATTTATTTTTTTAAATGTTTTGGTTGGCCATATATTATGTGGTGTTGACTACAATGTTATTGAAATGAAGAGGGCTAGCCTCTTTTTGTGCAGTGACAACTCCTTACTAAGGGAAAGGTGGTTTTAGTGCTATAGTTTGCTAGTTGCCTATTGATTGGCCACTGTGGTTACCCATAGCCTATTTCATATGTTTGAATTCGAAAGTTTGGGGGAAATGGTGAATATAATGTCCTTATTCTCCACAGAGGGAACAAGGTTAATTAGTCCATAGACCTCTATTCTTGCCTTGTTTTTTAGGTTTTTTGGGGCCTTCATTAGGATTTTGGTTTCAATTAGGGGTATTTTCCCCATCTTGTGTATTTTTTTGTTGTATATTACTACCCTATGTTTGGATTCGTTTATTTTTTTCTTTACTTTCTTCTTCCCATTATTTGGGGGGTTGGCTATATTGAGTTGTTCAAATTCTTGTTACTACTGAGGGAATGAATTCTAGAAAAAATGAACCCATACATTATGTTCTGGATATGAGGGGTTAGATTTTGGTTGACCTAAAATAGGGAAATATCGATTTCATTGTGCTAGATTTCCATAGGAGGGCTGGTATTTTGACACACAGTAAGAGTTACGCATGGTGGGATAATATTCCCCCTTCATGGATTAGGTAATATCTTGAGCTGGAGTATTATGATAATACCATATTTTTGTGTTTGAGGAGATATATGACATCCCACATACATGGTGGAATGATGGAGGTGGTCCATATGAGTTTCCCTGATACGAAATTTGTTTCCGGTGTTGATTTTGGTATTGAGTAATGGACCTAATTAGACCATCAATGATGTTTGATGCCTCTGGGTTTTATTTGTTGAAAATTTGAGGTTGTATAGAATCTAGGATAATTGTATAGAGATATCTTGATTATTCATAAATGAGCTCAAATTACTGATCTTTAATTATGGCTTCTTCCTCATTTTGTTGCATGATGGTGGCACATCCTTTTTTATCACAAGAAAGATGGTCTTTAGGAAGAAATCTAATGATCCAAGTGGATATTTTTGGTCACCCACCTATTCCACTTGGGGCCCCACCATTGTCTCTTTCATTTTTTCAGTTTCGGCACAACTTACTATTTTTAGCAGTTTTTCGGGTCCTGAACTTCCGGAGCCATTTTGAGGCCCTAAACGACGTTTTTTGGGAAAACCGAGAGCAACATGGGTCCATGGACCGATGTTTCTCACTTAAAATTTGTAGTCCTAGGATAGATCTTTCTAACGAGGTATGGTTCGTGTAAAACGGAGATCGTATGCCAAAGTTACGTCCCTCGGAAGTTGAAACACCAATTTACCCAAACAGTGCCCATAGTTTTGGCGCTTCATCTCCTAGGGTTAGGGTTTTGGATGTTTAGGGTTTTCCATTGTTTCTAAATAATAAATAGGCCCTAGAAACTCATTGTAACTTAGTTCATAGGCCTGTAGCCGCCATATCTCTTCTCAGAGATGGCTACCAGTGCCCTAGCTAGTTTATTTCCATTATGTCTGTAAGCAAATTCCAGTTCTTTGATATTAATGAAATGAAGTGTTATTTCTGCTGCATCTTTTCTTTATGGTTATATGTTTATTCTATTGCGTTCAGGCATAAATTTGGATCAGTGGTATCAGAGCGGGTCCGCTTTTTCTCGATCCTTATTTGCATTTCCCCAAAGAGGTCGGGGTATAAGGAGTTAGGGCTCGATCTGGTGGAACCTTTATAAGATCAGCCTCGCATACCCCGAAAGATGCCCATGGGGGATGAAAATAAAGATGAGGGAGCAGGAGATCCTATCAAAGTATTGCTCAAGGAGACCCTCGAAAAATAAAGGAACGCGATGATGGATAACTTTTCCCAGATCCTTCAACGACTGCCCACTAGCAACGCATCTACATCCAACAACCACTCTGGAGGTGCGACTCCCTTTAAGGTACAAGTAAATTTTGACATTCCCATATTTGAGGGTCAAATAGATTCAGATTCCGTAGATATATGGTTGAATCTATTAGAAGGATATTTCTTAATTCATGACTTTTTCGACCGGGAGATGATTATTTTTGCACTCCTCAAAGCCACCCCCCGTGTCAAGGACTTGTGGGAAACCTACTGTGAGAAAAAAGATGAGATAGAACCCTCTCTGTTCTCAGTCGTACCCACTTGGAATTATTTCTGAGACGCCATCAAGGAACAATACTATCTTGTGGGGAACTATAAGGACAAGTACATATAATGGGCCACGTTGCGACAGCAAAGGGATCAAGATGTGCATGAGCTGACGAATCGGTTCCATAGCCTGCACACAAAGTTGGGTATCAAAGATTCATAGAAACATCTGGTGCTAAAGTATTGCAGTTTTCTGCACAGATACATTCAGGAGGAAATGGAGTTCCTTGACATCTCCTCGCTTGGTATGACATACCGGTATGCTGCCAAGATTGAGTAGAAATTCAAACAGAAGAAGCGAGACTTTAGATCTACGAATCAAAAGCAAGGGAAAGATGCTCCCAAACCACAGAAAAAAGTACAGAGCCAAGGCATGGCGGCTCAAGACAACCTGTCAAAGCCACAAGCAAAGAACAACACCGCAAAGCCAAAGAAGGACACGGGAAAGTGGTTTGAGTTCCATAAGAGCTCCCCTCACAACACAAGTGAGTGTCGAGCCAAGCAGTCGTTGGTGGCCGATATGAGGGCTTCTGTGTCAGATGCATTCTCCGACTTTGAATCATAACCTGACAAGGGGAATGACAAAGGGAAACATATTATTGATGCGGATTCCAATGCCACTTTTTCCACTATGAATATCCAGAAAGAGGAACTGGAAGATCCAGAGGAGGAGGAATGTCTCTTCCAGTCCAAGATGTGGGTAAAGGGCTCCCCGGTACAGGTCATTGTCGACAATGGGAGTCAAAAGAACCTCATTTCAGTAGACGTTGTGAAGCAATTGGGCTTGATGACCACAGCTCACCCACATCCACACACCATCGGGTGGCTTCACCAAGGACAAGATCTCCACGTCAGCCAGTAGTGTCGCCATCCCTATAGCATCAAGCCCTTCATGGAGGAGGTATTATGTGACATTGCTACTATTTATTTTTCTTATGTATTATTAGGACAACCATACTTGTGGAAGCATCATGATGTGTATTAGTCTCGGCCTCGCACTATTATTGTTACTTTGGGAAATAATTTGTATAGGATACCAAAGGTACCACCTCCTGCTGCTATCTCTTTTTTTATTGCAAAACAATGCAGTAAGCTCATTTCCTAAACCAGGAATTTTTTTTTCCTGATGATCCGCCCCTAGGGCAAGAAGAATATTGTGGCCACGACCTCCAGAAAGGGCTCCTCTGCAAAACAACAACAAATGGTCAAGGTTTTGGAGGAGTACAGGGACATCTTCACCTCACCCACAGGGGTTCCTCTGCACTGTTAGGTCAAGCACCTGATTGATCTGACCCCAGGTGCGCCGCTACCCAATGGACTGATCTATCAGCACTCTGTTCTGGAGAACAATGAAATCAAGAGGCAGATTCAGGAGCTACTGCAAAAATGTCACATCCAACCAAGTTCGTCGCCCTATGGGAGGCCGATCATGTTGGTACAGAAGAAGGATGGGACGTGGAGATTCTGTATTGACTATCAGGCACTGAACAAGATCACTGTTCAGAATAGGTACCTAATCCCACGGATTGATGACCTTCTGGAACAAATCAAAGGGGTGAAATAATTTAGCAAGATCGACTTGAAGTTCGGGTATCACCAGGTACCAATCGAACCCTCTGATGTGTGGAAGACTGCCTTCAAAGCCAAGGAAGGCCTTTCTAAATGGCTGGTCATGCCTTTCAGGTGGACGAATGCTCCCGCAACCTTCATGAGGTTGATATATGACATCTTGTGGCCATTTACCAACTCATTTGTAGTGGTGTACTTTGATGAATTTCTGATCTTCAGCCAGACTTGGGAAGAGCACCTCCACCACATCCGACAAGTCCTGAAAACACTACGGCAACACAAGTTGTGTGCTGATTTGGAGAAGTGCACTTTTGGCATGACCCAGGTTCAATATCTGGGATAAATTATTGATGAAAGGGAGGTGCATGTGGATCCAACCAAGATCCAAGTCATTCGGGATTGGCCAGCCCCACCCACTATAACAGAGCTTCGCAACTTTCTGGGTCTTGCTAATTTCTACCGTAGGTTCGTGTTGGGATTCTCTCATATCACTTGGCCATTAAGTCAAGTCACCAAGGGAGGAGCGAGAGAAAAATTATTTTGGTCAGAATCTCAACAGAAGGCATTCACAAAATTGAAAAATCGCCTCTGTTCTGCCCCATTGCTCACATTACCAGACTTGCAACAACCATTTGAGATTGAGACAGATGCCTTTGAATATGCTATTGGGGTAGTTCTTACTCAACAGGGACATCCAGTGGCATATCATAGTGAGACATTGTCTGACACAGTTCGCAAGTATCCCACTTATGACAAAGAAATGTATTCCATTTGCAAGATTGTTGACAATGGAAGCATTACATTTTGGGGAAGGAAACAATCATCCACATATACCACTAGCCCCTGCAATTCATACAGACACAAGGGAAGTTTCAGAATGATAGCCATCAGAAGTGGTCCACATATCTGCAACAGTTTCATTTGAACATCAAGTACAATAAGGGTAGCACCAATAATGTTGTAGACTGCCTCAGCCGACCACTGATCGTGGCGCTCACCACCATTCTCAACTCTTGTGGGCACTGCTTCTATACGAGAGCGACCCAGAATTCGGCCACACATATAAGACACTCTTGGGGGGTACGCAAGTTCTAAATTTTCACCTCCAATATGCACTTTTATGTCACCTGGGACACCTTTTTGTTCCTTCAAGCGATTGTGCCAAGATGATATGGGAAACATACTATAGTCGAGTCGCTGGGCATTTCGGGGTCGAGAAAATAGTAGCAGTACTATAGAAGTGTTTCTATTGGCCGAACCTTCGAAAGGATGTCAGGAAGCACATCAGATCCTGCACTGCTTGTGCCATTGCCAAACTGACCATCAAGAAGCAGGGCCTATATAATCCGCTAACTACCCCTAGTCGACCTTGGGAATCCATCTCCATGGATTACATGTCGAGCCTACCTTCTACTAAGCATGAAAATGACTGTGTTTTCGCGGTCGTCGACAGATTCTCGAAGATGGCCATTATGGCAGCCTACAAGAAGAATATCACAGCAAAAGCTACTGCTAAACTCTTCTTTGAACGAGTGTGGGTGCACTTTGGGATCCCAAAGTCTATCATATCAGATCGGGATAGCAAGTTCCTCAGCACATTTTGGTCCAGCCTCTGTTCAATGCTGGACAGCAAGCTCACCAAGTCCGCAGCTTTCCATCCCCAAACAAATGGCCAAACAGAGGTCGTCAACAGAATTATTGTACACATTCTGCGCATGTACAATTAAAATCATCCATGCACATGGGATGAGAGCCTCCCCTACGTACAACATAGTTATAACCAGGCTCTCTACAGCTCAACTGGCCATAGCCCCTTTCAGGTGGGCTCGGGATTCTAGCCACTATGTCCCATTAACGTAGCCATGCCATTTGTGGCTACTCAAGCCGATTCGGCTCATGTCTAGTCTGAAATTCATAAATCAAATAGCTTCATTGAGCACATTCAACACATCTGCTAACATTTTCATGACATATTGGACCGAGCTAATGCTAAGTACAAGCAACGCCATGATCAACATCGGGTGTCACACAACTTCCAGGTGGGCGACAAAGTGTGGCTACATTTGTAGAAGAAGCGCCTCACTGGACCCCACCGCAAGCTTCGCCCGCTCCGATACGGATCATACACCATCACCAAGGCTGTAGGGAACAATGCCTTTGAGCTCAGTATTCTACCATTCCTTGGTCTGCACCCAATATTCAATGTGGACCGCCTTCGTCCCTACTTCCCACCTATACTAGACACCTCTGACATTGCAGAACAACTCACACCAAGAGAGTTAAACCCAGACTACATGGAACAAGCCACCACAGATTGTATCATGGACATGCAAATCAAGAACACTCACCAACAGAAGATCCAACTGTATCGGGTTGTCAAAGTTGGCCAACTCCTGCACCAAGGAAAGTGGTTCACCAGGGACCAAGTTCAGCAGAAGTTTCCTCATCTCATGGAGGAACTTAACGCAATGGGGACCATTGCTTCCTAAGGGGGGAGGAATAATCCAGGTGGATATTGGTGGTCCCACCTATTCCACTTGGGGCCCCACCATTGTCTCTTTCAGTTTTTTAGTTTCGGCACAACTTACTATTTTTAGCAGTTTTTCGGATCCTGAACTTCTGGAGCCGTTTTGAGGCCCTAAACGACGTTTTTTGGGAAACCCGAGAGCAAGAAGGGTCCATGGACCAATTTTTCTCACTCAAAATTTGTAGTCCTCTGATAGATCTTTCTAATGAGGTATGGTTTGTGTCAAACAGAGATCGTATGCCAAATTTACATCCCCGAGAAGTTGAAACACCAATTTACCCAAACAGGGCCCATGGTTTTGGCACTTCATCTCCTAGGGTTATGGTTTTGGATGTTTATGGTTTTCCATTGTTTCTAAATAATAAATAGGCCCTAGAGCCTCATTGTAACTTAGTTCAGAGGCATGTAGCTACCACATCTCTTCTCAGAGATAGCTACTAGCGCCCTAGCTAGTTTATTTCCATTCTGTCTGTAAGCAAATTCCAATTCTTTGATATTAATGAAATGAAGTGTTATTTCCGCTGCATCTTTATATTTGTGGTTATATGTTTATTCTATTGCGTTCCTGCATAAATATGGATCATCTAAGAGAATTTCTTTTGGAACCTCAATTTTCCAAATAATACAATGCCTATGAAACTCATGGATATGGTCAGCGATGTTGGTGGAATATGTTTGTTGAAACTTTGACAACAATTCTAAACATATGTCATGGTGAACAAGAAATTGGGGAAATATGGGGAACAACTTAGCTATAAATTCAAACATGTTTTGGGATCATGCCCTCTCACTGACATACCATTTGGCTGAGGGGTCAGTGAGGGTGCATTGAAACGGCCTTAGTTGAACTAAATCTTCAGTGATGTTGTTTAAGGAACATTGTAGATAAAAGGTCATCACATGGTTTGTTGGATCTTCCCCATGTTTTCCTTGAAACATAGGTATTTTGTGGGCATCGTTGGCCATGTAGTGTTATTACCTATGGGATCATTTTTCAACTTTTAAAGATAAAGGAGATTCAATTAAGTGACAAATTGGAGGTTACATGTAAGGGTGGCCATAATTTTGTAACTTGTGTAGGATGAAGAGCTACTTTCAGGTCATGTATTTTTTAACAAATTAGATCCAACGATTGATGAGCCTAACAAAATTGGAACGAGTGGTGATCTCTAAGAGAAAGTTTGAGTAGGTGAAGCTACTAGACTTGGTAGTCCTCCTACCAAGGGTGGAAGGCCTTGAAGGAGACAAAAGAAATAGAGTGAAAAGTGATCCCCTATGGTGCTCAAGGAGATGGACGAATGATGAGAGGGATATCAAGTGTGTAAACCAATGTATCAACACAAAAAACAAACAATTAATTACCTTAATAATTTTTTGATGTGTGAAACAATTAAAGTTTTTGGTGAGGGGTTTTTCACATGAAATTTTAAAATATGTAACGTCCTTCTGCTCAAAAGTAATTGGGACTTCCAAAAGTTTTTAATAGTGGGGTCTCAAGTCATTGTAAGAAAACTAGTGAAGGTATGAGAGGAGGGTTATAATTAGGGGTATTGGGCCACATCCCAAAGAAACTAACAATGTTTCTAGTAGTCATTTGAAATAGCCTCTAGGTGCAAGTGATCCCACACTTGCATCTTTTGGTAATATGCCTTAATATTTTTCAACTAAGCTACCTTTTTCAAGTGTGTGAGGGAATCCCAGCTTTAGGGTATCAACTATAGATCCAAATCCCATACCAATAATTAAGAGACTCAAGGATGAATTTGATAATATTTGGCTTAAGACTTTCCCCTTCACAAGTTTATTCTCACCACTATCTTTGTGACAATGTATTATGGAGGGATTAAAGTTCCCTAAAAAAAAAATTATATGTTTCAAATTAGAATGACCAAGGGGGGTTATTTTGATGCCTACCCCCATGGTCCTAACTTATACTATAGTTTCCTTGGTGACCCCATGGTGGGGGGACTTAATGTGTTTAAGTTAGGTTGTATTTAAGAGACTATGCATTTGGGTTGATGACCAAAAACTCATGTGACTTAGGGTGTGAAAAATAGTAACGTTAAAGTAGTCTATACTTGATGTTTTCATTCCCCCATATAAGTATGAGTGTAAGGGGAAGATCATATTAATCAGTCAAGAACTAATATGAATTATTGTGTGTGGAGTGTGATGGGTGCAAGGTGTCAAGTGAACTTCAAAAAAATTTATTAGATTGCAAAGATATGGATATCATGGGATCCATTACATTCTAATAGAATTATCGTATTCATGTTGTACTTTGAAATAATATAAAATGTGGATATAATGGGATACTTAATTCCCTTCTATTAAACTATGTTTTTTAACCTCTAATCCTAAATAGAGGTGAAAATGGACTTAAAAATTTTTTAGATTCCCCTAAATCACTTATGAGCACAAGGGGAACAACATACTCAACAAGGAAATAAGCCACTTCTAGTCTTGATTCTATAATGGAATGAGTGAGAAATTAAATGTCATCCATGTGGCAAAAGAAATCAATTCTTCTACATTAATGATTAATTTGAATGAAAAAAAACCTCACTAATTCACCAAAAATTGTAGGAGTCTGGGTAGATTATTAATGGATTCCAACAAAATCAGGAAAGAGGAGAAAATTACAATCGTTAGAAATTTGTAAACCCCTGCATATATTTTGTTGACAATCACAGGGAAATAATCATGATGATTTCTTCAATATCTAAACACACCAACCCAAAAAAAAAAAAGATCCAAATTCTAGTAGGCATAGGAAAAAAGGAGGCCTCAAATGAACTTGAAAAAACAATACATTAATGTACAATGAAATTGAAATGAGGAGAGAGCATACAAATAACAGAAATGTGTAAGAAAATAAAATGGAGCCACTGGTTTGTTGTGTGGCTTTTGGAGCAAGGATGTCCCAAAATCCACTCTATTAAAAGGTTTTTGTTCCTTGCATAGAAACAACAATCAAATGGTTAGAAAGAAAAACATAGAAACAAATGAACAATGTAACTATATCTAAGCAAGATCATGAGTAATAATGTTACAACAAATCAAACAAGAAGTGGAGGTAGGGAAGAAATAAATCTCTTTATTTATTGATGAAAATAGTTATAATATTATCCCAGAGACATTAAATGGTGTTGATAGGGAAATGTACCATATGAATATCCTAAAGGAAGGTACATTTTATCCCTCTCTTTTGAAGAATTATCTCTCCTCAATAAGTGCATTGAGAGCTCTTTAATGGTGAACTCTATGAACAAAAATTTATACCAATTTCATGACAATTTGATAGCATAGCATTTCTTTAAACTTCCTCCTTATAATTATTCCAAATGCAATGATCTTTATAGGCTCAAGCTCATGCCTTGCCTCGCCTTGGCTCATTTATGAGATTTTATTCTTAAGTGATATTTTAGGATACAATGGGAGTTCTTTAGAGGCCCCTTAACTCCACTTCATTGGTGTAGTGTCACAAGAATAAGTTCCCCGACCTTGTCCTTTCACTTGTTGGTTGTCTATTTAATTTGATTTGGCTTTGGACTACTTAGATGTCACTTTGCATGGTTTAATTTTTAAATGGCAACCTTGGGAAACTTATGTTTTTTCTTGATTCTTAATGTTTTCCAAAAATCACTAATACATTTGCATAAGCCATTATTTAGTATTGAGTGCCCTAGCTAGTGCATTTGGGTGCATGATTTTTTAGTGATAACAAATCCAAGGATGAGGTGTCACAAACAAGCTTAATGGTTATGGTCAAGCAATTCAAAAGGAAAATTCTAGCACAAAAGGAGGCCTTCTAAATTCTAAAGAGTAGGGTCTTATGGTGATCCAAGGGAGATGAAAATTCTATGTATTTCCACTTGTATGCCAATTAGGGTCCTACCCAAACCTCCCTACTTTAATCTACCTAGGAGTTAGTTAATTAATGTATGTGGCCATATTATTTGAATAAGTGCCATTAGATAGTAGTGAATGGTTATTTAATGTAAAGTGGTCCTCTTTACCAAATAAGACCCATTAGGTGGTTGGTACTTAGTAATGATGGGACCATAAGTAGTTAGGGTTTTTATACTGAGGTATATATTTAGAAATCTAAGAGGTGATGGAACATTTTATCAAGTATTGATGTATTTGAATATTTTCTTAGTGAAAGGTCTTCCCACTTTAGAAATCAAGTGAATATTGCTTTCTTTATTCTAAATATAATTAATACAAGAGTTTATTCTACATAATTTATTTATCACTCTCTTTTATCTAGTTTTTGTTGGGTATGTGTTATAGTATTTCCACGACTAAGCAATGGGGCACAAGGTAGCCCCCGTTTCTGTCCAGGTGCGCCGCCCTGGTGGAAATTTTTGGTCCTTAATTTCCGGTGGGTAGTCCGCATCCATGGTTTTGTGCATGGTTTTGCATATGGTTTTGGGGTACGATGGTTTTCGGCCCCTGGTATTTTTGTAGATCCGGTCAAGGGAACTACGGTTATGTTCTAATCCAGGGTTTATGGATTGGGGTTTATGTATGCTTCGGCATGTATATATATGTGTTGTAACACTAAAAGGAATATAATGAAAAATCAAGATGGTCGTCCCGATTTGGGATCCAGGGGAAAATCTCCGTGTTTATCTGTTTTATGTTTTATGCTCTCGCTATTGTTTATTTTCTATTATAAGATTCGTGTGTAGATAATTTCTGTTCAGGGTTAAAACCTACATTTGGTTTCAGAGCTGTTTCGGCTTCAAGGGGACGCCTTTGTTGCTGAGGGTTTTTTGCTTGGGACTGAGGTAGACCCTGTTCAGTGGGAGATCTGCAGGATCGATTCTTGCTGTGAAAGAAGATGGCGAGCAGTGGGAAGATAGAGATCGAGAAATTTAATGGTCAGAGTTTTGAGTTGTGGAAGCTCAAGATGGAGGATCTGCTGGTGGATAAAGATCAGTGGATCGCGGTAGATCCAGGTACTAAACCAACGGCAATGTCAGATGAAGACTGGAAGAAACTGGATCGGAAGGCTAAGAGCACAATACTGTTGTGTGTCTCAGATTCAGTATTGTTGAATGTATCTGGGGAAGCTACGGCAAAGAATTTGTGGGAAAAACTTGGGACTTTGTACCAATCTAAGTCTCTGGTGAATAAGTTGTTCCTGCGGAAAAAGCTGTATAACCCGAGGATGAAGGATGGAGACTCGGTGACAGAGCATCTGAATGCCTTCAATACTGTGGTAAGTCAGCTGTCATATGTTGATATTAAAATCTCAGATGAAGATAAGTGCATCAGTTTGTTGTGCTCTCTACCAGACTCGTGGGACAGTCTGGTTATTGCAATAGGTAGCAATACAACTACCTTGAATTTTGATGACATTGTCTCATCCTTGCTGTCGGAGGAAATGAGACGGAGAAATATGGAGGGTCAGAATGGAGATGCCTTATCTGTACGAGGAAGGTCCCAGAACAGAAACAAGAATAAGGTTTCGAGTGGTAGATCTAAATCTAGAGGGAGATCTAAATCTCCTAGAAATTTTGTAAAGGTGTGCTGGAAATGCGGAAAGGAAGGGCACTACAAAAAGGACTGTAGATCGAAAGCTCCTGAGAAAGGAAAGGGATCTGATGATGCTCCTTCTGCAGAGGAAAAAACCACCTCGGATGAAGGTGGGGATGTGTATTTGACTTCTTCTTCAAATACACCAGGGATAATTTTAGGGGCGAATTTTAGCCCAAAGGCGAATTTTAAGGGTTTTAAATTTTAATAGGGCGAATTTTTTATATAAACCCTATTTTCTATAGTTTTATAAAATTAGCCCAATAATTATTTTAAAAATAATTAATTATTATATATTAGCCTACCGAAAAAAATGCGCATAAAACTGAAACAGTCCAATTCGCCCTCGATTTTCTTTGTTGGAGCACATTTCAATGCAATTCGCCTGCATTTACAGCGTCCAAGGAAAGGGTTGGAGCGATTCGCCCCATTTTTTTTCACTGGTTCGCAGGCGTCGTTGGGGCTTGCAAGTTGAATGTTGGTCCTTGATGTGCAGAAGCTCGCCGATCTTCTTGCTAGCTGAGCGAGGGTAATGGTTTACTGAGAACATCATCCTCCATTAATGGGAAATGGGTTACACATTCGAAAGCCTGCTAATGTCGACTATATCATCAAGCTCGACTATATCATCAAGCTATTTCATTAATGGGACTCTCCAAGGAGACCCGACGGTCGTTCTGGATTCAATGACATCAATACAAGATGCCATCAATGCAGATTACCTTCTATTCTCAGCGTACCTGGTGTTTTCCATGTAGCTGGGGTTTGTCATGTTGTGCACAGGATCGGTGAGGGAAAATAAGAGGATGAACATAATGCTCACCAACATCAAACTGCAAACCGGTTCCTTCTTCCAAATCCTGACCACGCAAAACATAATATTAAGAGATAATGCACATCAGGGACTTGTTTAGAGGCTTTGGAATAGTTATGGAATAGTTATTGTATTTTTTTTATAAATGGAGAGAGTTGGGGTTTCTGCTGCTTCATTCCATGTGGGTTCTATATTTTTCTTCTGTATTCTGGCTTTTACAACTGTTGAAGCCTGGAGGCCATGGCCTTCCAACTTCAACACAACAAAAGCTGCAGATGTATCCATGGGAAATGAATTTGGGAGCTCAAAGAGATATGAAGGCTCCTCAGAATTTGTCCACATGAGATACCACAACGGTCCTGTGCTCAAGCCTCACAGAAAATATCACCATTCACACAATCCGGTATGGCAACTAGACTTTCAATGACAAGAGGATCATAAAGGCTTTCTTGCTTGCTCTATCAGACAACAATAGAAGCATCAGGAGCAGCAAAACCCCCTCTGTTGCAGAATGGTGGAGGACTGTGCAGCTTTACACAGACCAGACTGGGTCCAACATCAGCAAGAATATTGTGGTGGGATCTGAAGTGAATGATCGCTATTACTCTCATGGAAAGTCACTCACTCGCCTCTCAATCCAGGCTATGATTAAGAGTGCAATAACAGCCCTTCGCCATCCCTTGCCCATTGATCCCAAGACTGGTCTCTATCTCTTGCTCACTTCTACTGATGTAGCAGTCCAGGATTTCTGTAGGGCAGTCTGTGGGTTTCATTATTTTACCTTCCCTTCCACTGTAGGGTATACCCTTCCCTATGCTTGGGTAGGGCACTCTGGAACACAATGCCCAGATGTATGTGCATACCCTTTCTCAATCCCTTCATACATGACTGGTATGCAACCCTTCAAGTCCCCTAATAGTAACGTTGGTGTGGATGGCATGATCAGTGTTATTGCCCATGAACTCTCAGAGCTTGCATCTAATCCACTCTGGTGAGGTGAATAGAAAGTGATGTTTGTGTGCAGGAGATTGCTGATGGTGAATAGAAAGTGATGTTTGTGTGCAGGAGATTGCTGATGGTCGTTGTGGGTCTGTACATTATGGCTGCTTAGATTGATGTTCAGATGAATAGAGATTCCTCTATTGCCTGTGAATCAATGTGGATTATCACTTATCATGTAGATCTTTTCTTCCTCTTTAGCTTTTTTGTGGATTATCACTCCAAGAAAAAGTTTTTGGAAAGCAGGGAGACACATAGCAAAAACAGAGAAGGATGCCCAAATTAAGTTGAGCCTCTATCAGCCATCTACGTTTCATGTGATCAATCCATCAAAGAAGACAAAGATTGGAAATCCAATGGGATATAAAGTTGTCCCAGGGGGCACTACTGCAAGCTTACTCGATCACAATGATCCTCCTCAGCACCGAGGGTCCTTCACTGACAATCAGGTTTGGATTTGGATGCCCTCAAAGTTCGACTAGTTTTTGTTGTTGAAATTCACACTAAATAATCAAATAGATTTTGTTGTTCAAACAAACTTAAAGTCTCCAGAGACTGTGAAACAGGTCAATTATAATAGATATGGCTCCATAAGTGTTCCCAGTTTGGCAAATTGGAGAAATTTCTCAATAGATATGGCTCCATAATGTACCCAGTTTGGCAAATTGGAGAAATCTTGAGGTCCTTTTTATGAGCCAAATATCGAGGTGAAAGGGGTCTGCCTATGGTCCCTTGGCATATGTGTATCCTTTCTAAAGACAAGGACGGCAACCTAAAACTCTATAAAGCAGTAAACTAGAAACGTACAAAACTGTTGGTTTATACACCAAATCTACCAACACTTGTTACTTGACGATACGAACATCAAAAATAAATCTGTAGCACTCAAAAACACACCTCTGTTTTCTTATTAACTAAAAAAAGAAAACATTACAACAGCTCACTCAAAACTGGAATTGTTTGATCTCTCACACCCTTCCTTTCTTTATAGATGAAAAAGGGTAGGAGAAAATACAGAATAGCCCATCTTGTTATGAAAAAGCAAACTGCTAAGTTTGTGAAGTCAACTTCTGAAAATAATGGAAGCAAGGTCTAAACTTAAACTTCCAAATCTGAAACAATAGTTAAATTACTCCTAGAATAGAATCTAATCTAACACTGAAGAAGGCATCACTTCTGATTTTATAAGAGCAACTAAAATTATATCTACTCTAAGTCTGGCACATGCATGCATGCACCCCTTCTCATTGCCCATATAATCTGTTGCTGTGCGTCATTAACTCTGCTGAAGTCCACAATCAGAAGGCACTTCTTATGCTATGCACATACCCCAAGGCTAGGATTTGCAATAACCTACTATCTCTACTGAAGTGTGGCATCTCTGCTGGAGGAAGAGAAACGACTGAGCAATCATAGTTAAGAAATAACTCTCCTTTGTAAGGAAAGTGTTCTACACCAAACTACTATCACAGCATCTCAAACCCCCCCTTTGCTAGGGCCTTCATCATCATGTTGACTATTTGTGAATCTGAAGTAATATAACCTTGGATGACTGCTCCCTTCCACACTCCGAAATCTCTTCGGAGTCTTCAAGGTGTGAATCCCTTGTACAAGGAAAACTTCATCAATAACTTGCCAACCTCCATTGTCCTTCATGTCGACTTTACTCATTAAAATCTTCTTACACCACAATATGAGTTGTTTGGAATAGTTACCCACTATTTTGGTTGGGTACTTAAAGGAGAAATTTATGATCAACTCGCACGAAGAGGTTGAATGTGCTAATGAATTTATTTTTTTAACTTAGTCCTTTTTCTTTCCAACTTCTGTGTAAGCTGTACCTAGAAGATTAAAATTGATTACTGTGACAAAATTTTGTGAAAACAGAGATGATTGTCAAAGGTGTGGAAGAGTATAAGGAGAAAGCTGTAAACTTTGCAAAACTATCAAGCTTAGGTTTCTTGGATCGAATCTGTACAGATGACATAATTCAGCCTGAGAACGATTTTGAGCTTGAAAAGTGGGATTAGCTAGCTGTTTGTAAAGATGAGTTACCAACTTGTACCAGACTGATTACGGGTTTGAATCTCCATCTGGTGTTAAAGCTGCTGCAAACAAATCAGTTAAATAGGCTGTGTAGTTCAGACTGAAGTTGATGATCCTCATTGTTCAAAAAAAAAACACAGAGACTTGATGAGAGAATGGGAGTAAATAAATATGATCTTGTTTGAGAGGATCCAGATCAGGGACTTGTTTAGAGGCTTTGGAATAGTTATGGAATAGTTATTGTATTTTTTTTATAAATGGAGAGAGTTGGGGTTTCTGCTGCTTCATTCCATGTGGGTTCTATATTTTTCTTCTGTATTCTGGCTTTTATAGCTGTTGAAGCCTAGAGGCCATGGCCTTCCAACTTCAACACAACAAAAGCTGCAGATGTATCCATGGGAAATGAATTTGGGAGCTCAAAGAGATATGAAGGCTCCTCAGAATTTGTCCACATGAGATACCACAACGGTCCTGTGCTCAAGCCTCACAGAAAATATCACCATTCACACAATCCGGTATGGCAACTAGACTTTCAATGACAAGAGGATCATAAAGGCTTTCTTGCTTGCTCTCTCAGACAACAATAGAAGCGTCAGGAGCAGCAAAACCCCCTCTGTTGCAGAATGGTGGAGGATTGTGCAGCTTTACACAGACCAGACTGGGTCCAACATCAGCAAGAATATTGTGGTGGGATCTGAAGTGAATGATCGCTAATACTCTCATGGAAAGTCACTCACTCGCCTCTCAATCCAGGCTGTGATTAAGAGTGCAGTAACAGCCCTTCGCCATCCCTTGCCCATTGATCCCAAGACTGGTCCCTATCTCTTGCTCACTTCTACTGATGTAGCAGTCCAGGATTTCTGTAGGGCAGTTTGTGGGTTTCATTATTTTACCTTCCCTTCCACTGTAGGGTATACCCTTTCCTATGCTTGGGTAGGGCACTCTGGAACACAATGCCCAGATGTCTGTGCATACCCTTTCTCAATCCCTTTCATACATGACTGGTATGCAGCCCTTCAAGTCCCCTAATAGTAACGTTGGTGTGGATGGCATGATCAGTGTTATTGCCCATGAACTCTCAGAGCTTGCATCTAATCCACTCTGGTGAGGTGAATAGAAAGTGATGTTTGTGTGCAGGAGATTGCTGATGGTGAATAGACAGTGATGTTTGTGTGCAGGAGATTGCTGATGGTTGTTGTGGGTATGTACATTACGACTGCTTAGATTGATGTCCAGATGAATAGAGATTCCTCTATTTCCTGTGAATCAATGTGGAATATCACTTATCATGTAGATATTTTCTTCCTCTTTAGCTTTTTTGTGGATTATTACTCCAAGAAAAAGTTTTTGGAAAGCAGGGAGACACATAGCAAAAACAGAGAAGGATGCCCAAATTAAGTTGAGCCTCTATCAGCCATCTACGTTTCATGTGATCAATCCATCAAAGAAGACAAAGATTGGAAATCCAGTGGGATATAAAGTTGTCCCAGGGGGCACTACTGCAAGCTTACTCGATCACAATGATCCTCCTCAGCACCGAGGGGCCTTCACTGACAATCAGGTTTGGATTTGGATGCCCTCAAAGTTCGACTTGTTTTTGTTGTTGAAATTCACACTAAATAATCAAATAGATTTTGTTGTTCAAACAAACTTAAAGTCTCCAGAGACTGTGAAACAGGTCAATTATAATAGATATGGCTCCATAAGTGTTCCCAGTTTGGCAAATTGGAGAAATTTCTCAATAGATATGGCTCCATAATGTACCCAGTTTGGCAAATTGGAGAAAATCTTGAGGTCCTTTTTATGAGCCAAATATCGAGGTGAAAGGGGTCTGCCTATGGTCCCTTGGCATATGTGTATCCTTTCTAAAGACAAGGACTGCAACCTAAAACTCTATAAAGCAGTAAACTAGAAACGTACAAAATTGTTGGTTTATACACCAAATCTACCAACACTTGTTACTTGACGATACGAACATCAAAAATAAATCTGTAGCACTCAAAAACACACCTCTGTTTTCTTATTAACTAAAGAAAACATTAAAACAGCTCCTCAAAGCAGAATTGTTTGATCTCTCCACCCAGCCTTTGCTTTATAGATGAAAAGGTAGGAGAAAATACGGGAATAGCCCATCTTGTTACGAAAAAAATTGCTAAGTTTGTGGGGGAAAATAAACTTCGAAAATAATGGAAGCAAAGGTCTAAGCTTAAACTTCCAAATCTGAAACAATAGTTAACTTACTCCTAGAATAGAATCTAATCTAACACTGAAGAAGGCATCACTTCTGATTTTATAAGAGCAACTAAAATTATATATACTCTAAGTCTGGCACATGCATGCATGCACCCCTTCTCATTGCCCATATAATCTGTTGCTGTGCGTCATTAACTCTGCTGAAGTCCACAATCAGAAGGCACTTATGCTATGCACAGACCCCAAGGCTAGGATTTGCAATAACCTACTATCTCTACTGAAGTGTGGCATCTCTGCTGGAGGAAGAGAAACGACTGAGCAATCATAGTTAAGAAATAACTCTCCTTTGTAAGGAAAGTGTTCTCCACCAAACTACTATCACAGCATCTCAAACCCCCCCTTTGCTAGGGCCTTCATCATCATGTTGACTATTTGTGAATCTGAAGTAATATAACCTTGGATGACTGCTCCCTTCCACACTCTGAAATCTCTTCGGAGTCTTCAAGGTGTGAATCCCTTGTACAAGGAAAACTTCATCAATAACTTTCCAACCTCCATTGTCCTTCATGTCGACTTTACTCATTAAAATCTTCTTACACCACAATATGAGTTGTTTGGAACAGTTACCCACTATTTTGGTTGGGTACTTAAAGGAGAAAGTTATGATCACTCGCACGAAGAGGTTGAATGTGCTAATGAATTTATTTTTTTAACTTAGTCCTTTTTCTTTCCAACTTCTGTGTAAGCTGTACCTAGAAGATTAAAATTGATTACTGTCACAAAATTTTGTGAAAACAGAGATGACTGTCAAAGGTGTGGAAGAGTATAAGGAGAAAGCTGTAAACTTTGCAAAACTATCAAGCTTAGGTTTCTTGGATCGAATCTGTACAGATGACATAATTCAGCCTGAGAACGATTTTGAGCTTGAAAAGTGGGATTAGCTAGCTGTTTGTAAAGACGAGTTACCAACTCGTACCAGACTGATTACGGGTTTGAATCTCCATCTGGTGTTAAAGCTGCTGCAAACAAATCAGTTAAATAGGCTGTGTAGTTCAGACTGAAGTTGATGATCCTCATTGTTCAAAAAAAACACAGAGACTTGATGAGAGAATGGGAGTAAATAAATATGATCTTGTTTGAGAGGATCCAGATCTTTTGATTGGACTGAAAACACAAGAAAAGAGCTGCAAGAAGACTGTGAACAGAGAAGAAAACACTGATCTTTGTTGCTTAGAGCAGTGACCCCTTCATGGAATTTTCTGAAAAAATGTTCCACAGGTAGATATTTGGTTCTTCCCCTGTATTTATTATTAGCAATGATTGGTTTCAAGCCCGTGAAAAGATCCCAGCAAATGCAATTGTGGATATTGGTGAAATTTTTTCTTCTGGGGTAGATCAAGTTACAGATCAAATGCGGACTCAGGGTGACATAGAACAGAACACAAGATCTGACAGGTGCCTCTTGTTACCAAATGTAGTATGTCAAAACAGCCTGAGAGTTGTCTCCATTGTATTGGTCATGTTGGGTACCTGAGTGAATCCTCCTGGTACATGGAAAATTCTTTTGGCAGACATGATACAAATGATGTTGGGTGCTCTCAGCAGAGAAGAACAGAGGCAGGACAATGTGACCTGGGGCTGAGGAAAATAGTATGCCCAACGCACTAATCTTAAGAGGAATATGGCGAACAATGTCATATATGTGTGTGTGAACGTTAGAATAAATGGTGTTGAGCTGACCTGCCAAAATATAATGGAGCTGACCTGTGTAACTGATTTTTGAGATAACTTTAAAGTACATAAATGAGGGCCGACATGAATCATGTGTTCAGCCATTTGCAAATGCATGCAAAGTGGCAGGGTTAGCCCTAGTTTGAGCTGATTCTGGTGACTTAAAAAGGGGGTTTATCATCATTAAGGTTTCTTGCTACCTTGAAGGGTGATATGTCCACATTTTGAGATGCTTGAGGGGAATGTGGGAGTCTGAATTGTTACATGTTGGAGATTTTGTTGAGCTAGACAGTCCACTTGAGGCTTCTGTGCCCACTTTGAAGGGTTGCATGGCAGTTTTGAAGAATGATTGAAGGATTCTTGCACGTTTAAGGGATTTTGTAGGCTGGATGCTGTGCCAGAACACCCCGTATGCGCTTCATTTGTGGGGTTTGGTCGTGTTTGAGGGCTCATTCTCTTTTGATTTTTCACGTGGCAATAAAAATCCCAAATTTTATGTAATTTAGATTATTTAATTGTGCCCCTCCATAAGCTAATTTAGGGTCTTTTAGTATAGAAAATCAATATGGCTCCATACGTCTCTGTTCAAACAAACTTAAAGTCTCTAGTCAAGTTATATCAGCTAGTATCATACATTGATCAAATGCATCTGAAGCAACCTGCCTACTATTCTCTGTTTTGCATGTGCCAATGAGAAATATACCTTAAGTGTGATGATGCCTTTTTGTTCTGAAGCTTCTTGCTATCAACAATATACCACAAGGTTTAGGCTTTTTGATGCCTTTTAGGATCCCTTCAAGTTGTTGGCCTTGTTCTGCAAACCACTCATTCAAGACAGTGTTAATGACTATTATATCATGCCAGCAAACTCTAGAAGATCTTTGTGCTTAGCGAAACTGTATGATCTTCAGAATTTACTCACCGTAGGTATACTTCAGTTAGGCCCATAGGAGGAGTATCATGAACACTTTAGGATTATTGTCATATAAAAGGTTATTGTCACAAGGGTGTTGTATCAAAACACTGCAATGATAGTCTTAAGCAACTGCTGCAGGGCAATGATGAACCTTGAGGCTTACTACTGCAATAAGATAAAGCTATTGTATACAGTGAGACTGCTTGACAACACAACTACTGTGGAAATGATGAGATCTTAATTCCGATGCCCTTTCACTTCTTCAACTTAAATGGTGTTGTAATGTAAATTATGTTTCCATAGTTGAAGATCTGAAGTATTTTGCGATATTGTTATTGTACCATGGCACCTAGATCGGATCCATTGTTTATCAACACTTTTTTAATAGCATGTTTTATTTTCTTCCTGTTGCTGTTCATTGGAAATTCTGAACCACTTTCTCAACTTTCAGATTAGATGGAATATTCATGCATATTCAGCTCTGTTAGTAGAAAAGAATGTAACCATTTCAGGAATTAGCAGTTGGTGATATATGGTTGAAGTTGTAATTGTGGGATGTCAGAGCTATTAGCAGTCACAAGGGTGATTGATGGAAAACGTTTTGAATGCCTCCAAGAAACTTCCTCACTTCACTTGAAAGCTTTATCACCCCTTGGTCTGGATGGCCTATGACATTATAACAATAAATCAAGTTATAAATTTCACTCCAACTGCAGATAAACACAGTATTCAGAGCATGGATGTATGAAAGGGCCAGTATGTCAGAAGAAAAACTCACCAATGCTATCCATGGCTTGCTCCAACTTGAAAAGATAGTCACGGTTATTCCCACATGGACCAGCAGCTTTTGCAATTTGCCTGCATACAAGATGATGCCATCTGTAAGTGAAATTCTGTTGAAACGCTTTATACTTAAAACAAATCTCATATTTCAAACATTTGGGTCAAATATATTGTTGTAAGTTACATACCTTGCCATTTCTTGCAGTGGAGCTGGGCCCAAATAGTACTTGTTTATGTTCTTGTTTGGAGTTGATATGAACCTGCAAGAATTATAAAACCAATGATTATGATGAATCTACCAGTGATTATGATGAATTTGTCTAAAAAGCAGGAGCAAAATGTATTGCCATATAAAATAAAGCCAACAAAAAATGAGACAAGCCCAGAGAAATTAAGGCTATGAGATCAAATCTGCTTGAACTCACACTAGGACTCCAGTCAGAAATGGGGTTGCAAATTCTCTTTCCTCCTACAATAACAAATCCACCATTGAAGATCAGTCATCATATGAAAATTTCAAACACATGAATAGCTTCTATATATTTCCCAGAAATTGTTAGGCAGTTGCCATATATATGGAGCAATGCAGAGCATCTTACTGTGTAGAAATCTACAGAGGCCTTAAGATCATATTCACATTCCCTCCTTTCTAGATATTGATTATCACATTTATTAGTAAAAACCCATCAGTGTTTTTCCCATTAATAGGCAAAGAAAAACATGCTAAACAAAATAGTGAGACTCCCCTTTCATCTCACCTCCATAGCCAATCTTTCCTTCTCTGGTTATCCTCTCACATAGTAAGCTCTACCCCACTAAGAATATCAACCAAAAATCAGTGTCAGTCCATACATAAAAAAACAATGGAGATGCAGAAAAATACCCTTCACAAGACAAATAAAAACCAATAGAGTTTAAACAACCTTTACATGGATTGCTTATTGCAAAATATCTAGTATTCCCAGCAATGTACATAGCTCAAAAATTATATGGGAATATAGACAGAAGATAAATGTAAGATAAGAATATTCTCTGTTCTTACACAAATAGTTCCCTCCTGCGCTTCCAATGTACATGTCCGAGCTGGAGACTGTGGAGTCCCACGGTGGTCAGTACAAGCTGCAAAAAGCACAAGGAGGAAGTCCCTTTAAACATCCATTCCAGCAGTAACACCATTTTTCATTATTGAATGATGTGAATAACTCATCAGTATGAAAGAAATTTGAACCTAAATTAAAAAGTCTTTGGTAGCCTTTGATATATCCAACAAATTCTTCATCAACATCAACATCCACAAGCCTATACAACCCATTCTGTTTTAGCACCGATGCAATCACCTAACCATTGGTCCATTACCTTTATCTTTCACAAAAAGATTTTCAACACTAAATGAGGCCTCCAAATATGGACTCTATATTGTTATCTCACTAATTGAGAGAAGATTTTTATCTATATCTGATCAATGGTATGTAATGCACATTCTCAAAAGTACACTTCTTAACATCTAACAATTTCATTTGAACATCCCCACAATTTTCCACAAAATGCACCCAACCAAAACCAAAGACTGTAGTTTCTATTTTGGATTTGGCTTCAATGAAGGTAATAAACCAATCCTTCTTGATGGCCATGTGCTTTAAAGCACCAAAATCAAGGAACCAATTATGTAAAGGCCTACCTCCCACCTAAGAAGAAATTTAAATATATATATATATATATATATATATATGTTCTAGGGATCTTGCTGCCGGGCTGTCATAAGTTTCCTAGCTGTGCAGGTGTTTATTACTATTGTGAATTGTGTGTGGCACTGAATTGGGATTGAGTTTAATACACAGTTCAATGCTTAGATTTTTTTATAATCCAGAGCCAATTCGTACCTTTGTCTTGTCCATTCTCGCTGCATTTCATTATTGAAAGTATGATTAGGTCAAAGTTCATCAAGGGTGAAAACTGTTTAAGTCATAATTGACTTCATCACATCCACGGACAAGTTGCCAGTAATTGATATCTGCCCAGATTTGTCATGCCTATAGAACAATATGGTTCTTTGGGTTATATTTTATTTGTACTTATAAGTTATAACTACCAGATTTGAAAAGATGCATATACTAAAAACGTATCTCTCCTTGTACAAATTTAAAACAAGACAACATTTGTACAACAATACTAGGAGAGCATTGGCAAGTTCTAGAGTGGGCCTCCTCCCCAATCAATGGAGCTATCAGGTAAATACAAGGTGCCACTACTACTACTTGTGGGATTCTGCTACAAACAGATTCATGGCATGGCATGGGCATGACGTGGGGAATGTAGTTTTTCTAATGGTTCTCTTCATGTTGATGGTTATAATTTTAACAAATTTAGTAGGGTGGCTACAACTGGCACATATTCCTTTCAATATCGAGATTTTGAAGGCATGAGAAGGAATAATATTTTGAAGTGAAAAGCAGTTCACCTTATTATAGTTACCATGCTAGGTCTTCCTTTAAGAGCTTCACAACATCAAATAATTTCCATAAATATGGTTGTAAGAGTCATGATGGTGTTGTAATGTAAATTATGTTTCCATAGTTGAACATTTGAAGTATTTTGCGATATTGTTATTGTACCATGGCACCTGGATCGGATCCAGTGTTTATCAACACTTTTTTTTAATAGCATGTTTTCTTTTCTTCCTGTTGCTATTCATTTCTCCTCAAACTCCTCTCCAACCTCAATATCAGTGTTAGTAGTAGCATGAGCAACAACACTACGCTTAGCAGAACTAGAAGAACGCGTTTTCCAAACTGCACGAGAACTACTTCCCTCACGAGTCACCATGTGCCATGCTTGGTCTCGATGGTTCTCTTCCTTCTACTCCTGGTTCAACTACCATATATTCATTGGAACCAACACCCCGAACTCCACTAGACAACGATTCACCATTTTGTAGTAGTGATTCGCCATTTGTACTGGTGATTCGCCATGATTTTATAGGATAATATAATCTCGTGAGAGATTCGCCAAAAAATTATATATACATATTATATTATTAATAAAATCGCCTTCCATTTTTCCTATGTATCACGGGGATTCGCCTATTTTTTATATATATAAATTTAGGGGGGTTCTTAAAATTATCCCTGAAATACACATGTAGATCATAAGTCATGGTTGATTGACTCAGGTGCATCCTTTCACTTCACTCCCCATAGGGAGTGGTTCTGCGAGTATGAGAAATGTGATGGTGATGTTTTCTTAGGGGATGATAGGAAGGCCAAAATCGTCGGACATGGAAAGGTCAAGATGAAGCTACAAGGTGGAAGGATTAGAACACTTCCTGGTGTTCTGCATATTCCTGCATTGGCCAGAAATTTGATTTTTGTAATCAAGATGGATGATGCAAGTGTAAAAACATTGTTCGAGAAAGATGCCTGCAAGATGGTTCAGGGAGCACTGGTATTAATGCGAGGAGTTCGGACTGGAACTCTATACAAGCTACAAGGTAGCAATGTTATTGATGGGTGTAACAGTTCTATGGTTCCTGAAAGTGGAGCAGAAAGCCTAGCTGTCTTCGGAGAAAAGACCATGCTATGGCATCAAAGGCTTGGACATATTGGAGAGAAGGGCCTTTGGATACTGCATAGAAATGGTATGGTAGAAGGTATGTCTAATTACTCTCTGGATTTCGATTTCTGTGAACATTGTGTATATGGGAAGAAAAATCAAGTGAGTTTTCCTTCTAGTGCTAAGAGGGTGAACAAGATATTAGAACTTGTGCATAGTGATGTGTTTGGACCTGTGTCAGTTCCATCACTAGGAATGTTTGTGTACTATGTTTCATTCATAGACGAATTCTCAAGGAATACATGGATATATTTCTTGAGGAAGAAATCTGAAGTCGTTGAAAAATTTAAAGAATTTAAGGCTTTGGTGGAAAACCAGACAGAGAAGAAGATAAAGGCGCTGAGGACAGATAATGGTGGGGAGTTCTGCAAGAAGGAATTTGAAGAGTTCTGTAAGAAGTGTGGTATAGCACGGTAGAAGACTACTCCATACACACCGCAACAAAACAGAGTTTCAAAAAAAATGAATAGAACGCTGATGGAAAAGGCAAGAAGTATTCTCAGTGGTACCGGGTTAGGACAAGAATTTTGGGCAGAGGCAGTGGAGACTACATGTTACTTAGTTAATAGATCACCTTCATCAGCGTTGGAGGATAAGACTCCACATGAGGTATGGAATGGTAAGAAACCCTATCTTTCACATCTAAGGGTATTTGGATGTGATTCATATGTACATGTTCCAAAGGAGAAAAGGACCAAGTTGGATAATAAATCTGAAAGGTGCATCTTTATTGGGTATAAGGATGGTTTAAAGGGTTATAAGCTTTGGAACCTAGAAACAAGGAAGGTTGTGTACAACCGAGATGTGGTGTTTAGAGAGGTGAAAGATGTTCTTACACATGAAGTCCTACCAAAGGAACCTGAGAAGATAGAGTTTGAGCTAAAGGAGGATGAATCGGACTCTACAACAGAAGAAGACTCAGAAGAGGAAGAGCCACAAACTCCAGCTGTGAGAAGATAGGCTCGGGAAAGAAGGCAACTAGAAAGGTATAGTCCATCTGCTTTCTGTTCAGGTTTTGCCTTAACTATAACTGATGATGATCCCAGAACTGTCAGGGAGGCAATAGGTTCAGAGGATGGAAAACTCTGGAAGGAGGCCATGGTTGACGAAATGGCATCCTTGCACAAAAATGAGGCATGGGATCTGGTGGAGTTGCCGGCTGGAAGGAAGCCCATCGGGAGGAAATGGGTGTTTAAGAAAAAGATGAATGTAGAAGGCAAGGTGGAGAAATACAAAGCTCAGTTGGTAGCAAAAGGTTATTCCCAGGTGCCGGGAATTTATTTTGGTGATATTTTTCTCCTGTCACAAAAGTTACTTCTATTAGATTACTTTTATCTGTTGCTGCTGCATTTGATTTTGAGATAGAACAGATGGCTGTGAAGACAACATTTCTTCACAAGGATCTAGAAGAGGAGATCTACATGAAGAAACCTGAAGGCTTTATGGTGAAGGGTAAGAAAGAACTAGTATGCAGGTTGAAGAAGTCTATATATGGGTTAAAACAGTCACCAAGGATGTGGTATTAGAAATTTGATACCTATATATGGGGACTTGGCTTCACCAAAAGAAAGGAGGATCACTGTGTTTATTTTAAATTAATTGGTGACCATGTTATTTATTTGGTCTTGTATGTGGATGATATATTGTTGATTGGAAATGACAAAGAAATTATCCAAGATTTGAAGACCCAACTGTTCTCCAAATTCGACATGAAGGATCTGGGTGCTGCAAATTATATTTTGGGCATGGAAATTAAGAGAGATCGGGCAAAGAGGAAGCTCTGGTTAAACCAGAGGAAGTATTTCGAGACTATATTGCAGAGGTTCAATATGTAGGATAGTAAACCGGTGAAGGTTCCTATTCCTGTAGGTGTAAAGCTGTCTGCTAAACAGTGTCCCAAGACACAAGAAGAAGAGGAGCATATGTCCCGTGTTCCATATGCAAGTGCAGTGGGTAGCCTAATGTATGCAATGGTCTGTACTAGACCAGACATTGCACATGCAGTGGGAGTATTGAGCAGGTTTATGTCAAACCCAGGGAAGGAGCATTGGACAGCAGTGAAGCGGGTTTTCAGATATTTACGTGGCACTAGTGATTATGGCTTGTGCTACCAGTGAAGACCAGGATTGGAAAGAATGTTGGACATTCGTGGTTTTGTTGATGCAGACTGGGCTGGAGATCTGGACCAAAGAAGATCTACAAGTGGGTATGTGTTTATCCTATTTGGAGGCACAGTCAGTTGGATGAGTAAAAGACAGTCTGTAGTGGCTCTTTCAACTACAGAGGCAGAATACATAGCAGCCACTCATGCAAGCAAGGAAGAAATTTGGTTGCAGAGATTGTGTTCAAGTATGGGGTTGGTAAAACAAGCTATAAGGATAGACTGTGATAGCCAAAGTGCAATTTTCTTGGCTAAGAACCCTGCTTATCATTCAAAGACAAAGCACATTGATGTTCAATGTCACTTTGTTAGAGATATGGTTGAGGCTAAAAGGGTGTTGCTGGTAAAGGTGGACACTTTGAAGAATGTTGCAGATGCATTGACGAAGTCTCTGAGCACTCAGAAGTTCTCTTGGTGTAGAGAAACAATGGGTGTTGAAGAATTGGGCCAATGACTAAGCTCTCCTGTGGCCCCCTGCGGAAAGAAAACAACAAGTGGGAGAATGTTGGGTATGTGTTATATTATTTCCATGACTAAGCACGCGCAGGGGGGTAAGAGGGGGGGCGATAGCCTCTTCAGGCCGGGCGAAACGGGGGTCAGTGCAGTTGCCCCAACGAAAATTTTTGGTCCTAATTTCCGCGGTAGTCTCGCGCCATGGTTTTGTGCATGGTTTTGCACATGGTTTTGGGGTACGATGGTTTTCGGCCCCCGGTATTTTTGTAGATCTGGTCAAGGGAACTATGGTTATGTTCTAATCCAGGGTTAATGGATTAGGGTTTATGTATGCTTCGGCATGTATATATATGTGTTGTAACACTAAAAGGAATATAATGAAAAATCAAGCTGGTCGTCCCGATTTGCGATCCAGGGGAAAATCTCTGTGTTTATCTGTTTTATATTTTATGCTCTTGCTATTGTTTATTTTCTGTTAGAAGATTCCTGTGTAGATAATTTATGTTTAGGGTTAAAACCTACAGTTTTCGCACTTATTATATATGTATTACCCAATGTAAAATTTCAAGTTTAAGGGTGAAGGAAAATTGTGATGCTAACCATAGAAAAATAAGCTTTGGGAAATCAAGAAAGAGGATGGGACCAAAAATATTTTTTCCAATGATATTATTGTTTTAGGGGGATTTCCCTTTGAAATAATATTCAAAGAATATGATAATGTTAATAAAGTTCAAATTGTTAAAATGAATACACACTTCCCAAGTTCTGTAGATAAAAAAACAATTGAAAGGTTGATGGAGGAATAATTTAAAAAATTCCTAAAATCATTCCAAAAGGATAAAAGTTTATGGTGTGATAGTTAGAGCATGTATTTCTTTCCTCAATTTCTAATATGACTTCTTACACGAATATTTGTTAATAGTGGCGGAGGAATTAAGGAGCACATGACAAGGAAGGTTCTAAGTGTATTCAATTCAACTTCCTTTCCTTAATTCCTACTAAGAACAACCTATATTCATTTTATGAATTCAAACACATCTCCTCGTGTGATTGTATCTATAAGCAAATTTCCAAAATAATTTTATTGAGGGTTAAAAAACATCTTCTCAGACATTATTTATGGAACAATTTCATTTTCTGCATGGAAGACAAATAAATGGTGTCATTAGCGTAGCATAGGATATTTTCACTCAATTAAAATAGATAATCTATCAATAATGGTTTTTAGGTTGAACTTATCCATGGTATACCATAGATAAAATTTGTTGTACATGAGAATAATGCCTACACACATTATATTGTGTGTCCAAAAAGTAAATTGGATTATGGGATGTATGAACCTCAATATCCTTTGTAGCATTAATAAAAGGCTTAACCTATAGCTTCTTCAAACCCACTAAGAGACTTAGGCAAGGATATGTGTTGTCCTCACTACTTTTGATAATTAATAAATGGCTTAACCTCTGTCTTCTTCAAACCCACCAAAGGACTTAGACAAGGATGTATGTTGTCCTCGCAATTTTTGATGATTACGCTAACGATTTGAGTAAAAATATTTTGGAAAAAAAAATGGTTATGGTTATAAAAGGAATTAAGTTGGAAATAAATTATTTTCCTAACCCACTTGTTTTTTGTAGATGATGTATTCTTGTTTTTGGATGGATTTTGGAGAGGTCCAAATAATATAAATGAATTTTAGATTTATATGCTAACTAATTTGGGATGAAATTAAATATGCGTAACTCTTCTATTTATTTTAATGAGATATAATAGGACTAGTTAAGGTAACTAATTTACAATTTCCTTTCAATCACATAGAATTTCAAGCAGGGTTCAAGTATTTAGGCTTCTTTTTAAATCCTAATGATTTTGGTAAAAGTCATTGGAAATCACTAACTAAAAAGGTTGGAAATAAAATTAATTTGTGGTGTAACAAATGGATTTCACTGGGAGGGATGGTTAACCCTTGTGAAAATTGTACATAAAGTAATTCCAATTTGTTACCACTCACTAACCTACATTACTATAGGAGTTTTGGAAAAGATAATAAAAAAATTATTCAAATTTCTCTAGACTAGTGAAAGGAGAAGAGATGGCATGTCATTAGTTAGGTGGTAGTTAATAGTTAATCCCAAGCATGTATGGGGATAGGGACTAAAAAATATACTTCACTTTAGTAAGGTACTACCTACTAAAACATATTGATTCCAAAAGAAAGGTTATGGAACTAGGTCATAATTTAGAAAGATGATGATTTGTAAGGGATGATCGAAATTCCATAAGCATAAAAATGTCATCTCTTTAATTCTCCCTAGAGGAAAAGTCTCAAATTACCCAAGGGGAAAATATAAATACATAATAGGCAAGTTTCCCATTGTCACCTTAATAGTCTTTCCCCTCACTTCTAGTTTAGAATATGGTGTCATACCTAAGGGAGGATTTCCCAAACTAAATCTCAAGCATGTTGTTTTAGTACAAGTGAGTGAGGGTGGTGTTGTAGGGAACACCCAACACCCCTCATTATTCATTTGTTTACTTCAAATAATGGGGACTCTTTCCATTAATTTTTCCTAAAAACACTTTTTATGATTTTCATTTAGTTAATTGTCCTACGATTTTGCCATTTCTTCGTTTTCATCAGATTTCTATTTTGATTGTTTCATTGAATTCAACTTTTAGCAATATTTCTATTGATACTTGTTTCACCTCAATTGGTTATCCGATTTGCAAATAACACTCCTTTGAACTTTGATCATTTTGTTCTATGGGTTAAAAAATTTACAAATTATATTATATTTTAATTTTTTGTAATTAAAATAGTAATTCATTGTAAACTCCTAATTAATTTTTACTAAATTTTTTATTTTTCACTAATGGTTTGACAAAATGACTCAGCCAAATTATAAAACAATAAAAAAAAACATTTCCAAGATCTCAGTAATTTATTCTAGTTTCTAATTTTAAAAGAAATTACCAAACCTGAAATCTCAAAATTGCAAAGTAAATGTAATTCATTTTGTAATATTATTAATTACCAAAGTAATTGTAGTTTATAATAAGAAAATCCCACTTTAAATAAGCTCCACTTCACCTCACCTCACCTCACCTCACCTCACCTCCCCTCCCCCTTAGCACTCTTAATAAATTCAAGCTCCACTTCACCTCACCTCACCTCACCTCACCCTTAGCACTCTTAATAAATTCCTCCAATATTTAATATGTCCTATTTTTTTGGGCCCCGATATAAAATTTAAAAATAATTCTAATAAACCTATCGGGTCCAATCCATATCGGAGCTTCCGAGTATCGCAAAAATATTAGAGTGTGCATATTGAAACTTGCGATCTCCGATCTCCTATCGCCAATAGAGTTTTATGTCATGACTAAAAACTTTTATCATAATGTTTTATTTGACCTCCTTATAAGTGCCTCTCCTCCATCATCGCTACGTCATCCTCCTTATCCCTCATATACACCATGTACTCCTTACCATATTTCGATGATGCATTAAAAGGCCACGTGATATTTGTTTGGTTTAAGTTTGAATAATATGGTTTCTAAAATATTATATATATTATATTTTTATTATAATATATCATATTATAATTTTAATATAATTTAATTATAATGTTAATATAATATAATTATGTTTTAATTAACTTTTCATTTATGTTAATTCTTGAATTAATTAAATTTTGTTTAGAGTTAATTTGTAATTAACTAATTTAATAATTACAACTAAATTAGTATTAATTAATCATAATTGTAATTTAACTTTAAATTAGATTTTAATTAAAAATTCTTATTTTTAGTATACGCAATAAATTTTTTAGAATTTTGGCATTTTTCATCTTTCAAATTTGAAAGTTCATAAGTTGAACTTTATTTGGCCAAATGAAGCTTAGAATGGCTCATTGGATAGATAAAATCATAGAGAATATTTTTGAAGTGGTTGAATAATCATATTTGATCATTTAATGAGTCTAAATTTAAGGAGAAGATCAAGCTCCAAATTTTTAAACAAAATTAATTTTCTGAGTTTAACTTTCTGCATTTTCATTTGCTCCTAGCCTTTGTTGAGTGTAGATTCATTTGATTATGTTCTCCTTGAACAATTAGATATTTACAGGGATCAATAGAAATCTCAGATTTTTTATTTATTTAATTAGGTTTTGATTGGAAGATATTTTATTTTCAGATTTGATATTTTTTATTTTAATTTGTATTTTGATTGATTTTGATAGGGAAACAGTCGAAGAGATAGGGAAATTAAAATTTCAATCAATGAGATGGCTCCAACAATAGAAGAAAAGGAATTTGGACCAATAAAAATGGTTGGAGTAGAATTACTCTAACAAATCTCCTATTTTAAATTATTCTTGTAAATTATAAATATGGCTTGAAGAATGAGGAAAGGGTTTCTCTTCTCTGCAATTTTGGAATTGTTCAAAGCACTATTGTAATGGGGATTTAGAGTTGTAGGTGAGAGGAATCCAAGAGAAGAGGCAGAATAATTTAGGAGCTTTTAATTCTATTTGGAGAGAATTTTCAGTGCTCATTTGCATTATTGTAGTGGGATTGATGTTTTTTTTGCAGACAAAGATCGAGTTGTTGGCAACGAGATATTTGCACTACTGTAATATTTTAAGGTTTTGTAACTTGATTCATATTCATAATGAAGTTTATTTTTGTAATTATTGCATGGCAATATTGTTTGCATCTATTATTGAAATAAATATTTTCAGCTTTCAATTACATTTATTTTGAATGAGTTATTTGTTGTCTTTAGCACTATTGTTAAATGTTAATTGTTAGCCCATTTAAATTTATGATCAATCTACCTTGCAGAATTAATCAAAAACGTATTTTGATAATTGGAAACTATATAAGAACAAACATTTTTTTCTTTAGGCTCGCTAGCTATCTATCATTTTAATTTTATAGATGTTTTGCTTTTCTACATGCCATTTTATTTAAATTACTTCAGTACTATGACACGATTTTCCCATTCTTATACATATATTTATTAGGAGTTGGAGCTATTTATTATACATTTAGTTGTTTATATCTTATTTAACAAGATTTAGATAGCGTGAACTATTTCCTTATTCTATTTCCTTTATATAATTCCAATTCCTACATGTTTTTTTTTCCATTCATTTTAGCTTGATCTTGATTAAGAGAAAGATTATTCTTTCCTTCAAACGAGATAGGATAAGTGCATCATAGCTTAAGTTTTGCATTTAAATTCTTGTTTCTGAATCTTAAAAGTCTTATTCCCAAAGATGAAAACTTTAGTTGTGGCTTGGTTGCACCCCATATCAGCTTAAAGATCACTCTCTTGTCTGATCAGAAGCATGAGTGATCTGATGTCTCTTTTCTATTGTTAGGTGAAACTCATATTTTAAGCCAGTAGAGATAGAGTGAAGGTAATTGGAGCTAGCATAACCATTCAGAACCACCATTTCAATGGAAAAGGAGTTGCTCTAAAGGTTAGGACCAGATGGTCTCCCTTATAATGTTGAGACAAATATTTTCGAGCCTTCAAAAATTTTGGCGCTAGAAGGAGGGCTAGAAGACTTGTTGTCTTTTGGAGTTTTTGTATTTCAAAGTTTTATTTTAATCACAATGGCTCCTCTTAAACTTCCAATTTGGAGTCGTATCTCTCGATGTGCATCTGCCAATACTCCACTAGACATAGTAAAACACTTATCAAATGTAAATTTTAATGATAAGAGGAATTTTTTTGCATTTCATCATGCTTTACAATTTATTCAAAAAATTTCAAATTCTACTTTTCATGATATTGATGAAGGTATTTTATGCGGGATTTTTACTCTTACATTCTCAGGAAAAGCCAGGAGCTGGTGTCAATCTCTTCCAGTTGCCTCTATTCACAGTTGGGATCAATTTATCACAAAGTCCCTATATCAATTTGATGGTTATGATTATGAATAGGTATGTGATGAATTCGAATATTTACGAAGGTTTGAAAATGAATTTTTCAAGGATTTTACCGTTAGATTTCGATTAAATTGTTTAAGATTAAAAATTGACGATAAACCCTTAGAAATTGAATTGATGGATTGGTTTGAATATATTTACTCACTTTCTCTCATTCAAAATCCATGTGGAATTATTACAAGCTTTCATCAATCTTCTTTGAATTCTACTAACATAATCGAGAACTCTAATACAGAGGTACATACCAATTATGACGAAGTTGCATCTAGTATCTATGATGAATTCCTTCAATTAATACACACCTCTTTTAACATTTATGATAATCTCTAGGATGTTAATGAAATACAATCGCAAATCTTGGAAAAAATTGTCAAAATGTTACAAGAAGATACTAATATTAATCTTGAAAAAAAATTTGTAATCAAATCTCAAAAAAAAAATTGTATAATTTAGAAATTCAATCTTTAAATCAAAAAGTAGAACTTTCTAAATTATTTTATGATGATCAAATGCCAAATTCGGGGCAGCCAAACAACATTCTTCAAGAAAGCACAATTATTCAATTGAATGTTCTTAAATTTGAAATTTATAATGAAGAAAATACAAACAAAGAATATTCCAGATTCAATTCTTCAAATTCATATTTTTCCCTTTATCCCAATATTTTTGCTGATAGTAATTTTCCTTCTCATTTCTTTAAAATTGTTGTAGAAAGCAGAGAGACTGATCCAAGTGAATTCCCTTTTAGTTTTTATCAAGATAAGGAATTATTTATTGATAATTCTTCCAACATTGATGAACCTGAGCTTAATTTTCCTTCTTGTTTTGATATGTCATATGGGAATGAAGAAAATTTCAATGAATTTCATGAAGTTATTTATGATAACGATTCTGACATTGAGAATGTTGAAATATATTCTGCTCAATTAAATTCCCATGATCAAAGATCAATCATACCTGAGGATGAAGAACACTCCAACTCATAAATTGTTCCAACTAATTCTCATTCTCAAGCAAAAAATTATCTTCATGATTTCAGTATTCAAGAACCCATTCCAACCTATGATTTTTATCATGATCGAATTCCAACTCATATTCATAGTCACGACCCTCTCTTTAATTCACAAGTTGGTATTAGAAATCATTCTAATTCCATTCTTCTGGTCAATCCTTGTGAAGAGGAAATGTTTTCAAGCCAATCCCAATTGTGTTGTAATAATAATTATATTACTACTGTAGATAGTGATTTTTTTTTCCTTCATTTATTTTGTTTGTTTTCAGATTTTTTTTCTCTTTTCATTATCCAATTTTAAGATATATTATGCTAGAATATTGAGCAGATTAGTATTGAACACTCAATTGCTGCATTTCCTGCATGGGAAAATGAAGTTGAAAATTATAATCATGAACATCAAGAGTTATTATTCTTCCAATTTCAATTGATGTTCATTTCTTATCACTTGTTCTTTTTCTCTCAAAAGCAGTGCCAACAAGAGAGTTTATCTTCGCAATATAACCAGAAATCTAATTCAATTAATGATCTTTCGTTGAATCTATCAGATATCCATCCATTTTTCATTGGCACATTTGAAATATATTTGGAAATTTTTCCTAAATGGAAGATTGTTAATAATTTAACATATGTAAATAAGACTGACAAATTTTTGCAGGCCATTGTATCTAAAAATTCATTTCCACAATTTGGCGTGTTAACCCCTCTTTTGAGCCTCTCCCAATCATTAATGGAAATCCATCAATGTTTCTATGATCAATTTGAAATTCAGCTAAAAGGGACATTTCAAGATAAGGTGATTGTAAATAAGTTGCTTCCTGTAAATATGTTAACAATAAATGTACATTTTGCATTCAGATTTAATTTAGTTGGTTTAAATATATTTGTATTTTTGTTACTGATGTTTGATCTATACATACATGAAAGAAACAAAATGCTTTCATGGTTACATTGGAAGTATGACTATACCTAGTCATGTTTCTTTTTCATTTAGTTGGAAATAGAAATAAATTAATGTAAATTTAGATTCTTTGTTTTCTTGCATTTATTTCATTATCACAAAATTTTAATAAGCAAGTAATGAATCCGAATTTTGGCATCCTCTTTCATTTGCTGGAAAAGTGGCTTAGAACATATCAGAAGCTCTTATGTAGTCATATCATAAACACTTGTGGACCGTTTGATTGTCTTGTTTTTGCAAATTTTCATCACATTAATTAAATTTTTTTTAATAATACATGAAGAAATTTTAAGGAATTTCTATAGCTTGGCAATTTTTTGATTCACAAGTATTTCTAAAAAGGATCATATTCACCACTCTTGTCCTCCTGAGTAAATTTGAGGTGGATACAATCTGAAATCCCATTACTTATCATTTAATATTAAATAAATAGATGATGTTGAACATATGTGAGTTTTGCAAAATACATGGGAGAATTTGAAGATTCATGAGGTAAATTACAGTCAATATTCTTCCAGGTATGCATTTTACAAGTTCATCTTCATCTATTGTTACTTTCTATTATTCATATTGTATTTCTTATTTCTGTTTTTTTTTTCTTTTTGCAGGTCTTCATTGACTTTATTTTGGAGACTTAATATAAGGAAGCAGCCAACAATTTATAAATCTGCAACATGTTCAGAGAAATATTTGTTGTTTCATCAAAATTTGAGGATTATTTAATTTTTCTTCTATTCATTAAAATCCCAATAGGCCTTCAATATAATATCAAAATATTCATATCAGATCATTATAATATTGTAACTCTCCTCATAATATATTTTCAATAAAATCATTCTCCGATCAAATATTTCTGATAGTCAATATAACTATTAAAGGGGTTTTTGTTAAAAGGAAAATTTGAGCTAAGTGATTATTTGTGAATACAATAATAAAGGCTTGACCCCATAGGATTCCCACGTAGCATTATCAGAGCTTCTAATGTATTTTTCAATATGAACCTCATTTCGCTAATATCCGATAATCCTGATCCACCGATCTCCGATATAACTTCCCGTTATCCATATCAGAAGTTTCATATTGGGACCTTTGATCGGTTGTTACTCTTTCACACCTCCAATATTAAATCTCTGATAAAGGACCTATGATATCCCTTCCCGCTTATATTTTTAGTCGTTACGTTTAGCATGTTTGAAAGATACAGCCATAATATTTCTCCGATATTTTTCTTCCAATACACTCATGTGCGAAATCCCATGTGAATTCATAGAATTATGTGCCAATAATCATATTCTTCCTCTCATCGATGAAGCTAAAATGAAATGCTTACACTCATTTTCTCAGATTTGCTACACACAAAAGAAAATTCACACAAAACACTTGTAGTGAATGATCTTATCCATGATTTTATCTATGTTTGTCCCAAATATTACAATTTCCAAGATGAGTTGAACCATTTCATCACACTCGCCAATTATTTTCCCTTTAGTCATATTCCTTTCTTCTGAATGGACTTAGAGCCTCTAAATTGGTGAATTTTTTAATCACAATCTTGTGCTCTTCATTTTTCCGAGATATTTCTTCATAATCTCATATTTTTTGGCTTATTGAATTCTTGGATTTGTATTATATCAAAAGCATTTAAAACGAATTCTGAGATTTACCTCTCTGATATTGACATTTCCTTTTCCTTCACTATCATGTCCATTATACTTGGTAAAGGAAATGACACATATTCCACCATCTTCACTGGAATTTTGTGGTCTTAGAGTTTTGTAAGTTGATTATGGCTTCAAAAAGGTTTTCAATATCTTTGACACTTGATTGATTCTCATATTTATTAAATCTCGAACTCCTCTCCTAGGAAGCTTAATTTACAGGTAAATGTAAGTGCTATTGCAATCATTTTTTACAAAACTTCAAATTATATGATTATCATAATGAAATTCATCAAAAATACTTTATAAACTCTTACAAAGCTTTTACCTCTGATACGTGAATGATTGATGTACTAGAAAGAAAATTTTCCTACACTATCAATTTAACAAGCATTCGTTATCGTACATGATCAATATCGTAAAATTTGTTTGTAAAACTTACACAAAAACTTTTGTTCCAAGCTCTTGCTTCCCTTTGATATTCTAAATATTGAGACTTCTTGTATCAAAGGTGAAATTTAAGTTAAATTCTAAAAACAAATGTCATCAGAAACATTATGAAGCAATAATTTTGTTTATCGGAGTTTTTCTCATTAATAATTTTTGGAAAACTTGAACTCCTACCGTTCACTTTGATTATCTCATAAACTCAGAACTTTAGAATATCGGGTTAAGTATCTTCATAGGTCTCTGATCAATTCATTATAATATTTTACTATGTTCACATAAAGTCTTGTATGGTTATATTTGTATATATATGTTGCTTTCATGTTATCATGGTGGTCGAGAGCTTGGTTGTATTTTAATCATCATTTTAGCAAATCCAAGTATTCATTAATCGGGAGGACTTTGTGACTATAGGAATGTACATTCTTCATGGTGTATGCACATGAGCTTCTTTTACTCATCACGGCAATCTTCTTGGCTAATGAGAAATTACATTACATGTGGTTCATTTACATTTTTTCCTTTGACCCATTATCGTATATCCATTTTATTTTTTCAATTGTATTTTAGTGAGCATCTACATTTGATTTTAAAGGCACCCTTGAGAAACCACTATGGTAATGAAGAAATTAAATAAGGAATTTGGAATAGGTAAAGGTAATGAACCATCGTTATTTCATGTTTAAATTCTCTTTTATTTTAATTTTTTTATACATCTCCATACTTATCATATAAAGATTCAAGTCCTCTTCATATACATAATTGCTATATTATTTAGGATTTTGAACCGATTTCAATAATTGGGGGCTGATGTAAGTTTAGAATGGTAAAAACAAAGAGAACAATCATCGTTGCAATTCATAAAGAAACATACATTTATTCTCATTTCTGATGGATTTGGTTTTCTTCTGATTCCTTGGACATGCAACATTGTTTTCTTTTAGTTTACTGCTTGCTTTAGCTTAGATTTAATAAATGATGATTTTGGGTCGATAAGATTTCAAAAAAAATCAACTTCTTCATGCTTTAAATTCTAATTAAAGGAATAAGTTATCTTTTATTGGAAAAAATCATATCTCGCAGGTAATATTAAAGATATTCTCCAATGGTAAGTTTCACATGCACACTTTCATTCATTTTTCATTTCTTCACTTTTGGTTTTAGTTTTGTTTTTAGTTTTTGCTGGTATAAAGCTCTGTTTTGCAGGCCTTCATGATCCTTTTTCACATCCCCGATGACTCATATTTGGATCTTATTATCTTTTTTGTTACCTCTAAATTTTTGGAGAAGCAGTAATAATCCTCATCAAATCAGCTAAACTGGGGAGTTTCAGAACCTTTAATCTGTTTCTTAAGCATTCATTTTAATTGAAAATGGTTAAGATTCTTTTATGCAACATTTGTCTTTGGAACGATAAAATTTGTAGCAAACAGAGACTTCTCATTAGCTTATTATCCCTTAACGTTGTTGTTCACCCTTTACATTTTGAGAGTCTCATTTATTATAACTCTGCAAGACAAAATTTATTAAAATCTCAACATAAGAAGGAACATACACATTATTCTCTTCTTTTATTTTTTTCTTGAGACATTTGTATAGTTGAGCTTGTTGGGGTTGGTTCTCTAAATTTAAAATTTTCTTTCAACTTCCCCTTTCTTCATTTTTTTTCATTTTTTTAGAGTTTGGTAAAAAAACTTCCTACTTTAGTTTGGAGTTATTTTCCTTTTTGTTTCAGTTATGGTTTGATTTTGGTGACACCTCTGATATTTATATGGAATCCCCTTTTCTCACCCAACAATGGTTGGCATACATGGGAAAATCTTTACTCTGTCTATTTCAATGAATTTCATTTATCTTTAAAGGCACATCCTTATGGAACCATAAAACACTCTTGCTTTAAATATTTTTCATGGAGGAACACACAATCCTTTTTTTTGTAACAATGTCAGATATATATGTATTAATTTTCTAAAAGGAAGCAAGCTCCCATTTACAAAATTGAAGCAAGAGCCAAAATGGAGGAGGGGAAGAAGCAACTAATATCAAAATTCAGTGTTTTTACATCAAGGAAGGGGAATCCTCCAACAAAATTTTATTTTTAGCTTCAAAATTGCTGCTTCAAATAACATATAAACTTACATTTCATAACTGAAACTATTTTCTTATAGAACTAAGTCTTTTCCTGCTAAGATCTATCTTATAAACTATTGTTGTTACATAATATAAGACTAATTTATAGTGGAAAGAAAATTGCATATCAATGCATTTGCTTAAAACTAGAATAGTTAAAATATTTATCTTAGAGATGACAGAGTTGATCCATTCTGAGATTTTCATTTATTTTTTATTAACAATTCTTTCTTCTCCTATTCCAAACACGCTATTTCGATCCTGAGAGCTAGTACTACCTTCTGATTTTTTGGTGATTATATATTTCAGAAAATCCACAATGCCTTGTATATGAACACATTGATTGTTGAGTTTCTCATGGTCCTTTCTATACTCCGATAGGTGAGTCACGATGATAGCATGTTCAACATGCATTTTCTCCTTCAATTGATTTAGGATATCATTCACATGCTCGATCATGAATTTGTACCTCTTGCACTAAGGGCACGCAACAAAGGAGGGTGGATCTGTAACTGTGCGGACAAGGGAGGCAAAGGAAAGTTTGGAGAGGAAGCAAGAGGTAGATAGTCAGGTTGCAAGAGGAGACCAATAGATGAGGAGTAACACCAATGAAGAGGAGAGGGTTTCTAAAGTTAAATGAATACACGAATAGGTCTAGCACCCAGCAGAGAAGATAAATGGAGGAGTCAAGTGATGCAGCAAGATGGAGACAGTGATAAGTATAAGAAGATCAGGTGAGGGTTGGATGTTGGGAAAGAGACAAGTGAGTGAGTGAATTGAGAGGATAGATACACAGTGTAGGGAATATATCCTGTGATGAGAAGGATCTGGATGGATAGATGCGAGGGGATAAAACAGAGGGATTTTGAATAAAATATTTTATGTACTCTAGGAACATATTTTTGGAGATGCTTTTGCAGGCTTTCCTAGATTTGATGTTGATATGAAGAGTGCAATTATGGAATGATTTGAAAGTGGACATTATTACCTATTTTGTCTTGTCCTTGATCTCTTTGATTTTCTCTGTTTTTCAAGGAGTGTACAGTTTTATTATTGTCTCTCAAAATGTGATACTATAGGACATTCCCTAAATTAGTCAAATTTTCATTGGTCCGGAGTGTGATTTGAGCTAACTCAACGTTCTTTGGAGTGGTGTTATTGACCATTTGTTGAATAATAATGGAGGAGTCTCCAAAGATAACCGGGTTTTTAATATTCTCCTTCCTCAGAATTTGAGATCCTAATAACATACCATAGGCTTCTAATTTTTTATTTGATGTAGTGTTGAGGCCCCATTCGAATTCCACTGTTGAATTTTCTCCTTGTTCCATATGTAGCCTCCTGCACCAGCTCTACCCGGATTAGATTTAGAAGCACCATCAAAAAACATATAGGAGCATTTTAGAGTGTTGATCCACTTAATAGATTATTCTTCCTTTAGTCTGACTTTTCATGACTTGGTATTGAGGTTGATTTTTTTGATTTGTAATGGGGAGAGTATCTGTCTTTCGGCTACTAAAGAAAGCCAAGATCTTTCCTCCGATTGGAGTAGGGAGTTGTCAATTTTTTTAAATCATTTTGAGAAAATGTGTTAGGTCCCTATATTAATAGTATAGTCCCTTATTGTTGTTAGTGTAACCCCCTTATTGTTATTTTTTTACCCCTATAACCCCCATATTGTTATTATTGTGTCCTTACATTATTATTGTTAGGTCGACTAGGATTACATTGTGGCCCCAGGGACTCCTATATATAGAAAGGAGGTTTTGTCATTTGTATCATTGAGGAATTGTTTATTTATGTAATGAATTGGAGGTTTCTCCCTCGAAGTGGCTTATTTCTAAGGAATTTATCTCTCTTTTCTTCTATTTTTGGAGCTGATTTCATAACATTTAGTATTAGGGCTTTAGATTCTAGGGTTTCACTACTACAAATAGTTCATCGTGGGATTTTAGCTATAATTGTTTTCTTACGAAGGTTCAGAAGCTGAAATGTTTACAGAGAGAAGATGAAATCCTGAGGAACGTCATGTAAAAATTTCAGATCTTGGTTCGCAATATTTTCAAAGATATGATATGTGGAAGTTAGGGTTTTCTTAGGCTCCTGAATTTCACCTAAAACAGGTCATCGTGAAATTTGCGCTATAAAAAAATTTCTACAAGATTTCAAAAGTTGAAATTTTTACAGAGCAAAGCTAAAATCCTGAGGAACTTCCTATACAAATTTTAGATCTTGGTTCGCAATATTTTTAGTGATATGATCTTTGGAAGTTAGGGTTTTTTTAGGCTCCTGAATTTCATATCAAAGAGGTAACCGTGGTAAAATCGTCATAACTCTCACTATGAGCGTCAGATTGGAATTCTGTAAGAAGTGGCCATAAGTACACGAACTATAGTTTCCTTTTTATAATTTCAGAGTTGAAGGAGGAAAAAATGACACATGGCAAATCGTACAAGTTTACTCTACTGAAATAGTCCATAATTAGGTCATTGTGGGATATTGGGCATAACTTTGACTTGAAGAATCCAAATCCGGTCAGACCTCTGGCATTCAAAAGAAGATTCGGAGTGCTAATACAAGGCCGAATTTTAGATATTGAAGATCTGAAATCCCAGAGATAATTCAATTTCAATATCGAGCTCCTCAAAAGAAAGAAAAATGTGTGTATTTTTTTTCTGAATTGCACAAGTCTTGTTCGAAGAATCAATTTGAATTGATTCCAAGGGCATACTGTAGAATAGATATCAGTATTGGGTTCCAAAATGCCCCCTAAAAAGAATTCAACACCCATAATCCTTCAGAAGGCTCTACTATGGCTCATGAAGATGAAGAAATGCAACATGACATATCAAAATTACAAGAGCAAGTGCACCAAATTTCGCTCTCCCAAAGAGCAACAAAAAATGAAATGGATGTTTTGAAGAAAAGCATGGAAGCTAAGATGGATGGTTTAAAGAAAGGCGTGAAAGCTACGATGCATGGTTTGAATAATGGTATGGAAGAAAAAATGGAAGTTTTGAAGGAATACATGGAAGGTTTGAAGGAAGGTTTGTCAAAGTTGATACAACAAATGATTCCTAATGGTGAAAAGATAGTAGAGGAAACTCATGATGAGAAAAAAATAAATGTTAATCGTGATTTCATAAACTCTAATGTTGGATTGAAGAACCACCATATTCCAAAGATGGATATGAGGAAGTTTGATGACAAATATCCCATAACATGGATACTATATATGGAGCAATATTTTGATCTCAATAATGTGAAAAACACACAAAAGGTACGCATTGCACCTTTACATTTAGAACAAAATACATTTGTGTGGTATCGATGGCTTTGCTCTTGTAAAAAAATTGTCACTTGGTCAATTTTTATGGAGGAAATGATAGCACATTATGAGGATACAAAGATCAACACCTTATTTAGCCAATTGATAAATCTCAAACAAAAGGGTTCAGTGGTGGAGCACATTAAGGACTTCCAAAAATTGAATATAAGGGTAACTGATATTCCAAAGGAACACAGGATTGATGTCTTCATAGGGACTTTAAAGGATAACATCCAGAATGAAGTTTGCATTTGAGAACCTGATTCATTGGAGAAGGCATTCAAGTTGGCAAGAAAAATTGAATGTAAAATTATGGCGACAAGGAAGCCTACCACTCACATCTATAAAGATGGAAGTGTTGCTACTCCTAGACTTCCACAACCTATAAGGTTGACACCACAATAATTGGAAGAAAAAAGAGAAAAATAGCTTTGCTATAGTTGTGATAGCAAATACACTAAAGGTCATAAGTGTGCTGAGAAGAAATTATTTTACATAGATTGTGAAGAGGAGGAAGAAAATGAACAAGAAACTTCAAAAGAAGAGGATATACACCAGGAACCAACCCTAGAGAAAGAAGAAATGAGTCAGACCATATCGTGTAATGAATTGGCAGGAATTACCACTCCTCAAACTCTCAAGATAGAATGACATATCAAGAAGAAAAAGGTAATAGTCTTGATTGATTCGGGTAGTACCCATAATTTTATTCATTGTAAGGTAGCCAAGGAATTGAATTGTTTCCTATACCCAGCACGAGAATGTCAAGTGATGGTTGCAAATGGAGGAAACGATAATTCTCCGGAAAAATGCCATGACAAGCTAACCATTGGGGAATATGTATCGAATAGTCCAATTCTTTCCATCCCAATGGGAGGATCTCATGTTATACAAGGAGTACAATTTTACAACTTGGGGACTCGTATTTTCTAATTTTCTGGAAATTTTATTCGAAAGGAAAGGAAATCAAATTACGTGGTATTGCAGGGAAGCCAGGAAAGATAATAAGCTCTAATTTCATGACAAAGCTTTTGAAGAAAGAAAAACAGGGAGTAATTGCACAATTATGCTCACTAGAAGTTCCAACATCAAAATCATCTATTTCTCCAGATCTCCAGAAAGGCTTGGACAATCATTCCAAGGTGTTTAATACTTCCAAAGGACTCCCACCTATTCATGATCATGATCATGATATTCATTTGATTCCAGGAAGTGTTCCTCCAAACATTATGCCTTACAGATATCCTTATGTCCAAAGAGTGAAATTGAACGTATGATTGCAGAAATGTTAGAGGCTAGTATAATTCAACCTAGTCAAAGTTCTTTCTCTGCCCCATTAGTATTGATGCACAAAAAGGATGGATCATGGCCCATGTGTCCAGATTATAGGGAGCTGAATAAGCTCACTATTCAAGATAAATTTCCCATTTCTGTGATTGATGAATTATTGGATGAATTACATGGAGCAATTTATTTTACCAAGTGGGATCTTCATTCAGGATATCATCAAATTAGAATGAAAAATGAAGATATTCCGAAAACATGATTTCGAACTCATGAGGGTCATTATGAATTTTTGGTCATGCCTTTTGGCCTTACCAATGCACCTTCTACATTTCAAGGGTTGATGAATTCCATTTTCAAACCCTTCCTTAGAAAATTTGTGCTAGTATTTTTTGATGATATACTAATCTACAGTGGGTCTTAGAAGGATCATGTTCAACGTGTTGACAGGGTGCTCAAACGATTGGAGGAGAAACAATTATATGCAAAAACATCCAAATGTTTCTTTGGAGTGCAAGAGGTGGAATATATGGGTCATATTGTATCTCACGAGTGTGTTAAGGTAGACCCTAACAAAATTAAAGCCATTAAGGAATGGAAAGTCCCCACAACCATAAAGAAGTTGTGCGGATTTCTCAGGTTAACAGTGTATTATCGCAAGTTTGTTAAGAATTATGGGAGAATAACAGCACCTCTAACAAATTTTTTGAAGAAAGATGAATTTTCATGGACTCTTGAAGCAACTAAGGCCTTTGAAAATCTTAAAGAGGTAATGTGCCTAACACCAGTCTTAGCTATGCCAAACTTCACAAAATTCTTTATTGTGGAATGTGATGCCACAGGAAATGGAATTGGTGTTGTTTTGATGGAAGAAGGAAGACCCATTGCTTTTGAAAGTCATCCAATCAAACGAAAGTATTTACAAAAGGCTATTTATGAGAAGTTAATGTTGGAAATACTACATGCACTAAAGAAATGGAGACCTTACCTAATGGGAAGACACTTCAAGATAAAAACTGATCATGATAGTCTTAAACACTTTTGGAACAAACACTATCTTCAGAAGAGAAACAAAAATGGGTCACAAAGATGTTAGGTTATGACTTTGAAATCATCTACAAAAAAGGGAAGCTAAATGTTGTTGCAGATGCACTCTCAAGAAAGGATGAAGAGGTGGAATCATTGCTTTGTGCCATTTCTATTATCCAACTAGATTGGATAACCGAAGCAAGGGATGAATGGAAGAAGGACGAAGAAGTGTGGACACTGATTCAAAAGTTGCAGCAAGATCTTAGTACATCTGATACATTTAGTTGGAAAAATGATTCCTTATGGTACAAAGATCGCTTATATATTTGCAAGAATTCCCAAGTAAAACAAAATATTCTTTTGGAATTGCACACTTCTCCTTTATGAGGACACTCAAGATTTTTAAAAACTTACCACAGGGTGAAGAAAGAATTTTTTTGGGATGACCTTAAATCTGATATTCAAAATTTTGTGGCAGAATGTTTGGTTTTCTAATAAAATAAAGTTGATACAATTAAGACCTCGGGTCTTCTACAACCTTTATCCATTCCAAGTCAACGTTGGGAGGATATTTCAATGGATTTTATCATAGGTTTACCTAAGTCCGAAGGAAAGAGTGTCATAATGGTGGTAGTTGATAGACTTACCAAGTATGTACACTTTTTTGCATTATCTCATCCATTTAAAGCAAGTACAATTACTACTGCATTTATGGAAACAATTCAAAAGCTACATGGAAACCCGAAGATTTATTGTAAGTGACAGAGATCCCATTTTTACAGGAAATTTTTGGACGAAATTATTTTCTTGTTTGGGTACTCAACTAGCTCATATCTCATCTTATCATCCTCAATCCTATGTTCAAACTAAGAAAGTGAATAGATTTTTGGAAGGATATCTTCATTGTTTTGTATCTGTTAAGCAAGCACAATGGGTCAAGTGGTTACCTCTTGTTGAATGGTGGTATAACACTTCCTTCCATACTGCAGCAAAAATGACCCCATTTATGGCACTTTATATATATCATCCACTTTCCATCACATCTTCTTTAAGGGAAAATTCTAGGGTTCAAGCAGTGGAAAATCACATCGAGCATCAACAAGAAGTTCTCCAACTCTTAAAGGGTAACCTAAATTTGACACAAAATCGAATGAAACAACAGGCAGATCAACATTGCAGTTAGAGAAGTTTTGATGTAGGAGACTGGGTATTTTTACAACTACGACCATACAAACAAATGTCCCTCAAGCAAGCTAATAAGGATACGAAATTATTGCCAAAGTACTATGGTCCTTACAAGGTATTGCAAAAGATTGGTACTATGGCATACAAATTGGAGATTCCTACTTCTTCGCGAGTGCATCTAGTTTTTTGTGTTTCATGCTTAAAGAAGGTTATAGGGGACAAACTTCTAGTTCAAACAATATTGCTAGAACTTGATGAGGAAGGAAAAACCATATTGGAACCTCAAGCAGTGATGAAAACATTAACTCGACAGATACGAAATCAATCAATTCCAGTGTATCTCATCAAATGGAAGAACCTACCCACTGAAGATTCTAAATGGGAGGATAAGAATTTTATACAGAAGCACCTGGAGCTACCCAAGCGTTGAGGACAACAATTTTTCGAAGGAGAGGAGCATGTTAGGTCCCCATATTACTAGTATAGTCCCTTATTATTGTTAGTGTAACCCCCTTATTGTTATTATTGTACCCCTGTAACCCCCATATTGTTATTATTGTGCCCTTACATTATTATTGTTAGGTCAGCTAGGATTACATTGTGGCCCCAGGGACTCCTACATATAGAAAGGAGGCTTTGTCATTTGTATCATCGAAGAATTTTTCATTTATGTAATGTATTGGAGTTTTCCCCCTCGAAGTGCCTTATTTCTAAGGCGTTGATCTCTTGTTTCTTCTATTTTTGGAGCTAGTTTCATAACAAAATAAATTTAGTTGCTAGAGCCCAGGCCATGGGAGTGACTTTCCTTGGATTTTGCTTTACATCTTGAAATATCTGCTTGTTTATTGTGAGCTAAAGTTTCCAAATGAGAAAAGAGGGCAAGATTAGCTAGAATCTTTTAATGGTATTCTTATTTTTAAAAGAGTATGGAAATAAATTCCTCCAATTTGAGTAGAAGTCCTTATTAATTTGGGTGAAATTTAATTCAATTTTCATAGCACCGATAAGAAGATTCCAGCAAGCCTTTGTGAATTTACAACTGATAAACAAGTGATTTATGGTTTCTTGTTCAATGTTGCACATGGGGCAGCTTGAAGGACCGATAGTGCCTCTCTATTTTAAATTTTCAGTTGTTAATATCTTACCCTTTAGGACATTCCATATGAAGATATTTATTTTTGGGAGTGATTATGTTTTCCACACTATTTTCCAAAGAGGCCAAGGCTGATTTCTCCCTTGGTCTTGGAGCTTGTTGTAACATGATTTTACACTGAACATTCCTATTGTATGATTCCATCTAAAAGTGTCTTGTTTCCCTTGTTTTATAGAGTTCGCGCCTTTTAGAAGGCAAGTTAAAATTTCCCATTGCAGATAAAGGGTCGAAGGGATATGAGGAGTTTTCCAATGAGTCCACATTCCATTGTCTGGACACTAATAGGAGATCTGATCGAGTTGTGTTATTCCATTATTATTCATCCAATCCATTAAAGGTTGAATTTCTTTATGCTGTGAGATTGGTGGCTATCCCATTATGTTTTCCTTCAATATATGAATGTCTTTTCCACCTTTTGGGATTCTTGAAACATTCTCGAAGATCATTGGGATCACTTTCTTTACAAGTTTCCATAGTTTCAAACAAGGTCTTAGAGGAATCATTTAGTTTAGAAGAGATAAGCGGGAGAAATTTAAATATTTAGCCTCTAATATTTGTTTCCACTAGCTCGGAGTTCCATTGATCATTCTCCAAATAATTTGTGCTCCAAGGGAAATATTCATCAAGCCAGGAATCATTATTGAGATTCTTCCCTGCTCATAGGGTGCAATGACTTGCTTCCAATTAACAAGACTAAATTTTTTTATGTTTTACCTCCATGCCATAGGAATCCTCTTATGACCAACTCAATTTGTTTATGGATACTTGCAGGAGCTTTTACTATAGAAATTTGATAGGATGGTAATGTAGATAGAACAACCTTAATTAAAATAACTCTCCCGGCTAGGTTAAGCCAAAGGATTCCTCACCCAAGAAGTTTTTTCTTCATTTTTTCTAAAATGATGTTCCATATTTCAGTTTTAAAATTATTTTTCATTATTAACAGTCCTAGATGTTTAAAGTGAGTCTAGTTGCGTTGAAAGGGAATGCTGAAAATTTGGGATATTCTCTGAAGCATTCTGATTGGCACATTTTATCCATAAATGCTACACTCTGAGTGGTTGATTAGACATCCTGACACCTCCAGGAACTCATCCAAGATATTTTTGAATCTTCGAGAAATTATGCAAGAGGTGCTCCCAAGAAGTAAAGTGTCGTCTGCAAAATGAGATTGGTTGATGCTCTTTATTCCAGATTTGGTATATATACCTGTAATGGATCCATTTCTTCTACAGTGATCTAAGTTTTTGTTGAGTGCTTCCTCCATCAATATTTATAGGAAAGGTGAAAGGAAAAAACCTTGCCTCGAGCCTCTGTTACTTTGAAATAATTGACTTGGTCTTTCATTTATTAAAGGGGCTATCCATGGGCCTTTAATGCATGCTTGAATCATGTCAATAAGGTATTTGGAGAAGCCAAATTTTATAAGGACAACTGATAGGAATTACATATTCACTCGGTCAAAGGCATTAGCCATGTCTATCTTTAGGATGAAACCTTGCTCTCCCTTTGAAAGACTTGAATGAAGAGCATCTTCAACCACTAGAATGTTGACGATGATTTGTCTTCCTAGAATGAATCCCCCTTGGTTTTCTAAAATCAAACCCTATAAAAGTGGCCCAATCCTGTTGGCCAAGGTTTTGTAAATTATTTTGTAAGATGTGTTGCATAAAGAGATAGATCAGAAGCGATTGAAGGAGGTTGGTTTCACATCCTTCGGAATTAAGGCCAAAAAAATAGAGTTGGTGAAACCCCCAATTTTCTTTTTCAAGAAGGTCCACTAGATCATTTTTAGATGGTCTCTTTTTATGATATTCCAAAATGATCTGTGGAAAGAGAAGGATAGTCCATCTGGCCCCAGTACCTTATCTGGTTGGAAGGACCAGACTACGCACCTAAGCTCCTATTCTTGTATTTCTCTCATTATTTTTTTATTTTCTTCAGAGGTGACATTGTTTGGTATGTTCCTTGTAAAGTTCCCACTATTTGGTTGCTCGATATCAGCAAACAACAAACTCTTGAAGTTTAGATAAGCTTCTCTTTTTAATTCATCTTCTCCTCTAATCTCTTTTCCATCTACTCCTATAATTTCTTCTATGTGATTTTTTTTTTTTTGCCTTTGCTGAATTGTGGAATAATGATGGGTTTTGGTCTCTTTCCTAAACCCAAAGACATCTCGACTTCAATATCCAAGTTTCTTCTTTTGCTCTATTTTTTTTATATATTTCCCACTGAAAGGATTTATCTTGCAAGAGATGTTCTTTGGTGTCCTCCCCATCTTCCATAATTTTTTGGAGGTTGTCTAATTGTTGTTGTAACTCATCTTTATTTTTTTGTGGTGCCATGTATTTTTTTTTTTCCCCCAATCCTTTAACTAAATTCTGGTTTCTCTTATTTTGGTTTCCCATCTGAAACCTAGGGATCCATTGATGTTATTTCCCCATATGTCCTTCAAGATAGCATGAACTTCCTCATGGTCACTCCATAAAGGATTTTATTTAAAAGGAAGGGGTCTGAGGTTCTCTCCCTCCCACAAACAAATGGAAGTCGGATTGTGATCCGACGTTGCTGAAGCAATTATCCTTGATGTAATTATGTTGAATTTTGCAATAATGGAGTCTTGCAATAAAATAATTTCTATTATTTCTTTAATATTTCCCTTGCCGGAACGTTTGTTAGTCCATGTGAATTTTCCATTTTTAGGTGAAATGTCCATGAGGTTTTTCTCTTCCATGATCTCTTCTAGTTCTGTCTATACGGATCTGCCAAGAAACATCCACCCTTATTTTCTTTAGAATGTAAAACTATATTTAAATCACCACGTAGAATAATGGGGAAAAGAGCAAAAGAGTTGAGGTGCTCCTCCAAAGACTTCCAGAAATTATATTTATCTCTATAGTGCACTAGAGCATATATGTTGAATAGACTTATGTCAATTCCATAACTTGTGTGTTGAAGATCAGTCCTTAACCAGTGCGAACTTTTGGTGTGGGAGATTAACGCCCGGGATGCTTTATCCCACCATGTGTTGATACCTCCTGATTCTCATATAGCTGAGATAATAATTCCTTAATAAATTTTTGTTTTCTGAATGCTTTGGATCATGTCTTGTTCTGATAGTTTGGCCTCCTGAAAAATGAAAAGTGTTGGAGTTTTTGTTTTGATTAAGTCTTTTACAGCATTCACCTTTGAGAAGTGACCTAGACATCTGCAATTCCAAGAGACACATTCGTTATTTGTTTTTGGTTGTGTTTGAGGGACCTTTCCCTCTTGGGTTATTCTTCTGCTTTCGTTTGACTCTGACATTTTTTCCCATAAATGTTTCCATGGCTTGCTATGTGCCTAAATCCATTTCTTTGATTGCTTCTTTGTCTCTCAGTTCCTTATTGTATTTTCTTCCAAGATTTTTATGGAAATAGGATGAAAGTATAGAGTCTTTTGATTGAGTTATAGTGAGCACTCGATCGAAAGAAGGAATGATAGGACTGGAGAAAGGAGGATGAAAATGGGGGAAAGGGAGCAAAGGAGGATTGAAGGGGCCAAAGGGGGATGTTGGAGGGGAAATAGAAGAGAACAAAGGAAGAATCGGGGGAATAGAGTCATGAGAAGGGGGGGGAGAGGATAAAACAACAAAATCATTCAAATCCGGAGGAAGGGGACGAAGAGATGAAGAGGAAGGATTCTCTAGTGATTTTTGGGGAGAGGAGGGAGGTGGGGGAGGAGGCACTGCAGGAATCGAAGAAGAGGGTAGTTTGGTGTTCTTGTTTCCAATTTTTTTTCTTTTTTACTTGTTCCCATTGAGTTTCTTTTGTAGCTTCAGATTATTTTGTTTCAGTTTTTGTACATCTAATTGCGAAATGACGTATTCACGGCATACCTTGCATTTGAATGGGATTTTCTCGTAGTCCATTTGTTGCACATGAGTCCAGATGTCGACTTTCAGTTTAGCTGCTTCTAGAAGTCCTTTGTCAAGGTCTACTTCAACACAGATTCGAGCACATGCGTGCATGTTTTCTTTGGGTTCACTCCGATCAATGTATTTACCAACTGCGTTTCTGATGGCTTTGATGAACTCATATCCCTAGCAATGAAGAGGGAGGTGAGGAAGACGAACCCAAACAGGAACAACACTTGGCACATCCAGTTCCAGATCAAAATCAGGAGTCCAATAATTGAGATATAGTCCTCTAGAGTCCATGAAGTAAGGACTATTTAGGAAAATAAGATCTATGTCCTCCTTGGATTCAAAATGGAATGAAAATTATCCTCTTCCGCATAATCTAATAGAAATTTTCCCTTGGATGGATTGTAACCAGTTGCACTCCACCCATTTTTGTATAGTTTTGGGGGAAGGCCAAAGACCTGTAAACAGTCTAACCAGTCCTCTTGCAGCTAAGGAGATAACAACTTTGTGGGGAAGAGCTGGAGGGAGGACAGTATCAGGCATTTCATCTAGCTTCTTGACGAAATTTGAGAGCACAGGCCGAGAGAGCAGAGGTCCCATAGATGAGATGAGGGAAGAAAAAGTAGTGGTTACTTCATCGGGGACAACAATTACAGAGGAAATCATTGCAGTTTCAATAGATTTAGGGTCATTCGAATCCGCATCAAGCATTGTTGAGAAAGTATCATCATGCACCCCGCCTAGAGGAAGCTATGGAGGGGGCATAGGAGGAGAGCATGCGTAGGAGGAGGAGGGGAGGCATAGGCAGCCACAGGAGGCAACCATACCTAACAACACTCACATCAAAATCACACATATTTTCAGAATACACATAATTTCTAAGTGATATAGTTTACCTTTTCAAGGAAAGAACTGACCTGAGTTTAACTCAATGAATTGCTACCACCCCTCCACTTTATAAAACATGTGATTAATAGTCATGGGAAAATATTTTTGGAGTCAACACTACGAAAGTATTATATCCATTAACATAAGTATCTATTACCATCCCACATCTTTCCCTCAAGTACATCATAAACTAAAAGCTAGCAAACACGCTTATCAAAAGGGTGATTAAAAGAGGAAGCATGGGAAATACAAGTAAACCCATCGAGGCTATGGATGCTCCCTAGCAACAGAGCTAATCTTGTGTGGAATAAAAGACAACTTCATCGGGGTATTTTTTAAGCTCGCTAGCAATGAAGTGATGTCAGAAACCATTCATAACAATGGATATATGCTTTATCAAAAAACCCTTATCTGTACCTTCTTCTATTTCTCATACGAGCTAATATTAAAATAAAATTTTCCCAAATTTTGTATTCATGATTTTTACTCAAGTCTTTTGTTGAGTTTTTAACTTTTCAAACTCATATTGCTTAATCTATTTATGTGGAACACATGGAAATGTTTTACTGTTAGACGATTTTGTGAACTCCATTATTTTTAACCTTTGGGTAGATTAAAGTTCATTAACTTTTAACCAAAGATAGTTGGTTATTCCCAGTGTATCGTCATTGTTTTAGGGAAAACCCAACACCCCCTATTCTTCTTTGTTTACTTCAAATAATGGAGACCCTTCCCATTATGTTTTGGTTAAAAGCACATATATTTTTCATTTAATTAATTGTCCTACAATTTTGTCATTTTTTCGTTTTCATCAAATTTATATTTTGATTGTTTCATTGAATTTGACTTTTAGCAAGCTTTCCATTGATATTTGTTTCATCTCATTTGGTTCTCTGGTTTGCAAATGGCACTCCTTTGAAGTTTGATTATTTTGTTGCCTCGATTAAAAAATGTACAAAATGTATCATATATTAATTTTGTAATTAAAATAGTAATTCATTGTAAATATTAACTCCTATTTAATTTTTACTTAATTTTTTATTTTTTCCTAGCAATCCTACAAAATGACCCAGCCAAATTGTAGAATAGTTAAAAAACGCATTTTCAAAATCTTGGTTATTTATTCCAATTTATAATTTTAAAGAAATTACCAAAAGCAAAATCTCAAAATTGCAAAATAGTTATAGTTCATTTTATAAGAATGTTAACTACCAAAATAATTATAATTTATAATAAAAAAATCTCGCTCTAAATAGACTCCACTTCACCTCACTTCCTCTCACTTCACTCTTAATAAATTCTTCCAATCTCTGATATGTACTATTGTTTTAGACCTGATATAAAATTAAAATAATAATAATAATAATAAACCTATTGAATCCGCTCCATATCAAAGCTTGACAATATTGCAAAAATATTGAAGTATGCATTTTGATACTTACGATCTTCGATTATCGATATTGCAAAAATATTAAAATATGCATTTTGACACTTACGATCTCCGATTATCGATATTGCAAAAATATTAAAATATGCATTTTGAGACTTACGATCTCCGATTATCGATAATGTCCTAATTAAAAAAAATTATCGTAATATTTTCTTTGAGCACCTTATAACTCCCGCTCCTCCGTCATCCCTCTGTCATCCTCCTTATACATCCCACACACCAGACTCTCTTACAATATTTTGATGAGAGTGATATTTGTTTGGTTTAAGTTTGAATAATATAGTTTTTAAAATATTATATATATTATATTTTTATTATAATATATTATATTATAATTTAATTCTAATTTTAATGTTAATATAATATAATTATGTTTTATTTTATTTTTAATTTATTTTAATTTTTAAATTAATTAAATTTTATTTATAGTTAATTTGTAATTAATTAATTTAATAATTATAATTAAATTAGTATTAATTAAATAATAATTGTAATTTAATTGAAGATTAGATCTTAATTAAAAAACAATTGTTTTAGTTAATAAATTTTCAGAATTTTAATCGCTTTTATTTTTCAATTTTGAAAGTTCATAAATTGAGTTTTATTTGGCCAAATGAGGTCTAGGATGACTCATTGGATATATAAAATAATGAAGAATAATTTTGAAGTGGTTGCATAATCAAATTTTATCATTTAATGAGTCTAAATTTCAACAGAAGATCAAGCTCTGAATAGAAAGCTCAAATTTCGTTTTATTTATTTAATTTTTTATTGGGGGATATTTTATTTTCAAATTTGATATTTTTTATTTTAATCTATATTTTGATTGGTTTTGACAGGAAACCAGTTGAAGAGATAGAGAAATAAAATTTCAATCAATGAGATGGCTCCAGCAATAGAAGAAAAGAATTTGAACCAATAAAAATTGTTGGAGCATAATTACTCTTTAACAACTCTCCTATTTGAAATGATTCTTGTAAATCATAGATATGGTTTTGAAGAATGAAGAAAGGATTTGTCTTCTCTACAATTCTGGAATTCTTAAAACCATTATTGTAATGAAGATTTAGAGTTGTAGGTGAGAGGAATCCGGGAGAAGAGGAAAAATAATTTAGGAGCTTTTAAGTCTGTTTGTATAGGAGTTTTAGTGCTCATTCGCATGATTGTAGTGGGATTGAAGTTTTCTTTGCAGACAGAGATCAAGTTGTTGGGAGCGAGAGATTTGCACTATTGTAATCTTTTGAGGTTCTGTAACTTGATTCATATCTGTAATTATTGTATGGTACTATTGTTTGCATCAATTATTGAAATAAATATTTTCAGTTTTCAATTACATTTCTGTTGAATGAGCACTATTATTAAATGTTAATTGTTAGCCCATTTAAAATTCTGCTAAAGTTACCTTGCAAAATTAATGAGAAATGCATTTTGAAAACTAGAAATTGTATAAGAACAAACATTTATTTCTTTAGTCTGACTAGTTATCTAATAGTTTAATTTTATAGATGTTTTTCTTTCCTACATGCCATTTTATTTGAACTACTTAATTACTATGACATGAATTTCTTGTTATTATACATATCTTTATTAGGAGTTGGAGCTATTTACAGTTAAATGTCTGATAACTATTAGACAGTTAGTTGTTTATATCTGCTTTAACAAGGATTAGATCTCATGAACTATTTCCCTAGTCTATTTCTTTTATCTAATTACAATTCCTACATGCTTCTTTTCCAGTCATTTTAGCTTGTTCTCGGTTGAGAGAGATTATTCTTTCCTTCAAACGAGATAAGACAAGTGCATCATAGCTTAAGTTTTGCATTTAAATTCTTGTTTTTGCATCTTATAAGTCCTCTTCCCAAAGAGGCAAACTTTAGTTGTGGCTTGGTTGAGCTCCAAATCAGCTTAAGGATCACCCTTTTGCCTGATCAGCAAGAGGACTAATCTGATCTCTCTTTTCTATTGGTAGGTGAAAGTCATATTTTAAGCTAGTAGAGATAGAGAGAAGGTAATTGGACCTAGTTTAACCAATCATAATCACCATTTCAATGGAAAAGAAGTTGTTCTAAGGTCCGAACTGGGTGGTCTCCCTTATAATGTTGTGCCAAAGATTTTCGAGCCTTCAATAGATGGCTAAGATTTGATTATGTATATGATATCAATCAAAGGATTTGTTAAATTATTAAGCAATTAACATGCCCGTATAAAAAAAAATTAAATGTTTATGATTATTTATCATATGTTATCAAATCATATATCTATTAAAAGATTTAAACATTAGAATTATTTCCAAGACCATATGCAAGTGCTTGTAAAATAAGAGATTTCCCAAGAAAGACCAAAAAATGAAAATGCCTTCCAATCCATATGAGTGACTTATGCTACAGTGCTAAAATAAAATTATAGGCTTGAACAACCACGATATAAGAGAGTAATATTCTCGAATGTTATTTTTATACATTGTAACAATTATGTGGCTTAATGGATGGTTTAATGATGCATAATGGGGCTTTTGGTATACTCAAGGTACGTGGAAGTAATATCCATGTTAAGGTATGTCTAATGCAATAATTGAATGGGCACCAACATGGATTACTTAGACTTCCAACAAAGCGAGACAAACCTCAGGTAGCTTTATGATGTCTCAAGTATCTGTGTGTATTATTCACTAGTCACAGTTTTAAATGCTTAACGTTAATCTTGTTGTTATTTACCGATGTCAAAACACATCTCTCTCTAGACTAAAAATGACTAAGTATTATACCTAGTAAAATTTCCATCATGAATAACCTTGTAAAATAAAACGTTGAAAAATATGTTAACTATAAATTAAAATGCATAAAAAAAACTTAAAATAAAGATAAAAACTTTTTTTTGTTTATTTAATATTAATATGAATGAAATATTTTTTTGCAATAAAAATCAGAATTAGTTAATAACGTAAATAAATATTTAGAAACACATTTCATCCATAATAAAATATAGAAATTTATTTATAAAATAAGTAAACAAATACATAAATTACATAAATGTTTTAAAAACATTATTTTAAAATATCTTATATGCATACTTAATCAAAATATAATTTCCAACAAATTAAAAAATTAATCGTATCTCAATCACAAAAGAAATAAATTAATGTTATTTAAGTTAAGTAAATATTTGAAAATTTAAATGAGTAAAATATTAACATGAAAGTAATCTTATCTCAATCACCAAAGAAATAAATTAATGTTCTTTAAATTAAATAAATATTTAGAAATTTAAATGAGTAAAATACTATTAACATGGAATTCCATCTCACTCACGAGAAACATGTGGAATTCAATCTCCAATAAGCATGTACTCTTTTGGATTAAGTTGGTGACAACCCCAAGTGTGAATTAAAATAAAGCATATGAAACGTATGACACAATTATTATTGAATATTCTTAACTAGAAACTCCAATATTCTTAAATAAAAACTCCAAGTTAATATTTTTAAAAGATTTTAGAATCTAAAAATATTTAATTAAATATTAAGAAATAATAATTCCAGTAAGCGATTAATATTCTAATTAATGATCTATTTGACTTGAATTAAGGAAAACAAGTTGGTTGTTATTTTTGTCTTTGACTAATTTTAACTGGTTTAAATTGAACTTCAAAAAAAATTTTGAGAGAGGGATTAAAATATGTTGTTCTTTGGAGAATAGTTTCAAGAATGATTTTTGGTTTTTAATTTTTTTTTGTTTAGTAGTGTAGGTTTTTATATGGTTATACGCTATTAAATTTATGATTAAAAAATCGTAATTGAGGGGTATTTAAGTTGTCAAAATTATTTGGGGATCGCACTCAGTCTCGATCACACTAGCCTTTATCATGGCTAGAAATCACTGGATTTTTTTTGCCTTTAAGGAATTAGAACAAGTGACATTTTCATCACAAGTGTCTTAATAATACACTCTTTATGGTTGATCCAAACCCATTAGCTTTTGGTTCTTAAATTTTAGAACTACCATGAAAATGTCAACTCATTTCTTTTAAATTATTAAAAAAAAAAGGAAAGATATTCCATTTTTGATGTTAAAATCATTTTTTCATTTTCGGTATTAAAGTCATTTTTTGGTTCAGTAGTGAGCTTCTATCTCTACATATAATGTAAATAATGTGTTATTATAATATATATCCAGCTATAGTTCTATAGATGTCAATGATTTTAGTGGCGTTGACTACGTGGAAAATGAATGGAAAATTAGGTAGAAAATAATAGATGGGAGAAAATAAATATGTATGTCCTTTGTTGGGTAAACTAGTATTATAAGGTACCCTTGGTTATTATTTTTTTCTTTTTTTTTTTTCTGAATTTAACTATTCTATTAAAAATACAAAAATGTTTTACAAAGAGGCACCGGCATCAGCGGAGCTTTCCCATAGTAGCGGGATTCTTACACTACAAAACTGGTTTATAAATGTTTACCAGACATCCCCGACATACAAAATCTAGACTGCTCGCGCATTCTAAACAACCTGAAACATGCCGCCCACGCAGGGGAAACCGGCTTTGGAACATTAACATATTATCAAAAATCTAAAACGATGAACTAGTTATCATGAAGAGCATAGAAGTAAACCCAGCCGAAAGACTGTGTAGAAAAAAACTGTGAATTCTGACCAGATTAGGTGTCATGAGAAATGGAGGGGGGTTCCTCAACAACATGACATCCATAAGCATACAAGTCGTCTTCCTCCGCCTGCTTGTCTTCTTTGTCGCTGGAGCAGCCTCGCTTGATGTCGCCCAGATTGTCTTCTTGGCCTATGTCCTAAGTATCACTGCAGCTAGGAGCCTTTCTCTTCAAACCGGCACTTTGTGGAGTACTTTGCTTGTCGACAGCGCTTTTCTCCATCCCAACACCAGTTTTCTCAGCATCCGAACTTGGTGGCTCCTCCTTGAGCTCAATGGTGATGGTGGCTATGATTGTAGGCCTGTTCAGAGTGCAGGGGAAACGAATTTGGGCAGTGTGGAGATGCGTAGGGATGATGATTGGAGAGGCAGGGATGTGGGGAGAGCCCATATCGAATTGAGATTGCCCACGCCCATGCCCACTACCACGACCACTTCTAGTTTCAGGATAGTGACCGATGAAATTATCAGAGGAGGAGGACGAAGAGTCAGTAATGGATGTGGAGGGCTGGTGAGTGAATTGACCACGACTGCTGCCTCTCCAGCAGCGCATACGCTGTCGAAGGCGTGGCATGATTCTCTATGCAGTGTGACGGGTTCGAACAGCAGAATGACTGGGGACGGAATGGGCTTTAACGGTGGAAGTATCAGAGAACAGGGGTGGGCTTTCTCGCAGAGCAAGGGAATTCACATTGGGCGAGCTGAGCCACAAATTACAGAGGGGGCTCTGCGAAATGTGAAGATCGGGCGCCAATTCAATACAACAAACAATGGAATAGCGTCTCCTCATGCTGGTTCGAGAGTTGGGCTCTGCAACAGCAGAGGAGAAACTTGAGCGCAAGGGAGGTAGAGTGGGAATGAAGCTTCCGGAGAAAGCCATGCTTGTTATGGACACTGACTGGTCTTGGCTATTGTGCTTCGTTAATGCAGCGTTGCAGTTGACAGTGGGTGTATTTATGTAGAACATCGCGTGAGTATGGGTGGTGGTATGGTGAATCCACGCGCCAACCCATATCCCCAACAACGTACAGCTGTGTTTAATCACCAACATCTGGGGGATGTTGATCCTGGTGCACCATAAGAGTGCAGTCTTGAATAAGTTGAACATCATCAGAACTATTCAAAGGACTCGTGAAGAAGGGAAGATGTTGATCAGTTCCTTTGTTAGCTAGTCGATCTGCTACCTTATTAGCAGTGTGCCTGATATGCTTGAAGGTGATGGCTCTGGGAAATTTAAGCCAGCTTTCAATTTGTTCCAATCTTCTCAGAAGTCTCCAACTCGAAGCAACTTTAGCTGCTGTAGTGCATGTTTGAATTCGAATTGTTGCCTCTATAAGAATCTGTGAGTCCCCTTCTACCTCCAGAGGGAAGAAGTTTTCTTTTTCTGCAATGCAAAGCCCGCCATAAGCCTCCAAGCTCCACTGCATTGTTTGAATCTTGTCCTAGAGAGCCATAGTAGATGTGAGGATTAGTGCCTTCAGCAGTTATGAAAATGCCTCCATAACCAGAGAAACCTGGGTTTCCCTTAGCCGCTCCATCAAAGTTCATTTTGAAGGTGTGAACAGTAGGGGGAGACCATGAGAGAGGAGAATCAAGGTGGATAGAGGAATTCGGCTTGGCCAGAGCTGTATGCTTAAGATTAAGGTTCCAAATTTCCAGAATGAGTCGTTCAGGAGGGGTGGAAGGCATATCTAAGTCCTGCCAGTGACGGAGAGCTAAGGTTTCTTGCAAATTGTGTTTAAGATTGGACCACAGAATCTCAGTAGGCTTGCACTCATTTTTGAAGATCCTTTTGTTGCGTTTCTTCCAAACGGTTCAATAGATGAAGCTTGTAATTAGGGCCCAGATAGAGTTGAGAAGATGGCTTTGGAAAGGCTACGAAGGCCAACTCCTGATAGTATTGATGGTGTCTCCAATACATCTTCCTGTTCTTTTGTTTCATATGGCAGATTGCTCCCAAAGTTGATCTGCCAAAGGGCAGGTATCCAAGAGGTGCGAGATGGTCTCAGAGTGAGAATTACAGTTGGGGCATCTTGATGGGCCAATGAAGCTTCATTTATGTAGATTGTCCCAGGTGAGGAGTCTTTTTTTGCTAAGAATCCATAGGAAGGTGGAAATCTTTGGCCAAATTCCCGGTTTCCATACTTGATCCCAAAGGCGATCCTTCTGAATCTACCCAGGGAAAAAGAGCAGCTGGTAGGCTTCTTTTGTGGTGAAATTTCCTCTGGATGTGTATCCCAGTCTCAACTTGTCTACTTGGTCTGATACTTTGATTCTCCTGAGGCTGAGCTCCTGGTAGATATCAACATATGTCTCCTCATGCCAATTATCTTGCCAAGTTCCTGCTAGCCTCCATTGTTGGAAGCCATGTATAGGTTGTGGTGCCAGAACTGATTAACCTGATTTTGGGCAGTGTGTTGAAGAGTTGTTTGCCATTTTGGCTTGTGGAAAAGAGTGGCGATTTTGGGTAATTGTTTCCAGGAGTCCTCCCAAAGTCTAGTTGTGGCTCCCGAGTGAATCTCCCAAAAACTATGAGCTTGGATGAAAGCGTTGTGTTGTTTTGCAGCATTCCATATCAACGATCCTGGGGTGTCTGTGTTGATACGAATAAGATCCTCCTGAGGTCTGCCTGGAACATATTTGGCCTGCCATAGATGTGCCCAAGGTGTGTGTGGCTTAGAGATCCAATTCCACCAAATGCAAGCACCCATGGTGATATTGTTGTGTTGTGGATCTCTCAATCCTAGCCCTCCTGCTGATTTGGGGAGGCAGACCTCGGTCCATTTAACAAGTGCCCATTTTTTGTTGAGGCCCATAGATCCCTAGAGAAAGTTTCTTTGTAAATTATGGATTTGTTTTAAGACCCACTTAGGTGTAGCCAAGATTGAAAAGAGGTACAATGGCATGGCTTGAAGAACAAATTTGATTAGGATGAGTCTGCTGGCAATGTTGAGCGATCGGTAAGTCCACGAGGAGAGTCTAGCTTCCATCTTGTCGAGGAGAGTTCTCCAAGAGGTGTGTTTGATTACCGAGTCTATGAGGGGTGCCCCAAGATACTTGGAGGGAAGTGATGCTATCGAGAAACCCAGGATCCTTGTAATATTGCATTGAGTGATGATGGGAGTGTTGAAGAAGAAGATTTGGGATTTGTAAGCATTGATGGTGGTGCTGGAGGCATCTGAGAAGGTGTTTAGCAAGGTATTGAAGGCAAGGGCTTCTTGGACTGACGGATGGCCAAATAACATGTCATAAACAAACTGTTGGTGAGTTGTGGGGGGTCTGGTATGTAGAGAAATGCCTTTAATGGAATTAGTAGAGACAGATTGATGTATGAGATGGCTGAGGCCTTCTGCCATGAGGACAAATAAGAAAAGGGACAAGGGATCACCCTGTTGGATACCACGTGAGGAGAGAAACGGTTGAGAGGGTGAGCCATTGAGGAGGATGGAAAAGCTGGGGGTGGAAATGAGGTTCATAATCCATCTTGTCCATGTTTCACTGAATCCAAAGGCTAAGAGCATTTTATTAATGTAGTTCCAACTTAGTTTATCAAATTATTTAGAGAGATCTAGCTTGCGGAGCATACCTGCTTTCTTGAGGTGCTTTAGAGAGTGGATCACTTCATGCGAAAGGATAATTCCATCCAGGATCTGGCGTCCTTCCACATAACCAGTTTGATCCGGCAAAATAAGAAGAGGGAGAAGAGGTTTGAGCCTATTTGTAATGACTTTGGATATGATTTTGTAGATGACGTTGTAAAGAGAAATGGGCCTGTATTTGTTCAGTGTGCTAGAATTCTCTTCCTTGGGAATAAGAGCCAGGAAGGTCGTGTTAAGAGATGTGAGAATCTAGTGCATCGAACGTTATTCTTCCACTAGAGCCCATACCTCCGATTTGATTTGCTCCCAGAATGAGTGAAAGAAATTGGCCGTGAAACCATCAAGACTAGGCGCTTTGCCATCTTTGAGCTGGGCCATAGCCTGCTCCACTTCATGGAGAGTGACGGGCTGGAAAAGCATGACATTTTGGTCATCAATAATTATTTTTGGAATATGTTGCGTGATGGATTGAATGGCTTGATTTCTGTCGCCCTCAGGTTCTCAAAGAATATTTTGAAAATACTCTCTGAGTTCGTTTTCAATGTCTTCATGAACCTCTAGATGATCTCCTTGACTGTTGTTGAGGAAAGCTATATTGTTGTGCATTCGTCTTTGTATAGTGGATCTGTCGAAAAAATTTGTATTTTTCTCCCCATCTTGTAGCCATCTGACTCTGGATTTCTGACGCAATAGAGTCTCATCTTATTTCCTGCGCTCTTCTATTTTGGAGAGGAGATCATTTTCCTAACAGTCATACTCCGTTCTGCCTTCAGAGATGATGCGTTGTTGCAGTGTAATCATTTTTTTCTCTAACTCTTTCTGATGGGCAAAGATATTGCCAAACTGAGTGCAGTTCCATGTTTTGAGAGTATTATTAAGATATTGTAGCTTTTGTTGGAACTGATACATATTGGAGCTTGCTGGAGTTGTATAGGTGTTCCAAGCATTGATGACGACTTCTTTGAAATCCTGGCGATTGAACTAAAACGATTCAAATCGGAACGGTCTGTTGCATCGAGAACTAATTCGAGACCATTGCATTAGGATTGGCCAGTGATCCGACCCTATAAGAGGCCTGATGGAGGTATGAAAGTCCCTGCCAAGATGAATTGCATTATCAGACATAAGGAAGTGATCAAGACGAGAGGTGATGTGCTGATATCCCCTTCGCTTGTTGGTCCAAGTGTGCATTCCATTAGAGGTCTGAAGATCCATGAGCAGGTTGCTTTGTATGAATTATTTGAAGCCAATACTATCCATCTCCAACCAAGTTCTGCCTCCATTTTTTTACTCCGGGGCGGTGATCATGTTGAATTCTCCCCTACAGATCTAAAGGTGGAAGTGCCTGGAGGATTTTAGTTCTGTTAAAGTGTCTAGCAGTTCCATTTTTTTTGGATTTCTTGTGGGAAATAAACATTGGTGAGGTGACCATGAGTATTGGAGCCCATTAAATGGAATTTTGTTTGTATGAAGTGATGCGAAGCATAAAAGTCATAAAGAGAGAACCTGAGGATGCCATATAATTACGAGCCCCCCTAAAGCTCCCGATTCGTCCACCGATACAGAGCGGCAACCTGCCCAAGATTTAGCCAAAATGTGTTCTAGAGCCTTGCTATTGCATTTCTTTTCCTAAAGATAAACTATTGAAGGTTTGACTTGCTGAACCATATTTTTGAGCATTATGTGTTTTGAGGGGCTGTTGAGCCCTCTCATGTTCCATGAGATGAGCTTCATGAGGAACAATGGGGTAACACCTTGTAGAACTTGGTCAGCTTGGGAAACCTGCCGGATTCCACAAGAATTTCTCCAACAATGATAGTCCTCTGCAAGTCTGTTTTACGCCCTCGTTTCTTTGTTTCTTTCATTATTTTCTTTCCATCCCATAGACTTCCTGCCTGAATGCCTAGAGAGTTGCTTTGTTGTGTTCTGAAAATAACTACTTCCAGACTATCAATTTGTCGTGGGGGTATTTTGTTGTATTCTCTTTGGTGACAAGCTATTTCCAAGGCCAGAATATCCAGATCCCCCATATTTATACTCTCTAGTTCTTCATCCATGTGATTCGGCTCGTTCTATTTTGCTTTATCTATATTTTGATGGGGGATGAGAGCCAGGGTACCATCAATCTCCATTTTAGAATCCTTGAGGACTAAGGCTTTGTCTAGGTCGACGGTAGAGGGAGAAGCAAGAGATCCTTTTTTGGCTGATTCCGAAGTCAAGGGATTGAGAGGAGAGGTGGAGGTTTTGGGGGGCAGATCTGATGCAAAGGGTTGAGCTTGATGACCTTCTTGAGTGGCTAAAACCTCAAAGCTGTTATTCGTTTCAGGTTTTTTGGGAGTGGTGGAGGTGACAGGGGTTTTCTTGGAGTGTTTCTTTTGGTTGGTTACTTTGGTAAAACCTTCAGCATATTTTCCTTTCTCAGGGGAGGGGGATTTGGACTGTTGGTTCAAAGGGCAGTCACGATATAAATGATCGTGCTCATGACATTTTCTAAAAAGAAAAGGAACATGCTCATAGTTTATGGTTTGAATCCATTCAAAATCGTCATGAAATAGACTTATCGAATCCATGAGAGCCTTGGCTAGGTGCATGTAAACACAAATCCTTGCATAGGAGGTATATCGTTTGAGTTTCGTTTCCTTTGCAACTTTTATAAACTCTCCCAATCCATTGTCTATATCTTTTAAGGTCTCTTCATCCCAGTATTCCAGAGGTAATGAGTACATACAGATCCAAACTGGTGCCCAGTTGAAGTCCTCTTTGTCTGGATTGAATCTTTCTATCCAGTCTCGTAGGTACAGGCCTGCAGAGTTAAAAAAGTGTGGGCCTCCATCAAAGATGATATTCCTGTCCTCTAGGCAGTTGAAGATAGATGTGAAGAATCCTTTGGGGCCAAGCTACAGAGTCACTTGTCCCTTGGGCTAAGCTACAGAGTCACTTGTCCCTTGGGCTTCCATTTGGAGATTATCCAGCGTAGCAACGCTTTTTCTGTCACCCATAGTCCAATGAACTTACCAATGAGGGCGTGATCCTTCATGTATTGAATGTGGCCATTTATGCGATGGCTGGGGAGGTCGATTTTAACTCGCTCTGTTTCTTTTGGAATGCATGTGGCTGAGGAAGCTTTTCACAGAGTTTCAGAGGCTTCCTTATCTGTGTTAACGTCCTTTAGGGCCTCATTGCCTGTGACTGCATCACCAGTATTGTTTGTTGTGGGGACTTGGTCAGATTCGGTCGGCAGATTTTGTCCTGAGCTTACCGTTTTGTCTGCAGTGGCAGTATTGGTAGTATTGAGAGGAGGGGTTGGGGGGGATTCCTGCCCCTCCAGAGGGGGGGTTCATTAGAGAAGTGTCAGAAGTAATGCCAGGTGGTTCTGTGATCTACGTAGCAGAAACACAGGTTGCACTATGAGAAGATCGATCAGCAATGACGCAGGGTTTTCATAAACCATAGAACCAAACTCAATTCTGTTCGATGTACCTGTTAGCCCCTTATGACTTTTTTGACAAGAAAACAGGGGGCTAAAATGTTTTTTGAGCCTCCAAGGAATGAATTTCCCTTGAAAACACATCGTCCTTGAAGCCTCCTTGCATTTTTGTCCTTTTTAAATCCTCACTATTGTTTCCATGATAAAAGCCTCTCTGTTGTGAAGAAGAATGCCCGAAAGGCCCTTTTACCTCTTATTTCATGCCCCCTAAACCTCTGTTTTCCTCACCTTTTTTCCCCCCTCCCTTAATTCCTCACTAACCCTCTAAAACATCCTAATTCCTCTTTTAAACCTTTCAAATACCCTTTGTCTGGTTTAAGAGTCCCTTTCTCCCTTTACTGAATCCCTTTTCAGCCTTAAAAACCCTCTGTTTTGGCTTGAAAACCCACTTTTTAACAGACACAGGCTTAGCCCTTTTTGGCTAGCCCCTTAACCACTTCCCCTCCATAAGCCCAGGCGCTAAAACCAAGCGCTAGCCCAGAAATCACTTATCACAATCGGAGAAATGGTCGGAGCACCTATTTTCTTTGTAAAACAAAACTTCCGATGTGATAGTGTATTTGGTCTGCCGGCTTTTGAAATAATCCCCGTCGTTGATCTGAAGAGATCTAACAGCCTGCACCTGTTCCATTTCGCCCCAATCACACTCCGTTGTAAACCTCCAATGACCTTCTCCACCGTTGATTCACTTTTAATCCGACGACCCTCGCATCCTCCTCCGATCCAATCGCAGCCGTCGATCTCTCATAGATCTGACGGTCCAAAGCCAATCGCTCCATTTCCCATCGGGTTTAGGTCCCCTCCATCACTCTCCTCCGATTAGATCGCAGCCGTCCATCCCTTATGATCTAATGGCTCAGATCTCGTCTTCCCACTAACCATAATCCTCTGTCGGTGTTTCTCTCTCCAGATCTCCACCGTCCATCGCATAGATCGGACAGTCCACAGTTAAACCGCCATCCATTGGTCCCCACTGTATTTTCCGCGCTCGTTCTCCGTATTGCGCTCCTCCACCACCATCAGATCTCGCAACCCTAGATCCAACGGTCCACAACAATATCGTATTGTTTTTGGATTTGAGCTTTAACAGTTAGAATTTACGCGGTATGGGTAGTTTTCCAGAGCCACATGTCAGTTAGAGACCCATATCGTGTTGAAAAAGCGAAAACAACCTTCTAGCCTTTTGGTCGCGCGAGACCAACGATTTTGATCTTGAAAACCATCTTCCCTCCTCTGTCTCCATAACCTCCATTTCTGATCACGGTTGTCCATCTAAGCCAGATCAACGGCCCATATCTCTTTTCGCATGCCATTCAAGTTTTCCCCTCGCGCGACCATGAAACCTTATCGGGTCATTGCAATTGTTGATCATTGCCCCCAGAACTGATCGGAAGGCCCACATTCATTATTCCACCAAGACTCCATTTCATTTCATTTTTACCTGTTTCCTCCACAGCCTCCGTTTCCACTGTTCCGCCACCATTTCACATGGCTTCACAGCATGTCTTCTACCCTCGGATTTTATAATTGATTTGTTTTATTACGCAGGGTTTTCACCAGAGTGGTATTTCACTCTGTTTCACATAATCACAGTTACTGTGATTCAAAACACAGAGAGGCCATTACATCAGCCACCTCTGTATCAACAGTAGAGGTTAAGGGATTCAAGCCTATTTATTAAATAATTAACGCTTAATCCCATGATCAAAGGAAAAGACGCAGTTTTTAAGACTAAAGAGCACATGAAACAAGCCATATCTGCTTGCATGATAGTAGTACATTTTCTCAGACAATACGCTTCCGATAGAAGTCTCCATGCCTCACTGAGCTCTCAAAGGCCATGTCCCTGACAGAAAGCTTCCAAAGACTGTCAGGGCAACAATAATGGAGGTATGGAAGCCCAGAAGACCTTCAGTCACCTTACTTGCTACAGAAGACAGAACAGAGTGCCTTACAACTAGAAAGGACATTAAAGAAACATCTTTGGTCAAAATCAACCTGACAGAGACTCCAAACTAGACTACAGAGTACAACGCAGAGCTATTAAGCAGAGTGGGCATGGACTCCTCCTCCACTCTCTCTTAATGAATCAATTTAATGTATATCATCTACTCTTGCTATCCAATCTCCTATAAGAACTCTCGAAGAACACTTTGTAAAGGGTTGCGTTGTTGTTATAGTCACTGTTGTAGGGATTCATTTTTTACTATTAGAACAGTTTTGGGAGAGAGTAGCAGAGTAGTTTTGTAATGTAGTAGGATAGGAGGAGAAATTTAGACTGTAATAAGCCATTGAGCTCAGTGTATGTGACTGGTTTTGCATCAATTAATAAAGAAAATTTCACAGGATCCTGGTCTATTACTATGGGTGATGTTTCTCTCATTACATCGTTTTGTTACATTTTTCATGATGTTCATTGGTCTTCTGGTATGCATCAAAAATCTGGCATAGGATTTACCCTTGCATGGTACCCTATGTTTCTACTCTCCCTACCTTTAATGTTTTTTGTTGATAGTGAATCTAAGAGAAAATTCATGTAATTTAACCAGTGTAGTAGCTTTTATTCACTGCTAGCTGATGTGTGAATTTGGGGTTTGCCGCTTAGTTTTTCTTGTTGGGTTTAAGCTACAAGAATTGGGATACCGGGGATTCAGTGTGAGCCCTGTCCACTGGGGTCCTTTTCAAACAGGTTGGCCTTTCAAAGATTTCTTGAGCTAGTGTCAAAGCATTGAAGGTTAAAATTCCTCCTCGGACCTTAGGCCTAGTTCTGTGTTTAAATCTTAAGTGTTTTCACTTTGAGATTATGTTGAAGCAGATCTGGAGTTAGATGACCTCTGGTCTGATATCAAGTTGCCCTTTGTGTCCCCCCTTGTCTCCTTATTGTCCCACTCCACCATCTATCTCAAAGATCCTTTAGTATAGATGACTTGCCCTACGAAAGCCTTGACTAGTTGTTTGCAAGTAATCTCCTTTCATGACTCCATAGCCCAATGGATGGCACATTCTTAACCTATCCTCTTTTACCGAAACATCTTGCTACTTTTCTCTTCTCCTCCCATTACCTTCTCAGTCAATGATCTCATGACCAACCCAACAACCAACCAAATCATTTTAAACCCCCCTTTGTGCTTCATACCTAGCCTAACAGCTCATTTTGAGCTTCAAGGACATATCATTCTTTGCTTTTAAATGGAGAGATCCCTCTCCGGGCCCAGGAGGGCTAGATACTAGGGCCCCAAAGTGGTTGTGATGTAATCCGGTCTTTTGGTCTTGTTAATCTGGCCAAAACACTGGAACCCCAACAATACCCTTGGTTATTATTATTCCACTTCCCCTTTTCCAATGGACTTTAGTTGCAATAAAGGTCTCAGCGTCAACGTTGAAAAGGAAATGTATAAGGTTGGCTAGAAAGTGATGCCCGAACTTATGGCTATGAATTTTCGGTTTAACCTCGAGGGTGAGGGTGAGGGTGAGTTCGAGATCTAATTCCAGGTTTTTTATTTTTTGATTGATTGATTTACGGTAGTACTGGTATGTTAGAAATGATACATTGTATTAATTAAATTTTACTAATATTTTAAAAAAATAAAATAATTTTGATGGCTATGAATTTTTTCATTGAAAGTAAAGGTGTTTAACTTCGAGGTAAGGGTGAGGGCGAGATCAAGCTTTTGATTCTTTGATTGATTGATTGACGATAGTACTGGTATGTTTGCGACGATACATTGCATTAATTAAACAAAATCATGGCACAAAAAGACTACACCCAATTAAATGGGTGAAAAATAAAAATAAAATATTTAAAAATATATATATAATTTTGCTTTATAATGTTAAATTTATACAATTCCATTTAATTTTTAGTCAAATAGAAAACTAATTCAAGGTCAAAGAGTTGATGGAATGCATTATCTACCTGCATGTGGAAGGTATAATAACTTACTTTACTATCTCAAAATAGAATTCAACATAAATAACCTAAAGGGTTGTTTTAAACATATGTTTTGAAAACTTTAGCTCGAAATATTAGACTCGCTCCTTATGAAGACAGTGGCTCATGAACCTCACTTGAAACCACTTATTAAAAGAGGAAAAGGAAATAAGAAAAACCCAAGTAAAGATTTTGTTGCAAAGAAATTATCTATTGATCTCCAACAAGTTGAGGTAGAGTGCCTTTGTTTTATAGAAGAAGGGAGCATTTAAACCATTAATTGCAATCCATGTGCTAAACAAATGTAATGTGCTAAATACGAGTGATTTTTAACTAACCTTTTTCCACATCTATAAGGTAGACAAGGTCAAAAAATAATAAAAATAGTGAAGTGTTACCTCAATAATGGTTGATGTAAACTATTATGGATATTCCATTGGACAATTCATCACAACAAATCTACTAAAATATAATATTCAAAATTCCAAAATATACACTACGAGGGTTTATTTCTCCTTAGATTTTTGGATCTATAAATTATTATTTATTGCATATGCATGAAAACTATAATTATGTATAAAATAGAGAACAACAAAATAAAACTCACAAGACACAAATTAACACAATATATAACCTGGAAAACCCTTTTGGGAGAAAACCCAGTGAGTAGGTGAGGTCGTTCTACACTTTTTCTCTAAAAATAAATGGATGCAAGTACAAAGAAGTGATGACTATGCCATGTGAACTTCTACAGTGCACAAATTCTCTACGATTTCTCTCTCCCTATCCACTCTCAACTACTCCGCTCATCTATGGTACAAAATGGACTCGAATATAATGGAACCCCTTTTCCTCCTAGTGGTGCGGTTGCAACATAGTTTGATAGGGTACTAGTGATTAGGTTTGACTCCCTCAACTCTAAACTAGAGTTATAGTATGGATTATTCTATAGTCTTCTTCATCATCATCACATATCTAGCCCATGTTCCATGAATATTGGGGGCAGACATGGCATCCTTTCTAATTATGGTGGTTGAAACAAGAAGGTCAACTTCTGAGTGGCATCACTTTTGAATACAAAATTTAATTAAGGAAATTATTGTGTCATTGGAAAGGCATTTGTGTGTAGAAGATAAAAAAAAATGTTGGTGCACTTAAGAGACAAATTTTTACACCCCAAAAAAGTTTATTTGATGCCTCAAACTTGTCCTATAAGATTTTATACTCCAATTTGCCAAACCGGGTCCCACTAATAAAAATGGTCTTGTGAGTTAATTCCTCCACCTTTTCTGCTAAAAAATATTTGATATGGATGAAAAACAACATGATGATCCAATATCTATCACACCTCAGCATTATAGGATGCATTTGGTTCCAAAATTCTTATACTAAATGAGGTGAGGGAACTTTTCCTCCACCTTCTCTCGAGTGTACCATTTAGTCTTGCATGGAAGTTACCCTTTCAACCCAATCTTCCAAAGGTCATGGTTCCCTTTTATTTTTGTTCTAGACCCCTTCTACAAAAAAATCTCCTCCATCTACTCTACCTAAGCATACAGTGCCAAATCCTTTACAAAAGGTAGGACATGTTCCTCTTCCTACTCTAGCATGGCTCATAAAGTTTCATATTCTCTCACCATTAAGTAAATGCACATATTTGGGGGTATATCAATTTGATAGGAAGTATCTCCCACCTTTTATAATATATTAAAGGGACCATACCGCAAAGCCTTGATTTTATTACCAAGACATTATAGTCTCTCCTTTTTCAATTGTAACCATACTTTGTCTCCTACCTTGAAAAACTTCTTTGTTCTATGTTGATCATGCCTGGCCTTATATTTTTTTGAGAATTATGCAATGTCTCTTATACCCATATACGGATCTACCTAATCTTCTCAACATTTTTTTTTCCTTTAAGACATCCCCTATAAGATCCTACCTCATTCCTCCTTGTTTCCCATATGCAATATCCTAAGGTGAAGGTGGAAAATATCGAAAACAAGTTTCAAATAGGGACTTACTTATAGAAGTGTGGACTAATATATTATAGGATTTTTGTATATATATTATATTTTCATCCTAATTATTTAGACGATTCCTATTGTAACCCCTTAAAAGTTGCACCAAAGAACTGTTGTCTACTTTTGTGTGCCCATTTATTTGTGGATGGAATGTTGTAGACCTATTCAACTTCGTGTCCATATTATCACACAATGTAGTTTGAAAAGAATTGAGAAATATTTTGTCCTTGTTTGAAACAATTCTCCTTGGTATCCAAAAGTGCGCCCAAACATGGCCAAACAACATGTTCACTAATTCTTACCCACTAATGGTATTTTACAACGCATTAGAACACACATCTTGTTGAACCTGTCAACTACCATGAACAAATAGTCATGTTCCTTCCTGTTTTTTGGTAAATCTCCAACAAAGTCCACGAAAATACTTTCCCAAGAACAAGTGATTACACACAAGGGATGATATAGACCTTGTTTCTCATTACTAGGCTTGTGGGTATAATAAATCAAACATCTTCTTATGAACCTAGCTACTTTTTCTTACATCTTGGGCCAATACAAAAACCTATGCAAGTTGGACACTATCCACCCTACACCAAAGTGCCATGCAACCTTTGAGGTGTGAGCCTCTCTAATCAACTACAATTACTCACTCTTAGGGACACATAACTTATCAAGCTTATAGAGTAATCCATCCAAGAGATGGTATTCAACTTTTTTTTCACACATGTATTTGGCTTTGTAACTGATGAAACATCTCCTTGAAGTCCTCATCGTCTGATATGCCTTTATATATGCATCATGGGTGAATAACTCCATGGGCATTAGATTTCCCACAGTTGTAATATTTAATGTGGGTAGCCTTGAAAGCATGTCGTCCAACTAGCTTGTTTTGTACTTCTTATACGTGTTCGCTATATGAAACTTATTTAAAAACCCCATCCACTCATAATTCTTGGTTTTTTGTAACTTACTTTGGGCCTGAAGATATTGTAGTGGCTAGTGATCTATGTATATTATTGTCTCCTTTCCCATCAGATAGTGTTCCACTTATTCACAGCTTTCACCAAGGCATAGAGATCTGTATCGTAGGTAGGGTAGTTGAGAAATTCCCCATGAAATACTTCAAAACAATAGCATACATGCTTTCCTCCCCGCATCAATATTTTTACCATAACATAACAACTTGAAACTATCTCCACTTCGAAGGGTTGTTGCAAGTTTTGTAAGTCTAGAATTGATGCTTGAGTGATCTTCTTATTTAACTCCTAAAATACCTTATGTTGACCCTTTCCCCACTAGAAACCCTATCCACTTGTTTTTATGGCATGAAATGGTGGTGCTAACGGATAAAAATAAGGTTATGAATTTTCTTAGGTATTATGATACCATAATGAAAATCTTAATCTTAGAAAAATTAGTAGGAACTAGTCACTTCATGATGGCCTCCATCTTGGAAGGATCTATCTTCAACTCTCCCCCACCTATCACATACCCAGATTCACCAAAGACTGATGATAAAACTCATACTTATTGATATTTATCTGTAATTGGTGCTTCTTTAACATCTCTAGCACTTATGACAAATGTGATATGTGCTCATCCCATGTAGCATTTACTATTATATCATCCCAATAGACAATAATGAAGGAATCTATAAAAGGGTGTAGTATATCATGCATTAATCTCATAAACATAGCTTGTGCATTGCATAGGACAAATGGCATGAATAACCACTTATACAAACCTTTCCTAGTTTTGAAGGTGGTTTTCTAGGTATGTTCTTCTCTAACTCAAACCAAGTATTATCTTGATTTTAAGTCCAGTTTGGTGAATTGTTTGTCTTGCTCCAACTAATCCAATAGGTCATATTTACTTGGCAAAGGGTACATATTATTGAGCATGATTTTGATTAACATTGTGTAATCAATACAAATCTACCAAATCCCATCCTTCTTTGGCAAGGGGTACATGTTATCAAGCATAATGTTTTTTAAGATTTTGTAATCAATACACATCCACCAAGTCCATCCTTCTTTAGAACAATGATTACGAGATACCCACATGGTAAGGTACTTATTCGAATGATTCCTTGTTCCACAAGCTCTAACTACTTATTCACCTCACTTGATTCTATGACAGACTACTTGCACAGACAATGTTTGGTGTTGGGGAGTCCAACAATAGTTGGATTGCATGCTCCATGTCCATCTTAGGTGGTATCCTTTTAGGCTCCTAGAACACATCTATGTATGCATGCAACAACTATTCTAGTTGTTTTTTTTCATCTTAGTACACCTCTCTAGAGATAAATTTACCCTCACTAACTCTTCTACAAACTAATTTTCTCTTAATAAATGTAAAAAATATTTTTTCTAGAATTAATTAGTTTCTCGTCTTGGTTGGCACTTACTAGTGAAAATTTGGGCATACCCTTGTGCATGTTGATGGTGAAATATTTTCCATCCTTGATGAGGTGGTACTAGTTGGTTGTTTGCATGAATATTTCATCCCACATGTACATATGGGGGTCCATCTTAGCAGGATCTATATTCATCTCTCCTCCACCTATCACATACCCCATATACACCAAAGGTTGTTGTGCAATCTCACACTTTTTAATCTTTTCAAGAAGATGGTGTTGCTTTAATGCCTCAAACACCTGCATCAAATGTGGGATGTGCTCTAGTCAGGTAGCATTGTATACCAGTACATCATCCAAATAGAAAATAACAACTGAATGTAAAAAAGGGAATATTATATCATTCATTAACCTCATAAACATAGTTGGTGCATTGCATAGGAAAAATTGGATGAGTAGCCACTCATATATTTAAGCCTGGATTGAAGGTGGCAGGTATCTTCCTCTCTAACTCAAACCTGGTGGTAACTCAAGTCTAGCTTGGTGAAGTATTTTCTTGCTTCAACTAATTCAACATACCATCTATCCTAAGCAGGGGTACATGTTCTTGAGTGTAATTTTATTTAACACCCTATAGTCAATACACATCTACCAAGTCTCATCCTTCTTTCACACAATGATGATGCATGACCCAAATGGTGAGGTACTTGGTTGAGTGACACCCTATTATAGTAGTTGTTGCAAATGATTCTTCACCTCACTTACCTCTATAACAAAACTCCTATACAACCATGTGTTTGACAATGGGGATTCTAGAAAAAACTCGATCTCATGCTCTAATTCCCTCTTGAGTGGTAGCCATTTATGCTCCTCAAACACTTCCATGTATTCCTATTGAAACTCTTCCACATGATATATTTTTTTCTTAGTACACCACTCCAAGGATGACTTTACTCTCACAGACTCTTTTGTAGACTGATTTTCTCTTGCTAGAATTGATCAATTTCTTGGCTTGGTTGGAACTTACCAGTGAAATTTTGGACTTTCCCCTATACTCATTGATGGTGAAGGATTTTTTATCCTTGATGAGGCTCTACTATTTGGCCCTCTTCATGAATATTCCATCCCACATCTACATATGGGGACTTCCAAACATCACCCTAGATACATCAAGGGGAACTACATCTTGTTCTACCTCATCAATAAAATTAGCACAGATGGAAAATATAATTTTTCATTGTTTGGTTACATTTACTTATGCATCCTTATTTACCCATGCCAATGGATATGGGATTTGATTTTCATGATCTTCCAATCCCAATTTGTTGACTAGCTCTGTTTCAATACGATTTATCTATGATCCCGAGTCAAACCGAGCATCAATTTTTTTTGTTCTCTTTCTATTTCTAAAGACTAATTAGATTCACCTCCTTCTACATTGATTTATAGATTATATTATTTTCCATGTTTAACCTACTTTGCACCTAGTTGTTAGAATCAGTCGCCATGAGTGTTATGATTGAAATTCCACAATAATGATTTATTTATCAATGAGTCTTTCCCTTAACTCACGAGACATATGTGTGTCCAATAAAAGTGCATAGAGTAATTCAAGTAATCCTCTAATCATGCAAACAATACCATAAGATGCAAAGGAAGTAAAGGGGTCATACCTTTAACACAAAGATGCAAAAATTACTTGGAGTAGCCATCTTAAGGGCCATTAGATCTCCTAATTTCAAAACAGCAAGCTAAGAACCTCAAGGCATAAGATCATTCTCCTCTTAAACTAGAAACCTAGATTGTGCCTCCTAGAAATATGACCTCTTAGAAATAGCAGAGCTCTTGTGCTATATTATGGTCTCTAGATCTAACTTTCCCCTCAACTTGACTAGCATATATAGGCATTTTGGCCTCCCTGGGAGAATGTATATTGACGCTAAGGGAGAAGAAAAGTTATTAAAATTATACAATAATTCACCCCTAGCTAACTCAAAAGCTAATAAATTAAGATCATCTCCTCTGTAATGGGAAACTCTAGAAGGAAAAAATATGGATGTTGGTTTGAAAGGGATAACCTACGCAAATACTCTAGATATACACTAAGAATTGAAAGAAATTGTGAAGTATATACATGGCTAATCACCATCCAATCTACAACAAGATCGAAATAAAGGGTACAAGTTATGCATCAAGGTCAACAAGTAAAAGGCTTCAACAACTAACTCAATGTGGGTAAAATTGGTTGATAATATATTCCCACTAATGCATGAGGTCAGAAGAGAAATTGATGACCAAAATTCATTACAATAAAACTTAGAGATCAAAATGGGAGGAAGGAGTTAGGACTGGAAAGCAAAATTAGAGGAACTCAAATGATTAAGTCTCATCCCTTTTGATAACATCCCCAAGTTGGGCATACCATTGCTCGGAAATAAATATAAATTGAATAAGGCTGCCAACTATACACTATGGATTAATGACATGAAATGCTAGAAATTGGACATAAACAATACACAATGGATCCATGTGACAAATGAAAATATCATAACCACCAGGGATAATTTTAAGAACCCCCCTAAATTTATATATATAAAAAATAGGCGAATCCCCGTGATACATAGGAAAAATGGAAGGCGATTTTATTAATAATATAATATGTATATATAATTTTTTGGCGAATCTCTCACGAGATTATATTATCCTGTAAAATCATGGCGAATCACCAGTACAAATGGCGAATCACTACTACAAAAATGGTGAATCGTTGTCTAATGGACTTTGGGGTGTTGGTTCCAATGAGAAGATATGGTAGTTGAACCGAGTAGAAGGAAGAGAACCACACGAGACCAAGCATGGTACATGGTGACTCGTGAGGAAGTAGTTCTCGTGCGGTTTGAGAAAACGCGTTCTTCTAGTTACGCTAAGCGTAGTGTTGTTGCTCATGCTACTACTAACAACGATATTGAGGTTGGAGAGGGATTTTGAGGAGAAATGAATCATGAAACCCGCGGAAGAAAAGAAAACATGCTATTAAAAAAGTGTTGATAAACACCTTTGGATCCGATCCGGTGCCATGGTACAATAACAATATCGCAAAATACTTCAAATGTTCAACTATGGAAACATAATTTACATTACAACACCATCATGACTCTTACAACCATATTTATGGAAATTATTTGATGTTGTGAAGCTCTTAAAAGGAAGACCTAGCATGCGTAACTATAATAAGGTGAGCTGCTTTTCACTTCAAAGAATATTATTCCTTCTCATGCCTTCAAAATCTGGATATTGAAAGGAATATGTACCGATTTGCGATGAAGCCACCTGCTTGAATTTGTTAAAATTATAACCATCAACATGAAGAGAACCATTAGAAAAACTACATTCCCCACGTCATGCCCATGCCATGCCATGAATGCAGTTTGTAGCGAGAATCCCACAAGTAGTAGTAGTGGCACCTTGCTATTTTACTCGATATAGCTCCATTGATTGGGGGAGGAGGCCCACTCTAGAACTTGCCAATGCTCTCCTAGTATTGTTGTACAAATACTTGTCTTGTTTTAAATTTGTACTAAGGAGAGATACGTTTTTAGTATATGCATCTTTTCAAATGCTAGTAGTTATAACTTATAAGTCCAGAATAAAATATAACCCAAAGAACCATATTGTTCTATAGGCATGACAAATACGCGGCGGGATATCAATTACGGCAACTTGTCCGTGGATGTGATGAAGTCAATTATGGTAGGCTGAGTTTTCACCCTTGATGAACTTTGACCTAATCATACTTTTCAATAATGAAATGCGTGTGAGAATGGACAAGACAAACAGATACGAATTGGCTACGGATTATAAAAAAATCTAAGCATTGAGTACGTGTATTAAACTCAATCCCAATTCGGTGCACACACAATTCACAATAGTAATAAACACACACTGAAGACTAGGAAACCTATGGCATGACCAGCTGACAAGATCCCTAGAACATATATATATATATATATATATATATATTTAAATTTCTTCTTAGGTGGGGAGGTAGGCCTTTAGCATAATTGGTTCCTTGATTTTGGTGCTTTAAAGCACATGGCCATCAAGAAGGATTGGTTTATTACCTTCATTGAAGCCAAATCCAAAATAGAAACTACAGTCTTTGGTTTTGGTTGGGTGCATTTGTGGAAAATTGTGGGGATGTTCAAATGAAATTGTTAGATGTTAAGAAGTGTACTTTTGAGAATGTGCATTACATACCATTGATCGAGATATAGATAAAAATCTTCTCTCAATTAGTGAGATAACAATATAGAGTCCATATTTGGAGGCCTCATTTAGTGTTGAAAATCTTTTTTTGTGAAAGATAAAGGTAATGGACCAATGGTTAGGTGATTGCATCGGTCGCTATAAACAGAATGGGTTGTATAGGCTTGTGGATGTTGATGTTGATGAAGAATTTGTTGGATATATCAAAGGCTACCAAAGACTTTTTAATTTAGGTTCAAATTTCTTTTTCATCTTGATGAGTTATTCACATCATTCAATAATGAAAAATGGTGTTACTTCTAGCCGGAATGGATGTTTAAAGGGACTTCCTCCTTGTGCTTTTTGACGGCTTGTCTTGACCACGTAGTGGACTCCACGAGTCTCCGGCTCGGACATGTACATTGGAGACGCGAGGAGGGAACTATTTGTGTAAGAACGAGAGAATATTCTTATCTTACATTTTATCTTGAAATCTGCTATATTCCCATATAATTTTTGAGCTATGTACATTGTAGGAATATAGATATTTTGCAATAAGCAATCCATGTAAAGAGTACGTTTAAACTCTATTGAGTTTTTATTTGTCTTGTGAAGGGTATTTTTCTGCATCTCCATTGTTGTTTTTTTATGTATGGACCGACAACGCTTGATTTTTTGGTTGATATTCTTAGTGGGGTAGAGCTTACTATGTGAGAGGATAACCGGAAGGAGAAGGAAAGATTGGCTATGGAGGTGAGATGAAAGGGGAGTCTCCTTTATGTTTTGTTTAGCATGTTTTTCTTTGCCTATTAATGGGAAAAAAACAACGTGGAGTTTTTACTAATAAATGTGATAATCAATATCTAGAAAGGAGGGAATGTGAATATGATCTTAAGGCCTCTGTGGAGATTTCCACACGATAAGATGCTCTGCATTGCTCCATATATATGAAACAACGCCTAACAATTTCTAAGGAAATATATAAGAAGCTATTCATGTGTTTGAAATTTTCATATGATGACTGATCTTCAATGGTGGATTTGTTATTGTAGGAGGAAAGAGAATTTGCAACCCCATTTCTGACTGGAGTCCTAGTGTGAGTTCAAGAAGATTTGATCTCATAGCCTTAATTTCTCTGGGCTTGTCTCATTTTTTGTTGGCTTTATTTTATATGGCAATACATTTTGCTCCTGCTTTTTAGACAAATTCATCATAATCACTGGTAGATTCATCATAATCATTGGTTTTATAATTCTTGCAGGTTCATATCAACTCCAAACAAGAACATAAACAAGTACTAGTTGGGCCCAGCTCCACTGCAAGAAATGGCAAGGTATGTAACTTACAACAATATATTTGACCCAAATGTTTGAAATATGAGATTTGTTTTAAGTATAAAGCGTTTCAACAGAATTTCACTTACAGATGGCATCATCTTGTATGCAGGCAAATTGCAAAAGCTGCTGGTCCATGTGGGAATAACCGTGACTATCTTTTCAAGTTGGAGCAAGCCATGGATAGCATTGGTGAGTTTTTCTTCTGACATACTGGCCCTTTCATACATCCATGCTCTGAATACTGTGTTTCTCTGTAGTTGGAGTGAAATTTATAACTTGATTTATTGTTATAATGTCATAGGCCATCCAGACCAAGGGGTGATAAAGCTTTCAAGTGAAGTGAGGAAGTTTCTTGGAGGCATTCAAAACGTTTTCCATCAATCACCCTTGTGACTGCTAATAGCTCTGACATCCCACAATTACAACTTCAACCATATATCACCAACTGCTAATTCCTGAAATGGTTACATTCTTTTCTACTAACAGAGCTGAATATGCATGAATATTCCATCTAATCTGAAAGTTGAGAAAGTGGTTCAGAATTTCCAATGAACAGCAACAGGAAGAAAATAAAACATGCTATTAAAAAAGTGTTGATAAACAATGGATCCGATCTAGGTGCCATGGTACAATAACAATATCGCAAAATACTTCAGATCTTCAACTATGGAAACATAATTTACATTACAACACCATTTAAGTTGAAGAAGTGAAAGAGCATCAGAATTAAGATCTCATCATTTCCACAGTAGTTGTGTTGTCAAGCAGTCTCACTATATACAATAGCTTTATCTTATTGCAGTAGTAAGCCTCAAGGTTCATCATTGCCCTGCAGCAGTTGCTTAAGACTATCATTGCAGTGTTTTGATACAACACCCTTGTGACAATAACCTTTTATATGACAATAATCCTAAAGTGTTCATGATAGTCCTCCTGTGGGCCTAACTGAAGTATACCTACGGTGAGTAAATTCTGAAGATCATACAGTTTCGCTAAGCACAAAGATCTTCTAGAGTTTGCTGGCATGATATAATAGTCATTAACACTGTCTTGAATGAGTGGTTTGCAGAACAAGGCCAACAACTTGAAGGGATCCTAAAAGGCATCAAAAAGCCTAAACCTTGTGGTATATTGTTGATAGCAAGAAGCTTCAGAACAAAAAGGCATCATCACACTTAAGGTATATTTCTCATTGGCACATGCAAAACAGAGAATAGTAGGCAGGTTGCTTCAGATGCATTTTATCAATGTATGATACTAGCTGATATAACTTGACTAGAGACTTTAAGTTTGTTTGAACAGAGACGTATGGAGCCATATTGATTTTCTATACTAAAAGACCCTAAATTAGCTTATGGAGGGGCACAATTAAATAATCTAAATTACATAAAATTTGGGATTTTTATTGCCACGTGCAAAATCAAAAGAGAATGAGCCCTCAAACACGACCAAACCCCACAAATGAAGCGCATACGGGGTGTTCTGGCACAGCATCCAGCCTACAAAAGCCCTTAAACGTGCAAGAATCCTTCAATCATTCTTCAAAACTGCCATGCAACCCTTCAAAGTGGGCACAGAAGCCTCAAGTGGACTGTCTAGCTCAACAAAATTTCCAACATGTAACAATTCAGACTCCCACATTCCCCTCAAGCATCTCAAAATGTGGACATATCACCCTTCAAGGTAGCAAGAAACCTTAATGATGATAAACCCCCTTTTTAAGTCACCAGAATCAGCTCAAACTAGGGCTAACCCTGCCACTTTGCATGCATTTGCAAATGGCTGAACACATGATTCATGTCGGCCCTCATTTATGTACTTTAAAGTTATCTCAAAAATCAGTTACACAGGTCAGCTCCATTATATTTTGGCAGGTCAGCTCAACACCATTTATTCTAACGTTCACACACACATATATGACATTGTTCGCCATATTCCTCTTAAGATTAGTGCGTTGGGCATACTATTTTCCTCAGCCCCAGGTCGCATTGTCCTGCCTCTGTTCTTCTCTGCTGAGAGCACCCAACATCATTTGTATCATGTCTGCCAAAAGAATTTTCCATGTACCAGGAGGATTCACTCAGGTACCCAACATGACCAATACAATGGAGACAACTCTCAGGCTGTTTTGACATACTACATTTGGTAACAAGAGGCACCTGTCAGATCTTGTGTTCTGTTCTATGTCACCCTGAGTCCGCATTTGATCTGTAACTTGATCTACCCCAGAAGCAAAAATTTCACCAATATCCACAATTGCATTTGCTAGGATCTTTTCACAGGCTTGAAACCAATCATTGCTAATAATAAATACAGGGGAAGAACCAAATATCTACCTGTGGAACATTTTTTCAGAAAATTCCATGAAGGGGTCACTGCTCTAAGCAACAAAGATCAGTGTTTTCTTCTCTGTTCACAGTCTTCTTGCAGCTCTTTTCTTGTGTTTTCAGTCCAATCAAAAGATCTGGATCCTCTCAAACAAGATCATATTTATTTACTCCCATTCTCTCATCAAGTCTCTGTGTTTTTTTTGAACAATGAGGATCATCAACTTCAGTCTGAACTACACAGCCTATTTAACTGATTTGTTTGCAGCAGCTTTAACACCAGATGGAGATTCAAACCCGTAATCAGTCTGGTACGAGTTGGTAACTCGTCTTTACAAACAGCTAGCTAATCCCACTTTTCAAGCTCAAAATCGTTCTCAGGCTGAATTATGTCATCTGTACAGATTCGATCCAAGAAACCTAAGCTTGATAGTTTTGCAAAGTTTACAACTTTCTCCTTATACTCTTCCACACCTTTGACAGTCATCTCTTTTTTCACAAACTTTTGTGACAGTAATCAATTTTAATCTTCTAGGTACAGCTTACACAGAAGTTGGAAAGAAAAAGGACTAAGTTAAAAAAATAAATTCATTAGCACATTCAACCTCTTCGTGCGAGTTGATCATAACTTTCTCCTTTAAGTACCCAACCAAAATAGTGGGTAACTGTTCCAAACAACTCATATTGTGGTGTAAGAAGATTTTAATGAGTAAAGTCGACATGAAGGACAATGGAGGTTGGCAAGTTATTGATGAAGTTTTCCTTGTACAAGGGATTCACACCTTGAAGACTCCGAAGAGATTTCAGAGTGTGGAAGGGAGCAGTCATCCAAGGTTATATTACTTCAGATTCACAAATAGTCAACATGATGATGAAGGCCCTAGCAAAGGGGGGGTTTGAGATGCTGTGATAGTAGTTTGGTGGAGAACACTTTCCTTACAAAGGAGAGTTATTTCTTAACTATGATTGCTCAGTCGTTTCTCTTCCTCCAGCAGAGATGCCACACTTCAGTAGAGATAGTAGGTTATTGCAAATCCTAGCCTTGGGGTCTGTGCATAGCATAAGAAGTGCCTGCTGATTGTGGACTTCAGCAGAGTTAATGACGCACAACAACAGATTATATGGGCAATGAGAAGGGGTGCATGCATGCATGTGCCAGACTTAGAGTATATATAATTTTAGTTGCTCTTATAAAATCAGAAGTGATGCCTTCTTCAGTGTTAGATTAGATTCTATTCTAGGAGTAAGTTAACTATTGTTTCAGATTTGGAAGTTTAAGTTTAGACCTTGCTTCCATTATTTTCAGAAGTTGACTTCACAAACTTAGCAGTTTGCTTTTTCATAACAAGATGGGCTATTCTGTATTTTCTCCTACCCTTTTTCATCTATAAAGAAAGGAAGGGTGTGAGAGATCAAACAATTCCAGTTTTGAGTGAGTTGTTGTAATGTTTTTTTTTTTAGTTAATAAGAAAACAGAGGTGTGTTTTTGAGTGCTACAGATTTATTTTTGATGTTCGTATCGTCAAGTAACAAGTGTTGGTAGATTTGGTGTATAAACCAACAATTTTGTACGTTTCTAGTTTACTGCTTTATAGAGTTTTAGGTTGCAGTCCTTGTCTTTAGAAAGGATACACATATGCCAAGGGACCATAGGCAGACCCCTTTCACCTCGATATTTGGCTCATAAAAAGGACCTCAAGATTTTCTCCAATTTGCCAAACTGGGTACATTATGGAGCCATATCTATTGAGAAATTTCTCCAATTTGCCAAACTGGGAACACTTATGGAGCCATATCTATTATAATTGACCTGTTTCACAGTCTCTGGAGACTTTAAGTTTGTTTGAACAACAAAATCTATTTGATTATTTAGTGTGAATTTCAACAACAAAAACAAGTCGAACTTTGAGGGCATCCAAATCCAAACCTGATTGTCAGTGAAGGCCCCTCGGTGCTGAGGAGGATCATTGTGATCGAGTAAGCTTGCAGTAGTGCCCCCTGGGACAACTTTATATCCCACTGGATTTCCAATCTTTGTCTTCTTTGATGGATTTATCACATGAAACGTAGATGGCTGATAGAGGCTCAACTTAATTTGGGCATCCTTCTCTGTTTTTGCTATGTGTCTCCCTGCTTTCCAAAAACTTTTTCTTGGAGTGATAATCCACAAAAAAGCTAAAGAGGAAGAAAAGATCTACATGATAAGTGATAATCCACATTGATTCATAGGCAATAGAGGAATCTCTATTCATCTGAACATCAATCTAAGCAGCCGTAATGTACATACCCACAACGACCATCAGCAATCTCCTGCACACAAACATCACTTTCTATTCACCATCAGCAATCTCCTGCACACAAACATCACTTTATATTCACCTCACCAGAGTGGATTAGATGCAAGTTCTGAGATTTCATGGGCAATAACACTGATCATGCCATCCACACCAACTTTACTATTATGGGACTTGAAGGGCTGCATACCAGTCATGTATGAAGGGATTGAGAAAGGGTATGCACAGACATCTGGGCATTGTGTTCCAGAGTGCCCTACCCAAGCATAGGGAAGGGTATACCCTACAGTGGAAGGGAAGGTAAAATAATGAAACCCACAAACTTCCCTACAGAAATCTTGGACTGCTACATCAGTAGAAGTGAGCAAGAGATAGAGACCAGTCTTGGGATCATTGGGCAAGGGATGGCGAAGGGCTGTTACTGCACTCTTAATCACAGCCTGGATTGAGAGGCGAGTGAGTGACTTTCCATGAGAGTAATAGCGATCATTCACTTCAGATCCCACCACAATATTCTTGCTGATGTTGGACCCAGTCTGGTCTGTGTAAAGCTGCACAGTCCTCCACCATTCTGCAACAGAGGGGGTTTTGCTGCTCCTGATGCTTCTATTGTTGTCTGAGAGAGCAAGCAAGAAAGCCTTTATGATCCTCTTGTCATTGAAAGTCTAGTTGCCATACCGGATTGTGTGAATGGTGATATTTTCTGTGAGGCTTGAGCACAGGACCGTTGTGGTATCTCATGTGGACAAATTCTAAGGAGCCTTCATATCTCTTTGAGCTCCCAAATTCATTTCCCATGGATACATCTGCATCTTTTGTTGTGTTGAAGTTGGAAGGCCATGGCCTCCAGGCTTCAACAGCTGTAAAAGCCAGAATACAGAAGAAAAATATAGAACCCACATGGAATGAAGCAGCAGAAACCCCAACTCTCTCCATTTATAAAAAAAATACAATAACTATTCCATAACTATTCCAAAGCCTCTAAACAAGTCCCTGATCTGGATCCTCTCAAACAAGATCATATTTATTTACTCCCATTCTCTCATCAAGTCTCTGTGTTTTTTTTTTTGAACAATGAGGATCATCAACTTCAGTCTGAACTACACAGCCTATTTAACTGATTTGTTTGCAGCAGCTTTAACACCAGATGGAGATTCAAACCCGTAATCAGTCTGGTACGAGTTGGTAACTCATCTTTACAAACAGCTAGCTAATCCCACTTTTCAAGCTCAAAATATCTCTGAGATCTCGAAATTTGAATTATGTCATCTGTCTGGTCCCGATCCATGAAAACCTAAGCTTAGTAGTTTTGCAAAAGTTCTGACTTTCTCCTTATACTCTTACACCTTTGACGGTCATCTCTGTTTTCACAAACTTTTGTAGCCCATTAATCAATTTTAATCTTCTAAGTCTGACTTACGAAGTTGGAAAGAAAAAGGACTAAGTTAAAAAAATAAATTCATTAGCACATTCTAACCTCTTGGTGGGTTGATCATAACTTTCTTACTTCAAAAAGTACCCAACAAAATAGTGGGTAAGCTGTTCCAGAAGCAATATATTGTAGTGCAAGAAGATTTTAATGAGCAAAATTGACATGAAGGACAATGGAGGTTGGCCAAGTTATTGATGAAGTTTCCTTGTCTGAGGTTACACCTTGAAGACTAGAAGAGATTTGAGTGTGGGAAGGGCTTCAGTCATCAGAGTTGTAAGTAGCAGATTCTGAGTAGTCAACATGATGATGAAGGCCCTAGCAAAGGGGGGGTTTGAGATGCTGTGATAGTAGTTTGGTGGAGAACACTTTCCTTACAAAGGAGAGTTATTTATTAACTATGATTTCTCAGTCGTTTCTCTTCCTCCAGCAGAGATGCCACACTTCAGTAGAGATAGTAGGTTATTGCAAATCCTAGCCTTGGGGTCTGTGCATAGCATAAGAAGTGCCTTCTGATTGTGGACTTCAGCAGAGTTAATGACGCACAGCAATAGATTATATGGGCAATGAGAAGGGGTGCATGCATGCATGTGCCAGACTTAGAGTAGATATAATTTTAGTTGCTCTTATAAAATCAGAAGTGATGCCTTCTTCAGTGTTAGATTAGATTCTATTCTAGGAGTAAGTTAACTATTGTTTCAGATTTGGAAGTTTAAGTTTAGACCTTGCTTCCATTATTTTCAGAAGTTGACTTCACAAACTTAGCAGTTTGATTTTTCAGAACAAGATGGGCTATTCTGTATTTTCTCCTACCCTTTTTCATCTATAAAGAAAGGAAGGGTGTGAGAGATCAAACAATTCCAGTTTTGAGTGAGCTGTTGTAATGTTTTCTTTTTTTAGTTAATAAGAAAACAGAGGTGTGTTTTTTAGTGCTACAGATTTATTTTTGATGTTCGTATCGTCAAGTAACAAGTGTTGGTAGATTTGGTGTATAAACCAACAGTTTTGTACGTTTCTAGTTTACTGCTTTATAGAGTTTTAGGTTGCCGTCCTTGTCTTTAGAAAGGATACACATATGCCAAGGGACCATAGGCAGACCCCTTTCACCTCGATATTTGGCTCATAAAAAGGACCTCAATATTTTCTCCAATTTGCCAAACTGGGTACATTATGGAGCCATATCTATTGAGAAATTTCTCCAATTTTCCAAACTGGGAACACTTATGGAGCCATATCTATTATAATTGACCTGTTTCACAGTCTCTGGAGACTTTAAGTTTGTTTGAACAACAAAATCTATTTGATTATTTAGTGTGAATTTCAACAACAAAAACTAGTCGAACTTTGAGGGCATCCAAATCCAAACCTGATTGTCAGTGAAGGCCCCTCGGTGCTGAGGAGGATCATTGTGATCGAGTAAGCTTGCAGTAGTGCCCCCTAGGACAACTTTATATCCCACTGGATTTCCAATCTTTGTCTTCTTTGATGGATTGATCACATGAAACGTAGATGGCTGATAGAGGCTCAACTTAATTTGGGCATCCTTCTCTGTTTTTGCTATGTGTCTCCCTGCTTTCCAAAAACTTTTTCTTGGAGTGATAATCCACAAAAAAGATAAAGAGGAAGAAAAGATCTACATGATAAGTGATAATCCACATTGATTCACAGGCAATAGAGGAATCTCTATTCATCTGAACATCAATCTAAGCAGCCGTAATGTACATACCCACAACGACCATCAGCAATCTCCTGCACACAAACATCACTTTCTATTCACCATCAGCAATCTCCTGCACACAAACATCACTTTCTATTCACCATCAGCAATCTCCTGCACACAAACATCACTTTCTATTCACCTCACCAGAGTGGATTAGATGCAAGCTCTGAGAGTTCATGGGAAATAACACTGATCATGCCATCCACACCAACGTTACTATTAGGGGACTTGAAGGGCTACATACCAGTCATGTATGAAGGGATTGAGAAAGGGTATGCACAGACATCTGGGCATTGTGTTCCAGAGTGCCCTACCCAAGCATAGGGAAGGGTATACCCTACAGCGGAAGGGAAGGTAAAATAATGAAACCCACAAACTACCCTACAAAAATCCTGGACTGCTACATCAGTAGAAGTGAGCAAGAGATAGAGACCAGTCTTGGGATCAATGGGAAAGGGATGGCGAAGGGTTGTTACTGCACTCTTAATCACAGCCTAGATTGAGAGGCGAGTGAGTGACTTTCCATGAGAGTAATAGCTATCATTCACTTCAGATCCCACCACAATATTCTTGCTGATGTTGGACCTAGTCTGGTCTGTGTAAAGCTGCATAGTCCTCCACCATTCTGCAACAGAGGGGGTTTTGCTGCTCCTGACGCTTCTATTGTTGTCTGAGAGGGCAAGCAAGAAAGCCTTTATGATCCTCTTGTCATTGAAAGTCCAGCTGCCATACCGGATTGTGTGAATGGTGATATTTTCTGTGAGGCTTGAGCACAGGACCGTTGTGGTATCTCATGTGGACAAATTCTGAGGAGCCTTCATATCTCTTTGAGCTCCCAAATTCATTTCCCATGGATACATCTGCAGCTTTTGTTGTGTTGAAGTTGGAAGGCCATGGCCTCCAGGCTTCAACAGCTGTAAAATCCAGAATACAGAAGAAAAATATAGAACCCACATGGAATGAAGCAGCAGAAACCCCAACTCTCTCCATTTATAAAAAAAATACAATAACTATTCCATAACTATTCCAAAGCCTCTAAACAAGTCCCTAATGTGCATTATCTCTTAATATTATGGTTTGCGTGGTCAGGATTTGGAAGAAGGAACCGGTTTGCAGTTTGATGTTGGTGAGCATTATGTTCATCCTCTTATTTTCCCTCACCGATCCTATGCACAACATGACAAACCCCAGCTACATGGAAAACACCAGGTACGCTGAGAATAGAAGGTAATCTGCATTGATGGCATCTTGTATTGATGTCATTGAATCCAGAACGACCGTCGGGTCTCCTTGGAGAGTCCCATTAATGAAATAGCTTGATGATATAGTCGAGCTTGATGATATAGTCGACATTAGCAGGCTTTCGAATGTGTAACCCATTTCCCATTAATGGAGGATGATGTTCTCAGTAAACCATTACCCTCGCTCAGCTAGCAAGAAGATCGGCGAGCTTCTGCACATCAAGGACCAACATTCAACTTGCAAGCCCCAACGACGCCTGCGAACCAGTGAAAAAAAATGGGGCGAATCGCTCCAACCCTTTCCTTGGACGCTGTAAATGCAGGCGAATTGCATTGAAATGTGCTCCAACAAAGAAAATCGAGGGCGAATTGGACTGTTTCAGTTTTATGCGCATTTTTTTCGGTAGGCTAATATATAATAATTAATTATTTTTAAAATAATTATTGGGCTAATTTTATAAAACTATAGAAAATAGGGTTTATATAAAAAATTCGCCCTATTAAAATTTAAAACCCTTAAAATTCGCCTTTGGGCTAAAATTCGCCCCTAAAATTATCCCTGATAACCACCAAAAAATACAGTGTGGATATATGTCACAGTATACATCTATGGGATTATGGACACATAAAAAATAGGTTCCCTAGAGTATTCCTCAAAGTACATGAATGATACATAACTCCAACGCAGCCTGGGAAGGGTGCCATATAAGAGAGAAACTTCCATTACCTATTATCTTCTAGATAACCCCAATGGTATGAATCTACAACATGAAAATAGATGTGTTGATGCGGAGCATGGTAGAAACTGACTAATTACTAGTCAATGAGGTGTACCATTAACAGACGCGAGGGGATTCACCAATGATGAAAATGGATCCCAAGATTCGCCAACGAGCTATTGTTGAACAGTCATGGACTTGAATGATCAAGATTCAATGTGGTGAACCCACTATTGATCACAAGGAATCCTACCATTGAGGTTTTTAAGCTCCAATATATGATTGGTTTCTTGATCAAGCTCTTGGATATTGAGATGAAGTGGACAAGAAAATATCCATAGAAGGAGGGCTTTTATTTATCCCCCATCAGTCAACCTGGAATAGACCAAAAATATGATGTGATACAGATGAAGTCATGAAGTCATGAAGTACAAATTACATAGGGATTGCCAATGCAAAAAGGTCAACAAGGATTGCAGATGGTTAACTTAGGTTGAAAATTCTCTTGAACACATAACGGCATGACACAAGAGTGACTTTGTATAATTTAATAATGAGGACCATGCAATATTGTTCAATAACACAGGAGGCATTGAAGCATGCTCCATAGTGACTGGAAGAGTAACTAGTTGGAGGAATAAACAAACATATGTATGGTACAGATCCTAGGCAAGAAAAAACCTAGTTGTAATGAAATGATGCAAAAATGTGCTATGTTAAAGGGAAACATGATTGAAGCTACCATTTTGAATAATAACTCAAGTAAATCCCCTTCGCTTTTTCCTCTTTTTAGTCTCCTTCATAGTTTAATGAGCATGAAAGAGAATACAAGATGCTCAATAGTTCCTTTTTTTTAGTTTTAACGAGCTCGAAAAAGAGATAAAATGATATTCAATTCCTTTCATGGTTTAACAAGCATTAGAATGAAACAAAGGAAGCTCGTCCTGGAGGAAGAAATGGTATAAAAGCTAGCAACTACTTTCAATTTGACAAAATCACTTAAAGCATAAGGAGATAAAGAGATTGGAAAATAAGACCACTCATCGCAGCAGCCCCTCCAAAAAGGTAAGAACACCAAGCGAAAGAAATAAATGGGCCAAGTGTAATTTTATTATGATGGTAAAATGAAACTAAGGCTTATCAGCATGCATAAATAAGTCTAAAAATCTGTTATGAAACCAACTCCAAAAATAGAAGAAAAGAGAGATCAACACCTTAGAAATCAACCACTTCAAGGGGGAAACCTCCAATACATTACATAAGTGAACAATTCTTGGATGATACAAATGACAAAACCTCCTTCTATATATAGGGGTCCATGGGGTCACAATATAATCCTAGCCGACCTAAGAATAATAATGTCAGGGAACAATAATAACAATATGGGGATTACAAGGGTACAACAATAACAATAAGGGGGCTACACTAATAACAATAAGGGACTACACTAGTAATATGGGGACCTAACATGCCCCTCAACTTATAAAAAGTGTTGTCCTCAACACTTGAGTAGCTCTGGATGCTTCTGTATAAAATTATCATCCTCCCATGTAGAATCTTCAGTTGGTAAGTTCTTCCACTTGACGAGATGCTCTGAAATTGATCGATTTCGTAGCTTCCAAGTTCTTGTTTCCGTGACTATTTCAGGTTCCAATATGATTTTTCCTTCCTCATCAAGTTCTGGAAATATTTTTTGAACTGGAAGTTTGTCACCTATAACCTTCTTTAAGCATGAAACATGGAAAACTAGATGCACTCGCGAAGAAGCAAGAAGCTCCAATTTGTATGCCATAGTACCAATCTTTTGCAACACCTTGTAAGGACCACAGTATTTTGGCGATAATTTATTATCCTTCTTAGCTTGCTTGAGGGACATTTTTTTTGTATGGTTGTAGCCGTAAAAATACCCAATATCCAACATCAAAACTTCTCTCGCTGCGATGTTGATATGCCTGTTGTTTCATTTGATTTTGTTCCAAATTGAGGTTATGCTTTAAGAGTTGGAGAAATTGTTGTTGATGCTCGATGTGATCTTCCACTCCTTGAACCTTAGAATTTTCTCTTAAATATGATGTGATGGACAGTGGATGATATCCATAAAGTGCCATAAATGGGGTCATTTTTGTAGTAGTATGGAAGGAAGGTTTATACCACAATTAAGCCAGAGGTAACCACTTGACCCATTGTGTTTGTTTATCAGATACAAAACAACGAAGATATCCTTCCAAACATTTTTTCACTACCTCAGTTTGACCATCATATTGAGGATGATAAGATGAGCTATGAGCTAGTTGCATATCCAAACAAGAAAATAATTCCGTTCAAAAATTTCCAGTAAAAATGGGATCTCTATCGCTTACCATAATCTTTGGGTTTCCATGTAGATTTTGAATTGTTTCCATAGATGCAGTAGCAACTGTACTTGCTTTAAATGGATGAGATAATGCACAAAATGTTCATACTTGGTAAGTCTATCAACTACCACCATGATGACACTCTTTCCTTCGGACTTAGGTAAACCTGTGATAAAATCCATTGAAATCTCCTCCCATCGTTGACTTGGAATGGATAAAGGTTGTAGAAGACTCGAGGTCTTAATTGTCTCAACTTTATTTTGCTGGCAAACCAAACATTCTACCACAAAATTTTGAATATCAGATTTAAGGTCATCCCAAAAAAATTCTTTCTTCACCCTGTAGTAAGTTTTTAAAAATCCTGAGTGTCCTCCTAAAGAAGAAGTGTGCAATTCCAAAATAATATTTTGTTTTAGTTGGGAATTCTTACAAATATATAGGCAATATTTGTACCATAAGTAATCATTTTTCCAACTAAATGTATCATACGTATTAGGATCTTGCTTCAACTTTTGAACGAGTATCCACACTTCTTTGTCCTTCTTCCATTCATCCCTTGCTTCGGTTATCCAATCTGATTGGATAATAGAAATGGCAAAAAGCAATTCTTCCACCTCTTCATCCTTTCTTGAGAGTGCATCTGCAACAACATTCAACTTCCATTTTTTGTAGATGATTTCAAAGTCATAACCCAATATCTTTGTGACCCATTTTTGTTTCTCTTCTGAATATAGTCTTTGTTCCAAAAAGTGTTTAAGACTATCATGATCAATTTTTACCTTAAAGTGCCTTCCCATTAGGTAAGGTCTCCATTTCTTTAGTGCATGTAGTATTGCCAACATTTCCTTCTCATAAATAGATTTATGTAAATACTTTCCTTTGATTAGATGACTTTCAAAAGAAACGAGTCTTCCTTCTTGCATTAAAACATAACCAATTCCATTTCCTAAGGCATCACATTCCACAATAAAGGTTTTGTGTGAAGTCTCGCATAGCTAAGACTGGTGCTAGGCACATTGCCTCTTTAAGATGTTAAAATAACTTAGTTGCTTCAAAATTCCATGAAAATGCATATTTATTCAATAATGTTATTATAGGTGTTGCTATTCTCCCATAATTATTAACAAACTTGCGATAATACCCTGTTAACCTGAGAAATTCTCGCAACTTCTTTATGGTTGTGGGGACTTTCCATTCCTTAATGGCTTTAATTTTTTTAAGGTCTACCTTAACACCCTCGTGAGATACAATATGACCCAGATATTCCACCTCTTGTACTCCAAATTTTTCATATAATTGTTTCTCCTCCAACAGTTTGAGCACCCTCTCAACATGTTGAACATAATCCTTCCAAGACCTGTTGTAGATTTGTATGTCATCAAAAAATACTAGCACAAGTTTTCTAAGGAAGGGTTTGAAAATGGAATTCATCAACCCTTGAAATATAGAAGGTGCATTAGTAAGGCCAAAAGGCATGACCAAAAATTCATAATGACCCTCATGAGTTCGAAATGTTGTTTTTGAAATATCTTCAGTCTTCATTCTAATTTGATGATATCCTGAACGGAGATCCAACTTGGTAAAATAAATTGCACCATGTAATTCATCAACCACAGGAATGGAAAATTTATCTTTAATAGTGATCTTATTGAGCTCCCTATAATCTGGACATATGCGCCATGATCCATCCTTCTTGTGCACCAATACTACTGGAGCAGAGAAAGAATTTTGACTAGGTTGAATTATACCAACCTCTAACATTTCGGCAATCATACGTTCAATTTCACTCTTTTGGACATAAGGATATCTGTAAGGCCTGATGTTTGGAGGAACACTTCCTGGAATCAAATGAATAACATGATCATGATCACGAATAGGTGGGAGTCCTTTGGGAGTTTCAAACACCTTGGAATGATTGTCGAAGACTTTTTGGAGATCTGGAGAAATAGATGATTTTGATGTTGGAACTTCTAGTGAGCATAATTGTGCAATTACGCCTCGTTGTTATTTCTTCAGAAGCTTTGTCATGACATTAGAGCTTATTATTTTTCTCGGCTTCCCTGCGATACCCCGTAATTCGATTTCCTTTCCTTCCATAAAAAATTTCGAGAAAAGTTCTTGAAAATTAAAAGCTACTGTCCCCAAAGATTGTATCCATTATACTCCTAGTACAACATCAGCACCTCCCATTGGGATGGAAATAATTGGACTATTCAATACATATTCCCCCATGGTTAGCTTGATATTATGGCATTTTATAGAGCAATTTATAGCTCCTACATTTGCAACCATCACTTGACATTCTGGTGTTGGGTATAGGAAACAATTCAATTCCTTGACTACCTTATAAGGAATAAAATTATGGGTACTACCTAAATCAATCAACACTATTACCTTTTTCTTCTTGATATGTCCTTCTATCTTGAGAGTTTGAGGAGTGGTAATTCCTGCCAATGCATTGTAGAAATTTGAATAACTGATATGTTATCCACCGAGATTCTCCTGATCACACACTATTTTAGCTTCATGCATAATACAGAATCTCTTCTACCATTGATCATCACATGCGGAAATAAAATCAATTGCATGCACACATTAAAGCCATAAAAATTCACACATATGAACACGGTATTTCATGGGAAAGCTTAAAGCTGAAAACCCCCAACTATCTGTATATTATACATGTCATGGAGATCATGTAACAATCATAGTACAAAGCTCTTTGCAAGCTCTCATGCACTACCTCCCATGCTACACACTATCAAGCTAGATCTAGCAAAACTCATGCTCCAACCTTTAGCCACTTTATAGCCAACCTCAATTGCGTGTTTCAATGCTATGGGATGGTCTCTTTATATAGATAAACCACCCAGATTGATTACTCCACCTATCTGTGTGTTGCAAATAGCAACAGTATAGTCACAACTGATAGTTAACCTGCTCTTTCACCTATTTCTGCACTGGTCTCCACTGAAACTGTCCATGCACTGAAGTTAACTGATGTATTCTTTAGTTGATTTATGAGTTTGTAATTAGTGAATTAATTAATAATTAATTCACACCACTCTCACTAATTGTATCTATTAGTTAACTTGGATACAAAAAGCTCAACTATGTTTAGATTAGTTAAACTGAATACAACTCCACTAGCTTCCTCAATCAACTCCACCAAACTCTGTCACATGAGTTCTAACTGAAGTCATCATGCAATAGCTTCACTTAAACCCTAGGAAAAGCATATTTCCTTCTGTCAGCTGCATGTGCCACATCCAGGCATCAAACTGAAGTGCTTCAAGAGAATAAGATAATGTTTATAGTCCAAATATTATTAAGAGCTAATAATATTCGACTTCCATATTTTTAGGAGAGGCAGTCTAAAAATAGCCTTTGACCTCTTTGACCTAAAAAATAGAGTCCCATGTATTTTTACCAACATGACACATACTCCAAGAATCTCATACATGCAATCCCTGAACCATGCTCCATATGTCTAAAAATAGACATAGTCTAAAAATAGATTTTTCCGACAAAAATCACATGTGTGGTCCCCACCTAGTTTAGGTGATCACTTTCCAACTAGGATCAGGAAAGATGTTTCGGGAGGCCTCCTTCACTGTTTCTTGTTGCCATTTTCAACACTCCCTCTCAACAAGAAAGGACTGTCTTTGCATGCGACATGCAACTCCATGCATTCGCCCTGCAACCTCCACAAGCGCCATGCAACTCCATGCATTTACCATGCACCCTTTGCATGCGCCATGCAAACTCATGCATGCACCATGCAACTCCATGCATATGCCATGCACCCTTTTCATGCACCATGCAAACTCATGCATCTGCTCTGCAACTCCTCTGAAACTGAATAGGCTCCAAACAACTCAATCAATCTTGATGCATCTAGCATCTATCATCAAAGTCTTCGACTTCTGCTGGTACCAACTGCACATGTCATCAGGAACTACTGCGATGTTGAACTCTTGCACCCATGCACTCTTGCACTTGCTGTCAACTCTGATCCGCGCTCCAGTATCCGACACTGTCACTTTGATCTGCCTGCATCACTCCAACTGATCTTGCTACTGCCATGCTGTGGGCACCTCGTAGCCAGGTTCAACTCATGAGATCCACACCATCTCATGAATCTGCCCAGAAATCTCCACCTGGGATTACTCATGCATGTCGCCCCACCTCATACCTGGTGGTATAGCTGCATGCACTCCCTCTGCCCGTCTGGCATGAAATTTCTCTGCATGAGTGGTATCTTCCACTCCATGATCCTCTTGTGGCTGCTCCACACTCCGAGGTTCACTATCACCTGCATGCAAAACCCGCTCCCTCTCAAGCTCCAATTGCATGTCTTCCTCCCGCTTCCCAACAATAGGAAGCTCCGTAGACATCCCATCTACTTCAATACCTGCATGCAAAACTTGCTCCCTCTCAAGCATCAGTTGCATGCCTTTCATGCACTTCCCATCAGTAGGAAGCTCCGTAGACATCCCATCTACTTCAATACCTGCATGCAAAACTTGCTCCCTCTCAAGCATCAGTTGCATGCCTTTCATGTACTTCCCATCAGCAGGAAGCTCCGTAGACATCCCATCTACATCAAATCTATAAAGATTCTTCTGCATCTCCAGTTGTGGCTGCTCCACAACCTTCTGAGACTGCTTCTCACGCTGCATTTTGAGAGGATCCCTCTCAACCACCAAGTCACTAACCTCTGCTTTGCTCTTCAAATCTTTGCATGCATCTTGTACCTCAGTGCATGTAGATTCTTGGCTCGCGCACATTGCAATTGTCCCGCCGTCGCAAAATTTTCTAACAAAAGAGCTGATTTTAAATCGATGATATCTCCCTCATCCGAGCTCCGATTCGACCGATTTTTTTTTTCAATTTGGGTATTTTTTCGCAAGGAATCCAAATATGATATTTTTTTCTGAAAATATTTCACCAAAATTTTTCAGATATTCGCTACAAACTCGCGCGCCCAAAAATTCTCGCTCTCATTCCATGTAGAAAATTATATACAATATGCATGTATATTTCCGGCTTTCTCCATCTTTATGTTTCTTGAGTTTATACCAAAACTCAACCGCTTCAATGTCTTGCAATTGCTCCAATGATCAATATCGCTCTGATACCATGTAGAAATTTGAATAACTGATATGTTATCCACCGAGATTCTCCTGATCACACACTATTTTAGCTTCATGCATAATACGGAATCTCTTCTACCATTGATCATCACATGCGGAAATAAAATCAATTGCATGCACACATTAAAGCCATAAAAATTCACACATATGAACACAGTATTTCATGGGAAAGCTTAAAGCTGAAAACCCCCAACTATCTATATATTATACATGTCATGGAGATCATGTAACAATCATAGTGCAAAGCTCTTTGCCAGCTCTCATGCACTACCTCCCTTGCTACACACTATCAAGCTAGATCTAGCAAAACTCATGCTCCAACCTTTAGCCACTTGATAGCCAACCTCAATTGCGTGTTTCAATGATATGGGATGGTCTCTTTATATAGATAAACAACCTGGATTGATTACTCCACCTATACGTATGTGTTAACGGAGAATAGCTTGATATAGTCTGGCGATATTTAACTTTGCTCTTTCACACTATTCTGCGGTCTCCCTTTGGCTGTGCTTGAAGTTAACTGATGTATTCTTTAGTTGATTTATGAGTTTATAATTAGTGAATTAATTAATAATTAATTCACACCACTCTCACTAATTGTATCTATTAGTTAACTTGGATACAAAAAGCTCAGCTATGTTTAGATTAGTTAAACTGAATACAACTCCACTAACTTCCTCAATCAACTCCACCAAACTCTCTCACATGAGTTCTAACTGAAGTCTTCATGCAATAGCTTCACTTAAACCTTAGGAAAAGAGTATTTCCTTCTGTCAGCTGCATGTGCCACATCCAGGCATCAAACTGAAGTGCTCCAAGAGAATAAGATAATGTTTAGAGTCCAAATATTATTAAGAGCTAATAATATTCGACTTCCATATTTTTAGGAGAGGCAGTCTAAAAATAGCCTTTGACCTCTTTGACCTAAAAAAATAGAGTCCCATCTATTTTTACCAACATGACACATACTCCAAGAATCTCATACATGCAATCCCTGAACCATGCTCCACATGTCTAAAAATAGACATAGTCTAAAAATAGACATAGTCTAAAAATAGATTTTTCCGACAAAAATCACATGTGTGGTCCCCACCTAGTTTAGGTGATCACTTTCCAACTAGGATCAGGAAAGATGTTTCAGGAGGCCTCCTTCACTGTTTCTTGTTGCCATTTTCAACATGCATTACACGATATGATCAGACTCATTTATTCTTCTTCTAACTTTGATTCCTGGTGTATATCCTCTTCTTTTGAAGTTTCTTGTTCATTTTCTTCCTCCTCTTCACAATATATGTAAAATCATTTCTTCTCAGCACACTTATGACCTTTAGTGTATTTTCTATCACAACTGTAGCAAAGCCCTTTTGCTCTTTTTTCTTCCAATTGTTGTGGTGTCAACCTTGTAGGTCATGGAAGTATAGGAGTAGCAACACTTCCATCTTTATATATGTGAGTGGTAGGATTCCATGTCACCATAATTTTACATTCAAATTTTCTTGCCAACATGAATGCCTTCTGCAATGATTCAGGTTCCCAAACTTGAACTTCATGTTGGATGTTATCCTTTAAATTCCCTATGAAGACATCAATCTTGTGTTCCTATAGAATATCAATTACCCTTATATTCAATTTTTGGAAGCCCTCAATGTGCTCCACCACTGAACCCTTTTGTTTGATATTTATCAATTGGCTAAAGAAGGTATTTCTCTTTGTATCCTCATAATGTGCTACGATTTCCTCTGTAAAAATTGACCAAGTGACAATCTTTTTATGTGAGCAAAGCCATCGATACCATACAAATGTATTTTGTTCTAAATGTAAAGCTGCAATGCATACCTTTTGTGTGTTTTTCACATTATTGAGATCAAAATATTGCTCCATCTATAGTATCCATGTTACGGGATCCTTACCATTAAATTTCATCATATCCATATTTGGGATATGGTGTTTCTTCCATCCAACATTAGAGTTTATGAAATCATGATTAACATTTATTTTGTTCTCATCATGAGTTTCCTCTACTATCTTTTCGTCATTAGGAAAAATTCCTGTATCAACTTTGTCAAAACTTTCATGTCTACTTTTAGATCATTCTTCATTCTTTCCATGTTGTCTTTCATTTTTTCTTCCATGTCATCCATCTTAGCTTCCATGCTGGCTTCCATGTCATCCATCTTAGCTTCCATGCTAGCTTCCATGCCATCCATATAGTGCACCATAATGGGGCCATGCCATAGAAAATTGAACCATGTGATTCCTAAATTTTAATGATGGTAGGTAAAACCTAGAACCATAATGTTATCAGGAATGACCCAAGAACATACAAGGTGAGTAGTCTCATGAGCTAGTGCAGCTCCTTGACAAGGAGACTATTATGTAAAGGGGGTACAAGGCACTCATAAATTGGAAGATGTAGGTTAGGCAATGCATTGGCAAGTTCAGTATCAGAAACCTAAGACTTGACTCCTTTCAAGGGTAACACTTTTAGGGATGGCCAATAAAATTTCCTTTAAGTATTTTCAATATTTTCATTCAATATCTACCTTTGTCATATCGAGGATAATAGAGGAATTACGAGGAATAATCTCCCTAGTATTAGCAATAGGATCCAAAATCTCTAATTAAAGTAAAGGGACTCATCGTCGAACAAGTCACGGGGAATAGGCAGAGCAACGACTCGTATAAGAAAAGAATCATAGTCATATTCCCTATTGGGATGGGGTTTCTGACCAATTTCAAGAGGTACTGACGAGATTAATAATGATAAAATCTCTTCCACTAAAGGCAGTGTATGCTCACCATATTGATCAACTTCCAAAGGAGAAGGAACCTCCCAAGGGTTAAGAAACAAACGGGGTCCATAGGTGTCAGAGGAGACCATGTCCATAGGAGAAACTGAAGAAGAAGTATTATCGAGCATGGGTAAAGGAAATACATTGATAAGTTATGGGATTTTAAAAAATCCACCCGCAACACTCTCATAGTCTACAAGGTTATCTCTGACAAATGACACAAAATTTATCATAGGGGTAGGCTTGGTTGACCAACATAGTACTCTAGCTTATTTATTATGAGAATCTTACATGCATGGGGAAAGAAAAGCACATGAAAAACCAAAGACACAATAGTGCTCATGGCATAGAACCAACTACAGTGAAGGAGTACATTATAGTCTAAGGGAGCATCAACAACTTCAACATCAACATATGCATTCTTGCCCCCTAGCTCAATGGCAAACATCAAAAGAAGTCCCTAGGGCACGAAGGTGTAACCATCAAGGAATCAAATAGTTAAGTCAATATTTTGGGTGTGGTCATATGGACAGGCCATATATATAGTTAACACTATTTCTCCTTTTAAATCAAGATTTTGGACATGGTCATATGTACAAGACATATATATATTCAACAACATTTGTGTTTTTCCAATTTTTTAAAATATTCTTATTTGTGTAGGCCTGACATGATCCAAATCTCTTTATGAAATTATTAAGTATTAAAATTTAAATGTGTCACAATGATGCCACATATGATAGCCATGGATTACTTAGCAATGCGTCGAATGATTAAATGAGCAATAGGATGGCCACTTATGGTAGGCTTGCAGTCCAAGCATGCCACGTATGGTATGAAAATGCCAACTCTTCACTTTTGGGATATCAACCTTCCACAACTATGTTAATTAGCCATTTCCATCACCAGAATACTCTACAAAGTAGGAAGAGAATACAATACAAAGAGAACACTTAGATGGAATCATCATCTTTGCCTGTGATTGAAGAAAATGTTAAAACTAAGCTACAACCCATGTTTTGGCCTAGAAAGGTGAGGATTTCCTACATTCTCCAATCCCATATAATGTGTTTTAAAATGTTTCTAGTATCATGGTAACAATAATTCCTATCGTATTTTAACGTTTGTAATCACATGAGAATGATATTTTTTCTTCTTCTTTTTCAAATTTTATAATAACATATGATTGATAATTCATTTGTTTTTAATTTTTAGAACTACCATGGGAATGGCAGTTAATTTATTTTAAATTATTAAATGTTGCAGTAATGGGAAGGATAATTAATTTTTGATGTTAAAATCATTTTTTGGCTCAACGATGTGCTTATATATACATATAATGTAAGTAATGTGTTCTTATAATATATATGCAACTACAATTCTATAAATGTTAGTGATTTTAGTATCGTTAGCTACCTGGAATATGAATGGCCACTTCATAACAAATAGAGAGAGAAATAAAATTAGGTAAAAATTACTAGAAGAGAAAAAAGATATGTGCCATTTGTTGGGTAGACGAAGAATATAAAGTAACCTTGGTTTTTATTATTCCACTTCAACACCTCCATTTTACTTTAGTTGCAATAAAAGCCTCAGCCTCAGCCTCGACAAGGCAATGTATGAGTTTGGCTAGCCTGTGATGCACGAAATGATGGTCATGAATTTTTCCACCATAAATTAATGGTGTTTTAACCCCGGGCGAGGGTGGGAAAGATCCAATTCCAGGTTTCTTATTCATTGATTTATTGATTGACGCTAGTACTAGTATGCCAAGGACAATAAACTACATTAATTAAACAAAATAATTGCACAAAAGACTACAACAATCAAATGGGTGAAAAATAAAATTAAAATATTTAAAAAAAATAAATCAATTTTGTTTTACAAGGTTAACTTTATACAATGCGATTTAATTTTTAGTCAAATAGAAAACTAATTCATCGTCAAAAGGATTGATCGAATGTGTTATCTACCGACCTGTGGTAGGGATAATAAATTACTTTACTATCCCAAAATAAAATTCAACATAAACAAGATGGGCTGCGGGGCAGCAAGTCCCTGCCCCCAGCCAGATATGTTGTGTAGCAATCCTTGCGAGCAAAGTTACAAACCATAGTTATGAGAGTTACTCAGAGATGCTCTCCCTTGTCATAGCATACAACTGACAATTTCAGATAGATGAACTCTTTTAAATTTTTCAGAGAGATGAGCTCTTCTAAATTTATTTTATAGACGTGCAGCAAGTAAATTGCATTGAAATAATTTTATAGATGTGCAGGAAGTAGCATTGATGTTTCAGAAATGCTGAAATTTTCAAGGTCGAAAGGAAGTAAATTGCATTGATGTTTCAGCAATGCTAAAATTTTGAAACTGGGTGATATTGCAATTTTTTTAAGGAAATTTAGTCAAAGTTTAGCTGCCATGGAGGCAGAATTTAGCAGCAGAGGTGTTGATTGACTGGGGAATAATGATGAAATTAGTAGAAGTTTGGTTATGCTACGCTATGTTTCTTTTATTTTCTCAGGAAACAAGAGTGTTAATTCCATTTGTTCAAGTTTCAAAGCAATCCTCCATTGATCTCGAAAATACTCAGTAGTTAATACCGTCCAAATTCTCTGGGGCCGTGCAGTATAGAGTCGTAGGATATCCTTCATGATGGAACTGATACTACCTCTACGGCCCCAGGATTCCACTGCTCATCGTGAGTTTCACACCCTTAATAGGAATAGCCCTTAAGAAGGAAAGTGGCAGCCTCATGACTGTTTGAACATCACTCTCTCTCTCTAGATATATATATCTATTCAACTGTGTATTTTATGTATGTTAATGTGAAAAAACATACAGAAAGCTCTGCTCCACAATCATAAGTTTACTCTACTGAATCAAACAAACAGAATAAGCTTAGAGCTTAATGGAGCTACAGACAGAATTCAAGTATTCAATTCAAATTTTGTGGAAGACAGAAAGGTACTGCAATGGTGAGGCCTCGAAATACGTCCAAAGTAACAACTCTAGTCTTGGTTTCATTTGTGGGTTTTTCAAGGATGAATCTTGAGTCCATCCCATCTGTCGGACGAGAATTTATATCTGAGCCCACAAAAAGCAGTTTCTTCCCATGATATTTGTCATTCCAAATGGTACCCAACTGATTTTTTCAGCAGCAGCAATGTCCCAGGAAGGTTTCTTTGACAGAATACCTTCATGCTTTACTGAGCAGCACCTGGGCAAGTTGGCTGAAGCCAGAATTAACAACAAAATCCGAACGCGAGTTCCTTCATCGAGACATAAGTTGATATACTTTTTTAGCATAGCATAGAAAATGACGATAGCTAAAAAGCGCGCACATAGAATGAACACCCGGATAGAAGCTTGGAGCCAGGTGGTAGACTTATTGACGCTGATAATTAGAACTGATATATTCGATCTTTACTTTTCTCCACTGCAAAGTGTAAATAAAATTATAAATAAATAGAAATCAGTCATTAGATTTTTAATTTTTAATAATATATTTAGTGTGCAGGTCTACAACTCTAATAAATTATATTTGTTATGTATGAGATTTAAAGTATTTATTTTTTTTAATGCGGATTTAAAATATGATGCATGGAAGTGTTTCATGTGCAAAATGACACACATGTAGAGAAAAGTATGATGCAAGGCAGTGTCTCGTGTGCCAAATGACACACAAGTAGTGATAAATGGGGCGTACATGCAAATATGGAGTACGTGCCTGCCAAAACATGGAATGTGTGCCAAGAATAATATATAGTCCTCAGCGAAAATGATTTCTGTTTTTTCTGCAAATCAGGTAATCAAAAGAATTCTCAATATCTCTCAGGAAATTCCAATAGGTACACAATGCAGGGCCGAACCAAACACTCATTCATCGAGCTGCAAACGCAGGACACGTCGCTGGAGAACGAGCCAAACATCAAGAAGTCTGTCAATGGGTTTACCTCAAATCCATTTCCTTCGGAAGACAGTGATGCTTTCCCCCTATTATCAACAGAAAAATCAGGGATAACAGAAGTGGAGTCTGGATCTGGTATCCCTAGTGCAATTTTCAATCTGGCGACTACTATAATTGGTGCAGGAATTATAGGACTGCCTGCAACAATGAAAGTTCTGGGCCTGCCATTATGCTTTGCAGTGATAGTCTTGATGGGTATTCTCTCGGAAATTAGCATTGAGTTGCTGGTCTAGTTTTATGTTCGCCTGAAGGCTTCTAATTATGGTGAAACTGTTGAATCTGTTTGTGGGCACTCTGCCAGGGTTTTATCAGAGATTTGCATTATTGTAAACAATGCAGGGATTATGATTAATGTCCGGCTGCTCGCATCACCAGGGGATTTTTGATCAATGGATAGGAAAGGAAGGGTGGTGGGGTGACCGGAGGCTGATAGTTTTCATCACAATGGTATTTGTTAATTGGGGAAATTTGCATATGTATTGCAGGTTGTGGCGCCACGGTGTTCACACTTAACAAATGCCACTATACCCAGCTGAAAAATATTGTTCTCTCAATCATTTTTCAAATAATATTGATTTCTATTAGCTTAGAAGTCCGCTATCCTACAAGTTCACTTGGGTTATCCTACAAGTTCACTTGGGTATACAACAAATTACATTAGTTTGAGAAATTGAGCAATCAGAGTACGCTTCAAAGAAAACCTTAGCGACGTACCTAAACGCGATGTTAAAGGATTTTAGAATGTTAAAGTTATGAACTCCCAGCGTCGTGATGATATAGAGCGTGATGGTAGAACTCCATCACTACACCGTTGAGTGAGCTGAACAGTTGCGGAAGGAAAACAACACAGTCGACCCTGGCAATTCAGGTATGTGTGTATCTTTTTTGCAGATAATATTTCCGCAATAAGTTAAATGATAGAAAAACATAGACAAATTCATGGTTATGCATTGTTAATAGCCCCATTTTCAAACACTAAAACAGCTCTGTAGTTTTATTGGATTGTATTTTTTTTTCCGGAAAAGAATCAGACGTTAGTTATTTTATGGAAGATTATTAAACACAGTTTAAAAAATAGACATTCAATTTGACTTAGAGAAACAGTGTTTACAGTGTTTTCATTTACCTGTTAACTCAAAATTTCATATAAATGAATGGTTGCAACAGGAGTCTGATAAAATTGACTACTGTACTTAATGGCAATCATCATTGAAGAGGCTTAATAGAGGAGTTCCACTTACCCATGGGAATCGTGGGTCGATAGCGCACTGCTTTGAAGCTCCCATGTGACTGGTAGTAACTTCTATATGTAGCACTGACAATATTTATTTCTGTTGGAACTGCTGGCAATGAAAGCTTAGCTACGGAAGAGGCTTGGAGATGAAGATAACGTTGTGATGGATTGTATTTTCAACACGGAGCAAACAGGTGACCACGTGTAGATAGCCACTTCCTTGCATGGTTGTCCAGGTGGCAGTTGTAGCGCAGGGGCAGGGCAACCAACGTGCTACTTATAAGACCTACCATAGTATGTATATACAATATAGTATTTAATGTCATTTAATGTCATAAACTAATGCTAGCATTAGTTTAGCTAGCATTTACAACTTTCACAATGAAAAGCCAAACTCATAACTTAACCTATGTTTTTTCCTCCCAGCCTCGGGAAAAGGCCAAATAAGATGGCGAATTGATATGCCTTAAAAAAACATTCGCTATACGAATCATCAGGAACTAATAACAGAAATGAATAAAAAAACATTGGTTATAAGGGACTAAGAACAACTTAAAAACAGCTTGACTAATGCTAACATCTCCTTACCCGATTACAATAGTCCCTGCCTTAGCCGCAGGCGGCAGGGACTAATAAAGTAAAGGGTAGTTCTAAACATACGTTTTGAAAACTTTAACTCAAAATAATAAACTCTCTCCTTGTGAAGACAATGGCTCATGGACCTCACATGAAAAGCACTTATAAAAACCAGAAACAAAAAATAATAAAAACCCAATTAAATATTATGTTGCAAATAAATTCTCCATTGTTCTCCAACCAGTAAAATGAGGTAGAGTGCCTTTGTTTTATAGGATAAGGAAGCATCTAAACCATAAACTACAATCCATGTACTAAAAAAATGCAATGTGCTCTATACAAGTGATTAACCAACCTTTGTCCACATTTATGATGTAGACAAGGTCAAAAATATAATAAAAATAGTGAAGTGTTATCTCAATAATGGTTGAATTGTAAATTGTCATGGTTATTCCACTCGACATTTCATCACAAAAAATATACTAAAATATATTTAAAAATCCAAAATCTACACTATAAGGGTTTATTTATCCTTATATTTATGGATATGTAAATTATTATTTATTGCATATACATGCAAATTATAATTGTCCAGCACATAGAGAACAACAAAATAAAACTCACAGACCACAAATTAACACAATAAATAACCTAGGAAACCCTTTCAGGAGAAAACCCAGCTAGAAGGTGAGGTCACTCAACTCTTTTTATTTAAAATTGTAGAAATAATATAGAAAATCTATACCAATGGATTCAATCTAATCATGTAATGTACTAAAACAAGATACTGAATCCTTCTACTATATTTGTGGAATATAAAACAAGATCGCTCAATCACATGCAAGTAAGAGAAATAAATAATCGATCACCCAACACAAGATGTATCTGGGGAAAGAATCTTATCAAAACCCCTCTATAATATATTGTACATAGTCAAAGAAACATAAAACAATACAATGCTTTCTCACACCGAGAAAATAATGCACTCTACCGATTGTCTCACCCTGATCCTGCTCAAAGCTGACTAGCAATTCTCAGAAAAAAATGACCAACACTTAGCCAATTCTATACCCATGCTTAGCCTAGCCTTGCTCACGCAATATCTAGGCAATTAATCCCTATTAAATAGGATAATCAAACTTCCTTGACTGCACAATCCTTCATGAGCCTTCCTCTGACTTTATTTGCGCCTGGGAAATTTGCTAATAATACAACTGATAGTTAACTTCCCTTTAACCTCTATCTCAACTCGGTCATCATCAAAATTGACATGCATGAAGCTAATTATAGTGAATCATCATTTAACTAATAGATCGCTACTTGTGAATTAAATCTAATTTAATTCACTTGACCTCTCACTAGCTCGTCACTCAGTTCAAACTAGTTAAATTGATTTTAACTCAATTAATTTGAATTAACAGATTACACGTGCACTAAAATAATGCATTAACTGCTACTGGACCCCAAAAGTAATAGAATCACTCTACATGCCTCACCTTTGACCCTCAACTCGAATTTCTTGAGCTAACTCGGTCTTTCTGACTTATATAAATGATAGAAGTTTTTATGAGATTAAATTATAATTTAATTTCCAATTTATTTAAGGGATAAATAAATTAGGCGCCCACATTTAGCGCTAGTGTGTAACTGAATTCCTCACTCATGTGTGATTAGAATCCCACACCAGTTATGTGGTCTATTTTTGTCCTTTCTAGATGCCAATTTCACAGTTTCTTCTTGTAAATTTCAACACTCCCTCTCAACAAGAAATGAATTAATCTATCCCAATCAGGTACCTTTGGAATGTTCTGCATGCAACACTTCTCTAATGTTGATTTCACATGAAAATCCTAAAACTGAATAGCCTTCGAACAACTAAATTAGTATAATGCATCTGTCATCAGAGTTTCTAACTGCTTCTAGCTACTACACATGTCTACTGGACTCTCTGTGTTGTTTTTGACATCTGCATCTATGCCCTCTACACTTATACCAACTTTGATCTGCACTCCAGTACCTGACATTTGTCACTCTGATTTCTTTCCTCTTGACATCTGACTGCATCAATCTAACCGATCCTTTTTGCTACTCTTGTATTGTGGCTCCTCATATCTAGGTTCGATCCATGAGACACACCATCTCAATGGACCTTGCCCAAATTTGTTCTTGGGATTAATTATGCACATCACCCCACCTCACACCTGGAGGTATAGCTGCATGTACTCCCTCTGCCTTTTTGGCTCGAAATTTCCCCATCGTAGAGGTCTCTGCTTGAGTGGACTCTTCCACTTAGTCTCCTCTCTTCTTCTCCAATTGTGGCTACTCCACAACCTTCTGAGACTGCTTCTAAGGTTGCATGTTGAGAGATGATTGCTCCCTCTCAACCACCAAGTCATTAACCATTTCTTTTCTCCTCAAATATTTGCATGCATCCTCAACCTCAAGAGCATACATGTTCTTGACTCTTGTACTGATCTGTTTCACCTATCTCGTGGTTATGTGTTTAAGGAACACCTTTCCTTTTCTAAACATCACCTCATAACCACGGTCTTCCAATACCGCTGTGGAGGCAAGATTCTTCCTTAGGCCTGGAACATAAAAATCATCTACTAGTATGAGAGGGTAGGCAGACTCCCTCTGAAAGGTAATTGTACCTATTTTGGTCACGCTATACCTCCCGTCATCTCCAAAATCTATGTTCTGTTGGAGGTCTTTCTCCTCCAAGTCCCTGAATAGATCTATGTTCCTCGTCATACGGAACGAGGCACCTTTGTCCAGATATCAAATGCATCCTATTACAGTGCTATCCCTGCATGCAATGAGAGTAAAATCAAGCTCGAACTATGAATCCAATGCTTCACCCACTACAACTTCAGGCTCCTTCTTACTTTCCTTCTTCTGTGGACAATTCGAAGCATAGTGCTCATTCTTGTGACAGTGAAAACATCTGATGTTGGACAAGTCTCTCTTGCCCTCTTTGCCTTGGGATTTATTTCCTTTTCCTACTAATGCACAATCTTCTTCTTTGTTGGTGTTGTAGGTCCCGTATCCGGTGCTCAGCATTATCTCTTCTATTACCAACTTGGACCACAAATGCTCCTAGTCTGGTAACTTCTCCCTCCCATTCACAGATTCTTGGTAACTATGCTAGCTCTTGGGAAGGCCTAGAAGTTCTAGGCTCACCAAATCATCATCGGCTATGGTCACACCAACACTTCCAAGCTCATCTCAACATTGAGTGAACTTCGCCAACTTTGTTGGTACTGTCTCACCCTCCTCCTTCTTGATCTTTTTGAGCTTTTCCTTCAGCACCAACCTCCTTTAGTCTTTGCTCTTCTAAAACAGATCTATCAAGGCCTTCCACATAGCATATGGATTTTCCTTCCCATGTAGAAATGAGACAATATGATCTCAAACTCCCTCTAACAAGGTCCTTCTCCCATTTTCTACCTTCTTCTACCATGCATCAATAAGTTGGGCATCTATTGATGTGGGCTTGGGAATATCAGTATATATGAATTACTTGAACCTGTTGTCCTCCAAAATTTCCTCCATTGTGTCCTTCCATGCAATATTATTTGAATTTCCCTCGAGTGCATATTCGAGTCTCAACCCGTTGAAAGACATTTTGATCTATTGTTGGATCCTGAAGAATAAATATATAAATTTGAACTTGTTCAAGACAAACTCAATTTCTTCTCTTCTATTGTGATTTTTGGAGCTCTGATACCATGTAGAAATTATATAGAAACTCTATACCAATGGATTCAATCTAATCATGTTATGTACTAAAACAAGATACTGAATCCTTCTACTATATTTGTGGAATATAAAACACGATCGCTCAATCACATGCAAGTAAGAGAAAGAAATAATAAATCACAAAACACAAGATGTATCTATGGAAATCAAATTCTGAAAACCCCTCTATCATATATTGTACATATTCAAAGAATCATGAAACAATACAATGCTTTCTCACACCGAGAAAATCTTGCACTCTATCGATCGTCTCACCCTGATCCTACTCAAAACTGACTAGCAATTATCAGGAAAATTTGACCAACACTTAGCCAATATTCAGCCCATGATTAGCCCAGCCTTGGTCATGCAATCCCTAGGAAATTAATCCCTATTAAATAGGATAATCAACCTTCCTTGACTTCACAATCCTTCACGAGCCTTCCCCTGACTTTATAATTGCGCCCAGGAAATTTGCTAATAATACAACTATTAGTTAAATCCCCTTTAACCTTTGTCTCAACTGGGTCTTCATCAAAATTGACATGCATGCAAATAATAATAGTGAATCATCAGTTATCTGATAAATCACTAATCTGAAAATGGAAGCACTTGAAAATGTGTGCAAGGTATCCATTTCCATTTAATTAAATGTGTGCAAAATTCTCCATGTCTTGCTGATTAAAAAAAGTGTTTTCGGTAACTGTTTATGAGTTTAGGTGTGAGGGAAAGTTAATTTAATTTGTTATTTAACATATTAAATCATAAATACACAACAAGATAACTTCAGCATAACATGACACAAATGTTTAGTGAGTAGTTCACCCCTCCTGGGCTACGTTTGCGGGATCAAGCCTCCCAAAATGAGCTTGTCCTCTTGTATTATAATGCTATCAAATGCCAATACAAGTTTAAAAGTGCCTCAATAGGAAAATTTTACTGTAAATACAGAATTAGAAGACATGAAAATGCTAAAAATGCCTTTCCATATTCACTAAACAGTGAAGAATTACCATAAACAGTGACTTCTTCAACAAGTCCCTAATGGCTCTTTGAACTCCTCTGAAGCTTTTCAGGCTGTAGAAGTCCTCAAACAGTTCTGAAACCTCTTCCATTAGGTTCATAAGGTCAAAAATAGCTGAAAATGGTTTTTGGATCACCTCAAACAGTGAGGTACAACTCTAGATAATTCCATTTCCCCAATGGCCCTTGTGTCTCTCCAAGCTTCCCTGAAGCTAAAATGGCTGTAGAACACCTCTACTACCTCTAGAACCTATCCCAATGGATTTGGAATTCTGAAAATAGTCGAAATTGACTTTTGGTTCACCTCAAATGGTTAAGCATAGCCCAAAACAACGCCAACTCCCTCTTGGCCCTAATGGCTCTCATTGCTTCCCTGAAGCAAAAGGCACTAAAGATCAACTCTAATGGCTCTACAACCTATTCCAATGGATACATGATACTTTGAATACCCAAAATTAAAAAAATATTCGTCCAAAAAGGTTCAGTATTGGAGAAGTTATGACCAAAACCATTTTTTCCCAATGGCACTTAAAAAACTCCACTAAAATTGGGCTAACTCCAGTTATGAGTGCCAACTATGGAGAAAACTCTGAAAATAGTGGAATGGCACCAAATATGGTGGAACCTGAAACTTTTGGCATAAAATATTAGGCAAGCACATTTTACGTGGTCACATGGACCATTTGAACCGCCGAATAAAAGGTTTAACTAACCACCGCATAAAACATTTGTTAAAACAAAACCATGGCATGAATGGAATGTGGCCACATGACCTGGTTTTTAAGGTGGTTATGTTAACTGCCAGTATTAGGACCACGGTTACAGCCCTCTGTCGCGACGGTTGAGGTGCTATCGGGCTAGCCCTTAAATTTTTTTTGCCCACCATAATTTGTAACAACAAATATAACGCGCCTCCATCATATGTTAAGATCTTTGGGATAGGTGGATTGGTGAGGCATTGGTGTTTGTGGTGGTGAGATCTGGGTTCAAACCTCGCAGACATACAAAACTTTTGTTACACCAAACTGTCCACGGCCTGGGGCCACATGGCAGCCTCCTAGCCTGCCATGTGGCAGCCTGTAATTGGCCTAAAATTCCAAAGTCAAACCAACCACCAATCCTACGATGCCACTTTTCATTAAATGATTGGCCCAGGTGGAATATTCCTTTTTTTAATTTTTCAAAATTTGAAAATCAAACCTAGTCAACTCAGTTTTTTTGCAGTTTACTAAAAACTTTAAACTTGCATAACTTTCACATACGATGTCAGATTTGAGTTTTGTTCACGGCGCCAAGATCATATCAACGAGGCCTATCTAGTCATTCAGGTTGCAATTGATTTTGAACACTTTCAATTTTGAGCTTTTTTCCTTGGCTCAGACTTGAGCTCCTGATCAATCACTACCTATGAATTAAATCTAATTTAATTCACTTAACCTCTCACTAGATCATCACTTAGTTAAAACTAGTTAAACTAATTTTAGCTTAATTAATTTGATTTAATTGATTACACATGCACTAAACTAATGCATTAACTACAATTGGACCCTAAATTAATAGAATCACTCTACATGCCTCACCTTTGACCCTCAACTCAAATTTCTTGAGCTAACTAAGTCTTTTTGACTTAGTTAACTTATACAAGTTGTTATGAGATGAAATTACAATTTAATTTCCAATTTATTTAAGGGATAAATAAATTAGATGCCCACATTTAGCGCTAGTGTGTAACTGAATTCCTCACTGATGTGTGACTGGAATCCACACCAATTATGTGGTCATTTTTTGTCCTTTCTGGATGCCAATTTCACTATTTCTTGTTGCAGATTTCAACAAAAATAAAATTGATGCAAGTAAAAATAAGTGAGGCATGTGGCCTATGGACTGATATAGTGCAAAAATCTACTCTCGACTATTATGGTCATCTATGGAACAAAATTGACTCGAATAGAATGGAAATTTGTTTCCTCCTAGTGACCCAATTATAACAAAATCTGATAGGCTACTAGTGTTTAGGTTTGACTCCCTCAACTCTTAACTAGAGTTACAATATGGAACCTTCTATAGTATTCTTCTTGAATATCACATGGCTAGCCCCTTTCCATGAATAATGGGGGCTAACGTGGCATCCTCTCTAATTATGGTGGTCAAAATGGGAAGGTCAACTTCTGAGTGGCATAACTTTTGAATATAGACTTTAATTAAGGAAAGTATTATGTGCAATGTACTAAGGCTATACTGAATCACTTCTTCAAATCAATAGTGGAATTAAAAACACATTCGCCAATCACATGAAGCAAAGAAGAATCAATCAAACTGCAACACATATAATTTCTCGGGGAAAGCTTGCTGCTCAAAACCCCACTATCTTCTATTGTATATTTAGCATGGATACATGAAACAATTACATACAAATATTCTCAAAAGAGCCTCCTGTACTCAGCTAATTGTCTCACACTGTCCTGGGCAAAACTGACCAACACTTAGCCAATTCTCAGCCTCTAAAAAACCTGCCTGCTTTGCGCAATTCATGTGGAATGCACTCCCTATTCTTTAGGAATTTTGGCCTTCCTTGAATGTGCAAGGATCATGGCCAATCCAATGGGTGTTTTGTTGCATGGGTGCAACCCAATAATCCATAATTGATAGTCAACATCCCTTTCATCTAGATCTCAACTAGGTCTCCACTGGAACTGACATGCATGCAGCTAATAATAGTAAATCCTCAGTTGCATGTGAGATCATTGATTGTGAATTAAATAATATTTAATACACTTGATCTCTCACTAGTGTATCAAATAGTTACAACTAGCACAACTGACTTAAACTCACTTAACTAAGTTAAACTTATTATTACCTGCATTAACTAATGCACCACTACACTTCGAGCTCTGTTACAACTATAATTACTTTGCATGCCTCACTAACTATCCTCAACTCGAAATTCATGAGCTAACTAAGTTTATCACACTCAATTAACTATTACAATCTATTTTGAGATTATATTACATTTTATTGTCCATCTTAATTAAGGGATAACTAAAATAGACATGCACCAAATTTAGCCCACACTAGTGTAGGTGCTGCTAAGACCTGTGGTCCCACACTAGTGTAGGTGCTTTGTTGGCTCGGGGGGGGGGGGGGGTCCTGACCTAGGTTCAGAGGTTAAGGTTTGCCAAAAAACCTCTATACTACTGGCCCTTTTGGTAGTGACCTGCTTGCACAGACCAAAGTCTCACTCGAAGCAGTATGGGAGGGTGCTGGAACCAAGTTTCCGCACCCTGGGAGAGGGTAGGTAAGTCAAGAAGAGTTGTGTTCAACCTTATAGTTACCAGATCTTATATCACAAAACCCTGATCTACTGATATCCTTCGCATCCACATGCACAATACCAATTATAATTACCATAACTAACATATCGTAGACTTATATAACATTACCGCAGTTATCAAAGGTATCCTTGCATAAATAATAACAAAACATATCCAGATCACAGCATAAACAAGTAACACAAGTACTTTCGCAGCTTAAATCAATAACATAGAAGCATATATAATCAATCAAATATCAAAAATTCACATCATCAGTAATTCCAATACATTCAGATATTCCAACAGCCTTTCGCATTCATTAATCCTTAAGATTTACTTACAATACCCAAAACCCAACCTGCGGACACAGCAACAGGGTCCACACATAGTAGGACAGAGGATCTCTGCACACATAGCTGGCAGGAGTCCTTACCCAACCAACCCTACAGATCTAACAGTTCGCACGTAGCATCAATTCCAATTCAATCCTGCTCATCGACGCAAAAAAGGTTCAACTATTTATACTACTTTAGAATCTACATCCAATGGTCCACAAACCATGGTTTGCGGACTCTTGGTCTACCCTTGACCCACTTAAAATTCATTAGGGGCTTTGACCCACCCCAAAACCCCTCTGTTAGACTAAATATAATCAAAAATATACAAAATGGACAAGATTCGCAGCTTTGTAGGAGACCCTATTCCAACAGTCCCCCAACACAATCTTTTGACTCGTCCCGAGTCACTGAGATGGTGGGGTCTCCACCTGCACCTGCAATAGTTTGATCACTTCATCCAATGGGGCAGCATGGCTTCACTTTGGGCAACAACATTCTCAGTGATGTCGACCAATTTCTATGAAATCAAGCCTTTTGTCGTAGCGGTTACACTTTCCAGGGTCTTGTTGAGCTGCTTCACGGCTACATCAGCATCCTGCAACAGTTTAAGGGCTTCAATAGCCCAAGGCTTCAGGCAGTCGTTGAGGACCTTCTTCTTATGTTGAAGCTCTTCTATCTCAGCTTAGAGGTCTTGGCTGGTTCGTAGTCATGCCAAGCATTGAGTAGGAACCAACATGGGCAAGGCGACTTCCAATGTTTCAAATGTCTCCTCTTTCTACCGCAGGGCCTAGGCTATTTCACGTAGGAGTGGATCGCGTTGAACCTTGGTCCATAGTTGCATGGAAGTTTCCAGTAGTTGAGCACCCTGCGCAATCTTCCCTGTGATGACATTCGTAGTTGCGATGACCAGCATAGATCATTGGTCCCACACTTTTGGAGGTGTTTCAGGCTACAATTTAGCCTACATACCAACAATATGCTACTCCATCTGTGACTTAACCTCCGCAACCTCTATTCACAATGCCTTCAATGCGGTTACCAACCCTTCAACCTTTGTCTGGGGCATAGTGGTAGCTATAATCTCTACTGGAATTTCTACGTAGAGCTGATGAATGAAGCTTTCAAGCTCCTTCTGCTCTGTGGTGGCAAGGGCGATTGCGGCATTGCTTTCGGTGATCGTTTGTTCAGCCAAGCCTAGCCGTTGGTGAATTTGCAGGTCCTGGTGCTGAATCTCCTGAAATATACCCGTGTGGAGTCCCTGCAAAGAATTTTGCGGTAGTCTGGCTAAGTCTAGTTGTACCTCCCAGCAACTATGGACCTGCGTGCTCAGGTCAGGTGGATTGATCATAAGGGCAGCATCAGGCAAAGGGCAGAGGTGACTTTCTATCGTGGTGAGCGTAGCACTGCTGGTGGTTTGCGGCATCCCCACCAAAGTCACACTGGTGTGCAGTGTGTATGTATTTAGTTGCAGCTTGTGAAGCTCGGCCTGTAATGTGGCAAGTGCAACCTTCTGTTGCCCTTCGAGGGCTTCTCATCAATCCTGCATGGCTAGAGAGACTACATCAATAATCTGCTCAAGGTCACCATCAGTTAATGTGACAGTTTCATCGTGTTCTATCCATTGAGCACGTTGCATCTTACAGGGTCCTTTGGTAGGCTCTCCTATGCGCTTCGTCCCATGAGGGATGCAGTTCCTCCCACATCCCCTTATTATGTCCCTAAGTCGGGCTGCGAATATTTTTGTGTAGCTTCTTCGGCATCCTTCTCATTAGTATACTTCTACTGCACATCATTCTTCATAGTTGGGTTTGTGTCCTTTTCGGTACTTCTGCTGGAGCCTCCGATATCCTTATCTTGTGTTGTGCTGGCATTTTTAGGGCCCTACGCCCCGGTCTTGAAGACGATATTCGACTGCGGGGGCCAGAGTGCAATAACCTTGTCTATTTCTTCGTCCACGACCGTATATGGGAGTGAAGTCCAAGCTTTCTCCTTTCAACTCTGAATCTGTATGTTGTCCATGGTCACCTGAAAGGTCGCGATGCATTTGTATCTGTCATATACTGTTGGTGATAAGCATGGTCAAGAATTGATGGCAGCTGCCACGCTGCTTTGGAAGAGGACCCAGAAGACTTGATTGTCCTCTATGCGCTGCACATCCTTGGAGCCCCACAAGTACGCATAACGAGCTCCTTCACACATATCCAAGTTAAGCTCAGGGAGGACTGACTCTGCAGAAGATTCCCAGGTGACCAACGCTATGAGGAACAACAACCACGAGTAGCAAAATGCGTGCCCTAAGTCCTGGGATTCTTGGATGTTGGCCAAAAATTCATCACATAAGTACTGAGCCCAATTAAAATAGACCCCCTTTCAACATTGGCCTGCTAGTTGGATCACATAGGCAAGGACGGTCGTGACTTGGCATTTGCGCATAAACTTGCATGCCGACAACATCGTGCCTAACTGCGTAGCGGGATCATTGATGGATTTGATGATAAAGCCTCAGGTATTTCGCTCCACCTTGTATTTTTGGCGCACAAAGTCAGTAGTATCGCTTTCGTATTTCTTACCCACTTGCTCCAGAGGGCTTAGTCCGTTCAGTGGGAGGCCAATAATCCTATGAATCAACGCAGCATCAATAGGAGTCATGTACTGGATCCACAGGAAACCTTCATGAATTAGGGCGAGCAGCTACCGTGCGAGTTGGTCCGTAACATTTTAATGACCAAAATGGGGCATCCTGAGCAAGTTCAGGAGCCCGGACCCGGCCAACCCATGCACCCAGCACTGGGGGATGACTGTATCTCCTTTTTCGTCATGAATCGAGTCGAGGTATAACACTGATGCTAGTTTAGGGAATGCTTCGAAGTTGGCTAGGTCGTGATCGTCAAACTTGACCTCATGAAGCTTACCAAAAGGTTAGCCAATGATGGGGACCTCGCCTGGGGTCAATGGAATCTGCAGGTAAGTGACCAGGCCATCAAGATTATTCGGTGTTCATGTTGATGTCCTGCGTGGTTGAACAAAGGGAGGTAACTAGTGAATTGGCTCAACGGGTTGTGCTTCCTCCCGAGCTGCCTACGGATATTTTTTGGTTCGCAGGGAAGTGCACGACTTTCCTGCAGCCCATTTCGTGGACTTCGGGGGCTTTCCAGAGCTCTGGGAATTTGCTTTTCCTTTCCTCATGGTTGGGCTCAGTGTGGAGAGAATCTCTTCCGCCTCAGACTCGATTTCCACCACTTCCTCAGTCCCCTATTCTACCAAGGTCATTGGTTCAAAAGGCTCAGTAGGGTTCGTAGCCATCATCCTGGCGTGAAAAAAAAACTCCGTGTTGCTACTATCTGAGGGGGTAGGTTGCTCGAACATGAAGGAGACACTATAAGCACAAAGCATCTTGCAGCACCAAATCGTCATGGTAAGATATGCCAAGTACAAGCTATACAAATGATATAGAACCCTTTTCTGGAAATTTCAACCCATTCTATAGCCATAAGGGTTAACCAACGGTTGGGCACGCCTCACGTGAAACTTACCATCAGTTAAATGGTAAAAATTCTATGGAAAGCGCCACATTAATTTCCAGTCCTCCGCTCCTTCCAACGGTAATTTCTGCTTTTTACCAGATTTTACTATTTCAACGGCTAGTTTTCGCACCTCTTGTGCACCTAGCGCACCTTCTATGCTTATATTAAACATTTATGCCTCCTACGCATTCTCCCCCAACACAAGTCGGCTTCCCAGGTACTTCAAAACCAGAGACATGCTTGTATGACATTCGTCATCCCTAAAGAACAAGACATCCTTCGTAAGCAAGTTTTTTAGAGGTGTTGTGATCAGTACATACTTTCGGATGAACTTGTAATATCCTGCATCACTAAGGATTGAACATATATTTTTCCTTGTTGCTAGATTTATGAGAACCTTGCCTATTGTATCCACATTCCCAATCGAAGCCAACATAGGGTGCGTCTCAATGCTACCTATTCGCAACTTGAGAGGTCTGGTAACTATGCGCATCTCCTTCAATCCTAAGATAGAGACAACTCATGGATCATCCCAAGACTCTTGTAAGGCCAGGATGTGGTCATCGTCCATGTTCGGTATCTGCACTTCCCATGTCAGTACCGCAGGTGCGACATACGGGGCTGATTCACGCCATACCACCGTATCAATGTCCTGCAGAGCTGCGTTAAGTGCCTCCATACCTACTAACCCAAATTTCCCCAGAAATTCATCCTTTAATGTCTCCTAGTGCCGGCTGTGCTGATGTAGCTCCACATCTAAATACCATGAGGTGGGAAGTGGTCCCAAGGCATGAATAAACAGATGAACCCACTCTTCTGTAGTCTTGTCGCACCAATCCTCCATCCAAGCGAATAGATACTCGTGCGGGTCTTCAAGGTTGAGGTATGTTTGGACACGCAGGTGATCGAGCGGTTCAAATCGCAGGATCATCATATCCCAAAACTTTTCCTGGTTCTAGAATGCCTCCTTATGTGTGTACCACCATCGCGTAGGTGTCTTACGCATGGCGAGATTAAGGGCCCCTAGCCTTCATCCTCTTGGAACCTTAGATTCAAATGCTCGCAAAAAGTCCCTAATATTACTAGAACCATCAAATTAGGGTAGGTCTCTTACCTCTAAGGAAATGCAACGGATGTCCTTTGTGACCCAAAGGCATCGTAATGCAGAGACATCATGTAACCGATTTTTCCAGTTCTCCATCTCCCCGTCGGAGTCGGAGAAGCAGTCACTGTCCTTTTCCCAGAAGAGTACACCATCCACCATAGGGTTGATACAAACTTCATCCCATGCAATCAACTTATAAATGTGATCCACATCCTCTTCGTCACGCACCGGCTCTGTATATCGTTTGCCTTCCGCAGGATCTAATGGTATTATCACCCTTGTACCTTTATTTTCAAATACCATGCTTCTCTTCTTCAAGTTAATGATGCCTCCCATATCAATGGCCCAATCCAAGCCTAGGAGCATAGGGTATGGATCTACATCTTCTACAATCTGAATTACTTAAAAACTAGCCTAGACCTTGACCCCTACGATATCTACCACGATCTTCGACAGTCTCCCCAAGGGTATGATCTTCTACTCATTGGCCATCCACAGCTGGATAGTGGACCATTCCAGCTTAGGTTCCCCCATTCATTACCAAGTATTTTTAGGTAATACATTCGCATCTGACCTTAGGTCTAAAATAACTTGATCCATATCATAATCACCGATCTGCGCAGTCAACCGCATCTCCCTACCAGTGCGTTTCTTATATTTGTATAGTTTGTGCTATTCCTTGATTTTTGGAGGTAGGCTAGGTCATGTTGTGCAGCTATCTATTAATGTCTAAAGATTTTCCACAACCTTTGGGTTGCGCAGCAGCTTCATACATGCCTGTAAAAAGGGTTTGACCTCCTCATCTGCCTTGAGGTTTCCCGTCGGCTGAGAAGTAGATGCCTCTACCTCAACAAAGTCTTTGTGAGCTGCGACAAATGTTTCTTTTTCCTTTTTTAGATCCAAACCTTCTTTCTTGATAACTACTTGTCTGATCAAAGGTTCGGTCGCAGTCTTCTCCTCAGGCCCCCCAGTGGCCATCCCACTGCGTGTTACGACATTCACACTTGGATATTTGTCTCGCAGTTTAGCCTTAACCCTCTACACATTCTTCATAGATGTTGGCTGCTTCTCCTGCATCTTTGCTATCAAGATTGGACAGTCTTCAATCGCATGGTCCAGCTATCTACAATACCAGCAGGACTGCCTCATAGGGTTTCGACAGTCCCTGGAAAAGTTTCCTACTTCTCCACAGTTATAACAGATTATTTGCCCTCATCCCTGACCTGCACTTCCACCTCTTCTACCTCCCTTGCCCCTGGCTGGGGAGCCACCTGTGCTCAAGAGGGATCTTGGCAAGGACGGATCTGACTATACCCTATAGATATTCCCTCGATCGATCATCAAATCATACTTCCGATAGTTCTATTCATCGTGTCCTACTGACCTGCAGAACCTGCACCATTGTGGATTTACTTCTGGGATATACGCAGTAATGCGGGGGTAGTGGTTTGTGTTGTGCAGCCCCGCAACATGACAATCATCGCTCCATAGCGTCGTCCCACTTGATCCTACAATTTCCCTAGGGCGCAACGAGTTAGGGAAGTTATCCTTGGTGTGACTATTCATCCTGCATCATATGCACCATCTTTCAGGGCTAGCCTCTGCTCCTCGCTCCTTTCGCAGATTCTGGATCTCCATGTGCATCGCCTCTAGTTGTCCTTGGATCTGTTGGATGCCTAGCTGGGTATCATCCCTGGGTGCAGCTTCTAACTTCATAGCAACCTCCAAGGCTTTTTCCTGTGATTCGAAAGTTTGGTGACCCATACGTATGCGCAGGTGAGGCAGCAGCGAAGCAATGAACCATTCCGAGTGTTGTATGCCATCATAATGAAATCCTCCTTCTCTAATTACCTTCTTCAGTTGCTCATCGGCCTCCCACACAGACTCAGAAGGCCCTTGCTTGAAATCCTTTAGATCAACCACTATTTGAGAGTAGGACTTAGGCTTCTTGAACATTTGTTTCAAGGCATTCTTAATCTCTTCAATGGTTGCATTCGCATGCTGGCTGATGTATCCAATGTACCAGTCCAAATCTCTTCTTTCAAAGGCAAGGGACAACTGTGCCCTCTTCACCGCATCACTAGCTAAGGTCTGCGCATTCCATATCGCTCCTACGACAAACTAGAACTGATCCATGTCTTCACCTCCCACACCCTTAAAGGTAGGCAACCTCATGTGTGCAGTCATGTCGTCTTCCGGTGGTGGGGGAGGTGTAGGTGAATTCTTACCCCTATGCTAGTTTGAAAGTGGTGTGGCTGGAGGACTCTGCGCAGCTGCTTCTCTTACCGGACTGTAGACAGATATATCTCCTTCTTGATTGGTCCGGTACTATTTGCCACTTCATGTCATACTCTCATCCAGATCAGAGGTCATTCATTCAGTGTGGCTCCACATAATACTCTTTTCGCATAGTAATATCTTAATCAGTAATGGTAAGCTCTTCAGAAACTTACCCTGGAAACCCTTGAAGAATCTTCACTCTGCTTTAGAGTAGGAGATGAACTAATCGATGGAAAATTCTGTCATGAACCCTCCTAGCACACTACCCACCCAGTGATCCACCATGCGAGTGATGGTGTTATCAGTCTTCTCTAACTATTGGATCAATTCTAGGGTCCACTGTGTGACCCGCTTGTATTTCCAACACTTTTGAAATTCGACCAACCTTGCGAGCCACTCCTGGAGCTTGATCGCAATTGTTACAAAGAAGATCTCATAGATATTCGTGAAAATATACTTATTCTTCCACTCTTCGGTGGTCAAACTCTTACTGCGGTTTCCTTTTACTGTGAATTCCTGAACTTGATGTTCAAACCATTCATCAATTTCTTTTCTTTCAGGTTTCCAATATGGCCTTGGCATTACCCAATCCCTCTCTCAAATTCCTGCCGGTCCTGGCAACAGAACCATTTGTTGGCTCGGGGGGGTCCTGACCCAGGTTCAGAGGTTAAGGTTTGCCAAAAAACCCCTATACTACTAGCCCTTTCGGCAGTGACCTGCTTGCGCATGCCAAATTCTCACCGAAGTAGTATGGGAGGGTGTTGGAACTAGGTTTCTGTACCTTGGGAGAGGGTAGGTAATTCAAGAAGAGTTGCGTTCAACCTTATAGTTACCAGATCTTATCACAGAGCCCTGATCTACTGATATCCTTCGCATCCACGTGCACAATACCAATTATAATTACCGTAACTAACAGATCATAGACTTATAGAACATTACCGCAGTTATCATAGGTATCCTTGCATAAAGCATAATAGAACAGATCCAAATCGCAACATAAATAAGTAACACAAGTACTTTCGCAGCTTAAATCAATAACATAGAATCATATATACTCAATCAAATATTATAGATTCACATCAGCAGTAAGTCCAATACATTCAGATATTCCAACAGTCTTCTAGCACACAGCCATGGGCCCCAGTTTAACCACTCAGCAGAAATGTGTGTTAAGACTGAAAGCTACATCCTACCAACTAGTGTAGGGTAAGCTGTTCCGCAAACACCATAGCAGAGTCTTGCTACGCTGCTTGGAGTATGATGAGGCACAGAAAGTTTTGATGGAGCTCCATGATGGTCCAGTGGGTGGGAACTATGCGGGGGATACCACTGCTCACAAGATCATGCGTGTCGGTTTCTATTTGCCTACTCTGTTCAAAGATGCACACGCTTATGTCCAGAAATGCCCACAATGCAAAAAGTTCACCAATAGGGAAATATGGCCATCCACCCTGTTGTAGTTCATCATGGTGGGATGGCCTTTTTAGCAGTGGGGGCTTGATGTGATCAGGGAAATCTTGCCACACTCTTCCAAGCAACATAGATACATCCTCATAGCCACGGACTACTTCACAAGGTGGGTTGAAGCAATACCGTTATGTCAAATCAATGATCAAGAGGTAATAGCTTTCATCACCCAACACATCATGATCAGGTTTGGCATTCCAAGCTCCCTTGTTTTTGATAACACAAGATATTTTTCATCATTTAAATTATATGAGTTTGCTCTATAAAATGGTATAGTGCTGAAACACTCTGCCAACTATTACCCCAAGGAAATGGGTTAGCTGAGTCAACTAATAAGAACCTCATTCGCATCATCAAAAATACTCTATTGTCCCAACAACTAAATTGGCATTACGCACTCCATAATGCCCTATGGGCTGATTGGGTCACACCTAAATCATCTTTGGGTGTCTCCCCATTTTTTCTTGTGTACGGAAAAGAGGCTATTCTTCCTCCAAACTTGTCTCTCCCATCCCTTCAATTATCTCAAGAAACTCATGGCACCCCTTTCCCTGCCTTACAAGCCCGAATAGACACATTGTTGAAGCTGGAGGAGGAAAGGCTAAAAACTCGGGAAAAATTCGCCATCCAACAAAGTCAAATAAAACGATGGTTTGACAAGAAGTCTGCCAGAAACAAATATTTTGAAGTAGGTGACCTTGTCCTCAAATGGGACAAAGCTCACAAGGATAAAAGGAAACACTCCAAATTCCAAGCCTTGTGGATAGGTCCCTTCCAAATTAAAGAAAGTTCGGCTCCCACACTTACAGGCTACAGACCCTTTAAGGGAGAATTGAGGTCCTCCCAATAAATGAAAATGACCTTAAACACTATTTTACCTGACAGCACGAAGGGGGCCATCACCATACCCTGTACCATAGTTTTGTTTTGTTTTTTTTTGTTCTCATTTTTTTTTTGTTTTCAATAGAGCACTTGTTTCAAGTAGGCTCTCATTGGCCCTTTCCCTTTGGCATCCCAAGTTGAAGGAGAGATGTAGAAGTTACTCAATTGGCATGTTGTGCCGGAATCTATGCTAGTGAATAATCACCCCTGAAATGCAAAAAATGGCGTGAGCTTTCTAGTGATATGCACCCAATGGGGAAACATGACCAAGTCCCAGGAATTAAGTGCAGGTAGCTTACCTAGTATGTTGGCCCAAGGTATTGTTGTACAAAAAAAAGTCTAGGTGTAATCAGTCACTAGATGGAAAGGGGACAGGGCAGACCTCGGGAGACGAAAGGATATCTGAGAAAACCCGAAAGTCCTCATATAGACCAGGAGCAACCTCTCTTACAATAAAAATAAGTCGAGATCCCTCATCCGCCCAGGCAACAAATTCCACAGTTAAATAAGTGCCTTAAGCACAGTCAAATAAGTGCTCCGAGCACATTTTAAATAAGTGAAAATTAGCACATGAATAAAGGGTAAAGGATTGAGAAAGGGTTCCTGCGCAGAGAGGTGATATGACGACTCTGCCAGGGTACTGACCAGGCTCACTGGCAATGGAGCAATGTCTGTGACTCCTAGGCAGTGACTCCGCCGGAACCACCAGGTTCACTGGCAGCGGAGCAACATGATGAGGAAAAAATAACTATACCGGATCCTAGAAATCACTGAGGTTACTCCAACCTTTTCCGTCTAGTCTCCAGGAATGAAAATATGGTGGACCAGCACCCTGGGACATGCAGATAGGTAGAGCAAACATGCAAGGCCTGAGGATGAAAGTAGTGGGACCCATGGAGTGAAAGGATCAGCATGCTAAGCCCACCCACCCCCCACAAGATGAAGCACCAGTAGATATCCTAGGTCCTACCAGTGAATCGCCATTTGTTGTAGCCGCTACAACAACCCCCAAAATTTTTCCCCATTTTAATTTTTGAGCCCCTAACCTTTTGAAAATAGAGTCAAGCCTAAGTTCACTCTTTCAAAATATCAAGTCGCTAAGTCGCATAATTGGTCAACTCATCTAATTTGCGACCCTGTGACCTTGCGACCCCTTAGGTCGCGAAGTCGCAAGGTCGCATATCATCTCGAAGCCAAACAATTGCGACCCTACGATCCTACGACCCCGCGATACCCCCAGGTTGCAACGTCACAGGGTCACGAGGTCGCATATCTCATCAACTCATCTCATTTGCGACCTTGTGACCCTCATTTGTTGTCCAACGTGTGACCCCTTTATATATAGAAGGGTCGCATAGGTCGCATTCGACCTGCGTGATAGAGAAAGAAAATGCCTCTGACAAGCCAGCTGGAGCGCTTTTTTCCGGGTAAGTTGCCTAATCCTCCTATTGTTTCCTTTTTGATTGAATTTTGCCTCCATTACCCTCACCTTAGCCTATTTAAAACTCAACCTAGCTTCTGTTTAAACATTCCATGAATCCTGTTGCTATAGCTTGCCCCTGCCCATATCTTGATTTCCCTGTATACCTCCTCTAGCAAGCCTCCCTTGCATCAGTCTATTCAAGTTCCCTTTCCAGCCCTTTCCAATGAGGAACTTCATGTATGCTTTCCACTTGATGTGTCACCTTACATCCCTTTTTTATTAAAAGCAAGTTGAAGGTCTTCATCGCCACGCAAACTGTCTACCAAGCCCTAGAGCGAACCCGTGACTCTGCAACCTCACGACCTGGTGACCTAGGTCGCCAAGTCACAAGGTCACTAGGTCGCATATCCGTGAAAGATTAAAGTGACGTGAATTCGCAAGTCAGTGACCTTGCGACCTGGTCGCAAGTCGCTAAGTCGTCAGGTCGCATTTCCGTGAAGATCTAAACCGGTGCGACCCCGTGACTCAGCGACCTCACGACCTAGTCGCAAGTCGCTAAGTCGCTAGGTCGCTTTTCTATGAAAGTTTAAATCGATGCGACCTAGCGACCCAGTCACAAGGTTTTTAGGTCATAGGTTCATCCATTTCCTTGAAAATAGTTGAGCAGAGGTAGGAGCAGCCCAAGTATTTATAAATATGACATCTGTCTTATCGTGGGATTGTTTTATGAACATGCCAGGGAACCTTGAAGCCGAGCTAGAGTGCATATCCATCTTGTCAGCCTCAAGTGATATGGGGCCTCCGGAAGTTCGTAAAAGAAACAAAAGCCCTGAGATAGAAATCTCGGAGGAGGAAATACCTCTTTCTCTTCCCCCTATCTATGGAGACACCACCTGCACATTCGGCAAAGGGGACAATATGAGTTGGTATCAGGTGTACCAAGAATTCACAAAGCCTGGATTTCCAGAGGACCTCCTAGACCAGCAGGTGTATGTTCAGGTTAAAAGATCCAAGCTCCACTATGCCGGGGCCCATCCGGCTATATTCCCATGTGCATAGTTGATCGAGTGGATCCTGTAAAAGGTAGACCCCAAGATCTGGGTTATTCAGGATCATGCCGGGAAGTCATTCGCAAATATGAAGCGACAAGATGCAGAATTATATTACGCACTTCCCACCCGAGAACAGAACTTCATCAAGGAGTGGCCACCACTCATGCAGTTCCCATACCTGAGACCTTAAGAGGATGGTGGGAGGAACCAAAAAATTTCAAGCTCAAGAAGGACTAGGAATATCAGACAACAGGTCTCAAGAAGTTCTACAAGCTCGTAGCTGCAATTTTATGTAGGATGTATGGCCGTCCATATGCAACCACTTTCAATGGCGCTTGGGTTTCTCTGATGTACGATGTCACTGTGTACGGCACCCACTTCAACTGGGTCAACTTGATAGTGACGTCCCTCAGATCGAACATATCTTCGGCACTAGAACCTGATGAAGGGTATGCATCAGAATTTTATATGGCGTCTTCTGTTTTGGATGGAGTATGTGCAAGGTGCCATTTTGAGGGGTGGGCACACAACTGGGATCTGGAGCATGGCAGTCCAATTCAAAAATATTTAATGGTGTTTTGGGATTCCTAATATAAGCAAGACATGGAGTCAATCACGCACAACTTCATCCCTGCTCTCCACGGGAAACTATTTGGAAAATACACCCCGTGGGTGTCCAGGCGAGCCATCGAGATGATATCCCGAGTGGCCCACTAGTTTCCTGATGTGGATAGTAGTTTCATCCAAGTCTTCGGGTCACTCAAGGCTCCTCACGCACTGCCCCAGTTCGTCACCGAAAAACTCCTCCTCCAAGAAACATGTTACCAGATGTCGGGTGGTTTTTCAAAAGTTCTCACTAAGGGAAAGAAGAAGCCATGGCCCACTCTGCCGCTCACTATCGGTACCTACACAGTGAAATATTTCAGGGAAGTAGAGGCAGAGGTTGAGCAATTCAAGGGATTTTGTCTACCTCTCGTGTCACACCGGACGTATGATCCTAAGAGAATCATCCCCGCCCACTGCAAGTCGGCCAAATTTAAATGGAGTTACTAGCATATTGATTGCCCAGCTGAAGATAGAGTCAAGAACTGGTACAAAAAAGATAGGGAGGACGTTCTAGAGGAATCAACTGATCAGGAAGATCAGGACAACCATACTTTAGAAGAAATAATCCATACGCTTGGAGGAGCCTCATCTTCCAAAGCCAAGAAGCAAAGGACTATTATGGACCATAACTCTTTCGTGCAACGAAGAGAAAAGGAGGCCAAAGCTCAACAAGAAGCTGAGGAGAAGGCAAAGGAGGAGGAGGATAAACGGAAGAAACAACTGAAAGAAGCGGGCAGAGGAAACCCGCAAGAAAAGGGAAGAGGAACAACGGAGGAAAGAAGAGGAAGAAAAGGCAGAAGCTGAGCTCCAGCTAAAGATAAAATAGGATAAAGTAGAAGCTGAGTGCCAGCTAAAGGAAGATCAAGCTAGAGAAGAAGTTGAGTGCCAGCTAAAGGAAGCTCAAGATAAAGCAAAAGTTGAGCGCCAACTAAAGGAAGAACAAGATAGAGCAGAAGTAGAGCAAACGAGGAGGAAGGAAGAAAGTCGTAAGTCAAGGGAAGATTCCTCCAACGGAACCGAAGACAGTAAGACACCTCCTCCAGAGACAGAGAAACAAATGGAGCTGCCACACATCGAGGTGCCCCAAAAAACTCCTGCAAACAATGTGCATTTTTCTCTCTCGGAATTGGGTACCTCTGAGGATCTAGATGAGGGAGTGCTTAATCTAACAAGACTTACCTATGATCAATTCACACACAAGATCAGGCAGGGGAAGAGAAGAAGTTTGGCACGGGACCCTGCTGCACCCCTTACAACCACCACAGAGAAGGATATAGTCTTGGATACCAGGACCAATCCAGCTATGATTGCATCATTTGGTACCACTTTTGCAGTAGCCACCGAGGAGAACGTAAAAAGAATGAGTAGAGAAATTTTGTCCCTGTAGAATAGACTACAGGCCTCCAAACAAAAGAAAACTAAGTTGGAATAGGAAAAGAGGGCGCTACAAGAAGAAATACAATAGCTTCAGGTTAGGAATGCCCCTACTAATGAAGTGCCACTCACTATTCAAGGAGAGTTGGTCACTTTGGAGGCCACCATGAAGAAAGTATATGAAGAATTGTTCACAATAAAACAAACCTTCACACCACTACTAAAAGCATAGGCAAAAATAAAGAGGAGGAACACACAGCTAAAGGAAGCCTCTATTGCTTTGGATAGAATACTAGAATGGTTGAGCATGTATCCACAAGATTTGGACACCTTGCCTAGAAAATATTGGATTGGCACCCAAAATGACAAGGTTAAAATACAGATAAAGGTACAATCCAAGGAGAAACTCATCAAGGATTTGGAGAAAGTAATGTTTGCATATGAACAACTGATTAGTGGAATTGAGTTAATGGAAAAAGTACACCATGTTAGTCATCAGTAATTTTTTTCCTTGATGATGACTAAATAATTATTCCCAGATTTCTAGAAACAAAATTTATAGAACATTGTGAGTTCTAGAAATCTCACTACCTTCATTATCCTTAAGATAAAATGTTCACTATTTTATCATCCTATCTAGTCATGACTGGCCCACTACTCTCGAAAGACCCATCATGGGCTCGAGCCATTTATTTTAACCCTAAATTGTCACCTTGGCCCAAATCCTCTATTTTTATTTTTGCCTAAAATTCCCCACTACCACCTAAACCTACCAGTAAAACAACTTTGTTGTGTCACCCATGATACTTCCAAACACTGATGGTCTCAAATTTTCTCTATAAACCCTTTGATATTCAAGTATGATTGATGCTTAAATCTTCAAATCCACTAAGCTTATCATAGATCCTATATTATGCTTGGTGATCCCTAAATTCTAAGTCTAAGTCCAAATTCCAAGTCCAAGAAAGCCCCCATTAGGTCAGATAAGGTTTCATTGAGTCATAGGATGGATTTGGTGCCCAACAAGTTATGCCTTCCTGCATGAAGAGATTGTATTCAAAGAGAAATAAAATCAAACAATTTGATCCAAAGTCATCCAAGAAAATCCTCCTTGGCTTAGAGCACAGATACTGCAAGGGACATTTGCCCTTGTTCACATTTTTATAGCGAATAACCAAGGTGGCCACCAGAAATAAGAAGAGGTAAGGTAAAAGAGCGAGAAAAATCATCACACAAAGACCATCAGTGGAAAAGAGACAACAGTAAGCATATGTTTTAAAAGATCAGGGTCAACAAATGTTGTTAGCGAAAACAAAGAATAAATGCTAAGGTTGCAAAGGTGAAGATTATAATAACTCCTTCAATGCACAATGAGCACCATAAAAGAGTTTTTTTTTTTTTATAGGTTGCTTAGAACTTAGAATATAACACTGTTTATCTCTTCCTAAGCAGCCCTCAAACCTAGAATTTTGGGAGGTAATGACACAATGATTAGAGGATGATAGAGCCTCCTTCATTATAGTAGATGGCCACCAGAGATTACCAGGTGAACTCTTTAGGTTTTATCAAGAACAAACACCATTTCACCAGCACTAAAGGGAAATGGCAAAGAAGGTCAGTTTTACAAGGCTAATTTCCCAAATGTAAAAAAGAGGTCTTCAAGGTAAAACAAAAGAAGACAAGCATAGGGTTGGAACTTTGAAAACACCCAAGTCAAATCCATATCACAATATGATTTGTTTGATATATGTAAATAAAACTGTTACAACCTTAAAACAGAGGAAAAGATGAAGAACAAGCTTTGAGTCACCAGCAGTCAAAACATACACGAAGGTTAAAGCAAGTGTTTTTCAGTTCAACAAAGGCATGTTCATGACAAAGTTTCTTAAATACCCAATTTATCAGTATGAAGAAGGTAAAAAGAGCATTAACAAATCAACGTCAAGAAGAAGAAAAGGGGACTTAAGAAAATCTCTCAAAAAATCCCCTAAGGATAAAAGGTATGAGACAAACGAAACGGGACCTAAACAATACAAAAGGGGGTTTCATATTTTGATTTATCTTTTTCTTAAAGGCATAAAGGATTTTTAATTCCTTGAGTCAATCTTTCCTGCACTTTGCAAGGAAAGAAAAACTCCAAGGAGAGAAAACAGGGTTTTTTTGGGCCATTTCTGGGCAAATTCGTCAACGCATTGCGCAAAAGAAGAAACGACGCTACACAAACTACCTTTCTCCCCATCCATTTTCTCACAGCGCTACGCAAATATTTCTTAACAAGGGCCCAGCTCGCCTGACCTGCCCGAACAACATGCAAGGGCCGCCCATTTCTTTCGGGTGCTGCACAAACAGGTGCCCGAACAACCCGGCACTGCGTAAAAAGGCGTTCAGCCTCACCGACGCTACGCAAATAGGCACTTGATCTTCCCATGACGTCGACGCTGCGCAAAGTTCTGGGAGGTGCCAAACAGGCTAGAAAGACCCCAAATGTGTAAATTTGTTTTTCAAGGGTGCCTCCAAGATTGAAGAAAAGTGAGGAAAGTGCTAAGTGATCTCCCTTTCTGATTCCCCAAGTCAATTTTACAAAAAGAACATTTTATTTTGAAGTTTAAGGTAAAAAGCCTAGGAGGGTGAAACCCTAGGTCAAAGACAAAAAAAACAGTGGCACTTTGAAACTAAATTTAATAGCATAAAGTGTGGGGGGAGGAAATTAACGCTGGTTTCTACATTTATGATTAGAATCCTCAAGCTGCTAGAACCACTAAAAACCTCAAAATTCATCTCCTAGCTAAAGGATGGAAATCAGTTTCATTCCTCACTTGGTTTTTCCACTAAAACTCAACTTTCAAACTAGTATCTCCCATCATCATGTCAGAGATGGAAAACAGCAGTGGTAGCCAAGGCAGTCAAAGAATTTCAAAAACAAAGCGCAAGGGAGGAAAAGTTAAGATGTTAAAACCCCAGGATACAGTGGCTATCACATCCTCTCCTAGGATCTTGTCTTGATTTCAAAACATAAGGTGTTTTTAGTTCTATGAGAGGGTTAAGAAGGTGAAGCGCGATCCTGAGCTTACAAGGCTCCTCATCCTTAATTTGCAAAAAAACATTCAGACCTTGCCAGGATAAAATTTGAGATTTCAGCAAGGTCCATATCTGAAGCCACCGGTATCCCTTCAGTGGGTGAGAAATGGTTCAAAAATGGTAAGCTAGAGAGAGATTTGTTTTTACCATTTCTCAAGAGGAGGTATAAACAGGGAAGTATCACTGTTTTTCCTTTCTCACATCTCAAACACAGGTATGCACCTTTGATGTTGACTATCATGAGGTATTTCACCTGTGAAGGGAGATACTCCAGGGTCTATACCTATCATCTTAGACTCCTTATGCATTTTACATGGGTTAAATCACTTGACCTACCCTACTATCTCTACAGGAGTATTATGGAAATGTGTTATGTTGTCCAAAGGAGGAGTTTTCCCCAACAAATGTCTAGCTTGTTCCACCATTCCCTGATCAAGATGGTGATTTAACATCAGCTAGAACAGTAGGGTGTGCCTTGGGATGCCTTCATAACCAATGAGTTCTTTTCAAACCCACAACATCCTCATCAAACAAATCTGTCTTCCTGATCTGCACAAGTGCCCTCACCCCAGGCACACATCTCTTCCTCTCCTTCTCTTGATGCATCAAGTGAAGCAGGAAGTGGACATCAAGAATCACATTGAAATCAGGGTGAGGAAGAAGAATTCAATGAGGAAAACACAAAAATAAATGAAGAAGAGGTAGAAGATATGGGAAATAATGGGGAAAACAGTAATGAAACACAAGGCAGTGAGCATGATGGGCAAACAGATCAACAACAGGATAAGGAGGACAGTCAGCATAATACCCAAGGCAGCCAAGGATATGTTCATGACAGTCTTGACAGCTGTCAAGACTGTCATAACACTAATCAGTCTTTAGATGATCAAGAAACTCAAATTAAAAATGCATAAAATGAACAAGGAGGGAATCTCAGTGAAGAACAAAGCCAAGATGAGGCTGATGGCAGTAGTGAGGGTCAAAGAAATGATGAAGACATAGTAAAAAATTCCATCATTTGTAGAAATTATGTAACTGATATGTTATATGTATAATATTCTCCTGATCATACACTATTTGACTTCATGCACAATACAGAATCTATTCCACCATTGATCATCATATGCAGAAATTAAACCAATTGCATGCACACATTAAAACCATAAAAATTCACACACATTAACACAGTGATTTATGGGAAATATTAAAGCTGAAAACCCCCAACTATATGTATAATATATTTCATAGAGATCATGTAGCAATCATAATACAAAGCTTATCACAAGCTCTCAGTATCTCCAATCGCTACACACTAATCAGGTCCTGATCTCGCAAATCCGTGCACCGATCCACTGCCACCTACTAGCCTGCCTCTACTGCACAATCCCTGCAGAATATGGGCTCTGAATGAACTCAAAACCACCTGGATTGCACTGCGAAATCCTCATTGGCATCTCCATTGAGTGTTGGATGCAATCAATGCATCACTATAGTCACAACTGATAGTCTATCTTGCCCTTTCACCTATCTCTCCACCGGTCTCCACTGAAACTGTCTATGCACTATAGTTAACTGATGTATTCTTCAGTTGATTAATGAGTTATTATTTAGTGAATTAATTAACTAATTAATTCACCACCACTCTCACTAGTGTATCAATCAGTTAGACTAGATACAACTAGCTCAACTGAGTCTAACTGAGTTAAACTAAATACAACTCCACCAACTACTTCTATAACTCCACCAAACTCTGTCACATGAGTTCTAACTGAATTCCTCATGCATTAGCTCCAGTAAACCCTCAGGAATAGTGTAGTTCCTTCTGTCAGGTGTTGTTCCACATCTGTGCACTTAACTGAAGTGCTCCAAGAGAATAAGATAATGTTTAGAGTCCAAATATTATTAAGAGATAATAATATTCGACATATCTATTTTTAGATCGGAAAATCTAAAAATAGATTCCGCCCAATATGTCTAAAAATATAAGTCCATCTATTTTTCCAACTTGACCAACCATCCACAAATAGCATCCTGCAACTCATAAAATATGATCGACATGTCTAAAAATAGACTTTGCGCCAAAAATATCCTGCGGGCCCACTTAGTGAAGGCGACTTCTTTTCACTAAGCTCATCATCTTGTTGCAGTCTCAACACTCCCTCTCAACAATATAGGGATTATCTGCCACCCTGATCCTGCCTCTATGGTATTCGAATTTGCTCCTGGTGAGCGCCTTCGTTAAGATATCAACATCCTGATCCTTCGTAGGAATGTAAGAAAGTAACATGATCTTCCGCTGCACACAATCTCTGATATGATGGTACTAGATGTCAATATGTTTAGATCTATCATGAAATACTGGATTAACCGAGAGTTTAATGCAACTCTGATTATCACAATATATCACAGTAGGATCTAAGTGTGAACCGAACAACCCGACCAGGATCTTCCTCATCCATATAGCCTCGCATGCAGCCAAACTTGCTGTCATGTACTCGGCCTCCGCTGAACTGAGTGCCACAGATATCTACTTCCTATTGTACCAAGAAACTATTGTCGACCCGATACTGAAAATCCCTCTAGATGTGCTCTTTCTGTCCGTTAGGCTCCCTGCCCAATCTGAATCCGTGAAGCCATGCAGCCTCAACTCATCCTCCTATCTGTACCAAAGTCCATATCCCGATGTGCCTCTGAGATACCTTAGAACATGCTTACCTGCCTTCCAAAAGATCTTGGTAGGCTTAACCATAGCTTATGAAAGCTGGTTAACAGCGTAGCATATGTCAGGTCGTGTATTGACTAGATACATAAGCGACCCCACCAACTATCAGTAAACAGTGGCATCCACTACATCTGTCGATGTAGCATCCTCTTTCCTCCAACCACCAGGAAGAGGAGTTTCGATAGGCTTGCAGCCTTGCATGTTGAACTTCTCCAGTATCTCCCAAGCATACTTTCCTTGAGACACAAACAATCCATCACTGCGCTGCCAAATTTCCAATCCCAGGAAATAATGAAGGAGGCCCAAGTCCTTCATCTCAAACTCCTTTGCAAGATCAGCCTTGCATGAGAGTATCAATTGTTCATCACCAGTTAGTATCAAATCATCTACATAAAGTGTAATGATCAACAACTTACCCTCAACCACTATCTGATACAGGTTGGGATCTACCTCGCTCTTGGTAAAACCAAGTCCGGTAAAATAACTGTCAATCCATGTGTACCAAGCACGAGGTGCTTGTTTCAGCCCATACAATGCTCTTTTGAGCCTGCACACATGCGACTCGCTGCTGAAGATCTCAAGACCTTCGGGCTGCTCTATTTACACCTCCTCCTCAATGACTCCATTGAGGAACGCAGTCTTCACATGCATCTGATGAATGTGCCACCCCATCTGGGCTGAGAGAGCTAGGATGCTCCGTATGGAAGAATAACTTGTGACAGGTGAAAAGGTTTCTTCATAGTCGATCCCCTCAATCTGTGAGAAGCCCCGGGCAACAAATCTTGCCTTGTACTTCTCTACGCTCTTGTCAGCAGCTTGCTTCACTTTTTAGATCCATCTCGAACCTACCACTGATTCCCTTCCGGCCTTGGGACAATCTCCGATGCACTGTTTCTGACAATCGAATCATACTCTTCCACCATGGCATCTACCCATGCAGGGTCCTCCACAACTTCCTCGAAAGAGGATGGTTCTGTCACGATACACTTGCTCATCAGAGCCATGTATCTAGTATATCGGTCAAGTGACTGTCTCTGTCTGCGTTGTGATGTAGGTGCTCCTACAATCTTCTTTGCATCTTGATTTAGTCGCTCAGCTTCTGTAGTGCGCTTCCGCCCTCTAATGGTTGGCACTACATGAGTGGTTTCTTCCACTCCATGAACCTCCTCTTGTGGTTTATCCACATCCTAAGGCTCATCCTTAGGAATTAATAGCTCCTCATCTGCATGCAAGTGTAGCTCCCTCTCAAGCGAACACTTCATGGCTTTCTCCTCATGAAATTTGATATCCCGTCGCACAACAGTCTTTCGACTGTCTGGAAAATACACACGATAGTTGTGAGGTGTTTCTGTGTACCCCACAAATATCCCAACCTCTGCGGTCAGCTCTAGCTTCTTCCTGGCATCCTTCGTCACATGAATGTAAACAGGTGAGCCAAAAATCTTCAAATGAGAAATATCAAGCCTCTTACCAGAAAACGCCTCCTCTGGTGTACTCATGCCAAGTATCCTACGAGGACAACGGTTTTGCACATAAACCGCAGTGTTTCATGCCTCAGCCCACAAGTGTATGGGATGGCCTTAATCATGCAACATCACCCATGCAGCACCCACGATCGTTTTGTTCTTTCGCTCCGTGACCCCATTCTGTTGTGGGTTATGAGGTGCTATGAGCTCTCTTCAAATTCCTTCTACACTGCAAAATTCCTTGAATTTTCCAGAGATGAATTCACCACCATTGTCGCTCCTAAGAGCCTTCACCTGCTTCCCCAAATATTTCTCCACCAGTGCTTTGAACTCACAGAACTTTGAGAACTTCTCGCTCTTCTTCTGCATGAAGAAGATCCAGCACTTCCGAGAAAAGTCACCAACAAATATCACATAGTACCTGTGCTTTGCTATTGAAGCTACTGAGAAAGGTCCACACACGTCTATGTGAATTCTCTGAAGGATCGTCGTGGCATGACTATCCTTCTCGTGAAAGGTGGCTTTCACAAATTTTCCCAAAGTACATCCCTTGCACTGATCTGACTGTGCAAGTGTACCTTTGGGAAGCCCAGTAGAAATCTGTTGCAAAATTTTTAAAGAACCATGGTGAAGATGGCCCAATCTCCTATGCCATAGCTCGCCCTCATCCCGGCTCACCACTCCTTCTGCCTTGCCTGCCATTGTTGTGCAGTCATCTACCTGTAATTGATCAAGGTTATTAACTTGAACCCCTATCCTCCAGTTTTCACCAGTTGCCTTACTGCGCAGGAAAGCCTTTCCCTTGCTAAAGACAACATCATATCCCTTGTCTTCCAACATAGCCACCGAGATCAGATTCTTCTTCAATCCTAGAACATGCATGACATCCTTCAATATGAAAGGTTTACCAGACTCCCTCTCAAAGGAAATGGTCCCGATACCAGTCGCACTGTATCTACCATCATCGCCCATCTCGATGTGCACTCCAAGATCCTTCTCATCCAGATCACTGAACAAATCTTTGTCTTCGGTCATATGAAAATATGCACCATTGTCAAGAAACCACACTGAACCCATCACACTTGAGACCAAGCATGTGATTAGTGAAAAATATAGCTCAAACTGCGAGGCTAAGGCCTCTCCAGCTGCAGATCTAGCAGCTTGCTTATTTTTCTTCTTCTGTGGACAATTAGTGGCGTAATGTCCGTGTTGGTGACAGTGAAAGCACTTCACCTTGGACATGTCCTGCCTCTTGCCTTTCGCACCAGATTGAGAAGTATTCTTCTTGCTCTCCCCTTCCTTGCTTTCGCAGCCAAAGCGCAATTTTCTGCATCTTCATTCTTCGATGAAGATCCATCCCTGGTACTCTGCCTTATCACCTCCTGCACAAGATCCGACCAAATTCGCTTCCATCCCGGCAGTTTCTCTTGACCATTGACAGAGTCCTCATAGGAATGCCAACTCTTCAGATGCCCAAGGAGAGCCAAGCTCACCAAGTCCTCTTCATCTACAGTAACCCCCACACTTCCCAGCTCATCCCTGCATTGGGAAAACTTCGTGAGGTACTTGGGTATACTCTCGCCCTTCTCCATTTTTATTTTCCTGAGCTTATCCTTGAGCACCAACTTCCTCTGGTCGCTCTTGCTTTGGAAAAAGTCTGTCAAATATTTCCACATCAAGAATGGAGAAGCTTTACCATGAAGGCTAGACACTATGTGATCCTTCACACCTTCCAATAAAATCCTTCGACATTTTGATGTCTTCTTTTGCCATGCGTCAAGTGCAGCAGCATCGCTAGAAGTAGGTTTTGGAATTTCTGCATCTATGAACTCCTTCAACCCATTATCCTCCAACATTTCCTCCATCCTATCCTTCCATGCAATATAATTCGAGCTTCTCTCAAGGGCATACTCCAATCGCAATCTGTTGAAAGACATCTCAACTTCGACACCAAGAAAACACTACTGCAAATTCGAATTCCACCAGCACAAAACTCAACCGCTTCAATGCTTTGCAATTGCTCCAATGATCAATATCGCTTTGATACCATGTAGAAATTATATAACTAATATGTTATATGTCTAATATTCTCCTGATCATACACTATTTGACTTCATGCACAATACAAAATCTATTCCACCATTGATCATCATATGCGAAAATTAAATCAATTGCATGCACACATTAAAACCATAAAAATTCACACACATTAACACAATGATTTATGGGAAAGCTTAAAGTTGAAAACCCCCAACTATCTGTATAATATATGTTATATATATCATGTAAAAATCATAATACAAAGCTTATCACAAGCTCTCAGTATCTCCAATCGCTACACACTAATCAGGTCCTGATCTCGCAAATCCGTGCACCGATCCACTGCCACCTACTAGCCTGCCTCTACTGCACAATCCCTGCAGAATATGGGCTCTGAATGAACTCAAAACCACCTGGATTGCACTGCGAAATCCTCATTGGCATCTCCATCAATGTGTGGTGCAAACTCATGCACCACTATAGTCACAACTGATAGTCACACTGCTCTTTCACCTACCTCTCCACTGGTCTCCACTGAAACTATCCATGCTCTGTAGTTAAATGATGTATTCTTTAGTTGATTAATGAGTTAATAATTAGTGAATTAATTATTAATAAATTCACGCCACTCTCACTAAGTGTATCAATCAGTTAGACTAGATAAAACTAGCTCAACTATGTCTAACTAAGTTAAACTGAACACAACTCCACCAACTACATCTACAACTCCACCAAACTCTGTCACATGAGTTCTAAGTGAAGTCTCCATGAAATAGCTCCACTTAACCCTCAGGAATAGCGTAATTCCTTCTGTCAGCTCCTATGCCACATCTGTGCACTTAACTGAAGTGCTCCAAGAGAATAAGATAATGTTTAGAGTCCAAATATTATTAGGCTAACTAGTAGATACCGACATATCTATTTTTAGTAAAATCTTAACATTAGGGGAATTTTGAGGTCTAAAATGGGCCTCATGAGAAAAATGTACAAAAAAAATAAACTTTATAAAAACCAATAGGATTCAAGATGATGATGTCATCCATAATGGATGATTCACCATTTTTGGAGTAAAAAAGTAAAAATATTAAAAAATAATAAAATAATAAAACTACTTTTTCAACTCGTATTTTAAACTTATCTCTCAAAATTTTTACTCAAATTTCGAGCGGGAGTACTCGTTGGATGCGGAATTTAATTCCTCATCCAAGGAGTACCCATGTTGCATACTTTCGATGAACTCTTCTACACGAAAAATGAGAAATATATAAAAAACATGATTGTAATCACGTTTTTTTATGTATTTCTCATTTTTCGTGTAGTAGGACCCATCGAAAGTATGCAACATGGGTACTCCTTGGATGGGGAATTAAATTCCGCATCCAACGAGTACTCCCGCTCAAAATTTGAGTAAAAACTTTGGGAGATAAGTTGAAAATATGAATTGAAAAAGTAGTTTTTTCATTTTTCCCTCTAAAATTTGATGATGTCATCAAATCTTATTAGATTTTTTCCACTATTATTTTATAATTTCCTTAGGAGGCCCATTTTAGACCTCAAAATTCCCCTAATTGAATAGATTCCGCCCAATATGTCTAAAAATGGAATTTCATCTATTTTTCCAACTTGACCAACCATCCACAAATAGCATCCTGCAACTCATAGAATATGATCGACAAGTCTAAAAATAGACTTTGCGCCAAAAATAGCCTGCGGGCCCACTTAGTGAAGGTGACTTCTTTTCACTAAGCTCATCATCTTGTTGCAATCTCAACATCATTCCCTCGCACATATGCACTTACTATAGAGGACAAAGAGATGTGTTTTCTGCCTCAAAAAGGCAAGGGGCCACCTCTTCTCAAGCCATCAAAAGAGTAGACAAAGGAAAGAAAAAATTAGAAAGGATTGAACAACAAGAAAAGGTAAGGAGGAGTAAGAGACTAAATAAAACTACCCAAGGGCCTGAATTCATTGATTTAGACAGTGATGAGCAGGATGAGGAGATGACAACTAAAATGCTGCTCCTAGAAAAAGATGCACAGATTAAAGAATGGGAAGAAGATTATGAAAGAGCACGGAAAATCATTCAGTACTATAAAAATGAGCACAAGTACTTCAAGAAGATCAAGAGAGGCCTTTCCCTCCAAAAGAAGATGACCAAACATTACGCAGGGAAGAGCAGGCTTGCAAATGCCAAACTCAAAGAAGCCCTCCTTAAGATAAAACATATAAAAAACCGAAATGAGCATGATAGCCTTGGAATTTTGGCTGAGGCTTCTTAGAAATTATCTAAAAACATCTAAGGAGCATCTCCAACAATTTTGAAGGAATTTGGACAAGATTTTGTTTTTTGTGAATTTTTTGTCTACTTTGCGCAGCGCCACCAGCGCCACGCAAAATTTTGGGGCATCCTCTGAAGGAAAGCTTGACATTTTTGGATTTTTCATGACCTGCACATCATTGACAAAACATTTCTAAGGATTTGGAGCTGTTTTGACCCCCAAAAGGTCAAAAACACCTTTCTGCCCCTGTTTTAGGCCTGGCGCTGCGCAAATGACAGGTTGGAGATTTTTTCCTTTTTTGCAGGTTTATAGGGACTAGATCAGGAAACCACAAGCATTTTTGGAAAGTAGACTCTTCAATCTTTCCAACAAGCTATCACAAAGCCAAATCCGACATCGGGAAGTGGTTCAAAAACTAGTTACAAAACAACTTATTTTCTGCAAAAGTGGCGCTGCGCAAACAGACTGACATAGGCCAAAAAGTCAACAAAAGACACTGATTAATGGCAGAATGATTTTTTAATATTTTTTTTGGGAAAATAACTCCAGATTTGATTGAGGAGTTATGTTTTGATGTTTTTCATTTATTTCCTTATCTATTATGTGTCTTGGACCTTGCATGGTCACTAAGCACATTTATGACATTTATGACTAAATTAGGGTTTCTGGAAGCCTCTTAGGGTTTCCACCTCCTCATTTGCTCCATAAATAGAGCATGAGGCTCTTATGTATTTGGTCAGATTTTTATGACATATTCTGGAGCAATACATAGTCTCTTGGAGTTTTTGATGAGAATTTGATGTCTTGGAGCTCATGCATGACCTGATTTGTTTGTTGATGGAGGAGGACTGTTTGTAGGATCCATAAGTCTGGTTGATGGTGATGTGTTTCTCTTTTTTTCATGTTTTATAGTTTTCATTATGTTTCCATCTTGCTATGTTGTAGTAGGACAAATAATTTAAACTAAGACATGTTTGCTAATGGCACCTTAGGTCTATTTGTTTCCTTCACTGCCTTAATGTTTTCTTCTGCTAAGATATATTAGAGAATTCATCGTTTTTCTCTCTAAGGATTTCTTATGCTTGTCTATTTATTGAATGGTTTAGATCAGTTGGTTTCAACATGATTCATGGCTAGCCCTGCATATTTTTTGCCTCTAAATACTCTGTTCTTGGAATCATTTCTTTGAGGCATCTTTGCCTAGGTTTATCAAAGAAGTCAGTTTCAATCATGCTCTTTTCCTTTACTTAGCTAAATTTTTTTCAAGGAACCTTCATAGCTGTAACTTAATATGTTCAGGGTTTTCTTTCCTTCTATTGTTATATTTATTTGTGCATCTTAAATATTTTCTACTCTTGACGATGAAATCTATGAAAGTTAAATAAGTTTCTTGCCTTTCTATATTTCATTTGAATGTTTTTCTTGGTTGATTATCTACTTTCAGTCTGAAATCAAATGGATTAGTTTTTTCTTATGCCTTTGATTCTCTTTCTATGCTTATAAATCTTCTAATTCCCTCAGTTTAAAAGTATATAAAGGATTTTTTTCTGCCCTTTATTAGCTTTTTTTTCTCAATCTTAATGTCCATCTCATGATCCTTCACAACCTCAAAGATCCACCAGCCAAGTTAAAATTGCCCTGCAAATCCTCTTAAAACCATTGATGAACTTACCTTGACCTTGTTAGACTCCATTACCCAATGAATTAAAAATCTTCCTTGTTTTCTATCTAATCTATCCAAGCATCATACCCAACCAAAAAAAATCAAAATACCCTGCACTTAACATCTAGCCTAAAATCAACCCTAATCTGTAATATCCAAAAATAGGGAAAATAAGCAGTAACGGGAATATCTTAAGATATTCCCAAAATGGACTGCTCAACAATTCATTCACAGAAAAATTCATTTTCAGAAATTTAAGAAATGGAAATGAAAATCATCACTTGGATCCACTAAATACATCCATCTATCATCTAATTCCAAGAGAATATTAGAAAGAAATGAAACTAGGTGAGGTAAATAGACCTCCCACACTAGTGTAGCTAAAAATGACCAAAAACCCCAGACACTGCTACTCAGAAATAATGCATAAAAGATAATGCGCAGTATTTTGAGGGGTTCAACTCAGAAAATAGGAGAACAAGTAGATCTACTCATATATTAGCCAATAATGCATTAATAACTAATATCTAGTCTCCTTATACAAAATACAAGAGAACCCGGCAAGGGTTTCTTGTCAAACACTCTGAATACAAAATGTGATATTCAGAAATTTACTGAATCACCACTGCAACACTAAAGCATAAGAATGTATAAGGCTGAAAGATGTCTGATCTGATGTAGATCCCTCAATGGCTTCCTCCCATGAAAGGATGGACCTCTCAATCACAAGAAAACACTGCAATGGAGCCACTAGACCATCTGCTGAAGCTGCCTCCAAAAATAACGCATTCCCTGGCAGAAACAACGCTGGGAATGTTGGGGAAATGTGTGTTCTACTACCACATATCTGAAATGAGCACTATAACTCTCCAAACAGGTCCCTCAAGTGAAGGAAACCTTCCTCCAATGAGAAACTAGCTCAGAAACTGGGATTCCAATCCCTTCCACTGCTGCACCCAGCAACACTGCATAATCACCTGCAGAAACTGCGCTGATGAAGTAGGATGAAGCTTGGCCTAAAAAAATGATGTATAATGATTAATTCGAACTCTCCCAAGGGGCTCCTCAAGGGAAAAGGTGGGATTCCCGCTCGGGTACACCCGGTGCTAAACAACATTGCAACCCTGCTAAGCAGCAAAGGAAGCAAAAAGTCTGAGAAGACAAATAACAATATAAAACATGAAGAATAATGTTGCCATCCTCTTCCTTAAATAAAACATGAGTTTTCTTGCCCTTGGACCCACTCAATTAGGTCATCTCTATCCAAAGATTCATCTCCCTCCAAAACTGCGTTATTCCTTCTTTGATTCCTCCTCCTCCACAACTGCACTGTTGACTTAGTCAAAGTGGACTGAATCAACTTGATAATATCCATGTTCACACATGGAGGTGTTTTATTAGGCTGAAAATAGTGTCTCGTTTCACACTTGAGGTGTTTTTATTCCTCCTTGGGAGACTTAAGGGCTTTTCTACCCATTTATTCCCCGGTTAAAGGTATTGCTAACTCTAATGTTCCATTTAGCTTTGAGGCTAAAAATTTTGAACATTACAGTCCTCCCCTCCAAAATATTTGCTTGTCCTCAAGAAAATGCATAGGGAGAGAAAAATTTCTCCCCTCCTCCTCTTGTGGCCTCCCATCAATGGCCTCCATCACTTCCTCAAGATCATCTGCAATAAAACTGTCATCCAATGTTTCCTCCCAAGTGTGCAAAACCAAATGGCCCACATCAATCAAAGGTGGAAAGTGTGAATGGAAACCTGGTTGCTGTCTCATGGCCTCCAAAAAGTAGGAGTGATAAAAAACATGGTGAATGAGTGACTCCCCCACTCATGCTATCATCCAAATGAAATGAGCCATCCTAGTTAGCTCATCAAGAGAATCATCAACCCCGGTTTTATACAATGTGTTGGGGCTGCATGGAGAGATTGGATTATGCCATCCAAATGGTTTCTCTCTCCATTTATGGTAAACATGGGCCTGTCTTTGTCCTTGGACTGAAATGACATGGCTTCCAATAATGGCCCAAGTTCCCCCATCAAAAAATTCAGCCATGAAGTGCCTCCTCAAGTTCTTCAAGTGGTTCCTCCCACAAGAAGGGAAAAAGTGTGATGTGGCAATCGTGGTTTTCCCATGGTTCCTCCTAAAATGTACAACATGTAAAGTGGGGAGAATCATTCTCCCAATGGGAATATTCAATCTCAAGCCCACTCTCTAATTGAAGCTTCCCTTGAACATAAACATATCAGCAATATATGGAAGCAAAGTACAATGAGAACAAGTTGCCAACTGACAACTAGAGAGTGAATCATAGTTCCACTCATGGAACCAGCGCAGTGCACCCTTTTCTTGCATCAAAATATGGGATAACAAGTGCTTTACTAGCCACTTTTTTGCTACCACAGTCATCTCATAAAATGAAAACATGAAGTTACAATATGGTGTCAATGGTGCACACCAAGAATCATGTGGCTTCCCCCACAGACCACAAAAAAGATAGCCAAAATCAATGCTACAAGTAGCTACAAGTACATCATCATACAATATGCAAGAAGAGATAATCCTTCTTGATACATCATGCTGCTCAAACAAGGAAAAGAAGTACAATACAAATTGTGAAATTATACCTCCTCCATCATGTACTTTAGATCTTGAGCTGAAATGGCTCAACTGGAATCTCTCCCTCATCTCCAATGAGTAGGGAAGTGGCTATGACCCCCTATCCATCACCATCTGGGCTATGAATCTCTCCATATGCTAAATTATGTCATGCTAGATGCCCTCCCAAATGAACTCCTCTGCCAAAGAAATGTATGCATCATAATGCATGGAAAGGAAGTCCTCATGTGCTGCCAATAGCAACTTCTCCTTGAGACTAGAAGCTTTAGTCAAGAAGACTCTGCCATGTGAATAGATGACCATATCATCCACCATATACTCATCATCTCTATCCTGGTCATCGAGGATCATGCATGGACCAAGATCCTTGGAGTACTCTATTAAGATCTGAGATCTCCAATAAGGATCAATCGTCCCAAGAGACAACGCTGGTGATCTGGCATGTGAAGCTTCCCTCATGCTGTTGCCTGCTACTTTGACATCCCCCATGCCAAATTCTTCCTCCAAACTCTTCACCTCTCCAAAATCCAAGAGTGGTGAGTCGAAAGACAAGATGTCTTTCATCAATGCCGGATCTGGTGGCCTCCCAAGTGGAATGCCTCCATGTAGTGAGACATCAATGTCAAGAGAGGACTGTACATGTGGTTGGGCAACCTTGCCCTTGCCTTCATAGTGCAATACATTCTACCTCCTCCTTGAATTAGCTCTCTGAAATAAAGAAGTGTGTGTGCCTCTCATCACATGATGTTGCTCTTCCTTCATACCCCTTCCTTCCAGCTGCAATGCTTCACAATCATGCTGCTCATTGATTGTGTTTGGACCTCTATGTATGAGATCTTGGGGAACTTCTTGCAAGGATACAATAATCCCTCCTACTGCAGCATGTGCTCCTCCTCCCTCTACATGAGGTAATGGATGTGATCTAGATGTGACAGCATTATTGCCCTCAACTCCATCAATGTGTGTGGGCAACATCTCAACAATTGGATCCTCTTGTGAAAAAGAGATCCCCATGCCCTCTTGTTTAGGAATATGAACTAGAGGTCTTGCTTCTGGCAATGTGTAATGCAAGATGTCAGCTTCTCCCATGGTTTTCTGAAGGGGAGTTTCCCCCATCACATGCAAGGGTTTTTTTCTCTCAATTTTTCCTTGCTCATGTGTCTTAGGAATTTTTTCACCAAACCTTCCCACCAATGTTCCTATGAATCTTGCATAAGAGGAAGTGTTTGCATTTCTTAAAGAACAAGATTCAAAAATCCACCATGCATGGGCCTTACCTCTGAAATGCAGCGCTGCAACTCTGATGGCTTCATCTTCATAAATATGGTGCTGCTGAAAATAGGAGTCTAGTTCCTTCACCCAAGCTCCAGCTAAACATGTGGGTGAGCCTTCAAAAGTAGATAGGAGAAATCTATCTGCATCGTGCTGCTTTCTCTCCTCCACCTGGATCTTGAAAAACCCTTGGAAATCAGTATGATCTCTAAACCTCTCAGTTTTAGATTCATACTCCCACAAAAAATCACTAAGATTTCTCCTCTTAGGCATTCTCCCTCCTTTCATCCATCTCAAGATAGATCTGGGCACTTGATTGCGCTGTGCATCATGGTGTGTAGTTGCATGCTCACACTCACCATGTGAAAATATAGATTCAGCTCTAGATCCAACTTCCCTTGGAGATCCCATCTCCATTCTTATCTCCTTCAGCTCTCCTTGAAAGCTTTGCATAGATCTTGGAAGAAGCTTTGTAAGCTTGTCTTCCTTTCTTCTTTCACATAATGGAGCCTTCTCCTTTCTGTCCATCTCTCCTAAAATTATAATGTCCTGAGGTCCATAGGTTGAGCCAATATTGAAGCTTTGATACCACTGTAATATCCAAAAATAGGGAAAATAAGCAGCAACGGGAATATCTTAAGATATTCCAAAAATGGACTGCTCAGCAATGCATTCACAGAAAAACGCATTTTCAGAAATGTAAGATATGGAAATGAAAATAATCACTTGTATCCACTATATACATCCATATATCATCTAATTCCAAGAGGATATCAAAAATAAATGAAACTAGTTGAGGTAAACAGACCTCCCACACTAGTGTAGCTGAAAATGACCAAAAACCCCAGACGCTGCTACTCAGAAATAATGAAAAAAAGAGACTGCGTAGTATTTTGAGGGGTTAAACTCAGAAAATAGGAGAAAAAGTATATATACTCATATATTAGCCAATAATTCATTAAGAACTGAGATCTAGTCTCCTTATACAAAATACAAGAGAACCCGGCAAGGGTTTCTTGTCAAACACTCTGCATACAAAATGTGATATTCAAAAATTTACTGAATCACCACTGCAACACTGAAGAATAAGAGTGTATAAGGCTGAAATATTTCTGATATGATTTATATCCCTCAAGGGCTTCCTCCCATGAAAGGATGGACCTCTCAATCACAAGAAAACACTGCAATGGAGCCACTAGACCATCTGCTGAAGCTGCCTCCAAAAATAACGCATTCCCTGGCTGGAAAAATGTTGGGAATGTTGGGGAAATGTGTGATATGCTACCACAGATCTGAAATGAGCACTAAAACTCTCCAAACAGGTACCTCAAGTGAAAGAAACCTTCGTCCAATGAGAAACTAGCTCAGAAACCGGGATTCCAATCCCTTCCACTGCTACACCCAGCAACACTGCACAATCACCTACAGAAACTATGTTGATGAAGTAGGCTGAAGCTTGGCCTAAAAACCTGATGTGGAATGATGAATGAAAACTCTCCCAAGAGGCTCCTCAAGGGAAGATGTGGGATTCCCGCTCGGGAACACCGGGTGCTAAACAGCATTGCAACCCTACTGAGCAGCAAACGAAGAAAAAAGTCTGAGTAGACAAATAACAATATAAAACATAAAGAATAATTCTGCCATCCTCTTCCTTAAATAAAACATGAGTTTTCTTGCCCTTGGCCCCACTCAATTAGGTCATATCCATACAAAGATTCATCTCCCTCCAAAACTATGTTATTCCTTCTTTGATTTCTCCTCCTCCACAACTGCGTTGTTGACTTAGTCAAAGTGGACTGAATCAACTTGATAATATCCCTGTTCACACATGGAGGTGTTTTATTAGGCTGCAAAGAATGTCTCCTTTCACACTTGAGGTGTTTTTATTCCTCCTTAGGAGACTTAAGGACTTTTCTACCCATTTATTCCCTGGTTAAAGGTACTGCTAACTCTAATGTTCCATTTAGATTTGAGGCTAAAAATTGGGAACATTACATAATCAGCAAACAAGTTCACATCTTTGCACTTACTAGAGAGATCCCTCTCTGAATCCAGGAAGGCTAGGTCCTTGGATTCCAAAGCTTGGTTTGATGTTACCCCTGTCCATTTGTATCTCAATCAATCTAGAAACTTGCGGGGAGATAACATAATGGCGATCACGGTGGGACCTTGAGTAAGAAAAGTCCTAGGTGTCCTTTATGAAATTCTCAAAATCTCATTTAAACTTAGAAAATCAGCTAATAGCCAAAGAGTAAAAACTAATTGCCTCACCATCCTATCAAGATGATGACTAGCTAGAGGATACTCATTGAAACCTTAGGGCTGCATAAGGAAACTCATAAAACCCAAAATAGTCCCTAGATTGATGTTTTATCAAAATTTGGTGGTGGACCATCATATACATACCCTCAAAACTACAAAAACATCCACCTGGCGACTCCACTAGCCTCCAGTAGGCCTTTTTCATCTCACTAGTCCCATAGGCTTTTCTAGGATTGTGTCAAATCAGTCCAAATCAGTTTTAGGGCTTGATTAATACCTTATGTAAGTAAAATAAACACTAAGAGAGGCCAGCCTTACAAAAAAATTCCCAAGCATTTCAACCTCTCTGATTTTTGAGAAATATATCTAGCTTCACAAAGGATCAATACCAGATCTCACCCGGACCCAAATCCTCCTACCATAGTTGATGACCCAGAAAATATTTTGTGGCAAAATTCTAAAGCTGGAAACTCAACCACTGCTAGGACCATTCATATAGCAAGCTCCACACCAAAAAATCTCACAATTTCACAAGATCTTCAGTTTGACTTGCACCATACCAAGAACTTGTTCAGGACCAAGTCACAAAGTAAGGTTGACCAAGCTGACCTTGAGCCCATAGATTTGCAGCAGAGCTCCAGCAGAGAAGCCTCTCCTTCCACTCCACCTGACTTTCAGCTTCTCTATCACTTCAGCCCTTTTTATCTCAAATCCACTCAAAATCAGTTTTCTGGTCCAACTACCTCAGCTACACCCATTCATACCACCACTGTGAAAACCACCTCATCCCATCCTACTCCACCAATCACAAACCCTCCCCCCTATAAATCAACCTTTGTTTCCATTTACTCCCATCATGGTAGCCTGGTATGCTCCACTGGCTCTACAACAACCACTATTACCATTGCCAAATGATTATCAGTCCAAGATTCCCCATTTTTTGGGGACTGAATTCATCATTTCCCAGAAGCATGTAGATAGAATTAATGATGCTTTTGACTACATGGAAATAGAAGAAGAAACCATGCAAATGAGGATTTTTTCCTAGCTCTTGGGAGGAGAACCCAAGAAATGGTTCAAAAAATTACCTCCAAACAGCATACATGATCTCCCTTCCCTCCACCAAGATTTTGTAAACAAATGGGAAATCAAGAATAACCCCCTTCAAATTCTTTCTGAGTATAATAATCTTAAAAGGAATCCGGGAGAAAGTGTTCATGACTACTCCACTAGGTTTAACAGTGTTTACAATGCCCTCCCACCTCACGTAAAACCTCCCCAAGGCTTAGCCTTAGTAAAATATCCTGAAGGCTTTGATGTTGATATGGCCTATCAACTAAGGGAGAGAGATTACCTAACTCTAGAAGACATGAAAAAATGGGCTGTGAGTGTAGAGGCCAATTTAATTGAGAAAAGGGCTAGGATGATATCAGAAAAAAGGGTGACTTATAAAGATGACACAACACCTACACCCTCCTCTTCTGACACCAACCTTGACTCCATAGTTAGGGAAATGGAGGCCATTCCTACAGGCCATTCCTACAGGCTAGATTTCCAATGCACTAATAACATTGCAGAATATGAGGCTCTCATTATTGGTTTACACTTACTTAAAGACCTCAAAGCTAAGAAAATATTAGTTCAAGGAGATTCAGAACTGATCATCAGACAAATAAAGGGAGAATATTCAGCCAAGAACCCTAGACTGAGAGAGTATAGGAATGTTGCCCTAGATCTTCTCAAAACCTTTGAGAAGTATGAGCTCACTTTCATCCCTAGGGCCCAAAAATGCCTTGCCAATGAGCTTGCTTTTGCTGCCAGCAATTGCTATTCACCCTATGAAAATAAACAATGCCTTATCAAAGTAAAAAATAGGCCTACTGTACTAGAAAACTTGAACCATTGGTAAGTATTTGACAGTGATGAGAAAATAGATGATTTTCTGCAATCCAGAAATGAATTTGCAAGCACAAAACAGAGTTTAAGATTTGAAAGAAATAATTTTGCTGAAAATGAAACTCCCAAAAGAGAGTTGTGCTTTGATGATGATATAAACCACCTTCAAAACCCTTGTGTTGCAAGAATGTTTGATAAATCAGAGCAAAGAGAACTTGAGGTTTTGCAATGCAAAGATGACACCTTTCCAAGAGGCCTTACACCACTAGAAGTGCTGTTTGATTTTAATGATGTAGCTAAAAAACCCAAGATGGAATCCACTGAAACAAATGTGGAAGAATGTAACATTGGAGGGATGAAAGAACCCAAAATAGTCAAGCTGTCAAAAACTCTCCTTCCTCACACAAAACAGAAATACATTGATCTTTTTAAAGAATTTAAAGATGTGTTTTCTTGGGCGTATGAAGACTTGAAATCCTATGACACTAAAATCATTCAACATAAGATTCCTCTCAAGGAAAATCAGAAACCATTTAAACAAAAATTGAGAAGAATTAACCCCCTCTTGTTACCTTTAGTTGAGAAAGAAATAAAAAAGATGTATGATGCCAGGATCATAGTTCCTGTCCGATACTCAGAATGGGTGTCCAACCTGGTGTCAGTTAGGAAGAAGACCAGAGAAATTAGGCTTTGCATTAACTTCAGAAATTTAAACAAGGTCTCCTTAAAAGACAACTACCCCTTGCCTAAAATGGATCACATACTCAAAAAGGTAGTTGGCTCACAAAGAATCTCATTACTAGATGGCTTCTCAGGTTATAACCAAGTTCTAGTCTTTCCAAGTGACCAACTCAAAACTGCTTTCACTACACCTTGGGGTACTTTCATGTATGTTAAAATGCCATTCAGTTTAATGAATGCAGGGGCTACTTTCCAAAGGGCAATGGACATAGATTTTTTGGAAGACATAGGTTACTTCATAGTCATATACCTTGATGACATCACTATCTACTCTAAAATTGATGAATAACACTTAGTCCACTTGAGAAAAGTTTTTGAAAAGTGTAGAAAATACGGTCTATCTCTAAATCCTAAAAAAACTATGTTTGGCCTTCAGGAAGGAAAACTCTTAGGTCACATCATCTCTGAATAAGGAATCAAAATAGATCCCAAATGGATAGAAGGCATCTTACAAATTAGCCATCCTAGAAACATTAAAGAGCTCCAATCTTTCATTGGAAAGATTAACTTTCTAAGAAGATTCATCCCCAACCTTTCTGAACTCCTAAGGAACATCACAAACATGTTGAAAAAATAAGTAGGAGTAAAGTGGAATATGGAAGCAAAACAATCCTTTGAGTTGGTAAAACAAGCACTCACACAAACACCAGTCTTAATCAGCCCTGACTTCACTAAGGATTTCTACATCTTCTCATTTGCATCTGAACATACTGTGGCAGCAGTATTATTGCAAAAGAACATCATGGGGCAAGAACAACGCATAGATTTCTTCAACAAGGCCTTGAGGGATGCTCCCCTAAAGTATAACATCATGGAAAAACAAGCCTTTGCCTTAATCAAAGCTTTGAAAGACTTTAGAGCTTATATTTTTCATTCACATGTCATAGCTTTTGTCCCACACACAGTTGTCAAAGACATACTTAATCAAGACCCTGATGGTAAAAGGGGCAAGTGGATTGCCACTATCTTAGAATATGATTTAGAAATCAGACCCACTAAATTGATTAAAGGACAAGGACTTGCAAAACTTATGGCTCAATCAAATTTCCAAGCCGTAGACATGAATATGGTTGATGTGTTAGAGGAGATAGAATAATTTACAGCTCCGTACATTGAAGAAATGTTTTTAAATTAATCTTGGTATGCTGATATCATTTATGTGCTCCTTTATCTCAATGCTCCCCCTTCTTTGTCAAAAACCAAAGCTAGATTCTTGAAACAAAAAGCTTTAAATTTTTGCATTTTAGATGGAGTGTTGTACTGGAAGAGTTCTGCTGGTTTTCTACTTAAATTTTTTCTTGAAGATGATGCAGAAAAAATCATGCATGAATTACATGAGGGAGAATGTGGAGGTCACCTCTATTGGAAGACTACAACCAACAATATCCTTAGAGCTGGCTACTATTGGCCTACCCTTTTTCCCATTACTCACAAACTAATCATGACTTGCCATAAGTGCCAAATTTTTGATGGCAAAAGAAAACTTCTACCTCTTCCCTTGCATCCCATCAGTGTTGAAGCTCCTTTTCAACAGTGGGGTTTGGATTTCATAGGAGAGATCCATCCTACTTCATTTTCCCAACACAAGTGGATCCTCATTGCCACTGATTACTTCACCAAATGGGTAGAAGCCATCCCATCTAGAAATGCCACTGACTTGGTCATTATCAAATTCCTTGAAACAAACATCTTTTCCAGGTTTGGTTGCCCTAGAAATATCATCATCGATAATGTTGTTGCCTTTACATCTAAGAAAATGGTGGAATTTTTCTATAAATATCACATCATCCTAGGCCACTCCACTGCTTATCACCCATAAGAAAATGGACTAGCTGAGTCCTCTAACAAGAGCTTGGTAAACATCATTAAGAATCTCCTAGAACATAATCAAAAGGCATGGCATGGCAAACTAGTGCATGCACTATGGGCTGATAGACTAACCACCAAGAAATCAATTGGCATGTCTCCCTATCAACTGGTGTATGACATGGATACAGTTTTCCCCACCTCTTTGGGAGTCCCAGTCATGAAGCTCCTCCAAGAGGCACAATCAGAAGAAAATGATATGCAAAGAAGGTTGAACCAAACCATTCATTTATAGAAGTCAAGGGAGGAAGTTTACAAAATAACACAAGCAATACAAGACAATATCAAGAAGATTTTTGATAAGAGAACCAAGTCAAATGACTTCCAAATTGGAGACATGGTTCTGAAATGGGATTCAAGAAGGGAAGACAAGGGAAAACATGGCAAGTTTGAAAATTTGTGGAAAGGCGCTTACATCATTCATTCAGTTAGAGGTAACAATGCTTTCTTTTTGCAAGAGCTTGATGGAGCTGAAATGTTTGGAGGTCCTGCCAATGGGAGGATGCTCAAACACTACTTTTTTCAAGATTCCTAAATGTTAAATCTGCTACTCATTGTACATAAAAATTACTTTCTTAAGCAATAGAAAGGACAAAATCCCTAAAAAATAAAAAAAATGGAAAAAGAGGGCAGAGTTTGAAAGAAAGGTACAACCCCATACCCAAAAAATAATGATGCTGAAAGTGTGCAAGTCTAAATGCCACTACTTGTTTCTAAAAGAGAAGTCTTGTTCAGTCATCTAGCCTAATCATGGCTGAACATGTTTTAATTTATTTTGCTGATAGGTTAGTGAAAGAAAGAACTTGTAAAAACATCTAATCTGGACTTGTAAATAGGTATAGATTAGGAATGAGAGATGCTGGTTCCACATGCTCAAATCTGAACCAAAGAGGAAAATAGGGATGTTTAACAAATGACATATGTTGCTGTTATGTTTCCTAGGTTTTTTCTATACAAAAATAACACCTTTGTGCAGCTTGTTTCAATTCCACAACCTATGGTAAATCAGACTTCTTAATCCTGGTTTAGCCATATTTTCAATTTCATGTCAGTAGCCTAGAGAATAAAATTTGTCGAACAACTCAATCTTGACAAATAAGTAGACTAGGTAGAAAATAAAGAGAGTTCATCAGCCTAATCTGAACTCTCAGAAGAGATAAGGATACATTTAGATAGTTTGATTTTTGTTTTTCAAAAAGAAAAAATATCAAGGGTTTTCTAGTTCAAGTGCACCCAAAGAAGAAAAAAATATTAGGCAAGTAGATTGGGTAGGTAGAGATGATGCTGATATAAATCATGTTTTTTCAGTTCTCAAAGATCACAGACTCAAAAAAAATATCAGCAAATGAAGAAAGAGCACATCTGCCCAATGGAGGAAGGCACTAGTCTCCATAAAGCCAAAAATCTGAAGTTCTGGACACCTCCTGAAAAGGAGTTTCCCTCCCCAAGTGGAGCCACTGTTAGTCATCAGTAATTTTTTTCCTTGATGATGACTAAATAACTATTCCCCGCATTTCTAGAAACAAAATTTATAAAACATTGTGAGTTCTAGAAATCTCACTACCTTCATTATCCTTAAGATAAAATTTTCACTATTTTATCATGCTATCTAGTCATGACTGGCCCACTACTCCCAGAAGACCCATCATGGGCTCGAGCCATTTTTTTTAACCCTAAATTGTCACCTTGGCCCAAATCCTATGTTTTTATTTTTGCCTAAAAATCCCCACTACCAAACCTACCAGCAAAACAACTTTGTTGTCTCACCCATGATACTTCCAAACACTAATGGCCTCAAATTGTCTCTGTAGACCCTTTGATAGTAAAGTATGATTGATGTTTAAATCTTCAAATCCACTAAGCTTATCATAGATCCTATCTTATACTTGGTGATCCCTAAAGTCTAAGTCTCAGTCCAAAGTCCAAGTCCAAGAAAGCCCCCATTAGGTCAGCTAAGTTTTCACTGAGTCATAGGATGGATTTGGTTCCCAACAATTTATGCCTTCCTGCATGAAGAGATTGTATTCAAAGAGAAATAAAATCAAACAATTTGATCCAAAGTCATCCAAGAAAAGCCTCCTTGGCTTAGAGCACATATACCGCAAGGGACAACTCGCCCTTGTTCACATTTTTTACAATGAATAACCAAGGTGGCCACCAAGCAATAATAAGAGGTAAGGTAAAAAGAGGGAGAAAAATCATCACACAAAGACCATCGTGGAAAAGAGACAACGGGAAGAATATGTTTTAAAATATCGAGCATCAAGAATTTTTTTTAGCCAAAGCAAAGAATAAATACTAAGGTTGCAAAAGGCAAAGATTATAATAACTCCTTCAATGCACAATGAGCACCATAAAAGAGTATAGGTTGCTTAGAACTTAGAAGATAACACTATTTATCTCTTCCTAAGCAACCCTCAAACCCATAATTTTGGGAGGTAATGATACAATGATCAGCAGGATGATGAGACTCCTTCATTACAGATAGGACGCACCAGAGATTACTAGGTCACCTCTTTAGGTTTTATCAAGAACAAACACCGTTTCACCGACACTAAAGGGAAATGGCAAAGAAGGTCTAGCTTTACAAGGCTAATTTCCCAAATGTAAAAAAGAGGTCTTCAAGGTAAAACAAAAGAAGAAAAGGATAGGGTTGGAACTCTGAAAACACCCAAGTCAAATGCATATCACAATATGATTTGTTTGATATAGGTAAATAAAACTGTTACAACCTTAAAATAGAGGAAAAGATGAAGAACAAGCTTTGAGTCACTAGTAGTCAAAACATACAGGAAGGTTAAAGCAAGTGTTTTTCAATTCAACAAAGGCATGTTCATGACAAAGTTGGTTAAATACCCAATTTATTAGTATGAAGAAGGTAAAAAGAGCGTCAACAAATCAACATGAAGAAGAATAAAAGGGGCCTTAAGAAAATCTCTCAAAAAATCCCCTAAGGATAAAAGGTATGAGACAAACGAAACGGAACCTAAACATTACAAAAGGGGGTTTCATATTTTGATTTATCTTTTTCTCAAAGGCATAAAGGATTTTGAATTCCTTGAGTCAATCATTCTCGCACTTTTCAAGGAAATAAAAACTCCAAGGAGAGAAAACAGGGTTTTTTTGGGCCATTTCTGGGCAAATTCATCAACACACTGCACAACAGAAGAAATGGCGCTGCGCAAACTGCCTTTCTCCACGTCCATTTTCTCATGGCGCTACGCAAATATTTCCGAACAAGGGCCCAGCTCGCCCGACCCGCCCCGTACAACATGCGGGGCCGCCCATTTCTTTCAGGGCGCCGCGCAAACAGAGCGCCTCGAACCACCCGACGCTCCGCAAAAAGGCATTCAGCCCTTTGCCGACGCTATGCAAATAGGCACCCGACCCGCCCAGACACCAGATGTCTGCGCAAAGTTCGGGGAGGTGCCAAACAAATGCGAAAAAACCCCAAATGCGTAAATTGTTTTTTTCAAGGGTGCCTCCAAGATTGAAGAAAAGTGAGGAAAGTGGTAAGTGATCTCCTTTCGATTCCCCAAGTCAAGTTTACAAAAAATAACATTTTGTTTTGAAGGTTAAGGTAAAAAACCTAGGAGGGTGAAACCCTAGGTCAAAGACAAAAAAAATAGTGGCACTTTGAAACTAAATTTAATAGCATAAAGTGTGGGGGGGGAGGAAATTAAGGTTGGTTGCTACATTTATGATTAGAATACTCAAGCCGCTAGAACCACTAAAAACCTCAAAATTCATCTCCTAACTAAAGGATGGAAATCGCTTTCATTCCTCATTTGGTTTTTTCCACTAAAACTCAACTTTCAAACTAGTGTTTCCCATCATCATGTCGCAGATGGAAAACGACGCGTGGTAGCCAAGGCAGCCAAAGAATTTCAAAAAACAAAGCACAAGGGAGGAAAATTTAAGAGGTTAGAACCCCAGGATATAGTGGCTATCACATCCTTTCCTAGGATCTTGTCTTGCTTTTCAAAACACAAGGTGTTTTTAGTTCCGTGAGAGGGTCAAGCAGTGTGAAGAGCGATCTCCGAGCTTACAAGGCTCCTCATCCTTAATTTGTAAAACAATTATTCATACCTCGCTAGGATAAAATTTGAGATTTCATCAAGGTTCATATCCCAAGCCACCGACATCCCTTCGAAAAGGGTGAGAAATGGTTCAAAAATGGTAAGATAGAGAGATAATTATTTTTTCCATTTCTCAAGAGGAGGTATAGACAGGGAAGTGTCACTATTTTTCCTTTCTCACATCTCAAACATAGGTATGCACCTTTGATGTTGACTATCATGAGGTATTTCACCTATGAGGGGAGATACTCCAGGGTCTATACCTATCATCTTAGACTCCTTATGCATTTTACAGGGGTTAAATCACTTTACCTAACCTACTATCTCTATAGGAGTATTATGAAAATGTGTTTTGTTGTCCAAAGGAGGAGTTTTCCCCAAAAAATGTCTAGTTTGTTCCACCATTCCTTGATCAAGATGGTGATTGAACATTAGCTAGAACAACAGGGTGTGCCTTGGGATGCCTTCATAACCAATGAGTTATTTTCAAACCCACAACATCCTCATCAAACAAATCTGCCTTCCTCATCTACACAAGTGCCCTCACCCCGTGCACACATCTCTTCCTCTCCTTCTCTTGATGCATCAAGTGAAGCATGAAGTGGACATCAAGAATCACATGGAAATCAAGGTGAGGAAGAAGAAGTCAGTGAGGCAAACACAAAAAATAAATGAAGAAGAGGTAGAAGATATGGGAAATGATGGGGAAAACAATAATGAAGCACAAGGCAAAGGAGCATGATGGGCAAACATACTACACGTAGGGATAAGGAGGACAGTCAAGATAATACCCAAGGTAGCTAAGGATATGTTCATGACAGTCTTGATAGTCCTATCAAGAATTTCATAACATTAATAAGTCTTTAGATGATCAAGAAACTCAAATTAAAAATGCAGAAAATGAACAAGGAGGGAATCTCAGTGAAGTAAAAATCCAAGATGAGGCTGATGGCAGTAGTGAGGGTCAAAGCAATGATGAAGACATAGTCAAAACTTCCATCATTCCCCCTCACATATGCACTTACTATAGAGGAAAAAGAGATGTGTTTGCTGCCTCAAAAAGGAAAGGGGGCACCTCTTCTCAAGCCATCAAAAGAGTAGACAAAGGCAACAAAAAAGTAGAAAGGATTGAGCAGCAAGAAAAGGTAAGGAGGAGTAAGAGATCCCAGAAAACTACCCAAGGGCCCGAATTCATTGATTTAGACAAGTGATGAGCAGGGATGAGGAGATGACCACTAAAATGCTTCTCCTAGAAAGAGATGCACATATTAAAGAATGGGAAGAATATTACGAAAAAGCATGGCACATCATTCAGTACTATAAAAATGAGCACAAGTACTTCAAGAATATCAAGAGAGGCCTTGCCCTCCCAAAAAGAAGATGACCAAACATTACGTCAAGGAAGAGCAGAGCCATAAAATGCCAAACTCAAAGAAGCCTTCCTTGAGATAAAACATCTAAAAACCCAAATGAGCATGAAAACCTTGGAATTTTGACCGAGGTTTCTCAGCAATTATCGAAAAACATCTAAGGAGCATCTCCACCAATTTTGAAGGAATTTGGACAAGATTTTGTTTTTTGTGAATTGTTGGTCACTTTATGCGTAATGCTGACATTGCTACACAAAAATTTGAGGCATCCTTAGAAGGAAAGCTTGAAATTTTTGGATTTTTTCATGACCTTCACATCATCCACAAATAATTTTAGAGGATTTGGAGCTGATTTGACACCCTAAAAGGTCAAAAAAACACCTTTCCGCTCGTTTTAGGCCTAGCGCTGTGCAAATGAAAGGTTGGAGATTTTCGAATTTTTGATAGGGTTACAGGGATTGGATCAGGAAAAAACAAGCAGTTTTGGAAATTAGACTCTTCAAGCTTTCGAACTAGCTATCACGGAGCCAAATCTGACATCGGGAAGTGGTTCAAAAACTAGTTGAAAAACAACCTATTTTTTTAGCAAAAGTGGCGCCCGTGCAAAACGGATCGACATAGGCCAAAAAGTCAACAAAAGACACCGATTAATGGCAAAATGATTTTTTTAATATTTTTTTTGGGCAAATAACTCCCAGATTTGATTGAGGATTTATGTTTTGATTTTTTTCATTTATTTCTTTATCTATTATGTGTCTTGGGCCTTACATGGTCATTAAGCACATTTATGACATTTATGACTAAATTAGGGTTTATGGATGCCTATTAGGGTTTCCACCTCCTCATTCACTCTATAAATAGAGCATGAGGCTCTTATGTATTTGGTGGGATTTTGATGACTTATTCTGGAGCAATACATAGTCTCTTGGAGTTTTTGATGAGAATTTGATGTCTTGGAGCTCATGCATGACCTGATTTGTTTGTTGATGGAGGAGGACTGTTTGCAGGATCCATAATCCTGGTTGATGGTGATGTGTTTCTCTTTTGTTCATGTTTTCTAGTTTTCATTATGTTTCCATCTTTCTATGTTGCAATAGGACAAATAATTTATACTAAGCCATGTTTGCTAATGGCACCTTAGGTCCGTTTGTTTCCTTCTATCGCCTTAATGTTTTCTTCTCGCTAGGATATATTAGAGAATTCATCTTTTTTCTCTCTAATGATTTCTTATGCTTGTCTATTTCTTGAATGGTTTAGATCAGTTGGTTTCAACATGATTCATGGCTAGCCCTTCATATTTGTTGCCACTAAATACTATGTTCTTGGAATCATTTCTTTGAGGCATCTTTGCCTAGGTTTATCAAAGAAGTCTGTTTCAATCATGCTCTTTGCCTTTCATTAGCTAAATTTGTTTCAAGGAACCTTCATAGCTGTAACTTTAGATGTTCAGGGTTTTATCTCCTTCTATTGTTATAGTTATTTGTGCATCTTAAATATTTTCTACTCTTGACGATGAAATCTATGAAAGTTAAATAAGTTTCTTGCCTTTCTCTATTTCATTTGAATGTTTGTCTTGGTTGATTATCCGTTTTCATTCTGAAATAAAATGTATTAGGTTTTGCTTATGCCTTTTATTCTCTTGATATGCTAATAAATATTCTAACTCCCCGGCTTTAAAAGTATATAAAGGATTTTGTTTTGCCCTTTATTAGCTTTTTGTTCTCAAGCTTAATGTCCATCTCATGATCCTTCACAACCTCAAAGATCCACCAACCAAGTTAAAATTGCCCATCGAAAATCCTCTTAAAACCATTGATGAACTTACCTTGACCTTGTTAGAATCCATTTCCAATGACTTAAAAAATCTTCCTTGTTTTCCATCTAATCTATTAGGGCATCATACCCAACCAAAAACAATCAAAACTACTACCCCGCACTTAATATCTAACCTAAAATCAACCCTAATCAACAAACAAGTTCACATCTTTGCACTTACTAGAGAGATCCCTCTCCGAATCCGGGAAGGCTAGGTCCTGGATTCCAAAGCTTGGTTTGATGTTACCCCCGTCCATTTTTATCTCAATCAATCTAGCAAATTACTGGGGAGACAACACACCACATTCCTTCTCTCGGGTGCACTAGGCGAAAAGAAAATGTGGGAGGAAGTAAAAAAAATATATTCAAGCATTTCTACAACCCATAAGGCAAGAAGCCGCTCTTGAAGACCTACCGCATCACAAGAAAACCTAGTTCAATTAATTGTGGCACCGGTACGTATCTATACCAAATTGGCCTCCCCGTCAAACCGCATCGTGGATCAAGAGAGACACTTTGATTCCAAATGCTCTCAGGTGTCTTCACCTGGTTGAGAGAAGATACACCTCACGTCTCCACAATGGCTCGCAAATTATTGGGCATGGCGAAGTTACCTCAAGGAACAACAATAGGTAGATGTCCCTAATCTCGCAATCACCCAACTCGATCCCATGACCAAGTCACATATTCGCAGCAAATGAAGAGGTCGTGGGTCGCAGTTGCGCCCATAGCCAAGGTCGCAAGTCACGGATTACCTCCAAGCCGCGCAGCATGTCAATGTCGAAGTCAAAAATTCAAGGATACCCAAGGGTCAATTTTGTTCTATAAATACTCCTTTGGGAAATTGTAAAGGATATTTTCTTGGGACTCCAAAGGAGCAAAGAGAATTGCATAGCATTGGATGCACCGTAATGTTCCCAAATTTAGCATGGAGCTAATTGGAACATTAATTTTTCCCTATATCATCTAGGAGATGAATAAATGGGTAAGGAGGCCCATGAGTAGGAATAAAATCCCTCATAGTGTGAAAGGGATCATCGAATGGATATATTTTTGCACCCTCAAGTGTGAAAAGGGGGAAATGCATGAGGACAAGGTCAAGTTTGACCAAGTCAATAGCGCCGCACATAGAGGGAGTGGTTCACTTGAGAAGACAACGCAGTGTGAATGGAGGGAATATCATTTGGTGGAGGAAACCCTAATGTGTGGGGACCAAGGCAAGAAGGCTTTCATTTGTATAAAGGGAGGACAAGGCAACCATAGGAGGACATGTTATTGAGTATAGATTTTGGTCTGCATGACTATTTGCTCTCTTCAATTGTTTAATCGAGATTGTTGTGTCTGCTTATCACAAGGGGATTTCCTATTTAGGAGTCCTTCTCCCTTATTTAGAGGCCTCTTGAGGGATTGTACTTAATTTCTCCACATTCAAGGCTCAAGGCCAAGCCACCTCCTTCAACTACAATGTTATTCCCGTAGCAGAAACGTTGTGTTAGCGGTGGTGTTGCGGTGGAGGGTTTCACAACACCATTTCCTTGGCTTATCTTTCAAAGGAGGGAGCTTCATTCCTTCCGGGGAGGTCGGTGAGGAAGATTCGGGAGCTGATTGCACATATTTGGCATCAGGCCAAACACTTCCCATCTCCCATGCCGCAATCCATCTCCTTGATCTGCGTTATTTTTTAGTGTATTTGCAGTGGGGGGTTTGCACCACTATTTTGGAGGTAGAGATCCTTAGTGATTGGATCAGCCTTTCACCTAAGAGATCCATTGGATGAGATCCATTCATCAGATGAAACATCTTTCATTATCTTCATCCATTTCTTGAGTTGCATCTCGCTACTCGCCTTTGAGACTCATAACTTCGACATTTTGGCCATTGTGTATATTTCCAGCCCAATCCTTCTAGGATTGACTTGACATTGTTTTTCGTGGGTTTAGAGCTTTTCTCCCCATCTTATTTGAGCCATACATTTATAAATCCATGTATTGACATTCATTATGTTGCAATGCCTCTTATAAACCGCACATGACCATAGCCTTGGCTTTTCCATATGTAGCAAGCAGTATTTCATATTTCTTGTACATGTTCCTTTGAGGTTCTTTTGCCTAAGCTTGAGTGATCATTTCCCTCAAGATCTTGTACACATTCTCGTCGCTATAACATTAATAATATGGCTATGATTTCTTCTCGTCATTTTCTCGAAGTTGATACAACACTACTCTTTCAATATTGTGTTTTACATATCGTTGGATCTCCACATTTGGAATATCCCTAAGATATTCCCAATAGTGTAGAAATTCCCTATTTTGGGATATTACAGTGGTATCAAAGCATGATATTTGGATCAGCCTCGTGAGTTTCATCCATAAGAAGATAAAAGAGATCAAGATGATGAAGAGGATGAGCTTGCTCTCATCGGTTTTTCGCAGCTAGAAAGGACCTCTCCAAGGAGGTTAAGAAGATGGAAGAAGGAGAAGATGATGGACCATGCACTTCCTACTCTCAAAGAGAAGAAGACATGAAGCATGAAGAACACTTGGAATCTAAAGTTCTAAGTCAATATCTTGCTGAATACCGAGCTAAACCTAGATCCTTCAAAGAGACTCTAGCTTTACCATAATTTATTCAGCTGAAAGAAGAGAGAAGACCCCACAACTATGGGATGATGAGAGGCAATAGATTTCTATTGTACACTTTTGATGGATCACTCACATGTGCAGCAGAGGCTTGGGTGATGAAGCTAGAGGCTTTCTTCCTGCTACATCCTGTAGTAGACAGAAAGGTTGTTGAAATTGCAAAGCACCGCACCTTGAAGGTGAAGCAAATATTTGGTGGTTCGACCCTATTTGAGCCATGCAAGGGTTTCCACTCTCGCTTAGTTTTCTCAAAGGATGATTAGGAGATTTGGAAAAAGGAGGGAGGGAGCCCTCACCACCAGCTTAAGAGGCATGTACCGCCGTTGTTTTAACCATGGAGGATCAACCTTCATCTTTAGCAGCTTGAGAAGCCAACACATATGAAGAGGAAACTCTTGCTGACACGCAAGGAGCCTCCAAATTTCACCAAGGTATGCTTAATTTTCCATCTCTTATCATTTCAGAAAAAATTATGGATGGGTCTTGTTAGTCATCAATATTTTTCACTTCTTGGTGATGACTAGTTGTTACAGCCAAGTTTTCTAGTAGCTGATCAAAAAAAATTTCAAATTTGCCAGCTGGAAAACCCCCATAAACATTTTTGCCTTCCTACCTTTTTAATCAGCCTATGGTGAGATAAAACATCATTATCAAGCCCCATCTAGCCTCAGCTATAATAGCTTTTCCATCAGCTCCAAATAAACAATCCAAATTTGTCCAAGAATTCTCCCCTAAGTTAGGTAGTGGCGCTTTAGGCATTTCTCCCTTGGAAAACTATCCTAAAAGCCAAAGAACCTCTATCTACTATAGACCAATCATAACAGACCTTCCTATTCTACAAATAAAGTTGGTTACATCCTTAAGTTGCGTCACTAACAAGCCCTAAAGTCTCAGCAGTGCACATGCCCCCTAGGTCAAACCGATATTAGGTGGTTTTACAGTGTTTCAATGGATCTTTCAAGAGCATAAGTGTACCAACATTCCGCAATATAGTATTTCGCTCAACATGAGAAGACAATCTGCTTCTCATGCGATTTTAAGCCCTGGGATGTAGCCACAGGACGTAGAGTGTTTCATTAAGCTTCTACAATCACGATCAAAGGTTAGTAAATTATGAATGACAAGAAGTGCTTTGCAAATACTAGACAAACTCGCTTGTGATGTCTAAAGAGGCACAAAGGTATTTGAAAAACATAATTACATGTCTCGCAGAAGTGCCCATCTTTACTATTATCAATTTGTCATCTTCATTTGCTCAAGCATGAAAAGGCAAGTAGAGAGAAAAAAATAACACCGTTAAAAGATGATGAAATGGCATCACCGAGAAAAACCTCCTTCATTTTATAAGCGGAGGGTTGAGGATTGAGAAAAACCTCCTTCATTTTATAAGAAGAGGGTTGAAGACCGAGAAGGCCTCCTTCATCTATAAGCGAGAGGGCCAAAGATAAATTTTGTTTTTAATTTTTTCACTAACTGTAAAGGCAAATTTTAGGTACAGTGGAAGACAATTGAAGGTTTCTGAATAAAAATTATGTTAAAGGCAGAGGCAAAGCAGTGGTGCTTTAAAAAAAAATTTACATGAGTTTCATTGTTATTAAATTACAATGTGAAGCTAATGGGTTGATTATCAATGAAGAAATATTGTTAAGCAGATGGCCAAAGGAGTAAAAAATTCTTGGTCTCAGACTAACTTCTGCCATCAAGTATAAAGGAAACCACTATCAGTATGTTCATCAAACATTCTTCATTTGGTTGAGACAAAGGTTGAAAAGAAACCAGGCATCTGTAAAAAATAGGCCTCCTTCATAAACAAAGTAAAGGGCTCACCATTGTTTGAGGATGAAAAGCAATTATTTCATGTGGCAAATATTCCAAAAGGGATTGCTCTCAAAAAGGGTGGAATGAATGAAAATTCATGTTTCTTGCTGACCTCCTTCACAGAAGAACAAAGGGACAGCTTTCCCATGTTCACATTTCAAACTTCAGTTCATCATCGCTCGTTTTATCTCCATAAAAGTTGAAAAAATCATTACTTTAGCAATCCAAGGTTGGTCATTGCCTTGATGATGGAAGCTATTTATAGCAGAGTTTTTCATTTTACAAATACAGGGTGAGGTTATTCACTCACAATCAAGAGAGACTCAAAGCAACGCCTTCCAGCTCAATCAGCCCTCACGATGAGCGTGACCACCTTCAAAGCATCAAGAACGTAGACTCGTCAGCTTTAATTTTTTAAAAGGGTGAGCTACCTCCTTACAAAATTTCAAAGAAAACCTCACATATCACAATGTGTCTTTCAACAGCATCCTTTTTTCAATGAGAAAAACACCGAGTGATGTTGATATTCAAAAAGGTTTTTTCTCTTCCTATTCATAAAGATCTTTTTCAAACTTGTCAAAAATGACAAAGAGGTGACCTAAGTCATGTTTTCTAAAGAAGACTTTGCAAATGAACAACACAAAGACAAGAGGTGGAAAAAGGATATGGAAATTGCAGTAAGTTTTTCCCCCAGTAAAAAAGGCAGTATCATTCAACGAGCACATCTACGACTCATTCACATGGCTCGGAGCAGAATTTCCCTTCCACAGACAGTATATCAAAAGGGAAACAATGTTTCATTCCTTAGTGAGAACAATGGAAAGTTTTTAATTCTTAAAAAGGTTGCTTTACTTCAAAAAGGGGTCATGCCTATAAAGGAAGTGGTTCTTGCCACTATGTCTTTTATTTTGAACAAAAAAGAGTCTCGGTTATGTTTTGAAAGGACATGAGCTTCACGTTTTGTTTAAACCCATACATTTTTCAAATATGCCTTCAAAACCCTCACAAAGCAAACTCAAGGGTAATTGACTTGTTCACTTTCAAAAAGAGTTGAAGACCAAGATCTATTTTTCATTTCAAACACAAGCAACACTCCCCTATGCTTCTTTCTGACCGAAACAAGGAATTCTTGAGCAAAAAATTGCAAAGTTTGGAGCTTTGAGACTACTGCTGACGCACCTAGAAAAGCGTGCATGCGTTCGGAGCACGTTTACAAAGAGGTTGTATTATTGCACCCGGCGCGCTCGTAGTGCAGTGTGGCACGCCTGTAGGCGCCGGTCACGACCGCCCATCATCGACCCGACACCTTTTCTATTGCGCGGCGCCTTTCCTTTTCAACGTGCCGTGCGTGTTTTGACAGCCAAAGCGCCTCAAAAAGAGTCTTGAAGCTACTCAAACTCTTCAAACAAAGGCCGCCATCCATCTTCAAGGTATTTTCATTTACCTCCTTGGTATATTCAAGCTGCTAAATGGTGATTGAAAAAATGAAACTCTTGGTATAAATCAAGGTGTGTTGGGGTAAATAGTTTGAAGAATATTGTTGCTGCATGGGGGCTAGTGGAGTGGTCATTTTTGTTTCAAAGAGCCTAAAGCTACCTTCAAGACAATGATAAACCATAAACTCGCTGCCTCATATGTAGTGGAGAAAACAGTGGTAAGGAGGGTTGAATATTCTGTTTTAAGATCCGAGATTTTTTGTGGCCATGATTGCCCAAGATTGACATAATGAAAGTGGTGTGTTTATATTGGTGTCAAAAGGCCTAAAAACGCCCTCAAAATGACTATAAAACATAACACTACTCACAAGTCAAAATAAGCACAGTAGTAGAGGTTAATGTTAAATTGTTGAAGGTGTCCTAACTATGATAAGACAAAGCTAAACCTCTCGTCAACAAAATGTAATGGTGAAAACAGGTGTTAGAAGGTGAAGCAGTGTTTGTAAGGAAAGCATAGTGATTATTTGAATAAGTAGAAACATGGTGAAACAATTGTTGCCTCTTTTGTCCCATAAAACAAATTTTGGTGAAAAAATCTTTTAACTCGGTCTCGAAGGTGTTTTGTCTACCCGTGATGTGAAATAGTGAAGTACAAGAGAAGTGTTTACGATTGGGAGGGGTGTTTTGTTTTTTGCAAGGTCGTCTTGCTTACACCAAAACACAAAGAGCTTTGTGACCTTACCCAAACACAAGTAATCATTTGACTATGTGTACCTTTTTATTTGATCGTGTGCTTGTTATTATAACTATTTTTTTGATTGGCATACAAAGGAATACAAGGAGTGATTTGTAAGGAGCAAGAGAGCCGATATTAAAGAACCATTTCACACAGCATTTGAGGAAATTTGCCTTGGTCAAACAGATGACTAACAAATAGGACGAGAGTTGTGTTTGAGAAAGCATTTCTAAAAAGTCATTTGAGGCAGCTTGGTGTTGCGAGAGAGAATTCAAAACAAGATGCCTCCTAGGCGAGGGATAGTAGGAGTGGCTTGCATAAGAGATTTGAGCCTCGTTTCCACCGAAGAAGTGAATGCCCACCCATCGGCCTTGTTCAATTTCCATGAGGTTGGGTGTTTAGATTTTTTGTCAAAGAGTGCAAGAGGTGAAGAGCTTTTTCTCCTTTGACACATCTTTGCGCTTTGAGGTTTCAAGACAAGCATTTCTACTGGCAGTGCCTTGATTTCAAATTCTCTCCAAGGTCCATCTCCAAGGCCACTAAAATCCCTTATGCTCTGGGGAGAAGTGGTTTAAACAAAGCCACTTGGACTCATTATAATACAAGCCTTTTCTAAAGCTCTCGAGCACAGAGATTCATGTCCTTCCATTTTTCCCTTTCTCATATCTTTTGACTAGCTACGCCCCCTCATGAAGATCTATCATGAAATACTTCACTTGTGAGGGAAGATTCTCCCGAGTCTATGCCTATCACATTCGACTGCTCATGCATTTCACAAGGGCCAAGTTGCTAAATCTTCCTTTCTTCTTACATAGGAGCATTGAGAAAATGGTCTCCATTGTTCATAAGAAGCCTCCTTCACAACAAACAACCTACCTCTTCCATCACTCTCTCATCAAATTCATCATTCTTCATCAGCTTGACAAGAGTGAGGTCTCTTGGGATACTTTCATCACCCATCTAGATTTATCCACTGTACCTCTAGTTCATATATCTCCTGCACCTCCTACACACCATCCTTCGCCTTCTTCTAGCAAACCTATTTCCAAGAAGGTCAAGTTTACCATAGAACAAACAAAAGAGAAGGAAGAGGGAGAAGAGCATGACCATGATGAGGAGGAAGAGCATGAGAAAGAAGAGGAAGATAATGATGAGCGAGTAGCGAGGATGAAACGAGGGCAGCAAGGGAATGATGACGAAGATGATGAAGGGACAGAAGATGAAGAAAAGCAACACGGTGAGGGTGAGCAGACTTATGAGGATGCTGGACTGTAGGCAACCACAGCATGATGATGAGCAACATAACAATGAGGCAGACATAAGACTCCCGGGCATGATGAAAAGGAACATAGTGAAGGTGAGCAATCTCATGATGATACACAATGCACCACAAGATGATACACAACGACCCACGCATGATGATGAGAAGCATAACACGGTGAGGCGGAACAACAGACTTCTTGGGCATGATGAAAAGGAAAACGATGGAAGGTGAGCAAGCCTCATGATGATACACAGATCCACAAGATGATGATACGTAAGCCCTCATAATGATGAACAAAGGCGGCTACAGGATGAGGGACAGACACCTCATAAAAAGGGACAAAGCAGACCTCATAAAAAGGAACAACAAACTCAAGAATAAGAGGGGCAAGCATGATAAACAGATGCAACACGAGTGAGGAAGAAATCCCTCAAAAGGAAGTGCAAAAAAGACAACCTAGGCACCCATGAAGAGATCCAAGACAGAGGCAAAAATGAGGAGCAAAGTGACAAGGGTAAAGAGGCCATGGAGCATGTGCTAGCCGCCTCTCCTAGGGAAGGGGCCATGCTCTCTTCTCTGAAAGTGGCCAAGCCCTGGACATCAAAGAAAAGGGTGCCTAGAGTTATAACTCCAAATGTGACTAGGGCCCTCTGAAGCAAGGGAAAATTGCCAAAGAAGCCCATGGTCGAATTTCCCAAGAGGAAGAAGACTAAAAGAGCCACCCAAAGTAAAGGGAAGGACAAGGAAGAAAGTGGTCATGAACAAGAAAGGGAATTCGACATCATCCAAATCCAAAGTGATGATAGTGATAATGAAGCCCAGATTCTAGAAAATCTCTTGATCCATAGAGAAAACCAAATTGATGCTTTGAGGACTGATCTTGATAGGGCTAGGAACTTCAATCAATTTTCGCAAGTTCAAAACAAGCAGATGAGTGTCCATATGGATGTACATGAGACACGGCAATCAAATAAAAAAAAGGAGGCCTCCAAAGCACAAGTGAGGTTGGAAGAACTCATGGGTGAGTTCGTTGAAAGCGAAGGCGAAGATCAGCCCCGGGCGAAAGAGGCTAAGAACCATGGGGCTCAAAAAAGGCGCTTAAGAAACAAAAGGAAGAAGAAGATGCCCTCTCCAATCCACCCCTCTCATCGCATTGTTCGAACAAGAGATAGAGAACAATCGTGAAGCATGGATTGAGAGGGTTAATGATCACTTGGAGAAGAAATTGGAGAAGGCAAATAGGGACATGGACCTTCAACGGAGGATGATTGGGCATTATAAAAAGTTAAATCAATTTTCAGCGGAAGTTGAAGGCTACTCAAACAGAAACTAGAGGCTAAAGGAAGCGCTAGCACCAAAATTGAGGAAAGATACCTCAAGGCTCCAAATTTTTTTCCTCTACTTCACAACATGGTTCTGAAAACCCTTGAGGGTCATGCTCGCGAAGTTTGGTCGAAATTCGACATGTTTTGGTTTTTCGTCATTTTTGGGTTTTTTGGCCAAAACTCATGGGCATCGCCATTTCAGTTTGGGGCATCCTAAAAGGATGAAAACAAAGTATCATTAGATTCCATATTTTCAAGGGAACATAATCAGAGATTTTCAAAACAATTTAAGATCATTTTCTCCCCCCAAAATGACGAAAAACACTCGCTTTTTCTACACTCGCTCCCGTTTATCAAGCAAGGCCTATTTTCCGGTTTTTTACACACGTGTCTGTTTTTGGAGGACTTTCAATGGTCAGTTGGAGGAAAACTAAACATTTTCAGAAAATATACACTCATATATTTTCAAGGATCCATCATGAGCCTCGTTTCGACATCGGGAAGGCTTCCAAAAGTTGCTCGGCAAGTCGTGGACCTTTTGCCGATGTATTTTTTGAGTATTTTTTGTAAAAAATGAACCTTTCAAAAACCCGACTTTTCTTCATGTGCGTTTACCTATTTTTGTACATGATAAGTTATGAAAAGTCAATATATTTCCCTCTTTTAGTATTTTTTTGAGATATTTTATGAGATATTTTGTGCCTCGGCTTCTGCAAAGCCTCAAGGACAAAATAAGATATTTTGGATAGGCCAATGAGATTGCAAGTTGAACTAAGAGGTTTTCCTCACTTTGGCCTATATATCCCAAAGGCTTTCATTTTAAAAAAGGCTGAACTTGATGAATAGAAGCAATATATGGTCATATAAGCTTTGGAAGAAATACTTGTCTCATGCTTTTGGATAGTTTCTTGGATGTTCTTGGATGATGAAAGAGGATTGTTGTTGGATTCCATGACTTGGTAGAATGGTATAGTGTCTATATCTATGTTTTGTTTCTTATTTTTTATTCATAAATACATGTTCTTGCTTGCTATAGGATAGTAGAGAAAAAATTTGAGACATGCCCTTGGAGGCACCTCAAATTTCCTGTTTCTTCATAGCTTCCATGTTTTCTTCATTCTAAGTCACATTAAAGAATTCTTGATTGCTCTTTAATAACTTAAGAATATTGTTTGCTTGTTTCATTCATGGTTTTATGCATGATAAGTATGATTTACGGTATGCCCTTCTTACTCATGGCTAGCCATAGCTCCATCTATGAAACTTCTCTTTAACTGATTAGATTGTCATTTGTTGAACCAAGGAGGTCTTGTTCTGATCTTGCCCTTTGCCTAAGACTATGCAATCTTGTTTTCAAAGTGCCCAATAGCTTGAAGTACTATGTTTAGGCATTCCGGCATAGTGTTTTGAGTTGTTTGTCCATCTTAAATGTATTTCCCCAAAGTCTGATAGCCATTTCCCAAAGTTAGAGAGTCATATATCTCTATGCATGGCTTGAATGTTTATTTCTATGCGTTGATTAGCTTATAGTTACATTTCTCATGATTAATGGTTTTACTCTACCATGTTTATGTCGCTCTTAAACTAGTTATGCTCGAAATCCTTCGTTATTCACAAACTTGATGTCCATTCCACTCCATTTTGCCCAAAGATCCATTTTACCCTCGAATCAAATTGACCCTTCAACATCCTTGTATCACCATCCGAAAGATTTCTTGACCTTTTCGACCCCATAGCCCAGCTTGATCCGACATCTTTTCACCTATCTTATATCTTTGATCGGCTTTCATCCCTCACAACCTAAAAACCAAAACCAAAAAACATACTTCATAACTAGCCTAAAATCAAGAACACAATAAGAAAACACACAAATATCCCTTACACAAATAGAGAGAGCCCTCTCTCGAGTCCGGGAAGGCTAGGTCCTCGGGCTCCAAAGATCGTTTTGATGTTACACTCGCCATTTGGCTTGCCAATCAGCCAAATCACGGGAGACCCTAACAGAGTCTACATCATTACATGCTATTGATTTAGAGCACAGAAATTGCACTCTACGCTCGTACAAGAGCAAAGCTGATGGAGAAGAGGAACCATTCCTCATGTGAGCATTCAAAGGGCGAGCTCATTTAGGAAGCCATGAAGGGAGAAGTAAGAAGGAGTAGACATCCGGAGATAATAAAATCTCTCCCTCTCTAGATGACACTCTCTCAATGAGCATGCCACAGCTCAAAGAGAGACTTCTACTTGCAGCATATCCAAGGCCTCTTTGGTTTTGGAAGGCCATGCATGAGGAGGAGATCTCATGTGGAGATTTCATTAGAGGTGCACTTCAACACATCATGGTGTACAAAGCTCTTCAACAGTTTGAGGAGGTTCTTCCCTTCTCACACTTGGATCTTCATGGATTCAAGAAGGAACAAATAGATGATGGAGGACATCTTAGGGTGGATAACATCTCTCATGCTTGTGTTGGACATTTCTTGAGCCTTACACATCATGATGGGAGGTTTTTACCTACCACCTATTTGGGTCCTTATGGGATCAAATTGTTCCTTGAGAAGATTTCATTTCAATATCCCATGAAATGCAAAGACAGAAATTTGATTTGGGAGGATGGTATCCCTCATGAGAGGCGTACCAAGATTGAGGATGGAAGGAGACGTCCACAAGTGGTTGAGTGGATGTGGATGGAGAGCAAGAATCTGGTGAGCTACTTGCAGATTTATGATATTGGGCAGCAGGAGGCTTGGCTGCGCTGGTTACTCTTGAAGGAGTTTGGCCATCACTTGGCATACACTCTTCCTAAGGGTATGGGGATGGAGAAGAGGTGGCAGGATGCTTGCATCATTGAGCAGCAAAGAGTATGGATGCATGGTGTTGATGTGACATTCATATCATTCATTATGTCTTCATCACGTGTTGTATGATGAGAGCATGAGGAGGAAGCAAACACTTTTGTTGCTTGAGTTGTACTTGAGAGAGCAAGGGTAGATTTTCTCTCACATGTTGTATGATGTTGCAGGAGTAGGAGATGGCACTATCATGGTGCAAAGAGGCTACTCCTTAGCCTTATATGAACAGGAAGTACTTCCATTTTGGGAGAAATTTCCTAACTGCAGCAACATTATTGGAGAAGTCTTTGACAAGGATCATGTCAAAGAAATGAGCTATGGGTTGGCAAGAGCCTATTTTCATAGGCCAACAATGTTTTTCTTTTGGAGCATGGACTTATTCTTGTATTCATGCATCACTTTACTTCCAACACATTGTGAGAATGTTGTTTTTGCATCTGTTGATTATGTAACACAATACTTTCATCTTCTTACCATTATCATACGAAAGGCATTGCTTCACATGAGGGCAAGTTTATTATTGAGCCCCATAAACAAAATTTTGTCAACTATTATGATGGAGACAACCATCCTTTGTATAAATATGGGAAAGTGTTTGATTGTCTCTCGTATGCTCAGCTTTGGTACATTCACTCATTTACCGTTCACTAGTAGATATGATGATTCACACAACTAGCCCTTTGTCAAAACACCACTTGCCATGCTATTTTCCGAAGTTGCAGTGGGAGAGAATGCACTATTTCCACTTGAGACATTGTTTGTATCATGCAGCATCATGTAGTACCTTTAGCAAACTTCTCATTTGGATACCCTATGATGATCATGTCCTATTCATCATGGATGAGATTTTTTGGGCCACCTTGTTCGTCAATGTTGGAGAGGAGATCCTTGAAGGATTGTTCTTCATTTTTCCACTTAAGGGAAATACTTTTGCAACCCAGATCATCACATACTCTACAATTATCATGATTTGAGAGAAGGATAGCGTGGGGTAGACTACCTTGTCTCGCCATGATCAGATTTTCAGCCCACCTACTTTGCATGAGCCAAAGGTGGGGGAAGACTTTCAGGGAGTTTTCCATGTTGGAGGGTAACTCATTTTGTTTGCATGATTACTTGGGGATGGGAGATTCATATGGGGGATGGCAGCATCCCAATTCATTTCAGCCCACATGCCTCAAGAAGGCCCTTCGCTTCTATCTCTTGTAGTTGCTTGAGGACAAGCAACATTTGGGAGGGGAGGACTGTAATGTTCCCAAATTTAGCATGGAGCTAATTGGAACATTAATTTTTCCTATATTAGCTAGGAGATGAATAAATAGGTAAGGAGGCCCATGAGTAGGAATAAAATCCCTCATAGTGTGAAAGGGATCATCAGAATGGATATATTTTGCACCCTCAAGTGTGAAAAGGGGCAAATGCATAAGGAAAAGGTCAAGTTTGACCAAGTCAACAACGCTGCCATAGAGGGAGTGGTTCACTTGAGAAGAAAACATGGTGTGAATGGAGGGAAGATAATTTGGTGGAGGAAACCCTAATGTGTGGGGGCCAAGGCAAGAAGGCTTTCATTTTTATAAAGGGAGGACAAGGCAGCCATTGGAGGACATGTTATTGAGTATAGATTTTGGTCTGCATGACTATTTGCTCTCTTCAGTTGTTTAACTGAGATTGTTGTGTTGCTTAGCACAAGGGATTTCCTGTTTAGGAGTCCTTCTCCCTTCTTGAGAGGCCTCTTGAGGGGTTTTACTTCATTTCTCCACATTTCAGGCTCAAGGCCAAGCCACCTCCTTCAACTACATCGTTATTCCTGTAGCGTGTTGCAAGGTGTTGCACTGGAGGGTTCCACAACACCATTTCCTTGGCTTATCTTTCGCAGGAGGGAGCTTCTATTCTCTCGGGAGGTTAGTGAGGAAGATTCGAGGGAGCTGATTGCACATCTTTGGCATCGTGACGTGCACTTCCCATCTCCTACAGGCGCGTCCATCTCCTTGATTGCGTTATTTTTTGGAGTGTATTTGGCAAGTGGGGGTTTGCACCATAATTTTGAGAGGGAGAGATCCTCGCGTGATCGGATCGAATTTCACCTAAGAGATCCATTGGATGAGGTCCATTCATCGGATGCAGCATCTTCAGTTATCTTCATCCATTTCTTAAGTTGTAGTCGCTACTCTGCTTTTGAGACTCGAACTCCCGTATTTTGGCCATTGTGTATATTTTAGCCAATCCTTCTAGGATTGACTTGAAATTGTTTTTACAGGGGTTTAGAGCTTTTCTCCCCATCTTATTTGAGCCATACATTTCTAAATCCATGTATTGACATTCATTATGTTGCAGTTGCCTCTTATAAATTGCGCAATGTCATAGCCTTGGCTTTTCCATATGTAGCAAGCTGTATTTCATATTTATTGTACATGTTCCTTTGAGGTTATTTTGCCTAAGCTTGAGTGATAATTTCCTCAAGATCTTGTACACATTCTCACGTCTATAACATTAATAATATGGCTATGATTTCTTCTATCATTTTCTAAAGTTGATACAACACTCGCTCTTTCAATATTGTGTTTTACATATTGTCGGACTCTCCACATTTGGAATATCTTAAGATATTCCCAATAGTGTAGAAATTCCCTATTTTGGGATATTACACTTTTCTAAGAATGAATACAATCACTTGTTTTGATTGCACTCTTGGATCCGATAAGGATTAATGTGTTAACGCTATGAATATTTTGTCTTATGTATCTGATATCTTTATGATTAAGCTAATCTGTGTTTCTTCTTATCTCATTTATACATTTCGGGTCACTAAATGTGTTAATGATGTTAGGTTGTTTATTTAGAATATGTTAGAAACTTCGTTACTAACATTTATCTTATCTCTTAAGACCGCTTAAGGAAGTGAAGGGTGCTATAACCATAAAGAATTGTTTCTTCGTGGTTTGAACAACTTTTACAAGCTTGACTCTAATGATGTGTCTGCTAACAAAATTTCCTTTGGCCGCATGATTTAACTCATCTTTCTATTTGTAGTGTTTTATGTTCATTAAGACTCATCAACCATTTGTTTTTTGTAATATCCCAAAATAGGAAAATCTACAATGTTAGGAATATGTTATAGTATTCCTAAATTGGAGATCCAACAATATGTAAACACAAACTAGAAATAGCAAGTAGAATAAAATCATACCAAGATGTATGAAAATCATAAATCCATTCTATTGTATATATTAGCAGCAAATACAATACACATCATATGATCAAGGCAACAAGCCTCCCATGAATACACATATGAATAATGAAAATTTGCTGCATAGCAGAATGTTTATGGATCAAAACTGCACAATCATAGATAGACTACTGCTATAGGAAATAAATAACAACATAGATTTGCATAAATATGGCTAATAAAATTATGGGAGAGAATATATAAGCTCCCAAATATTATTTCAAGTCAATCCTGGAAGGATTGGCTGAAATATGCAAAACTCATGAGAAATGTCGGAGTTGCAGGTATGTGCCGCAACTCAAGAACTCGAAATGGCAGAGAAGGATGAAGATGCTACATCAGATGAATAAGCCTCCTCCAATGAATCTTTTAAGTGAAAGGCTAATCCTATCACTAAATATCTCACCCTCCAAACAACTCGCAAAGCCCCTACTACAAATGATCACGGAAATAACGCAGCCTCGTGGGATACCGCGCTCGTAGGTGCAAGGGAATGAGTTGGCCCAATGCCAAGATCTGTAATAAGCTCTAAAACCTTCCTCACTAACCTTCCAAAGGAATGGAAGCTCCCTCCTCCGAAAAAAGCAGCTCGGAAATGGTGTTGTGGGATCTCCACCGCAACACAATGTTATACTTGAGCAGGCAGATAACGCCGTAGCTGAAGGAGGTGGCATGGCCTTGAGCCTCGAATGTGGAGAATGAAGTACATGATCCTTCAATAGGCCTCTATTGGAAGGAGAAGGATTCATAAATAAGAGATCCTTGTGCTAGACAGACATTGCAGCTACTGCTAAACAACAAAGGGAGATCGCACAAGAGTCTAAACAGACCATAAAATCAATAATACATAACATGAGTAACAATGGTTTCCTTGCCCTCCTTTTAAAAGACTGAGAAATCTCTCCCCATGGGTCCCACTCCTTAGGTTTTCCTCCACCAAGGAAACTCCTCCCATTCACACTGTTTTGTCTCTCCAAGTGGTCTCCACCTCTTATCCAGCGTTTATTGACTTGGTCAAGCTTGACCTTGTCCTCATGCAAATGTCCTTTTTCATACTTGAGGGTATGAAATCCAACTCTTATGAATATCCCTTTTCATATTATGAGGGATTTTATTCATTCTTCTGTAATGTATGGGCCTACTTACCCATTTATTTACCTCCTATGTGTAAACAACAAAATTTAATATTCCATTTAGCTTTGTGCTAAAGTGGGAATATTGGCGTCCTCCCTCCCAAATGTTGCTTGTCCTCAAGCAAATGCAAAGATAAAACCGAGGGGACCTTCTTGAGGCATGAGGTCTGATATGAGTTGGGATCTACCATCCCCATATGAAGCTCCCATCCCCAAGCAATCATCCATACAAAGTGAGTTACCTCCCAACATGGAAACTCTGAAAATGCTCCTCCACCTTGAGCTCCCGGCAATGTAGGTGGGCTGGAAAATATGATTTTGTAGACGTAATATTCTACCCCATGTTTTCCTCCTCTCCACTTAAGATAAGTTTAGAGTGTTTTTCTGATCATGTGCTGCAATAATGTTGCCCTCAAGTGGCAAGAAGGAAATGGGATCCTAAAAGATCTCCTCTCCAACGTTATGAATCATGTCGGCCCAAATATCCCCATATATGATGAGTTGGAAATCATCATCATATGGCATCAGATCCATCATATGGCTCACCTCATAAGGAAAAAAATGTGTTGCTATGGTGGCCATACCATCTCCCATGCTCCCATTAGAACATGTAGTGCAAAAAGAGTGGGGAATTTCTCCCTCAAAGGACACATCCACCCAATGTGTCTCTCCCCCAATTACACTCCCAAGAAAAGTAGTAACAATAGCAATAAAGGGGACCATAATGAGAATCATGCTTGCTACCATATGAAGTAATGGAGAAGGACAATGGTCCCTCAAATGCAACCAGCGCAGCTTGACCCTCAACTACAATAGGGAATGACACAGATTGCGGTTTCTCAACCACCTCGTCGTTGCCCCCATTCTCCTCATGTGTTTGGAGAAAGAGAATGATGTATTGTGTAAGGTGAGTATGTTCTCTTGTGTAAGGTGAGTATGTTCTCCACAAGAATTATCCTCTCACACAAGAATTATCCTCCCCACATCCTCCTAGGGAGTGATCATCTATAATGGGCTTAAGTAGACCACAAAATCTAGAAGGAAGAATATTCCTCCTTTGATAAAATTCATGCACATATATGGTTAAGAGATGCACACATATATACAAATTACTATGAAAATCAACAATACCCTTACCATATGTTTTGCTCATACAAATGGAGTGGCTCATAGATGAGTCTCCTCTCATCCTCAAAGAGAAAAGATTTGGTTGTGCTAACTCCTCCATCTCCATATGATCCATGCATCTCCTCATATGCTGATATATCTCCTCCTCAAAGCCCTTCCAAAAATACCCCTCCGTGATGGTGTGGTATGCTCTCATAAAACAAGTGGGGCTGAAAAATAAATCCTCCTGAGCTGCTTGTAGCAACTTCTCCTTGAGCTTGGAAGATCCTACCATGATAGTAGATGACCCCATCTCTGACTAAATATCCCTCCTCATACAATCGGTCATCCAATATCATACAAGTGAAAAGATCCTTGGAATACTCCACCAATAGCTAGAGTTCCAATATGGATCTATCCTCCATAGTGACAGTGGTCGATGATCTCTCACGAAGAACATCCGTCATATGGTAATCCTCCTCTTTGACATCTCCCATGCCAAATATGCAAGTTGGAAGGCTTCTATCCTTCCGTTGCTTCTACCACAACGCGAATCCGAAATGGGAGTGGGTAATGATGATGTTGAGAGAATTCTCCTCTCTCCTCGAGTCTACCCAAGACTCCTAGTGTTGTACCAAGCTCCCCCAAGGTCTCCACTCTTCTGGAATCAATGAGTGATGCCTCAAAATGTGAAGCATACATCCTCCTCTACTGATCTAGTGGTCTCCCTGGTGCAATGCCTCCATGCAATGAGACATCATCATCAAGAGTAGATTGCATATATGAATGGGCAGATTTGTCCTTGCCCTCACTGTGCAATCTAGTCTCCCTCTTAGGTGTATCAACCTCCTAAAATGTATAGGGGTGTGTGCTCCTCATCACATGATGCTGGTCATCCTCCCTATCCCCTCCTTGTATATCCATAGTTCCACACCTCATCATCAATGGCACATGTAAAACATGAGTTGTGCCTTGATCTCCATATATGAGATCCTGGGGACTTCCTTGTAAAGATACAAGAATCCCTCTAGTTGGAGCAATAGCTCCTCCTACCTCTGCATGAGGTGCTAGTTCAACTCTAGATCTGATAGCATTGTTGCCCTTAGCCTCCTCAACACAAATGGGCAACCCCCCAATGATTGGATCCTCTTTTGGAAAATGGATATCCTTGCCTTCTTGTGCCCAAATACAAGATGAAGGTCTTGCCTTCAACAAAGTATAATGCAAGATATCAGCCTCCTCTATGGTTTTTTGAAGTGGTTTTGAGTCTATGGTTTCCTCCATCACATGCAAGGGTTTTGTTTGTTCAAATTTGTTTGTCTCCTCTACATGTGTTTCGAATTCTTCCTACCAAACCTTTCCATCAAAGTTTTAATGAAATTTGCATAGGAAGAAGTATTTGCATTATTTAAAGAAAAGGACTCAAATATCCACCATGCATAGGCTTTACCTCCAAACCACAGCACGCTACTACGATGGCTTCATCTTTAGAAATTTGATGTCGCCGCAAGAAGGTGTCTAGCTCCTCCACCCAATTCCCCAGGGCCGAACAAGTAGGTGAACCATCAAAGGTCAATAGAAGAAATATAACCACATTATGTTGCTTGCTCCTTCTCACCTTGATCTTTGCAAATCTTCCGGAAAAGTGATATGATATCTAAACTTCGAGTTTGAGATTCATACTCATCCAAGAAACCACTAAGAGTTCCCCTCTTAGGCATTTCCCTCTTCTTCTCTCTCCCTCATGGCCAACCGGGGCATGTGACTACGTTGTGCATCATAGGGTGTGGCTGTATGCTCACACTCCTCATAAGAAAAATCTAGAGTTTGATTCAAATTCAAACCCTCTTGGAGATTCTTTACACATCTCCTCCCTTGTCTTCTTGAGATCTACATGAATGCTCCGCAAAGTTTGGAGACAGTAAACTTTGGAAGTTTCTCCTCCTTTCTTCCTCCAAAGAATGGAGTCTTTCTCCCTTCATCTCTTCTTCTCCTTCTCTTATAAATAGCATGGTGGTCGAGATCCACAAAGGCTATGCCAGAAAGATGCTTTGATACCACTATAATATCCCAAAATAGGGAAAATCTACAATGTTAGGAATATGTTATAGTATTCCTAAATTGGAGATCCAACAATATGTAAACACAAACTGGAAATAGTAGTGAATAAAATCATACCAAGATGTATGAAAACCATAAATCCATTTTATTTTATATATCAGCAGCAAATACAATACACATCATATGATCAAGGCAACAAGCCTCCCATGAATACACATATGAATAATGAAATGTTGCTCTGCATAGCAGTAATGTCTATGGATCAAAACGCGTATGATCATAGATAGAGTACTACTACAGAAATACATAAAAACATAAATCTCGCATACATATGGCTAATACAATGATGGGAGAGAAGATCTAAGCTCCCGGGTATTATTTCAAGTCAATCCTAGAAGGATTGGCCGAAATATGCAAACTAGCAAAATGCGAGAGTTGCAGGCAGTAACCGTAACTAAAGAACTAGAAATGGTAGGATAAGGATTAACATGCCGCATCGGATGAATAAACCTCCTCCAATGGATCTTTCAAGTGAAAGGCTGATCCTATCACTAAAGATCTCACCCTCCAAACAATCCGCAAAGTCCCTACTACAAATGATTAATGGAAATAATGTAGTCTCCGAGGGATACTCGTGTTGTAGGTGCAAGGGAATGAGTTGGCCCAATGCCAAGATCTGAAATGAGCTCCGAAACCTTCCTCACTAACCTTCCAAAGGAATGGAAGCTCCCTCCTCTCGAAAAAGCAGCTCCGGAAATGGTGATGTGGGATCTCCACCGCAAAATCCCTACAACACAACGTTATACTTGAGCAGAAATAACATTGTATATTGAGGAGTTTATCGGATTATCCACAGTCTTATGAAACATTTGTCGACGTTTCGAATCCCAACGGGAATCCATCTTCGTGATATTGGAATGAAGAATTTTTAAGAAGGGTCATAATCCATTAATAGTGAAGAAGGCAGGAAAGGCAAAGGCCGACCAAAAAAGGTACTTATTATTTCAATTTTTATTATTTAATTTTTAATTTTAATAATAATATAAAGCTTTAATGCTAAAAAATATATAATAAACTTACTAAATTTATTTTATTAATAAGTTTACTATTTTCAAAGTTATATTATTAAAAATAATAAACTTATTAAATAAGTTTTATTATTTTCAAAGTTATTTTATTATTAAAAATAATAAACTTATTAAATATATTTTATTAATAAGTTTATTATTTTCAAAATCTTAAAAATCCTATTACTAATAAATCAAAAGGGTAAATATTTTATGAAATGCTTAAGGTTAATTTAATTTACTTAAGGGTAATTAACTTCACTAAAACTAAGGGTAATTAACTTTAATTTTTTGGCTTATTATTTTTAGTTTAATTTAAAATTAAAAATAACAAGATAAAAAAATATATCAACCTAAAAAATAAATTAATTTTAAAAAAATCAAGCTCTAAATTAATTAAGTAAACTAAGAATTTTCTAATGAGTATTAATATTTATTTATTTTTATTTTTAAAAATAAATACCTATTTAATACCCTAGAAAATTAATGGTCATAATCAAAATAGTTAAAGTTAAATATACTAACAAGTGTTTAAAGTTTATTAATGTTTACCGATTAGTTAACTTTAATTATTACTTTCGATTAGTTAATCTCTAATCTAATAAATATTAATTAAGAAAACTTAATAAAGAAGGAAGCAAATAAGTATTTCTAATTTAATAATTATTTATAAATTAATTGATTCTTATTATATGAAATAAAAACTAATTAATGTTAATAATTATTAAAAAAGTTACTTATTTGTTTAAACCAAAAACTTACGAGAAAGGAGACACACCTCGAGACTAAAATACCTACAAACTCATACCCGGAAGGAGCGGTTTTTTGGAGGAGCAGTATTTGTCGAAGAAGAGGACGCCAATCGTCGCTAATTTCATATCCCCCCATCCCTATTGAGGTTTTCAGGATGTTTTTTGATCTCCAGGGCCTCTCTTACTTTTATCCTGTAATAGTGATCTTCTCTTGCAATGATCTTTGCATCTTCAAGACGCAGTTGGTGCTTAGTTTTTGAAGAGTGTTCCGCAAGGGCTGAAGTGCGAAGTCGTTCATGCTTGATATGGGCTTTGTGCTCCTTGAGTCTCTTTTGGAGTGAACGTCCGGTTTCACCAATATAACTTCTCCCGCATGAACAATCAATCTTGTACACTCCTTTAAGTTGTCCTGGACTTATAGCATCTTTAACTGATCGCATTCTTTGTCTAATAGTTCCCGTTGCTGAAAATTGTGCGAAAATGTCATTCTTTCTTAGAGCTTTGGCGATTTTATCGTTGACACCTTTAATGTATGGTAGAAAAACTCTTCCTCCTTTTTCTTGGGGTTCAAGTCAAGTTTCGGGTAAGATTGCACCCTCGACTCTTTTTAGAGCCTTCCCGATATCTCTTTCTTTATAACCCAAACCCTTAAAAACAGGATGATAAGTGGTTGATTTCTTCATGAAGGTGTTCAATTTGGATGATGGTAGGAATCGACATGGAGATAACTATCCGTGTGGGTTTTCTTTCTAAATACATCGGTGCTCAAGGGTTCCATCATCATTTCTAATGATGATTCTCCACAAGAATGATGATAGAAGGTCTTTCTATGGGAAAACAGGTGGTTTTATGGCGATCAATTTCATAGGAAAACTCTTTCAAATGACTGGAAGGTTGCTTTTTTTCGAAGAATACATGTTTTTTTGCAGGTATTTGGTCTTGAAATAGGGTTTCTCGAGGCATCAGAAAGCTTTTGGAAAACTTTGAAGTCCTTGGAAGTAGAATGGAGGCTTCAGCTAGCCTTTGCGAAATTTTTAATAGATCTCTGGCTCTTTGGGCATGTAAATGGTGTATAGCACACTTTTCTTTAGTCGGAAGGTTTTAAACTAGCATAAAATGCATAAAAGGTTTAAACTGCGATTATATGAAGTTTTATAGAGTGCTTATGTTTAAACAATGTTCCGCAGTTAATGTGAGTTAAATCAAAATAGAGGCGGTTTGGCACTGAGGGAGGAGAAACCATAAGTGGTTATTGCACGATGAGAAAGTGGTTTGCAGTTTTTGGCCAAAGGATGTGATTGAATGATTTAGCGCCGTGTGGAGGAAAGAGAGTATGGAAAAACTGCCCATTTCACAATTCTCAAATTGATTAATCGTCTCACCTTTTAATTTGTGATATGGAATTTAGTTCGTTGGATTGAAGCAAGAGATGATGCGAACGGTCCAAATCTATCAATGGATCTGTTTTGGGGGCCGAGAACTTCATATGTGTCGGGTTAATTTATACGTTTAAAACATAGTTTTAAATGTATAAAATAATGTAATAAGCGAGATAGGTGGAATATGGTTTTACACTGGAAAATGAGGGATATGCGGTGTTTTGCAACCATAGGCGGGTTTAATATTATATGTTTTAACCTATGGGGAAGGGCGGAAATATTAGTCACGTGGAATTTTAAATCATAGGTTAAAATTTATTAAAAGTGGGTTTTGGGGTATTAAATAAAGGAATTAATATATCTATGGGAAGGGTATTTATAAGGAATTAATACATTAAATTAAATTTAATATGAAATGAATATGATGAGAGGAAAATATAAAAAAATACCAAGTATAGTGTAAAATAAGCATATGAGTACAATGGTGGTCCCATTTTTAAACATTTACACTTAATACTTGGGATAAATTGTATTTTTGTGGGTTTTTTGAATGTTTTTTTCATGAAATGAAATTAGTTAAGTGGATTTTTACTTTTCCTAAGAAAAAAAATATTTTAAATTAGGAAAAGGGATTTATTTTTGGAAAAGGGTGATTATGTTGAGGGAATGGGTCTTTTTTGAAGGGAATTCAATACTTATTACCAATCGGTTATTAAGACTTGGGTTCAGTCCCAACAAAAGTCATAGAAATGCTCTAAGCCTTTTTAATCGAAGGTTTTGAATACCGAATACTTTGAGGGGAGGGAAAATTAGTAATTTTTTACTAGATGATGTTTTATTACATGCCTTGTAAAAGCTCGCTTTTCTACCTACCCATCATTTATTCTACCATTTTTTTCATTTATTTGCATGGGTGAATTTGAGCTACCAACCCTAAATCCATTTTTATTTTAAAGCATAAAATATCTAAATCTAACTTTATTTCATCCGAGGGGCTCGTATTAAACCGTTGAGCTACTAATTATTCTCTAACTATCTACTAATTTGTCAAGTATAAACTATTTGACAGATATTTATTCTCATCTATAAACATGAAATTCAAAACATGAAAAAAGTTAAGATTAAACTATTTAACTCATCATGGATCATGGCATTTTGAACAAGTCGCACATAATCATTATTCTTACAAAAGAAAAGTAAAAAGTAGTGGCATTTTGACTTGCATCGCTTTCATGTATTATTCTTACCTCTTTTTTTCTTTTGGGGTCCATTTTTTATTCTTTTTTATCTTTTCTTTTCAAGTCCTTTGATCTTTCTTTTAGGACTTTTACCCTCTGTTGGGGTTCCCATGTTTTGGCCAGATTGGCAAGACCAAAAGATGAGACAACATCAGAACCACTTTGGGGCCCTAGGATCTAGCCCTCCTGGACCCGAAGAGGGATCTCTCCAAATAGAGCAAAGAATGATGTATCTTTGAAGCTCAAAAATAAGATGTTAGGCTAGTTATGAAGCACAGAGGGGGGTTTTAAATAATTTGGTTGAAGGGTTGCTGGGTTGGTTAGGAGATCATGGACTGGGAAAGCAATGGAAAGAAGGGACCAAAACAGCAGGCTGTTTCAGCAAAGAGGATGGGCCAAGACAGTGCCCTCCATTGGGTTATGGAGTCATGAAAGGGAATTACATGCAACAACTAGCCAAGGCTTTCAAAGGGCAAGTCATCTATACTAAAGGATCTTTTTAGATAGATGATGGGATGGAACATTAAGGAGGAAAGTGAAAGAAGGAAAGCAACCAATTTTCTGTCTATAGATCAGGTCAGAGGTCATTTAACTCCAGACCTGCTTGGACATACTCAAAGGCTGCTCTCAAAGAGTCAAAGGGGCAGCTTATTGATCAGACCAGAGGTCATTTAACTCCAGGTCTGCTTTAGCAACTCCAAGGGAAAAACAGAGATAAGATTACAAAGAAACATCTAAGAAGCAAACCCCCAAGTTCATACATCAGCCAGCAGGCAATAACATCCGCTGCACTGGTTAAACCCGTGAACCCACTCTTAGACAGCACATAGGGCGGAAAACATAAAGGTAGGGAGAGAAGACAGCATAGGGCACCTAACAAGGGTGAATCCTATACCATTATTCTGATGCCTACCAGAAGAACATGAAACAATGTGAAAATGTAATAAACAGAGTTAAGAAACACATCACCAATAGTAATAGACCAGGATCCTGTGAAAAGTGCTTTGATTAATTGATGCAACACCAGTCATGTACAATAAGCTCAATAGCTGTTACAGTCCAGACTTCTCCTCCCAGCCTATTACATACAAACTACTCTGCAACTTCCTCCCAAGGCTGTTCTAATAGTCAAACTGAATCCCTCTAACAGCAAACTACGCAGCAACTGAACAACAACCTTTACATTATGTTCTCGGGGATATTTTATAGGAGAAGGGGAAGAAACAGAGGTAGGATATACAATAAATGAATCTCATTAAGACAGAATCGGCGGAGTGTCCACGCCCATGCTGCTTAATGGCAGAATGCAGCGCTGTATGTACTATGTAGGCCGGCTAGGGAAGCCTCTGTCAGGTCAATTGACCTCGGATATTTCTTTTAGAGTCCTTTCTGGAGCTTGGAGCTCTGCGCTGCCTTCTGAATAAATAGACTGGTGAAAGATCTGCAACTTCTCCATACCTCCATAACTGCTGACCAAACAGTCCTTAATGAAGCTCTGTCAGGGCAATTAATCATTCCAGGGCTCGAGGGAGGCATGGAGAACGCTGTGGGAAGGTGTACATCTGGAGAGAATGTACTCTGCCAATATTAAACACAGATAAGACTTTGACAATGTGCTTGAATCTTTTGAATGCGGGATTAGACGTTAATTATATCAATAATGTGCATTAATCCCCTTTGAATCTTGTTTCTGCTGCTTCTACTGGCAGTGCTGAACTGGCCATCTCTGTGTTGTCTGCGCTATGAAATAAACATATTATAGACCGGGCAGTGGTGGAGAAATGCTATGGAGGATGAGAGATGGCGGAGCGATGGAGAAACAGTGGAAACAGCGGGGAGGAGCGGAGAAATGAACGCACAGTGTAAAAAACCAAATTTTAGCGTTCGGGCGAATTGCACAGGGAAACGTGAAAAAACAACACACGGAGGCGTGAATGTGGGACCCGGCAGAGGCAGAGGGCGATTTAACTCGAGCCGTCAGATCTGGGAGGGAACGGACGGCCAGGATTCAATCGGGCAATCGCAATCGGGGGTCAGACGAAACGATTTGCGATTGCGATCGGAGAGGGGCTTGCGATTGAGTGCTGACCGTTGATCTCGGGTCCAGATCAACGGCTCACAATCCATCGGAGGGAGAAACAGGAGGTGCGAAGGGAATGAAGCGATTAGCGCTGAGCCGTAGGATCAGCGGGGAGATGGACGGCTGTGATTTAATCGGGAGACGGGAGGAGGACTTGCGATTGATCGGAGGGCACACACAGAATGTTGCGATTGCGATTGAGCGGGGGGCTGCGATTAGCGCCAAGCCGTTAGATCTCTGCGGAAGATCAACAGTGCGGAACGCCCTGCGGGACTTATGTGTTAAACAAATCGCATCGGGACTTTTGAATATAACAAAGGAGTTGTGCACCCGCCCAACTTCCAATTGCGATTAGCGCTTGGGACTTAAGCGCTTGGTCCCAGCACCGGGGCATGTGTGGGAAGTGGTTAAGGGATTTGCGGTAAGGGGCTAAGCCCTATTATATGGTTGGAAAGGGGTTTTTAACCCATTTTAATGGATTTTAGGGCTGGGGAAGGGGAACGATAGAGAAATAAAGGGGGAAGAAGGGAAAAAAAAGGGTAGGGGAAGAAATTAAAGGGGATTTTGGGGGGATTTGAAGGGGTAAAAGGGGAATAGAAGGGGAAGACAAGGGGGATGAAATAAAAGGGAAAAAGGGGGCCTTTGGGCATTTCTTCACATAGCAGAGAGGCTTATAAGGGGAATCAACAGAGGGGATTTGATCAAAGGATAAAAGGCACATAGAGGCTTCAAGGAGACTGTGTTTTCAGAGGAAATGCATTCCTTGAAGACTCAACAATGATTTAGCCCCCCATTTGCTTGTCAAAAATTTCATAGGGGGGTAACACCCTCTTTTCATTTTTTATTACTTTCAAATATGGGAAAACAACTTGCAAAAATCAAGGTGTGTACATATTTACAAGACTAATTATAGTCAATTCAAAAATTATGAACCCTATTATTATAGGACCCTAACACCCATGAAGCGGCTGAACCCCATGGAGCGCATCGGTAATAAATATGAACAAAATATCGCTGATAAGGTGTGCGAGGATTACCACATTGAATGGAACACTAGGGGGTTCATGATCAGCACTATCGGGCCGACTCCCCGGTGCGTACATGGGCACCTTGTTGTTAGCATGAAAAATGATGCGCAAATGCTAGGTTGCCACAGATCCCCACATACATAAGTAAGTTGGCTAGCCGTTGTGAGAAAGGGGTTCCGTTCAACCGATCCCAATTCTCGTGCAATGAATTTCCGGAGAATGTGCGTGAAAACTAGGATCATGGAAGGGAATTCTAATACTCATGGTTGTTCCTCCTCATCGTGTCGGTGGCATCGGGAAGCCCAAAAGATTCGGTCCTCGCCGAGCTAGAGCCGATATTTGCGAAGGTGCACAGGTATGAAAATATGTGGGATTTGAAGAACGAAAAGCATATTGAAGATAATAAGGTCTTTCGGTCCTCTTTTAGAGTGGGCTCGCAAATCGCCATCCACTCTCGGCCAAGCTTTTCACCGGTGATCTATGAAAAGTACAAAGAGCATTGTAGCATTTCAAGTCACAATGCACAATGTGCATATCCAAGGCCGCAAGGATCCAACATGGGTATCATCGCCGTATATGGTTGATGACGAGGAGATTGACCGCCTTATTACTACTTGGCCTCCACACTAGAAAATAGGTTTAAAATCGGTGTACATAGCACATTAGAGGTGCGAGCACCAATAATGTCACCCCGCTTGACACTACCAAAGAGACCGAGGGATAGGGCAAGACTTCGAAAAGGAAGTGAGTCGTGGAATCACAAAAGGAATCACAACAGGATATAGGCATAGAAGGTCCGGATGTGGGGGGGGTGCTAACTCCCTTGAGGTATGAAACGAACCGGTGATCTTATTAAAGGCCAAAGGAAGAAACAACGAGCTACAAGACCGGATCGGGAGATTGGGACTACTCGCGATAGAGGAGGATCTCGGAGCAAATCACGGATGCAGCCACCATGGCCTTAAAGGATAAATGGTCGCTTTGGAAAAAGCAAAAAAAGGCCACGGTCCCTACACTCCGCATCCGAGATCCAAGCTCTGTGCTCAAAATCGACACCGCACATGAGTATGATTCGTGAAAAGGGTGCCCCCAACGTCAAGCGAGCCGGATCGATCAAGACAATGGAAAGTCGCCTCCGCCCCCTACCAGAGTGCAGCACTCATCCTCGCCCCACATCGCCTTAGGAGCACAAGTCCAGTGCTCACATAGAGGTATAGTTGGATTTAGCCAATCGTCTCACGAACCACTAAAGTCCTCCATGCAACCTTGTTCGAGGAGATTCAACACAAGGACCGTCAGTGTGCACCAGACGAGCTCAAGATACAGTCGAGTAGACGATTGTGGAGAAAACTATTGAGGGTGTACAAGGCGTAGGGCCGCATGTACCCCTTGCCGCCACATAGGAAACCGAGGGTAGAACACCCTAATCAGTAGGCTCCACACGCATCTCACCGAAGATATCCCGGCTTCTACTACCCCCCGTGCTAAGACCGAGGGGCTTGTCGCGACATTAAGGGCTTCAAGGACTCAAATTCGCATCGTCGAATGGCGCATGAAACAACAGATCATCGCTTACGTGCCAAATTACGCCCGAGAGACTCCCCCCGAGGTAAGAGCCCGAGCAAGTCGCGCCGGTCTGCAGCAGGCCACCAATACTATCACCGCTCGCATTGCTCAAGCGGTAGAGTCGTTGGAGACACACCATGCAGCTATGGTCCAAGGTGTTATCACCCTAGTAATTTATTAAGTTGTGGGATTTGACTTTTAGTAAACGAACACTAGGGGTAACCACAAACCTACTTAGAACAATAGGATCTAGCCTTTCCTACAGCTTCGGGAGAGGGCTCTCTCTTTAAGATTTATCTTTGTTTTGATTTATGTTTTTAGGCTAGTTATGATAGAATAATTGGTTTTTTTTTAAGGTTTTGGTGGGTAAAAATCACTTAGGATTAAACTAAGGAGAGATCTACTTGTCCATTGGGCTATGGAGTCTAAGTTTAGATACTAGTACTAGAAGGCAAGGCCAAAAGGGTACAAATGCATTCAGGGCAATGTAGATAACCCTCAGATATTTGGGGAAAGGTTTTTGATGAAATGGTATGATCGGGATAAAGGGCAATGAAGGATCCTTTGATCCGGAAAGTAGAATAAGGAGGCAGGGGTAAAACGGTAGTAGGAGCAATGAAGAATTCCTAACACCGGAAATCAGCAGAAAACATTCAAATGGTAACTTACTTAAAAATAGGGAGCAAAAGGATAATCTTGTAGTAATATTCCTAGTTACACATTAAGATAGATCAAACGCATAATGAATTGCATGAAACTCAGAAAAGAAACAATGACAAGAAGAGATGTACTTTACTCTTCAACTTATCACAAGAATCCTGAATTATGATGCCAATTTAGCTTTGTCGAGTCTGCTACTTCGAAATCAACACACAATAGCCTCCAATGTTCAGCAAAAATTATATAGTAAGTCCAGCAATTTTATTCAACACTTAACACTTCTAATACAAAAGTATTTATACAAAATATTGTTTAAAAATATCCTAGAGAGATGTAGGAATATCTTTAGGAAATACAAAATACCTTTACAAAATAAGAGGGACAAATTCTTAACAAATTAGCAAGTTGTCCTCTTATCCAAAATATATAGAACAACTCTATCTAATCAAGGAGCTTTTATTGACAAGTTGTCCTGCTTGCTGGCTACTTAGGAAATATCTTTGTTTGAGCTGCCTTCACTGCTACTCTTTCTTCTGATACACTTTAACGCTGTTCATTTAACCCTGATACACTTTGAATGATATTTTCACTCTTTACCGCTGTAAAAAGAAGCCTTTATTTAGCAAAAATTCAGCTGACTGCATTTTGTTTCAATTTTTGTTGGACTCTTTCTCATGTAGTTTTCTTCATTTTTTTTCCTTTTCAATGCTACATTAAATCTGTAAAAGCCTGCCATTGCTCTGCATTTGGTATTTTCACATTTTTTTAGCTTTCTAAAGTTCTCATCAACATCTATGTACTTGGAAAAATTAGGCTTAAAAACAAAAATATGCTTGATCTTATTTTGAAGAAAAAATAAGTCTTCAATATATTGAAGAATGACCTTTCCTATGGGAGAGCCCTGTGGCAGTGGTTTCTTGATTTGTTCTTTTGCAAACTCCCTTATCTTCCTATCATCATCTTTTTGGGCCATTAGTTTTTCATTGAAGACATGAATATCTGGAAGACCAGTTTGTCTCAGCATAGTGTATTTTTCTAAAAACTTGGTTATAGAAATATTCATTGCATCACATTTCTCCTCTAAATTGTTCATCATATTTCTCTTTGTCAGAACCTTCTTGATCTGTAAAATGGTCTCCGTTCTATCCTGTATCTGTAACTCTTCCAACTCTACTCTGTTCTTACTGTTTAGGAAAGTGATGAGTTTTAAAGACTGTGATGGCTTATTAGCTAACTCATCCTTGGTTTTCTGAATCTCAGTTGGGATTGCTAATAGTAAGTCTCTTTGTTCATAAATGACCTTAATTGAAGGCCATTGAGAATGTATGGCCTCAATAACATTTGTCGAATGATGATTCTTGATGAAGGAAATTTGTTCAGTAAATTTTAACTCCTTTTGTAAATTCTTCATTTGTTCTTCAAGTCTGTTGGCTCTCTGCTCATGGTTTTTAGCAGTTATCAATGCTATTTTGTTGGTAACTTCAAGACATTGAATCATTGTTTTCAAGCTATTTATCTCATTAGTTTTCAAGGACAATTCCTCCATTGATTTCACTATTTGACCTGCATTATCTGTGTGTTGTACCTGTGTTGTGGAAGAAGTTGTGACTGATGTAGTAGCTGATTGCACTAGAAATGTAGTTTCCAATGGCTCATTAGGTGCTAATATTTCTCCTAGAGTGGAAGCCACAGCTGTAGTAATAACTGGTATCACTGTAGGAATAATAGGAGCATTAGTTTCATTCACATTCTCTTTCTCCTTAATAAGTTGATCCAATTGTGTTTCCATTTCTTTTATTTGAGAAGTTAGTTTGAGAATCAACTGCATCATTTCTGTGGGTGCTCACTTTGAGGAAGCTTTAGTTGTTTCCTCAAAGCTGCAATGTCCTCATTTTTATTTTTAACTAATATTTCTACTATTGGAACATCAGAAGGATCAACTCCCACCTGCAAAATTAAGTCTTCTAAGGCTTTTATCCTTAGATCTTTATCATACAAAGAGCCTTTGTCCAGCTTCATTTGATCCTGCATGTTGATAATGGTATTCTGCAACTTAGTAGCACTCATAGCCTTTGTTACCACAGTTGAATATAATATCTCTGAGCTATGTTTGTGGAATTCTATTTGGTCTAGTTCATGCACATTTTCAGTATCTACTTCAAATTCAACCTTTTTGTAGTCTGCCACCATCTTAGGTGTTGAAGTAGTCGGTTGCAGACATGACATAATCATTTTATTTGTGGAATAGTCAAAGGCTGTAAGTAACCTGTTCTGATTCCTTGGCTTCTGTTTTAAGAATTGAGAGTAAATCTTAGTTTTGATCTCTTCATTATTTTGTTTGATTTGCTTGTACCTTTCTTTGATGTCTAAGTCTTTTTCCTCCACTATGTGTGACGAAGAAGCCTCCATGTTTTTTTGTCTTTCAATCATCTGAGTATCTTGTTCACCTGCTGTTTGATCTTTTTGTATATTTGCAAGAGTCTCATTTACTATTACTGTAGCCTCATCATTGTTCACCTTAGGCTCATTTTTATCCTCAACATCAATCACTTTTTATTTCCCTATGGAACTGAATTTGAGCCTTTTATTGTAAATCAACTTGAATTTAGTATCTATGGTGGTCTCAACTGTATAGGTTCCTTCATCTCTACCTCTTTTTATTGAAGTTTCAGACTGTTTTTCAACTACCATAGCTTGTGTAGTATCCATTTTTCCTGTTGGCTTTGCATTGACGACTGTATCTGTCAATGTGTTTTCCACCCATTTTTTCTGATTTCCAAATTTTTCAATCTCTGGCTTGGGCTCATGTATGAAAGGAGGCAATTTTCATTTGACCCTTATATTGTTGATAATACCTTGAGGGTCATAGTTCTAAGGGAAGCTTTCCTGAAATTTTAACTGTGATAATCTTTGGGCTATTTCCTTTTTAGCATTTCTGTTATTTACAATAAAAGGACCAATCTGATTTTTCAACCTAAACTGATTTTTCCTTTTAGAAGCCATGAAATTAATGGAATCAAAGTTTAAAACCTGTCTTAAGTATTCTAAGGCAAAAACTCTAATGCTCAAATACTTAGGCAATTTGTAAGGCAGTAGATTTGATCCAAAAATCCTCAATTCTGTGTGCTTTTCATACAAATACCAGTCTCCCATCCTGCACTGTTCTGATAACTGCAATATTATCTTCATGTCCTCACTTATCTTAAGTTGTTCTACTTTATATAAATTACTCATTGTTGGTTGGAGGAACAGATCTGAAAATTCTGTAAAACTGAAATCATTGCTTTCTTTCCTCAGCAATGTGGTCCAGAAGATAATGGATAGAGGCTAGCCCTCTAAGTCCATTTTTTGTAATGCAATTGAAAACTTGTCAGATTGGAAAAAAAAGAACAAGTGAAATAAGTATGATGAATATATAAACACCCCTTCAGTGGGCAGTTTGGTCAATTAATAGTGGATACTATCAGCTATAATTCTAGCATAGTCAAAGATCATGGTAGGAGGTTGTCCTAGAGATAAAGTGGATAAAAAACCAAGAATTGATTCATTAGTGAATTCATCTGTGAAGTATCCTAGTATGAAAGAAAGCATTGATATCACATGCCTGGACCCTTTAGGAAATTTGGAAGTGGATTAAGGAAGATTTAACTTTGGAATGTCCACATGAGATGGCATAAAGTTCTGGAAAATCATAAATCTCTTAGGAAAATATAATCCTAAGTACAATTGAGTCAATGATTCTATGGATAGAGGGACTACCTTGGGATCAAATTGTAATTGTAACATCTCATTGATAGACTCTGCAGTAATAGAAAATAGAATCTCCCTATCAGCATTAACAATTGCTCTCTAATCTGGTACATAGTGTTTTTGACACAATCTTACAAGGTCCTGGCCAGGGTGTGTTACTGGAACTACATATTTGGGTAGATTAGTTTCCCAAATAGGCATTTCATCTTTATCTAAGAACTTATCAAAACACCAATTTTGAATCTCCAATAGATTGAATTCTACCACAGGCTTTGCAATTTTATAATCCATATCAGTCAAGGGGATGGTTTCTTCAGTAGGTACTGGTGGCAGAAGGGGATTAATAAATATAGTGGTTTTTGCAGTGAGTGTAGGAGTGGATTTGATGGTTTTTGATGCTTCTGACTTAGGAGGCTTGGATCCCCCAGGTTTGATAGGCTTAGAACCCCCAACTTTGGATGTCATCTGTTTCTTAGTCATTTTGAATAACTAAATCAAGCTTAAAATGTTTGCAATAGTTGATTTTCTATAAAAACATATGGTTATTTAGTAATTTCTAGGCAAAGAATGACCTTCAGTAATATTGTTGCTCAATTTTAGGCTTTTGGGATAGGAAAACTGGTTTAAGACAGAAAACAAGGGTTTTCTGAATAATATGGACGGTAAAAAATGAATTTTTTGGAGATTTGTGGGTATGCAAACCTTTTCTTGCTTCTGTAATTGATCTTCAGGGATTTTAAGTGAATAAATTAAGGAAATTGGCTTCAAAAAGGGTTTTTATAAACACAATCTTTTCTGGGAAAAATTGGCCAGGGTTTGGCCTATTTTTATGTGTTTTTGGGAAATTTATATGGACAATTTCTCTGGATTAGGGCTTGGCTTGAATTCTAAAGGATTTTTACTTAGAAATTGCAAGCCTGAATGTTGAAAAATACCTCAGATGGTAGGTATTCAACTGTCGGAAGGGTTTTTGGCAATTTCTACGGTTCAATTTGAGCTTTGTTTCAACTTGTTGGTGTCGAGAAGGTTTTTTCTGGTCTTCAAATAGGGTATCTGCTGTGAAAATGGGCCCTAAATAGGAAATTTAGGTTTAAAACACAGTCGGGCAGCTTCAATATAGTCAAGCAAAGTTCTTTTTAACAGTCGGGAAGCACAAAATGATGTAAATAAATATCATAAAAAAGGTTTAAACCTTTGATATAAATCTTTAAAAACATAATGAATGCTGGTCAAATCAAAGTGGGAACGGTTTTGATTTTCGAATGCGAAAACCATTGGTGGTTTTCGCGTTGGCCTCGAGTGGTAAGGTGTTTTCCTCCAAACGAACGTGATGTAATGAAATTGCGCCACGTCGCAGGAGGCGTGAACATTAAAACTGCCCATTTTGTGTTCTTTTGGGCATTGGGCGGACGTTTATGTTATGAGCACGAAACACATCTTCCTCCATTGGATCTGAGAGGTTGTAGCGAATGGCCAAGATTAATTTGGAAGTTGCGGTCGAAATGGTCATGGGACTAGGGTTTGAACTATGCGCTGATGGCTTGGAAACTTAATAAAATCCTTTGTATGACATGCATTTTAACTAAAGTTATTATATGAAAATAAAGGGTTTATGTTTATATAAGTGGAGCTTATATATGCGGGTCGAGGATATAACTCAACTTTGGATGCAGAGGCAATATTTTAATATGAAAAGCAGAGTTAAAACCTTAGGTTAACTTTATATAAAGCAGGTGGCTTTACATAACGAGAAGAGGGAAAAGGTTTAAGTTATTTAATTTCACACTTTAGGCTTGGGTTAAGTTTGTGCAGGGAAGGATAGAAAATGTATTTACAAAGGCACTGGTCGAACCTTTATAAAAAACTTAGGATAAAATGGGATGAGAGGGGTAATGATTTTGCGCTTTTAGAAATACATAAGATATGTATAAAATGGGCCAATTTTTGCATTTTTAGTTTTCTTATATAGTTTATTAAACCATGGGGGTTTAATAACTATAGGGGGGTAGGGTATTTATATATTGTTAGTTTTATGCCAAAGGGGGTATATTTTAGGATTTTATTTCAACATGTGGATAATTAACTTTGGCATAAAATCTTATAATAGTGGGTTTTAGGGGATATTTAAATAAAATAAACTATACTAATAGGATAAGGTTTCTTTTAGGGAGTTAATAGAATAAGTTAGAAATTAATATGACAAGGAAAATGAAACACTCAATATATTCACTTATATGACTAAGTAAAGTGAAAACCTTAAAGCAAAGTTTATCATTTGATGATTTCACCACTTTTACTTAGGATAAGATGTTTTTTGAGGGTTTGTATGTTTTATGAAATGGAGGAAGTCAATCAAAAGGAATATTATGCATTATTGAGTAAGAAAAGAGTTCTTACTCAAGAATTCGAGTTGTGATGGGTGAATGAAAGGAAAATAATGATAATTGGGGATTAATATAGGAATTCAACACGTTTAACTAACAGTCATTGAGCCTTGGGTACAGTCCCAACAAAAGTCAAAGAAATTCTCTGAGCCCCTTTGACTGAAAGTCTAGAATGTAGAATAACTATAGGGAATGGGAAATTTGTTATTTTTTCCTAGTGATGAATATTTACAAGCTTCTTCCCACTTCTTTCTACCTACCCAACTTTAATCTAACATTTTTTCTTCCATTTTGTAGGTGCACTTGAGATTGCTACCTTGAAACATTTTATTCTTTTGAAAAGCATAAAAACTATCTAACTCTACCTTATATCATCCGAGGGCTCAGATTAAACTGATGAGCTCCTCTTTATTCTCTACCTATCTACTGATTAGTCAGGATTAAACTGTCTGACTAATCTTTATTCACTATCTAAAACATGGAAATTGAAAACATGACAAGTCAAGTTTAAACAGTTTAGCTCATCATGGATTATGGCATTTATTGACACTCTGCCATAATCATCAGCAAAAAGTAAAAAGTAGTGGCATTTGGACTTGCTCACTTTCAAGTTTTATTTCTTTTTCTTTTGGGGTCTATATTTTTTCTAAGTCCTTTGATCTTTCTTTTAGGACTTTTACCCTCTTTTTGATTTTCTATTTTTTTTATTTTTTTTTTACAAAATATGGGAAAACAACTTGCAGAAAGCAAGGTATGTACATATTTTACAAGAATATCAAGAGTCAATCCAAAATTATGAATCCTATACTTATAGGACCCTAACACAAGGTAGAACGCGACCCTGTCCTCCGTGATTTTACTCACGAGCTGCGCCAGAAGGAGGAAGAGTTTGAACATCTCGAAGCTACTATGTCCACTTTGGTTCCAATTCAGCGCCTGGCATGACTGTGTACCAGCCACACACTTCGGGATGACATTAAATAGCTCCATCACAAAAAGAGTGACCACCTTAAGCCTTGGTTCGATGAAACCCTCATGCTCTCCCAAGAAGTGGATGTTGCGGTCAAACAACTGAACCACACATTGGAAAGTGTCACGACTGCTACAGAAGGTCCAACTTCACAGAAATTGGTGGATATTGCTTAGAATGTTGTTGCACAGAGTGAAGGAGTGTTGCCCTCGCTGGTTGATGCAATCAAGAAGCTACAGGAAAAGATGCAAACCCCATGGCCGTAGTGACTCAGGACGAGTCACAAGATTGTGTTGGGGGCCTATTGGAACGGGGTTCCCTACACTGCGTTTTTGTATAATTTTGTATTAGTCAATCCTGCGTAGGGTTTTTCGGGTGGGTCAAAGCCCCTAATATTTTGTAATGGGTTAAAGGGTAGCTTTAGGGTCTGAAAACCACGATTTGCAGACCATCGAATAGCAAAGGCTAAGATATTATAAATAGATAGATAGTTGGGTCTACTAAGTAGAAGAGTCGATAGATTGATGCTACGTGTGAATTGTTAAGATCTGTCTGGGTTGTTTTGGGTAAGGACTCCTGTTAGATTTGTGCATGAAGATCCTCAGTCCTACTGTGTGTGGACCCCGCTAGGTTGTGTGTGCGGGATGTGTTTAGGTTGTAAGTGGATTTCTGATGCTAATGAATGCGGAATATATTTGAAGTACCTTTGTGTTATCTGGATTGATTGTGTTTACTGTGAAGCGCATCTGTGATATTGATTTAAGCTGCGAATGTATCTGTGATTGGGAATTGGCTGTGATTATAATGTTCTGTGATGGTATTTTCTAATGCGTACGTGGATGTAAATGAATTGACTAGGTCTGTTAGTAATAATTGCTTTGTTATGGTTATTTGTTTATTATACTATTAAAATAACTGTGAATAGACTCATTATGTGCGAACCTACTAAGTTGCAACTCGGATTTGCCCTGAATTACCTTCTCTCTCCCAGGGTGCGGAAACCTTGTTCCAGCACCCTCCCATACTACTTCAGGTGAGACTTTGGCCTGCGCAAGTAGGTCATTGCCGAAAGGGCCAGTAGTATAGAGGTTTTTTGGCAAACCTTAACCTCTAAACCTAGGTCAGGATCCTTCAAGCCAATACTTCCATTTACCATTGATGGGTATAGTTAATTTAGCCGTGGATTATAAGGTTTATAACTTTGGCCACCCCCCCCCCAACCTGTTGCAGGGTTTTTGGGTTTGTCGGCACTGAGTATTTAGTCAATGCAAAGAGTTCTAATTTTAGGGTTTTCCATTCTTAAGAAAAATTCGAGGCTCAACCTCTATGCACAGTATTGTTCAATTTTTATTTTAAAATACTCAGTATCTGTAAGTGATACTGAAAGGGACTTCATCCTTCAGACATGGTTCATAATTTGAGTAATTTACTTGTTATTGGTTGTCAATTCTATCTATCGAACATGCCTCTATTCTAGTTAGATGTCGAGGATCTGTTTTAAATTTTCTTGAGAGAATTACAGATTTAATTGTCTCAATATTTCACATAGTAATTTCAATTTTTGGTTTTGTTCTCCATACATTTGTTCATTTTCATTTTGAAGTGTTCCCTTTCGGGTAGTTCTGTTATTTGATCATTTTGTAAAAAAATTCCTTTTGAAAATGAAATGTATCTGATATGCATATTTTTTCATATTTAATATTTGTATTCTATCTTTTAATTCATGGTTTTGTAGACTCACTTTCTTCATTTAACTTCTCAATTTTATGTTTCACTGCAAATTCTTGGTTTAAATCCCTGGTTAGGATTAATGTAGGGATCTGTATCTCCTTTGTCATGGGGTTCATTGGACATGGACCCCAGACCTATTTCACAGGACTGGGTGCTAAACCGTTGGCCCTTGACTTAATGATTACTAGGTTCTTGTTTTCGCATGGAACCTTATTTGGTTTATGTTTTCTGTTAGCAGTGTTTATATTTAATGCGTGTATAACTCTTGTAATTTTTATGAATGAAAAATTATTTACCAATACATTTGATTGATGCAGCACTTTAATTTATAGACATTCATATGGGTCTTACTTAATATCATATTTACAGAGAATATGTAGTATATTACTAGTATTATATTCCATTCTACCAACATAGCAGAAGACAAATTCCTTTATCATTATTCTAATAGAACAATAGGATTTCGATCAAGATTTTTAACTATACATAAAACACTTTCCTTCTGTTAATAATTTCAATCATGTAAACCAAAACACTTAAATAATTCTCTCAGTGGAATCTTTCAGTAAACTAATGGTCCCCCCAACCTTGAGAGAGGCAATCACATCCTCCACTCCCCCAAAGCTCCTCACCACGTCTTAGGTAATTCATTGAGACAGAAGAAGATATATCTCGGGATCTAAATCCAATCTATACTTCTCTTTGGTTTTTCTTGAGCTCCACTGGTTTCCTCACCAGCTCTGGATAACTCATTGCAACAGACCGTTGCTTAACCCCAACATTCTTTCTGCACAAAACCCCTTTCCATTCTTAGGATTTTCCTTTTAACCTTTTAGGGAGGTAACTATCAGAACTGTCTCTACCTTTTTACCATGGGTTCTTGGAATCATTTACTAATCAGTTACTTTCTTTCACTCAAGACAATTTATTAATTATCTTCAAAAAATATTCCCAAGTATTTTTAACGAATAATCTTATTTGTTAAATAATTCAAATGTGTCATAACAAGTCTATTAGCCATGATTTAAATTAAAACAGGGTGTTACATCTTCCCCCACTAAGGCAAACACTATCCTTGGTGTTATTTGATCAACGAGAATAATTCTAGATATGCTTCTTGAATAATATGCTCATCTTCCAAGGTAGCCTCCTTCGGGCCAAATTTCTTCCATTTCACTTTAAATTGGGGGATGACTCGCCTCTGGAGCGTTATTTCTCTCCAATCTAGAATATTTTGTGGTTCTACCAGGAACTCGTCGTCTGGTTCTACCTGTAGACAACAGTTATCATAATTAATTTAAATCAGAAGTCTATTTTTTTTACAAATGAAATATAATCATGACTTACTTGTATACCCTGCCAATGTATCACATGTTTAGGGTCATGTATGTATCGCTTCAATAGTGATACATGAAACACATTATGTACCAATATATGATTGGGTAGAGCCAGTCGATAAGCCATCGGTCCTATTTAATGAAATATTTATATTGATGTTTAATGAAAATGTTCACATTAATGTATAAATGCAAAATTTACTGTTATATAAATTTCTATGTTTAACTTAATTTCGTCTCCTCAAGCTCAACAGTTCGATACTAGTTTCTTTTGAATGGCAATTTCAATTAGAGGTTTAAAGTTATTTTCCTAACTTCAGTTTGTTTACCCAGCGTGACAATGTTTAGTTGCCATGCGAAGAAGTCTTCATGTTTTTCTTCTGGACTGCTGAGAGAAGTGACTGTGTCACCTTGACAAGCTCAACCTGTACAGGTAACTTTGCAGAGGCTATTATATCTTCCATAACGACTCATATTTAATATTGATTTTACTGTATGCAGAGGTTCACATGAATAGAGGGTTTTAACATTGGGTTTCTTGTGTTACAAGGACCGCACATCCATTTAAGGTCGAGATATGAGCCATCCTCGAACCACGCATAGTTCTTTCCAGGTAAGACTTCCATTTACCATTGATGGGTATAGTTAATTTAGCCATGGATTATAAGTTTTATAACTTCGGCCACTTCCCCCCCCCCCAACCTGTTGCAGTGTTTTAGGGTTTGTCGGCATTGAGCATTTAGTCAATGCAGCGAGTTCTAATTTCAAGGTTTTCCATTCTTAAGAAAATTTCGAGGCTCGACCTCTATGCATGGTAATATTCAAGTTTTATTTTAAAATACGCAGTATATGTAAGTGAGACTAAAAGGGACTTCGTCTTTCAGACATGGTTCATAATTTAAGTAATTTACTTTTTATTGGTTGTCAAGTCTATCTGTCGAACATGCCTCTATTCTAGTCAAATGTCAAGGCTCTGTTTAAAATTTTCTTGAAAGAATTACATATTTAATTGTCTCAATATTTCACATAGTAATTTCAGTTTCTAGTTTTGTTCTTCGTACATTTGTTCATTGTCATTTTAAGTTGTTCCCTTTCAGGTATTTCTGTTATCTATTAATTTTGTAGAAAAATTTCCTTCTAAAAATGAAACGTATTTGATATGCATATTTTTCCAAATTTAATATTTGTATTCTATCTGTTAATTCCTGGTATCGCAGACTCATTTTCGTCATTTAAATTCTGAATTTTATGTTTCATTACAAATTCTTGGTTTAGATCCCTGGTTAGGATTAATGTAGGGATATGTATCCCCTTTGTCATGGGTTCAGGGGACATGGACAACAGACCTATTTCACGGGACTGGGTGCTAAACTGTTGGCCCTTGACTTAATGATTAGGAAGTTCTTATTTTCGCATGGAACCTTATTTGGTTTATGTTTTCAGTTAGAAGTGTTTATATTTACTAGTGTATAACTCTTGTAATTTTGATGAATGAAAGATTATTTACCAGTACATTTCATAGATGCAGCAATTTAATTTCTAGACATTCATATTAGTCTTACTTAATATCAGATTTACAGATAATATGTAGTATATTCCTAGTATTCTATTCCATTCTACCAACATAGCAGAAGACAAATTTCTGTATCCATTAGAGAAATTTTGACGTCTAAAATGGGCCTCCTAAGAAAAATGTACAACAAAAATAAAATTTATAAGAACCAATAGGATTCAAGATGATTATGTCAACCATTGGGGATGATTCACCATTTTTGGGGTAAACTGGTAAAAAGATTAAGAAATAATAAAATAATAAAACTACATTTTCAAATTGTACTTTTAACTTATCTCCCTAATTTTTTACTCAATTTTTTAGCAGGAGTACTCGTTGGATGCAAAATTTAATTCCTCATCCAAGGAGTACCCATGTTGCATACTTTTGATGTACCCTACTACACGAAAAATGAGAAATACATGAAAATATGTGATTTCAATCACGTTTTTCATGTATTTCTCATTTTTCGTGTGGTAGGGTCAATCGAAATTATGCAACATGGGTACTCCTTGGATGAGGAATTAATTATGCATCCAACGAGTGTTCCTGCTCGAAATCTGAGTAAACCCATAGGGAGATAAGTTTAAAATACGAGTTGAAAAAAATAGTTTTTTTTTTCTTTTTTCCCTCTAAAATTTGATGATGTAATCTAATCTTATTTTATTATTTCCACTATTATTTTATAATTTCCTTAGGAGGCCCATTTTACACCTCAAAATTTCCCTAATTATTCTTCTAACAGAACAATAGGATTTCAATCAAGATTTTTAATTATACATAAAACATTTTCCTTATGTTAATAATTTCAATCCTGTAAACCAAAACACTTAAATACTTGTCTTGGTGGAATATTTCAATAAACTGATGGTCCTCCCAACCTTGAACGAGGCAATCATGTCCTTCGCTCCCCCCGAGCTCCTCACCAGGTCTTATGTAATTCAGTGAGATAGAATAAGATAGACCTCAGGATCTAAATCCAGTCTATACTTCTCTTGGGTTTTTCTTGAGCTCCACTGGTTTCCTCACCAGCTCTGGATAACTCATTGCAATAGACTGTTGCTTAACCCCAACATTATTTCTGCACAAAACCCCTTCCCATTCTTGGGATTTTCCTTTTAACCTTATAGGGAGGTAACTGTCAGAATTGTCTCTACCTTTTACCCTGGGTTCTTGGAATCGTTTACCAATCAGTTACTTTCTTTTACTCAAGACAATTTATTAATTATCTTCAAAAAATATACTCAAGTATTGTTAATGAATAATATTATTTGTTAAATAATTCAAATGTGTCATAACAAGTCTATTAGCCATGATTTAAATTAAAATAGGGTGTTATATCTTCCCTCGCTAAGGCAAGCACTGTCCTCGGTGTTATTTGATCAACGAGAATAATTCCGGATATGCTTCTTAAACAATATGCTCATCTTCCCAGGTAGCCTCCTTTGGGACAAATTGCTTCCATTGCACTTTAACTTGGGGGATGACTCACCTTTGGAGCATTATTTCTCTCTGATCTAGAATATGTTGTGGTTCTACTAGGAACTCATTGTCTGGTTCTACCTTCAAACAACAGTTATCATAATTAATTTAAATCAGAAGTCTATTTGTTACAAACGTAATATAATCATGACTTACATGTATACCCTGCCAATGTATCACATGTTTATGGTCATGTATGTATCCCTTCAATATTGATACATGAAACACATTATGTACCAATATATCATTGGATAGAGCCAATCGATAAGCCACCGGTCCTATCCTTTCCATAATTTCAAATGGTCCACAATATCTGAGAGCCAATTTGGCACAAGCATTCCATATCAAGGTGCTCTTTTTCGGTTTAATTCTTACATATACATGATCCCCTAACACAAACTCACGGAAGGTTCTTTTCTAATCTGCATAAACTTGTTGTCGGTCTTGGGCTGCTTTCAAATTATACCTAATCTTTCTTACCTCACGTTCCATTTCATCCAGCATGTCCGGTCCAAGCATCATCTTGGTTTTTGGATTGCTCCAATTTATAGGAGTCCTACATTGTGTTCCATACAATGATTCAAATGAACTCATATTAAGGGATTCTTGATATCTGTTGTTATAGGAAAACTCAACCAAATGTAGATACTCTTCCCATTTCGTAGTTTGCTGCATTACATACATGCGCAACATAGCCTCTAAAACTTGATTCAGCCTCTCTGTTTTCCCATTTTTTTAAGGATGGTAAGAAATACTAAATTATACTTGCATCCCCAAGCCAGTGAATAATGTCTTCCAAAATGTTGATGTAAATTTTACATCTCGATCTAAGATGAAAATCCTGGGAATACCGTGTAATCTAAAAATTTCTTTCATGAAAATATTGGAAATTTGTATTGTCTTGTAACTTGAATGGACGGATATGAAATGAGCCACTTTTTTGAGTCTATCTACTACCACCATTGTTGAGTCATTGTTTTTTTTGTTTCTTGGTAGTCCAATGATGAAATCAAGGGAGATGAATTCCCATTTCCATTCTGGTACTGGAATAGACTGAAGCAATCCTACTGGATGTTGGTGTTCTACCTTGACTTGCTGGCACTCCAAGCACTTGGTCAAGTATTGCGCAATTTTTTTATGCATCCCAGGCCCAGAATAGTCCTTCCTAATTGCGGTTAACATTTTTTGATATCCTAGATGTCCTACGGAGGAACTCCTGTGATAATCATCCAGAATCAGTCCCTTCAAAATCATTTGTTAGGAATATATATCCATTTTTGATATACTAAGATTTTCTTATCATTGAGCTCATAGTCAGATAGTTTTCCTTGCTTTTAGCCTTCTTTTGCTTGCTGCCACAAGAATTGATATTCAGGGTCTTTCTTTGTTGCCTCCACAATCTATTCTTGAAACTTTAATTCAACTTGGTTAAAGTAGATTTCATAGATGCCATGCAATTTTCTGCTTAAAGCATCGGACACCTGGTTCTCTTATCGTTCACGTGTTGAATGTCAAAATCAAATCCACTTAAAAATGTGTTCCTCTTGCTTGGCGAGCATTCAAATCATATTTTTTAAAGTAGCTAGTTAAACTACTACGATCAGTTCTTAACACAAACCTTTTCCCCAACAAATAATGCCTCCATATTCGAAAGGCATGCACGACTGCAGTTAGCTCTAAATCGTAGGTGGAATACCTCTTCTTGTAATACTTTAGCTTCCTAGATTCGTATGTTATAACTTTCCCTTCTTGGGTCAAAACTGCTCCTACCCCTTCCTTGCATGCATCAATGCATACTTCAAATTCCTTACTTGGGTCTGCTACTTTCAATACAAGGGTAGTAGTTAGTAGCTCCTTCAATAGTTCAAAACTATTATGACATTCCTGATTCCATTTAAAGACTTGTCCTTTCCTCTGTAAGGAAGTAACATGTTGTGAAACTAGCTCCAGAAAGAGAAGAAAATAGATATCAATGCCTTAGAAATAAGCCACTTTGAGGGGGCAACCTCCAATACATTACATGAATGAACAATTCTTGGATGATTCAAATTACAAAACCTCCTTTCTATATATAGGAGTCCATGGGGCCACAATGTAATCCTAGCCGACCAAACAATAATAATTTAAGGGCACAATAATAACAATATGGGGGTTACAAGGGTACAATAATAACAACAAGGGGGTTATAGTAACAACAATAAGGGACTATACTATTAATATAGGGACCTACCTGCCCCTCTCCTTCAAAAAAGTGTTGTCCTCAACGCTTGAGTAGCTCTGGGTGCTTCTGTATAAAATTCTCATCCTCCCACGTAGAATCTTCAGTGGGTAAGTTCTTCCACTTGATGAGATACTCTGAAATTGATCGATTCCGTAGCTGTCGAGTTCTTGTTTCCGTGACCACTTCAGGTTCCAATATGATTTTTCCTTCCTCATCAAGTTCTGGAAATATTGTTTAAACTAGAAGATTTTCACCTATAACCTTCTTTAAGCATGAAATATGGAAAATTGGATGCACTCGTGAAGAAGCAGGAAGCTCCAATTTGTATGCCATAGTACCAATCTTTTGCAACACCTTGAAAGACCATAATACTTTGGTGATATTTTATTATCCTTCTTAGCTTGCTTGAGGGAAATTTGTTTGTATGGTTGTAGCTGTAAAAATACCCAGTCTCCTACATCAAAACGTCTCTCACTGCGATGTTGATCTGCCTGTTGTTTCATTCGATTTTGTGCCAAATTCAAGTTGTCCTTTAAGAGTTGGAGAACTTCTTGTTGATGCTCGATGTGATCTTCCACTTCTTGAACCTTCAATTTTTCTCTTAAATATGATGTTATGGATGGTGGATGATATCCATAAAGTGCCATAAATGGGGTCATTTTTGCTGTAGTATGGAAGGAAGTGTTATACCACCATTCAGCTAGAGGTAACCACTTGACCCATTGTGTTTGTTTATCATATACAAAACAACGAAGATATCCTTCCAAACATTTATCTACTAACTCAATTTGACTATTAGATTGAGGATGATAAGATGAACTATGAGCTAATTGAGTACCCAAACAAGAAAATAACTTCGTCCAAAAATTTCCAGTAAAAATGGGATCTCTGTCGCTCACAATAACCCTTAGGTTTCCATGTATCTTTTGAATTGTGTCCATAAATGTAGTAGAAACTGTACTTGTTTTAAATGGATGAGATAATGCACAAAAGTGTGCATACTTGGTAAGTCTATCAACTACCACCATGATGACACTCTTTCCTTCGGACTTAGGTAAACCTGTGATAAAATCCATTGAAATCTCCTCCCAACGTTGACTTGGAATGGATAAAGGCTGTAGAAGACCCAGGGTCTTAATTGTCTCAACTTTATTTTGCTGGAAAACCAAACATTCCGCCACAAACTTTTGAATATCAGATTTAAGGCCATCCCAAAAAAAATCTTTCTTCACCCTGTGGTAAGTTTTTAAAAATCCTGAGTATCCTCCTAAAGGAGAAGTGTGCAATTCCAGAAGAATCTTTTGTTTCAGTTGGGAATTCTTACAAAGATATAAGCGATCTTTGTACCATAAGGAATCATTTCTCCAACTAAATGTATCAGATGTACTAGGATCTTGCTGCAACTTTTGAATGAGTGTCCATACATCTTTGTCCTTCTTCCATTCATCTCTTGCTTCGGTTATCCAATCTGGTTGGATAATAGAAATGGCACAAAGCAATGATTCCACCTCTTCATTCTTTCTTGAGAGTGCATCTGCAACAACATTTAGCTTCCCTTTTTTGTATATTATTTCAAACTCATAACCCAACATCTTTGTGACCCATTTTTTCTACTCTTCTGAAGATATTCTTTGTTCCAAAAAGTGTTTAAGACTATCATGATCAGTTTTTACCTTGAAGTGTCTTCCCATTAGGTAAGTTCTCGATTTATTTAGTGCATGCAGTATTGCTAACATTTCCTTCTCATAAATAGGTTTCTATAAATACTTTCCTTTGATTGGACGACTTTAAAAAGCAATGGGTCTTCCTTCTTGCATTAAAATAGCACCAATTCCATTTCCTAAAGCATCACATTCCACAATAAAGGTTTTTGTGAAGTCTGGCGTAGCTAAGACTGGTGCTAGGCACATTGCCTCTCTAAGATGTTCAAAGGCCTTAGTTGCTTTAGGAGTCCATGAAAATGCATCTTTCTTCAATAATGTTGTTAAAGGTGCTACTATTCTCCCATAATTCCTAACAAACTTTCAATAATACCCTATTAACCAGAGAAATCATCGCAACTGCTTTATGGTTGTGGGGACTTTCCATTCCTTAATGGATTTAATTTTGTTAGGGTATACCTTAACACCATCGTGAGATGCAATATGACCCAGATATTCCACCTCTTGTACTCCAAAGAAACATTTGGATTTTTTGCATATAATTGTTTCTCCTGCAATAGTTTGAGCACCCTGTCAACATGTTGAACATGATCCTTCCAAGACCTGTTGTAGATTAGTATATCATCAAAAAATACTAGCAAAAATTTTCTAAGGAAGGGTTTGAAAATGGAATTCATCAACCCTTGAAATGTAGAAGGTGCATTGTTAAGGCCAAAAGGCATGACCAAAAATTCATAATGACCCTCATGAGTTCGAAATGTTGTTTTCGGAATATGTTCAGTCTTCATTCTAATTTGATGATACCATGAACGAAGATCCAATTTGGTAAAATAAATTGCTCCATGTAATTCATCCAATAATTCATCAATCACGGGAATGGGAAATTTATCTTTAATGGTGAGCTTATTGAGCTCCCTATAATCCGGACACATGCATCATGATCCATCCTTCTTGTGTACCAATACTACAGGAGCAGAGAAATAACTTTGACTAGGTTGAATTATACCCGCCTCTAACATTTCTGCAATCATACGTTCAATTTTGCTCTTTTGGACATAAGGATATCTATAAGGCCTGATGTTTGGAGGAAAACTTCCTGGAATCAAATGAATAGCATGATCATGATCACTAATAGGTGGGATTCCTTTTGGAGTTTCAAAAACCTTGGAATGATCGTCCAAGACTTTTTAGAGATCTGCAGAAATAGATGATTTTGATGTTGGAACTTCTAGTGAGCATAATTGTGCAATTATGCCTCGTTGTTATTTCTTTAGAAGATTTTTCATGAAATTAGAGCTTATTATCTTTCCCAGCTTCCCTGCAATACCCCATAATTCGACTTCCTTTCCTTCTGAAAAAAAATTCAAGAAAAGTTCTTGAAAATTAAAAGCTACTGTCCCCAAATATTGTAACCATTGTACTCCTAGTACAACATTAGCACCTCCCATAGGAATGGAAATCATTGGACTATTCAATACGTATTCCCCCATGGTTAGCTTGATATTATGGCATTTTCCAGAGCAATTTATAGTTCCTCCATTTGCAACCATCACTTGACATTCTGGTGCTGGGTATAGGAAACAATTCAATTCCTTGGCTACCTTACAATGAATAAAATTATGGGTACTACCTGAATCAATCAACACTATTACCTTTTTCTTCTTGATATGTCCTTCTATATTTAGAGTTTGAGGAGTGGTAATTCCTGCCAATGCATTACACGATATGGTCAGACTCATTTCTTCCTCTTCTTGGGTTGGTTCCTGGTGTATATCCTCTTCTTGTTCATTTTCTTCTTCCTCTTCACAATATATGTAAAATAATTTCTTCTCAGCACACTTATGACCTTTAATGTATTTTCTATCACAACTATAGCAAAGCCCTTTTTATATTTTTTCTTCCAATTGTTGTGGCGTCAACCTTGTAGGTTGTGGAAATCTAGGAGTAGCAACACTTCCCTCTTTATAGAAGTGAGTGGTAGGCTTCCTTGTCGCCATAATTTTACATTCAATTTTTCTTGCCAACATGAATGCCTTCTCCAATGAATCAGGTTCCAAAACGTAAACTTCATGTTGGATGTTATCCTTTAAAGTACCTATGAAGAGATCAATCCTGTGTTCCTCTGGAATATCAGTTACCCTTATATTCAATTTTTGGAAGTCCTCAATGTGCTCCCCCATTAAACCCTTTTTTTTGAGATTTATCAATTGGCTAAAGAAGGTGTTTCTCTTTGTATCCTCATAATGTGCTATCATTTCCTCCGTAAAAATTAACCAAGTGACAATTTTTTTATGGGAGAAAAGCCATCGATACCATACAAATGTATTTTGTTCTAAATGTAAAGTTGCAATGCATACTTTTTTTGTGTTTTGCACATTATGGAGATCAAAATATTGCTCCATCTGTAGTATCCATGTTACAGGATCCTTTCCATCAAGCTTCCTCACATCCATTTTTGGAATATGGTGGTTCTTCCCGCCAACATTAGATTTTATGAAATCATGAATAACATTTATTTTGTTCTCATCGTGAGTTTCCTCTACTATATTTTCACCATTAGGAAACATTTATTATATCAACTTTGTCAAACCTTCCATGTCTGCTTTTATATCATTCTTCATGTTTTCCATTTTCTCATCAATCTTAGCTTCCATGTCATCCATCTTAGATTCCATGCTAGCTTCCATGCCATCTATCTTAGATTCCATGCCATCTATGCCATTCTTCAAACCATCCATCTTAGATTCCACGCCTTTCTTAAAACCATCCATATTAGTTTCCACACCTTTCTTCAAAACTTCCATGTCATTTTTTGTTGCTCTTTGCGAGAGCGAAATTTGTTACACTTGCTCTTGTAATTTTGATATGTCATGTTGCCATTCTTCATCTTCATGAGTCATAGTAGAGCTTTCTAAAGGCTTAATGGGTGTTGAATTATTTTTAGGGGCCATTTTAGAATCCAATACTGATATCTATTCTACAATATGCCCTTGGAATCAATTCAACTTGACTCTTCAAACAAGACTTATGCAATACGGAAAAAAAAAAATACACACCTTTTACTTGCTTTTGAGGAGCTTGATATTGAAATTGAATTATCTCTATAATTGAAGATCCTCAATATCTGAAATTTAGCCCTGTAGTATCCCTCTAAAGCTTCTTTAAAATGGCATAAGTCTGATCTAATTTGGATTCGTCAAGGAAAATTTATGTCCAATCTCCCACAATGACCCAATTTTGGACTAGTTCAGTAGAGTGAACTTGTACAACTTGCCACGTGTCACTGTTTCCTCCTTTGGCTCTGAAATTGATAGAACAAAAACTATAGTCTGTGTGCTTGTAGCCACTTTTTACATCATTCCAATCCAATTCTCAGAGAGAGAGCTATGAATATTTTCCCACGATCACCTCTTTGAGATGAAATTCAGAAGCCTCAAAAAGCCCTAACTTCCACAAATCATATCTCCGAAAATATTGCAAACCAATATTTGAAATTTTGCGGTGATGTTCCTCAGGATTGCGCCTTCGCACTCTGAAAATTTCAGCTTCTGAACCTTCGTAGAACAAAATTTATTACGAAAATACCACGATGATCTGTTTAGGTTAAATTCAGGAGCCTAAAAAATGGCCTAACTTGCACAGATCATATCTCCGAAAATATTGCGAACCAAGCTCTGAAATTTTGCGATGATGTTCTGCAGGATTTTTTCTTCGCACTCTAAAAATTTCAGATTATGTACCTTCGTAGAAAACAAGTTATAGCAAAAATTCCACGATGACCTATTTGGAGCAGCGAAACCCTAGAATCTCAAAGCTCTGATACCAAATGTTGTGAAACCAGCTCCAAAAAGAGAAGAAAAGAGATATCAATGCCTTAGAAATAAGCCACTTCAAGGGGGAAACCTCCAATACATTACATGAATGAGCAATTCTTGGATGATTCAAATTACAAAACCTCCTTTCTATATATAGGAGTCCATGGGGCCACAATGTAATCCTAGTGGGCCACAATGTAATCCTAGCTGACCTAACAATAATAATTTAAGGGCACAATAATAACAATATGGGGGTTACAAGGGTACAATAATAACAAAAAGGGGGTTACACTAACAACAATAAGGGACTATACTAGTAATATAGGGACCTAACATAGGAAAAGCTATTTTAGAGAACCCATTAATGAATCATCGATAATAGCGAGCTAAACCCATAAATGAACATATGTCTACCACATCGATAATAGCGAGCTAAACCCATAAATGAACATATGTTTGCCACATTCTTAGGAAATTTCCACTCCATAATTTTCTTTATATTTTCAGGGTATACAGAAATCCCTTCAGTAGAAATCACATGTCCCAGATATTAGATCTGCTTCTTGAAAAAGTCACATTTACTAAACTTAGCGTACAGCTGGTGTTCCCGTAACATTTTCAGCACTATGCGTAGATGTTCCTTGTGCTCTTCCATATTCTTAGAGTAGATTAATATATCATCAATAAAAATTAAAAAAAACTTATCCAAAAATGGGTGGAAAATTCCATGCATCAAGCTCATAAAATTTGTTGGTGCATTGGTTAATCCGAATGGTAGCACCACAAACTCATAATGTTCGTACCAGGTACGGAAAGTTGTTTTGGATATATATCTGTCCTTAATTCGTATTTGGTCATACCCTAACCTTAGATAAATCTTGGAAAACATTGTTTCCCCCTTCACTTGATCAAACAGATTGTCTATGTGTGGCAATGGATATTTGTTCTTGAAAGTCTTCTTATTGAGCTGTCGGTAATCCATGCACATTCACATAGTATTGTCTTCTTCTTAACAAACAGTACTATTGCTCCTCAAGGGGACACACTTGGCTGAATGTAACCTTTGTCCATTAATTCATGCAGCTACATTTTTAATTTTGTTAATTCAGGTACACTCATTCTGTATGGAGCTCATGACACAGAGGTTGCCCCAGGTATTAATTCTATTGTAAAATCAATTTCTTACTTTGGTGGTAATCCTGGAATATTTTTAGGGAACACATCCCAGAATTCCTGCATAATAGGAATATTTTCCAGCATGAGGGTCTTATCCTTGGAGTTATAGAACCCTACTTGAATTGTATAGAGTTTACACCCGTTTCTAATACATTTAATCAGTTGAGATGTAGTAATGGGACGTAACTGAAGTGGCTTCTTAATTCCATGCAATTATTGACGTGTACCATCTTTCGATTTAAAGTAAATGACTTTGTCTTTGCAGTCCACCAATTACCAATGTCTTTCCAACCAGTCAATTCCCAATAGAATATCATAGGATCCCACAGGTAGAATGTTAAGTTCTATGGTTATGTGTTGGTCACCAATAACCAATTCGCAGTTTGACACTTTGGCATTGACTCGTCTTTTTTCCCCCGTAGCCAGTTGTACTAGCCATGGATTCTTAAATTTCTAATTCTGTAATTTACAGTTTTCAACTATACGAGGGTGTATATAGCGCAAACTATCCCCATGATCAACTAAAATAGAAACAGATTGGGTTTGTAGCGTACCTTCTAATTCTATCATAGTTGGTTGAAAATCTGCTTGTCAATATTCCAGAGCAACATTGATTCTAGGTATGTTTCGCACTACATCTCCCATGGTAGATGCCTCTTGCATATTTTTTGCCACTTCATTTCTCCCTTGATGAGGAAAATTTTCAAAATAATGTTCCTCCCCACAACCCCAACACTGCAATGGCAATTTTTTGGATTGTCCAAGGTCTGGCCTACTAGAGGCTTCAGTATGTCACTCCTCAACTGCCCATTTGGTCCTTTGTTGACTTTTCCCATTCTTTCTATTCGTTAGATTCCTTGCAACATTCCTGTAATATCTAAATCTGTTATTTTTAAAATTGGAAGGGCCTTTCTACCCTTTCTTGGGTGGCCAATTTTTCCCAGTTTCTCCCTTAGCCTTGAACTGTTGATAGCACATCCGTGCTTTCCTTATCATTTTTTCCATTGTTTTTGGGTTTACAAACTCAATCCTCTCTTTCATGCGTATTATCAAATTGCTCAAAAACCATTGCACCTTTGCCTTTTCATTGCGCAAATAAGGTACATATCTTAACAATGAGGTAAATTTAGAAATAAATTCATCCATAGACATTTGCCCCAATTTTATATCATGGAATTCTCTTGATTTCTTATCATAGAATCGTTTTGTTAAATACTTATCTTTGAAATACTTTTGAAACTCATCTCAAGTTATGTTCGGATCTTCAATCCCGCGCATGATTTTCACCTCTTACAACCACAATGTAGCTTTTTCCCGCAGTTTGTAGATTTCTAGGCGAGATTTAAGTTTTCTGTTATACTCGTAAAATTGAAAATATTTGTTCATATTCATTATCCAAGCTTCTGCCATTTCTTCAGCCTCTCCATCAAATGTAGGAGGCTTGATCTTCCAGAATTCACCCTATAATTCCACTTTTGTTTCTACAGTTCTTGTTGTTCTGAAATATTTCCAGATTCAACTTCATTATAGGTTCTACTTTTATTACTCTGTGGCATACGAATTCCTTCTGGATTTTCATGTACGTGTTGTTGTTGTTCTCCTTCTCCGTGAGTGTCTCTCTCAGGACTGGGTTGTGCAGTGTGATGGTTTTGTTTATCTTAAAGGCTCTTCAGTATCCTTTCCTACTCCCTCATTAACCTTTCATTATCACTCTAAACCCTGACCATATCTGTCTAAAGTTGTTGTATTGTATCAACTAATATATTTTTATGACGTTGTTGTTGTTCCAACAATCTGCTAGTTTGCTAATGCTGGTCTACACTTAATTTCATCCACATCTCTAGGTTGACTTCAGGTTGGTCAAGGGATGGGTTTCCCCTGTGTTCCTGGGTGTTTGATGACTAGATTCTCTCCTCATGGTAGCTTATTGCTAGATTTTTCCTGTACTGTGCATAGTTTCAACAATAAACATAATTAAAACACCCATGTTATTGTGTTTTCCCATCTTGCCCCAACGTGTAACCACCCTCTGATACCACTTGTCACATTCAAGAAGTAAGCTTATACAAAGATAAGTAAAAAAAAAATTATTACCTTTACTCTCGCTCAAACCTTACTACTATTCGATTTACACAGCTATTCTAATGCTCATTGAATATATTTGTATTGTTACTAAGTAGTCAATATGATTTTATATCATATGGTACACATAATACAATACCATGTGATTAACTCTAGATTTCATCATATATTTTAATTCAAGGTCTATGGTTTGCAAATATAACTTTAGAAAGCATAAATATTTAATTACCATGGTGATCGAGTTGATCTTTCTATAGGGTTCATTACTCCTTTGATTGAAATTGATTAAATGTATTCATACATATCGATTGTGTTTCAATCCTATTTCTGACAGATTTTATTTCTATATATGATTCGAATTCATATTATAACTTAATATTTGTACATAATTCGACATGGCGTTAATGATATCAGTCATCAACCCACCTCATTCATTGTGTTAATTACCCACCTATCAGTTCCTCTAGTTGCCAAACATCCCACGCTGTCACTTTGTAATATTCCCAAATTTGAACATCATAATTGGAATATTAGAGTCCTTAATTTTCTTAATGAATTAAGTAAATAAAAGGGTGGAGGGACCCACAAACCCCAAATATGAATAAGATCCACTTTTTGTGTGTGAATGTGGACTAATTAAGCCTAGATCTGTAAAGAGAGGTAGTTGAGCAACTACTAATGTGAATGAGATTGGAGATCATGTCTCATTTAATGAGAAAGATCATGGACGATTGATTCAGTCAACTAAGATCTTAAAGATGTCAAACAAAGGGATCATTGAGCATTCATGATCAAGTGATGGAAGATCGTCTGCAAATGAAGCACACATGATGGAGGAGGTGTACATTGCACCTAGACTTGTTGGTTGATTTGGTCAAACAGCACAGTCCCACTTGGAGGATCTTTTCCACATGTGATTGCGTAGTTGATATTAGGGCCAAGGCTTGGGAAGTCTCAAACATTATAAAGGAGATGAAGGCAAGGGTGAAAGGCATATTAGATTATTTGATGTATGATCTTTTAGATCTGGAATTGTCAAGTGACATTCTACTACATTCTTGGGCTATTTAGCAGAGATTGCAGGTGCTATTTAGCACAAGGTGTTCCCGGGCAGGAATCCCACCTCTTTATTTGAGTAGCTCTGGAAAGAGGATTTCTCTTCATTCTACATCAGGCATTGGTGCCACATCTCTTCTCTAATTTCTGCTAAACATTCATATTCAACAATCTGCAGATTTCTGAAGATCAGTTTGGAAGGTGGAAGTTGTCTTCAGTACTTCAGCTGGAGAACAAGGTGAGGGTTTATTCCCATCACTTGGGCTTATAGATCAGCACTCCCAGAGCCACATTGCAGATCTGTCATCAGGAAAAAATTTATTGACCTCCTAGTAGTAGTATTCCCTTCAGGAATAACGTTGTTCCTTTTGCAGATCTAGAAGGAGGAAGGAAGTTTCTAGTATTTCAGCTAGAAATCCTATGAGGGACCATCCCTTCAAATTTCCATTAGTCTCACCATCAATCTGGAGTTTATTGCAGCATTTTTTAGCAGGCAGAAGGCCTCTCTTTCCCTCACAGTGCAATTTCTAGTGCCATCTGTGTTGCAGCAGCTAAAATCATCATTGGAGGATTGAGAAGCTAGATCTAGGGCTTGTAGCTCATAGATATTAAGAAGGGATCAGCCCTTCAAGCTTAGATCTAATATGATATCATATTTTAGCCATCTATTTGTCAGATATAGCTTCAGCTCTGTATTTCCCAGTAGATCAAGGATCAAACCCTGGGGAGGTGATTTTTCCAAAGTTGTAGATCTGGAAAATCCTTTCTGGGTTATCTTGGGAATCCATCACATTGGCCAGATCTTGTATCTTGGCATCATCAGAGCTCCGGATTTGAGTAGATCTTCATTCTCCTTTTCAGCCTGCACCTATATGTTCATGTTGTAGAAGTTTGAATAATAGCTGAATTATTCACTGAGATTATCCTGATTACACACTATTTAAGCTTCATGCATAATACATAACCTCTTCTACAATTGATCATCAATATGCGGAAATAGAAGCAGTCGCATGCGCACATTAAAACATAATCAAGCACACATATAACACAAGCATGTAATGGGGGAAAGATTTACAATTTAAAACCCCAACCATCTGATATTATAAATGTTGCTAAAGAACATGTAAATACATAGCACAAAGCTCCTCACAAATTCTCCTCAAGACTATCTCACATGCTACACCAAAACTAGCACTAAGATGAACAAGTCACAGTTCAAATCTCCTCCACAAGTCTCCAAGGCTCATTTCTCATCATTATCCAAGATGAATAATGATGAGATCCAAGTTTGAAATCCTAAATGTGGTTTAAATTACCCTAATTCTCATTGGCAATCTCAATCAATGTGTGTGCAAATCTCATGCACAGCCATAGTCACAACCGATAGTAGACTCACCCTTTCACCCACCTCTAACACTGGTCTCCACTGAACTCTCCATGCATTGCAGTTAACTGATGTGTTCTTTAGTTGATTTATGAGTTAATAATTAGTGAATTAATTAATAATTAATTCACACCACTCATCACTAGTGTATTTTTCATTTAGACTAAATACAACTAGTTCAACTAAGTTAAACCGAACACAACTCCACCAACTGTCTCATCAACTCCACCAAACTCTGCCACATGAGTTCTAACTGAATTCAACCATGCAATAGCTCAAATAACCCTTAGGAAAAGTGTATTTCCTTCTGTCAGCTGCATGTGCCACATCCAAGCATCAAACTTAAGTGCTCCAAGAGGATAAGATAATGTTTATAGTCTAAATATTATTAAGGGTTAATAGTATTTGACTGTTCTATTTTTAGCCCGGCAGTCTAAAAATAGAAACCGCCCAATGTCTTAAAATAGAGGTCCATATATTTTTACCAACTCGACCAATCATCCATAAATAGCATCCTGCAACTCATAGACCATGATCCATATGTCTAAAAATAGACATAGTCTAAAAATAGACTTTGCGCCAAAAATAGCCTGCGGGCCCACTTAGTGAAGGCGACTTCTTTTCACTAAGCTCCATCATCTTGTTGCATTTTCAACACTCCCTCTCAACAAGATATGGATTATCTGCAACCCCTATCCTGCCTCTGTGGTATTCGAATTTTCTCCTGGTGAGCGCCTTCGTCAAGATGTCAGCATCCTAATCCTCCGTGGGAATATATGAAAGTAACATGATTCTCCGCTGCACACAATCTCTGATATGATGGTACCTGATGTCGATGTGTTTGGATCTATCATGAAATACTGGATTAGCCGAGATTTTAATGCAACTTTGGTTATCACAATAAATCACAGTAGGCTCCAAGTGTGACCCGAACAATCCGACCAGGATCTTCCTCATCCATATGGCCTCGCATGCAGCCAAGCTTGCTGCCATATACTCAGCCTCTGCTGAACTGAGTGCCACGGATCTCTGCTTCCTGCTGTACCAAGAAACTACTGTCGACCCGATACTGAAGATCCCTCCAGATGTTCTCTTTCTGTCTGTTGGGCTCCCTGCCCAATCTGCATCCGTGAAGCCACATAGCTTCACCTCATCCTCCTGTCTGTACCACAAGCCATATCCCGATGTGTCTCTAAGATAACGCAATACATGCTTGCCTGCCTTCCAGAAGAGCTTGGTAGGCTTAACCATAGCTTGCGAAAGCTGGTTAACAGCATAGCATATATCGGGTTGTGTATTGACCAGATACATAAGCGACCCCACCAACTGTCGATAAACAGTGGCATCCACTACCTCTGCTGAAGTAGCATCCTCCTTCCTCCAACCTCCAGGAAGAGGAGTATCAACAGGATTGCATCCATGCATGTTGAACTTCTCCAGTATCTCCTGGGCATACTTACCCTGAGAAACAAACATTCCATCACTGCGCTGCCAAATTTCCAATCCCAGGAAATAATGAAGGAGGCCCGAGTCCTTCATCTCAAACTCTCTAGCAAGATCCTCCTTGCATGAAAGTATAAACAGCTCATCACCCGTCAAAATCAAATCATCTACATACAGTACAATGATCAGCAACTTCCCCTCCACCAAAATCTGGTACAGGTTAGGATCCACCTCACTCTTGGAGAATCCAAGTCCGCTGAAATAACTGTCTATCCGTGTGTACCAAGCACGAGGTGCTTGCTTCAACCCATACAGTTCTCTCTTGAGTCTGCAGACATGCGACTCACTGTTGAATATCTCGAAACCTTCGGGATGCTCTATGTACACCTCCTCCTCAATGACTCCGTTGAGGAACGCAGTCTTCACATCCATCTGATGGATGTGCCACCCCATCTGCGCTGAGAGAGCTAGGGTCGTTCGTATGGAAGAATACCTTGCGACAGGTGCAAAGGTCTCCTCATAATCGATCCCCTCTATCTGTGATAAGCCTCGGGAAAAAAATCTTGCCTTGTACTTCTCCAGACTCCCGTCATCCGCCTGCTTCACTTTGTAGATCCATCTCGAACCCACCACTGATTTCCCCTCTGGCCTTGGGAAAATCTCCCATGCACTGTTTCTGACAATCCAATCATACTCTTCCACCATGGCATCTACCCATGCGGGGTCCTCCAAAGCTTCCTCGAATGAGGATGGCTTTGTCATGACACATTTGCTCACAAGAGCCATGTATCCAGTGTACCGCTCAGGTGACTTCCTCTGTCTGCGCTGTGCTGTAGGTGGTCCTACAACCTTCTCTGCATCTTGAGCCAGTAGCTCAGCTTCTGTAGTGCGCTTGCGCCCTCTGATGGTCGGCGTTGCATGAGTGGTCTCTTCCACTCCATGAACCTCATCTTGTGGCTGATCCACATCCAAGCTCATCCTTATGAACTAATAGCTCCTCATCTGCATGCAAGTGTGGCTCCCTCTCAAGCGAACACTTCATGGCTTTCTCCTCCTGAAATTTGATATCCCGTCGCACAACAGTCTTGCGACTGTCTGGAAAATACACACGATAGTTGTGGGGCGTATCAGTGTACCTCACAAATATCCCAACCTCCCCCTTCCAAAGGCGGTCGGCTTCCAACTTCTTCCTGGCATCCTTCATCACATGAATGTAAACAGGTGAACCAAAAATCCTCAAATGGGAAATATCAGGCCTCTTACCAGAAAACGCCTCCTCGGGTATACTCATGCCAAGTATCTTGTGAGGACAACGGTTCTACACATATACTGTAGTATTGCATGCCTCCGCCCACAAGTGAATGGGTAGGCCCTGATCATGCAACATCGCCCATACAACACCCACGATCATTTTGTTCTTCTGTTCAGCAACCCCATTCTGCTGTGGGTTATGGGGTGCTATGAGCTCTCTTCGAATCCCTTCTGCGCTGCAAAAGTCCTTGAATTCGCCAAAGATGAATTCACCACCATTTTGGCTCCTAAGAGCCTTCACATGCTTCCCCAATTCCTTCTCAACCAGTGCCTTGAACTCACAGAAATTTGAGTATGTCTCGCTCTTCTTCTACATGAAGAAGATCCAGCACTTCCGAGAATAATCGTCAACAAATATCACATAGTACTTGTGCTTTGCTATCGAAGCTACTGAGAAAGGTCCACACACGTCTGTGTGAATTCTCTCAAGGATCGTCGTGGCGCGACTATCCTTCTCTTGAAAGGTGGCTTTCATAAATTTTCCCAAGGGACACCCCTTGCACTGATCTGACTGCTCAAGAGTGCCTTTAGGAAGCCCAGTAGAAATCTATTGCAGTATCTTCAAAGCTTCATGGTGAAGGTGGCCCAATCTCCTCCGCCAACAGCTCACCATCCCACTTCTACCATCTCCCGCCTTGCATGCCACAGCCGTTAGCCCATCTACCTGGTACTGATAAAGGTTCTTGATCAACCCTATTCTATGCTTCTCCAATGCATCTACCTATGTGCCTTCCTTCGCGCCGAAGACAACATCAATCTTCTAGCCTTCTAACATCGCCACATAGATCAGATTCTTCTTCAATCCTAGAACAGTAATCCACTTCCTTCACGAAGGGTTTACTGATTCCCTCTCTCAAAGGAAATGGTACCATATCGGTCGCACTGTATCTACCATCATCGCCCATCTCGATGTGCACTCCAAGATCTTTCTCATCCAGATCTGAAAACAAATCTCGATCTCCAGTCATGTGAAAAGACGCACCACCGTCCAAGAACCATACTGATCGCATCACACTTGAGAGCATGCGATCAGTGAAAAATCCAGCTCAAACTGGGAGGCTAAGGCCTCTCCCGCTGCAGATCCAGCAGCATGCTTATTTTTCTTCTTCTGCGGACAATTTGTGGCATAATTTCCGTGCTCTGACATTGAAAGCACTTCACCTTGGACATGTCTTGCTTCTTTCCTTTCGCACCAGAATGAGAAGCTTTCTTGCTCTTCCCCTTCTTTGCTTTGGCAGCCAAAGTGCAATTTTCTTCAACAGATGCCTTTGATGAAGGTCCGTCCCTGGTAGTCCGCCTTATCTCCTCTTGCATGAGATCCGACCAAAGTCACTCCCATCCTGGCAACTTCTCCCGACCATTGATAGAGTCCTGATAGGAATGCCAACTCTTCGGAAGACCAAGGAGGGCCAGGTCCACCAAGTCCTCCTCATCGAAAGTCACCCCCACACTTCCCATCTCATCCCTGCATTGGGTGAACTTCGTGAGGTACTTGGCGATACTGTTGCCTTTCTCCATCTTAATGTTTCTGAGTTTATCCTTGAGCGCCAAATTCCTCTGGTCGCTCTTGCTTTGGAATAGATCTGTCAACACTTTCCACATCAAGTATGGAGAAGCCTTTCCATGCAGGCTGGATACAATGTTATCCTTCACCCAACAAAATCCTTCTCTTCACATTTCTTCAAGCCTCAACTTGAGCAAAGATCAAGAGGGCTGGGACTCAAGATTTTATGAACTCCTTCAAACTCGTTATCTTTTAGATCCGGAATTGTCAAGTGACATTCCACTGCATTCTTGGGTTGTTTAGCAGAGATTGTAGGTGTTGTTTAGCACAGGGTGTTCCTGGGTGGAAATCCCACCTCTTTGTTGAGTAGCTCTGGAAATAGGATTTCTCTTCATTCTACATCAGGCATTGGTGTCACATATCTTCTCTACTTTCTGTAGAACATTCATATTAAAAAATCTGTATATTTCTAAATATCAGTTTGGAAAGTGGAAGGTTTCTTTAGTACTTCAGCTGGAGAACAAGGTGAGGGATTATTCCCATCACTTGGGCTTATATATCAGCACTCCTAGAGCCACATTATAGATCTAATGTGTAAAAACTAATAGACCTTTAGTAGGTATCTCTAACAATTGTATGTGATTTCGTTATATCTTAGAAATTCAATAGAGGAAGAAAGTCTGGGTGTTCAGCCAGAAATCCTATGAGGGACCATCCCTTCAAATTGCCATCAGTCTCACCATCAACCTCGGAGTTTATTGCAAGATTTTTCACAGTGTAAGGCCTCTTCCCCCACAAAGGTACTTCTAGTGCCATCTCAGGTCATAACAGCCTAAAACCATCATTGGAGGATTGAGAAGCTAGATCTAGAGCTTCTAGCTCATAGATCTGAAGAAGGGATCATCCCTTCAAGAATAGATCTAATATGATATCATATTTCAGCCATCTATTTTCTAGATTTAGCTTCATATCCGTATTTCCTAGTAGATCAAGGATTAAACCTTAGGGAGGTGATTTTTCCAAAGTTGCAGATTTGGAAAATCCTTTCTCGGTTGTCTTGGGAATCCATCACATTGGCTAGATCTTGAATCTTGGCATCATCAGAGCTCTAGATTTGAGTATATCTACATTCTCCTTTTCATCCTGCACCTATATGCTCATGTTGAAGAATTTGAATAATAGCTGAGTTATTCACCGAGATTATCCTAATTACACACTATTTAAGCTTCATGCATAATACATAACCTATTCTACAATTGATCATCAATTTGCGGAAATAGAAGCAGTCGCATGCGCACATTAAAACATAATCAAGCACACATATAACACAGTATGTAATGGGGAAAGCATACAGCTGAAAACCCCCAACTATCTGTATATTAAAATGATAGAGAACATGTAACAATAAATAGTACAAAGCTCTCACAACTCACAGCACTATCTCACATGCTACACACAAACTAGCATGGAAGATGAACAAGTCACAGGTTCAAATCTCCTCCACAAGTCTGCCTGCCTCTACTGCGCAATCCAAGATGAATAATGATTGAGATCCAAGTTCGAATCCCCTAGCTTGTACTGCGCAATCCTCATTGGCAATCTCCATCAATGTGTGTGCAAATCTCATGCACAACCATAGTCACAACTGATAGTAGACTCACCCTTTCACCCACCTCTAACACTGGTCTCCACTGAACTGTCCATGCACTGTAGTGAACTGATGTGTTCTTGAGTTGAATAATGAGTTAATAATTAGTGAATTAAATAATATTTAATTCACTCTACTCATTACTAGTGTATTATCTAGTTAAACTAAACACAACTAGTTCAACTAAGTTAAACCGAACACAACTCCACCAACTGCCTCATCAACTCCACCAAACTCTGCCACTGAAGTCCTAACTGAAGTCAACCATGCATGAGCTCACCAAACCCCAAGGAATAGCGTAATTCCTTCGCCGCCTACATGCCACATCCAAGCATCAAACTGAAGTGCTCCAAGAGGATAAGATAATGTTTATAGTCTAAATATTATTAAGGGTTAATAATATTCGATTGTTCTATTTTTAGCCCGACAGTCTAAAAATAGATTCCGCCCAATGTCTAAAAATAGAGGTCCATATATTTTTACCAACTTGACCAATCATCCATAAATAGCATCCTGCAACTCATAGACCATGATCCATATGTCTCAAATAGACATAGTCTAAAAATAGACTTTGCGCCAAAAATAGCCTGCGGGCCCACTTAGTGAAGGCGACTTCTTTTCACTAAGCTCCATCATCTTGTTGCATTTTCAACACATGTCATCTGAAAGGCCTGTGTAGTATTTACTTCAGTGCCTCCACATTTACGATGTACCTGTTGTATGCATGTTTTCAAGATGATCGTAGCTCATATATTTGGCTAGATCTACTACATTCTGTACTTGTGTAACTGAATCTTCTCCGATATAATAAAATGGCTCAGCTCTTTCTGCACATTATGATGTGTACTTAGATTTATTGTTTATCTTGCGGTAATTTCTTATATTGTGTGAAGTATTACTGCATTCTCCCTTTTGGGATATTAGAGTGGTATCAAAGCATGATCTTTGGCTCAGCTTTTGGACACTTCATCTTTTGCATTGAAAGAAGAATAGATAGATGAGATCTATCATGGAGGATGAAAAAAATGTCACTCCTTTCTTTAGATCCATGCAATATCTCTCCAAGGAGGTCAATCAAATGAAGAAGGAAGGACAGAGGGAAGATCCAAGAAGAAGATGTGATGAGGAAAGTACTTCCTATCAACAGAAAAGAAGACCGAAGAATCCTAGATCTCCTCATAGATCCACTATGCCCACTTTCTTTGAAGAAGGTGAGAGGTATAGAAGTGAAGAAAGGAATGAACCTGAGACTCATGAGACTCTCAGTCTGTATCTTGAAGAGTACAAAGCACAGTCTAGATCATTCAAGGAGAAGCTAACTCTCCAACAATTCTTCTAGATTAAAGAAGAAAGAGGATCCTATAGCAGCAATAGAAGGAAGAGGCATAATAGATTCTATTTGCCTACATTTGATGGATCTTCCTCAAGCAATGTCAAGGCTTGGAGGAGGGAGTTAGATTCATTTTTCAAGCTACATCTTGTGGCTGAAGAAGAGGCTGTTCAAATTGCAGCACTTCATCTCTTAGATGAAGCAGAAGATTGGTGGTTTGGGCACATAGAGCATGCAAAGGCAACCAAGTATTTAGATTTCTTTCACAAGTTGAGGAAGAATTTTGATGAGAAGAAGATAGAGATGAGCCACAAAGAGCCATATCCCAAGGAAACCAAGGAGAATGTCAATCTTGTCACTCTGGACAAGAGGTCACTACTTTCACCACCTGCTGCAGAAGTACTTGTATCTGGAGAAGAGACACTTGCATCTTTGCAAGGTAGTCTTGAGCTCTTGACATATGGATTCTCATGCATGGATCAGAAGATTAATGAAGAGGAGGAGGAAGATACCAGCACTGGTACACTTGAAAAAAAGAGGCCATCACTCTTACCAGTAGTTGGAGACACTATTGTCCCGGTTGGAGGAACTCTTGTGTTCTGTCAAGAGGTTCCCACATATCAGTTGATCCAAGGTATGCATAAAATTACAACACATATTGTTTCAAGATCAATTCATAACCAAGGGTTAGAAAAAAATGTTGATTTGAAGCAGAGACATATCACAGAACAGAGGACCCTTGATCTAATCAAGGAGGACACTGAAAATTATCCCTATTCATCATTGTTGAGCTACATTCTGTTAGAGTCGGTCTTTACATCCCTCCGTCAGAGATCATTTCTCTTATTGCATTTCATTTTTAGGTGTCTCATTATGCTCATTCATCTGCATTCCGTTAGGGGCATGCCATTATCTGACGGAAGGGCTTTGTTCTCTCATTCTCCCTCATGTTTGTACCTGCTGGGTTGGTCAAAATTTATCAAAATTCATTAAAGTTGATTTCAGTCATTTACAGCCATAGATGGTCTTATGGTAAAAAAAAAGAGTCTTTCAGTCACTAGGTCTAGGGTTTGGTCTTCAGAATGTCAAATAATGCCCGCAGGCCATGAGGATGTCTTCAATAAGTTTTCATTTCAAGATTTTCATCATTAACAATGCTCAAGGATGTTTCTTCTTCAAAACTCTATTTTGAAGAAGAAATCGTCAATTAATTGTTTGTAATAAATATGTATTTTTAAAGTTTTCCGCCATGAAGTACTTCAAATTCATCCTCTGGTCATCCTTTGTCGAAGTCCAAATGCCACCATCACTGCAAAAAATCAACCAAGAAAGCCATCAATTCAACCAAAAATCAAACAGTAAACTTGAAGAACAGAGTTGTATTAAAAGTGAAGAAATATCAATGTTGAAACATTACAAAAGTGGGTCTTACAAAGAGAAAATCAAAGCCATGTCTTTATGAAGATATTTCTATGTGTATCAATGTCATTTTCATTCAAGAGATCATGTGAAAGCCGACTCAAGCTGTGGAAGAGCGAAACTGTAGTTTTCAAAGTGAAGACTGTGTTGAGACTCTGCGCAGCGCATTGGGTAAGCGCGCGACGCACATAGGCTGCGCAACGCATTGGGTGGTTTTCCACAGTGCATTTTTCCTCTGGCGCGGCACATCCACAGGGTGCGACGCACTGGGCTTATGCGCGGTGCACAGAGCCGACAGGCTTGAATTCATAAAATTTTCATCAAAAAACTAAATCGACTCAAATTTTTCCTGCTCCAAGTAAGTTGAAATTCTTGCCCATCGATTTTAAGTCGTGCTTGGTGTGTTTGAAGGCAAAATATGAGGGTTTTGGGTGGTGAAAAACAAACCCTATATCCATGTCAAAGTCTGCTCCCTTAGGGTTTGAAATGAAGTGTTGAAAATTGACTATTGGTGCTAAACGCTCTCACTCCATTGTTCATTCGTGTTCCCATCACTGTCATACTGTTATCACAGTCCTTCTCCTATTTCCCTCTGTCCCAAACTACTTATACGCTTTATTCCCATGTTTCATTCTCAAACCCTACCACTTTCTATCACTTCCCTTCCTTCATATCAGTTATAAATTCCCACTTCCTAAAGCATTCAACGACTGTCCCTATATCCTTGACTTCACCTAGCTTAAGTATATCTTGTCATTTCATTTACCCTTATCTCAAAAAACTACATTTCCCATCACCATCTCCCACTCCCATATCACTTATAAAATCCCCAAATCCCAAAAGTTCCCAAGCATTCAAGTGACTGTCCTTCCACTCAAATTTCACTTGACAGTCCATTATACCCAATGTAATATTTCCCCACAGTCTTTCATTTCATACTTGGTACATATTTGACATATTTGGTATTGAAAGACAAACTCTTATTTTCACCACACATCTATCAGCATATACTTCTGATACACCTTGCTTTCAGCACCATGCCAGAGACAAATTCATCATATGAGCAAGAATATGAGCAGGACAGTGACTCAACCGCAGAGCTAAATGTATCGAGGAGGTCTCATAAAAGTGGCAGGCACGTAAGAGAAGAGCCCACTTCCTTGGCTCAATTGCAGGCCTGCCCACTTGCAATGGCATGCTTTCAGCAACATTCATGTTTTCAGTATTGTGAGATGATTGCTCAGATTCAACATCATCAGGATTTGGTTCGCTTATTTGTCCCACATTTGCATGATGGCCACGTAAACCTTGCTGGAGTGAACTTCACCTTGACACCAGAAACCATTTCTGAGGCAACCGGGATACCAAACATAGGTGAGGAGTGGAATAAGAGACAGCAGCTGGATAGAGCATATTATGAAACCTTACATCAGGCCTGGATATATGAGGCAGCTTAGCAGGGTGTTTCCTTTCATATTTTTGAAGGAATCCTATGCGCCATTAATGAAGCTCATCATTAGATACTTCAGTTGCGAGGGTAGATTCTCACGCCTTTATGCATACCACATCCGACTATTGATGCATTTCACGAGAGTGAGACTGATGAATATTTCATACTTCATGTGCCGAAACATAGAGTGGATGACTACCCTTGTGCAAGAGAAGACTCCAGAGCAGCAACATAACAACATTTATCATTATGCGCTCATCAAGATGATTGTGGTGCATCAGCTTGGATTGCAGGGCATTGCATGGGAGGAGTTCATTTCCCGTGACTTCTTTATAGCCCCTCAGCTTCCTCCAGAGATTGTTCACGATGTAGGTGAGCCTTCACATCAGTTTGAGGTTCCTGAGACAGAGCCTATCAGCATTCCAGTGTGTGTTACCTATTAGAGAGGTACCAGAGCCTTATTTGCAGCAGCACGACGAGTACTATCTCCACATGGCATGGAAGGGGTCTCGTTACCTTCGACAGCAGTGCGAGTACTATCTCCACATGGCGTGGAAGGGGTCTCACCTTCTACATCAGCACAGGTACAGGACAGAGGCAAAAAGCCTATGCAGGATGAGGGCCCCTCAGGAGGCCAAGATACTGATTTTATATTGATCGATGTTGATTCGAGCTCTCCCAGCTCAAGGATGAAAGAAACCATCTAGGAGCAGAAAGCTGAGATTTACACACTAACCGAGAAATTGCAGAGAGCTCAATGGGTTATAAATTACTTGGAGCAGTAGAATAAACAATTGGAGGATCAGCAGACACTCATAGAGTTGCAGCAAATCCGTCAAGACCGTGAATTGGCCCGAAAGAGACCAGGTGACATGACACCATTTGAGCGGGAGACTTGCCTTACGAGAGTCAACATTCATTTGGAGAAGCTCTTGGCAAAGGAAAATAGGGAAAAATACATGCTCAGACATATGAAGAACCACTATTGGGCCCACACACACATTTGTAGAGCTAGGATGAAGATCCTGAAGGTGAGGTTGAGAAGAGCACTGAAACGGTGAAAAAGGCCTGATCCACTCCAAATATTGGCCGAAGCATCTTTGGCTGAGCATGGGACATGATGGGAGACATTCACTCCAAATTTCAGCAAATTTGGAGTAAATTTTGTCATTTTTGAAATTTTGGTTGCAAAACAGTTTTTTCTGCCCGACGCGTTAAGCCACTCGACTCGCGCTTACGTTTGAGAGATCTTCTGGAGGAAAACTTGATATTTTTGGGTTTTTTATGATAAATTATGCATTTTCAGAAATTTATGAGATATTTCATCAAGTTCTGGATGGTCTTAAGGGTCAAAAACACTCCAAAAATTACCTTTCTGCCACCTTTTGCACCAGCAGGAACCAATCTTGGGAGATTGCAGTTTTGGAGGGGCAAATGAACTCCAAATTGAAAAATTCCACTTGGGTTGGATAGCCAACAGATAGGGATTTCCAACGAGCTATCATGAGATCAATTTTGACTTCAGGAAGTGCCCCAAAAATAGGCTCAAAGTGGCACGGTGCATTGAGTTTTCTGGCGCGGCGCATAGAGGATTTTGGTCCAATTTTTACTTTTCAGCTCATGAATTCGGCCAGTTTGACTAGTTTCACTCCTTGATGTAATTATTAATCTATATTGATGTAATTTTGTGGCTATGATGTAATTTTTTTCTCATATTTACTTGTTCTAGAGGATTCATTCACTAAAAAGTGAAAATTAAGTGAATGGATCAGTTTCCTAGCATATAGAGGCAAGTTGTTTGGCTGCCTAGATTTCAGTTCCATGTTTAGAATTGGTTGAAACAACTCCTAGAAGGATGAGCTCGACCCCTAGAGGCATGGGAAGGGGTTAGGATGGTCTATATCATGTATTTTCTGAGACATTTTCAGGGTTGGATACTTGGGAATAGTTTGGCACCTCATTGTATATTCATTTCAGATTTTTGGCAAAGGAAAGACCAGAGTTTTGCAGCACTTGTTGGGATCCTTGTGGCTCTGAGTTTTGATGATGTTTTTATTCATGTATCTGTAAGTTTCATTTATGTTTATGTATTCCATTTCCCTTCTCTTTGCTTCTGAATTAAACAAATGAGTAACTAAGGTAGAATTCATTAGTTTGCTGGTGCTCTACCTTAAACTTTTGTTTAGTTTTATATGTTTTCATCCGTTTGAAGAGGATCCTTGCACTTTCTTGCCCTCTTCAGATTCTCAGCAGTATTTTCTATCCATTCATTGAATCTAAGACATCAAAGTCATTGCCTTCCCTGCCCCAACTTGAACTCTGCAAGAATTTGGCCTCATCCCCAAGCCCAAAACTGTCTTTTCCTTTTTCCAACAAAAAACCCCTAAAAATCATTCCAAAACCCTTGATTAATATACCTAGCCTAAAATTAGCACTAATTTAAGTCATCTCAGACCCTATTGATCATTTTTACTGAGTTTGACCCGGAGAGAGCCCTCTCTTGTTCTGGTAGGGCTAGCTACTAGACTGAGCGTGGTTTGGTGTTACCCTGAATCCCGCCTTCCTTCAACCTGAGGTGGATTTGGGCAATAACATAGTGGCAACCATACTAGGGAAAAAATGGTTTGCTTGTTGGTGTTATTTGTTTTATAAGCTACAGACGGAGTCTAAAGTTAGCCAGGTAGCCTTCGAAACGCTCTTGCTTTGCATTAGCGAAAGTAGATAAACGTTGCTTCAGTCAATCTCCGGTCTAGCTTGTGAACGTGTACATTTTAATTTTCCCCAGTACCTGTATCAAGTTAGATCTGATTTTTGATGGTGGACAACGATCAGACATAGGAAGGCTGAAATCATTCACCTGGCGACTTCATTCACTGAAAAATCCTGAAATCAATGCTTCATGGTGACTCCACTGCAGGAAGATCAGTAGCTTTAAGATTTTCAAGATGGAACGGGTTGCAAGAAGATACGCTCCCATGAGCCGAGATCACATCCCAGGTTTTCCAAATAAAATGCCCAAGGTGGATTGGCTTCAGAATTTGCTTATGTTCATAAATGTGGAAGGTAATGACACTGCTCTTCATCTGGTGAAATTTCACATTCATGTGCATAAATTAAAGATCGATTTTCCTGAAGATTGTTTGATGAAAATTTTTATGGCTACTATGGAAGATGAAGCCCGATCTTGGTATGAAATTTTGCCACCTGCTTCTATTTATTGTCTAAAAGAGTTTCATACAATATTCATTGAAAGGTATAAAGAATCTTGTCCATCCTTAATATTAGTGCAAATTTTTTGTGAACACGTTAGTAGTTTCATTGAAGATATTGAGAATTCTTATGGAGATAATGAATTGATGGACGGAAAAATCATGGAAGCATTGTATGAAAATTTGTTTCAACAGCACACAAAAAAATTAGAGGATACTTATCAAGATTAGCAGGTTGAAGATTTCCATATGGCTGAAGATAATGAAAGAAGAATTTTGATTTCAGTTCTGGTTGAAATAAAGGATGATACGCAGGAAAATGATGTTCCAATCTCAGATAGTGATGACGATAAATCAGATCGAGAGATAAATTGTGATGAGGAAAAACATGTTGTTCCGGATCTCATAAAAGAGAGTTGTATTTTTGAGGCTACCTCAAATGAAGAAAACAGAGTTACAGACCTAAATGCTCTCATCCCACCAGAACTAGATCTTCACGAGGAGGTAGTTCATTCCCCCTATGAAAAACAAGATGAGATCTTCGTTCAAGTAAGTGAAAAAGTTTCCTTGGGTGAATCGTTGGTAAATGATAGAAATGTCATGTTTGGGTTTCAAGAATCATATGAAGTTTCTTTTCTCATGATTGATGAATGTAATGAGAAACATGATAATCTGGCTATCATATTATATGAAGATGACCTACAATATATTC